>CM052436.1:3026414-3084232 GCA_028533085.1 Varecia variegata | reverse complement strand
GGAACAAGAGACTCAGTTTTCAACCTGAGGGTTATATCCAAACATTCACCAACAAAAGCAAGTCTCTCCCTAGAGAAAGATTCACAAAGCACCTCTTAAGCAATTAATTGATCTTCATATTATTGCACAAGTGTTTTAAAATGTTAATAAAGGTTTAATTCCTTCTTGAAGTTTAGATTCTATTTAAGAAAACTTCTCTGATGTGTCACATAGCTTCAGGAGTTTTCTCTGAAAACTCCTGAAAGCCACACAGATAATAATCATATCTTTATTTGTTCCCAGATGTCTTAGTCTATTCAGGCTGCTATAACAAAATTCTAAAGACTGGGTAATTTATAAATAATAGAAATGTATTGCTCACAGTTCTGGAGGTTGGGAAGTCCAAGATCAAGGTGCCGGCTGATTCAAGGTCCAGTGGGACCTGCTCTCTCTGCTTCCCAGATGGTGTCTTGTCACTGTGTCCTCACACTGTGGAAGGTGAAAGGGCAGAAGGAAGGAACGGATTCTTCATACCACATTTATAAAATCATTAATTCTATCCATGTGTACTCCATGCTCTGACTTAATCACCCCCTAAAAGCCCCACCTCTTAATACTCTCACACTGGCAATTACATTCCAATATATGAATTTTGGGGGACACATTCAGACCATAGTACCATCCAAAATCATGGCCTTCTCTTTTGGCACCACAGTTGGTTTCTCTGTAAAGAATGAGGAAACTGTAAAGTTGGACTACGAAATTATAAAAGATGGCAAATGACATCAGAGCTATTAAGTCACCGTGGCACTGTTATCTTTTCAGTAATTGTGTGTCTGCAAGAGGCTGTGTGGTCATGGTGTCCTTGCCTCTGGGGATTGCTTTGAGAGTCACAGCAAATGAACTTCAAGTCTCAAGGAATCGCAAACCAGGTCAGATCAGCCTTTGGGTGAATGGTCTGTTGCTTAAAATCCACTATGATAAAAATAAGACAGCAAGAGTCGGGGGGAGTGCATGTTGGCATACTGAGAAGAACATCAGCCGTTGAAACCCTGCTCTTCGTTCAAGTGGCTGGTGCTTCCTACCTAAAGCCTAATCCAACATTTCAAACCCAAGCTGGGACTCTCCTAAAGGTGTCTTCACTTACACCCGTGGGGTTATTGCCACCTGTCAACAGACATTTCAGCTGGGGCTATTGGCGAGAACACCCACACGTGAGCTGGGCTTCCCCATAACTTGGCAGCCTTAGACTTCTTACTCGTTGGCTCGGGTCTCCGAAGGGGAGTGTCCGAGGGAATGAGGTGGTGGCTGCATTGCTTTTGATGGCCTCTCCTTGTAGGGCACGTGGCATCCATTCTGCACAGTCACGAGTCCACCCACAGTCAAAGGAGCAAATATAGACACCCCAAGTCTTCACACTAAAGGAGAGCATAGGAGATAGATTTCTGTGGCCATTTTTAGAAAACACAATCTGCCAAACATGCTCGGTTTGGAACTATACTGTATGTAATAGTTGTAATATGTACAGTGAGCCTTATGAACCTGCCACTCTATAGGTCAAAATGGTTAAATATTAACAATTTCATATAATGTTATATATCTTTATGCCATTTTATGCCTCTCCACCTCTCAGCTCATACTTTTTATATTGTAGATCTCAATTACATAGGTCTCAATGTTTCATAGAATAAGTAAATGGCAAATATGTGGTATAAAAAAAGAAAAAAATACTATCTAAGCCCCTTGACTTCCTGCTAGTCATTGCACCAGTCTACCGTGGCTGCTGTAATAAATTACCACAAAGCCGGTGGCTTAAACCACAGAGATGGATTTTCTTACAGTTCTGGAGGCCAGAAAATCAAGGTGTCCAGCAGGGCTACACCCCCTCAGGCGTCTCTGGGGAAAAACCGTGTCTCACCTCTTCCGGTGTCTGATGGCCGGTGGCATCCTTTCCCCTTTGTGGTGACATTGCCTCTGGGCTGTGTCAAATCTCCCTCTGCCTCTCCCTTGTTAGGACACTTGTAATTGCACTTAGTGTCCACACAGACTATCCAGGATAATCCCTCCATCTGAGGTTCCTTCATTTAATAGCGTCTGCCAAGTCTTGGCCTTGTAAGGTACCACTCGTAACATTCATAACATTCGTGGGTTCCAAAGGTCAGGAGGTGGATGCCTGAGGGCCTATTATTCAGCCTGCCAGAGTCTGAAATAGAAATTTCCAGGGGCACAGGTGAGATTGTTTTGGGAGCAGTGGGCACCGTCTGAGAGCCAGAAGGAGATTATAAACCACGCTTGGACCCGGGCTGCCCCTGAGCTCTGGGCCTGCTGCCCACCCGGGGGCGTCTGCTGCCCAGTCTGGTCCTGAACCCAAGAACCCCAAGGACAGTCCAGGGATGGTTTGGTTTTCTTGGCAGTTTTGGAGATGTCTATTTCATTACTCATCCTCCCCAACATCTTAGTTCTATACAAAATCCAGAATTGCAAGGGACAAATAGGAACTCTCTACATTTCCTATTACTATTTGAGGAACAATATGAAGAGCTTTTTGATTATTGGACTACCCAGGGCCAAGGACATATATGGTGGGTGGGAAAAAAGTCAGATGACGCGGGTTTGACTCTTTGCTTTGTTGACTGACATTCCTGGCTCCTTTTTCTTCTTAATCAGCTGTTCACTTTTGGCCACGTCACGCTCTTTCACCTCTATAGTGGCTGCCATATCCAAGCATCCGCCATGCACCAAGAGGGACTACATGACGATGACTCGGAGATGCTGCTATGTCTGAATGTCTGTGTCCCCCCAAACTTCATATGTTGACATCCTCATCCCCAAAGCGAAAGTATTAGGAGGTGAGGATGAGAGCTAGTTAGTTAGGTTATGAACCAGGAAGCCGACCCTTGCCAGACACCGAATCTGCCGGCTCCTTGATCTGGGACTTCCCAGCCTCCAGCACTGTGAGAAATAAATTTCTATTGCTTATAAGCCCCCAGTCTATTGTGTTTTATTATAGCAGCCCCAATTTATTGTAGTTGCTTGTCGGATCTTGATACCTACCAGAGCATTTGTGCCTAGCGGTTTGTATTCTCCATCGCAGCTGCATCTGGGCAGGAGCATCGTGAAACAGGTACCTCCAGCATCCTTGGCCTAAGAAAACAGGGCTGTGTCTGGCGCTGAAAACCTTCTAACCCCCATCAACACACTGAATGTCCACTAAGTCTTCCATGAAGGGCGCAGACGACATGTGGTACGTGCGATGCAGTGGTCACTGCAAGGAAGAAGGAACTGCTGTCTGTTCCAGTGAAACGTAATGAATCTTAGGACTCTTCACTTTCTGGGTCACGATCTCGCTGCTTAGGTTAGCAAATTTATGGACGTGAGACTACAAGGGCTGATGAGAAGGGTACATAGGAGCCATAGGAGCCACCGAAGGCAGCAGGTAAGCTGTTTCTAAACCGTAAACCGTGGAAACGTAGGAGGCAGCCTGTGGGCTTGTCAGGCAAGGCCAGCACGGCTGGGAGGGAGGCCACCTCCATGGAGGCGGGTTTCGTGGGCAGCCGCGAGATGCTGCCTGTGTGCATGGGCAGCGGGGAGAGGGAAGTGAGGTTAAACGGTAACATATGGCGGAAGATTAAACAGCATCCCCTAATCCCCAACTGTCTGGTTGCCCTGCTGTAATTACATGCCATCCCATCCAAAGGCCACCAGATGTTCCAGGCCTACGCCAGGAATCACCCACTCGGCCACTGTCTCGAGAATGAGGGCTTAGGCTGAAGGGCAGAGCTGCATTTAAATTGGGCAAGATGGGAAGGTTTTGAGACTTGTCCACAGTAAGTGAGAGAAGGGAGGTAACCCGAGCACTCGCCATGTCCTTTCCTGCAGAGGACCACAACCTCCAGGCCGGTGAGCGTGAACTTGATGACAGTGAAGGCACCTGTTGCCATCTCCCCCTGGCAAACTCCCTGCTCTGTTAAGCTCACAGAATTTCCACTTCAACTGTCACCTGGGGGGACAAAGTCTATCTCACAGGCTATTTTTTTCCTTGATGCTCCCTTAAATAAGTCTCTTCTTCTCTTAAATTTTTTTTTAAAAAAGCAAAAGCCATGGCCTTCGTTCCTTTAAGCAGATTAGTATCACAAGCAGTCAGCGAGAAGAGGCTCTGATCTGTGCTTCATTGGTTCTCGTGATTATTTCCTGGAGATGCTGCCATCCAGATTGTGGGGAGAGGGGATGTTGCCCCAAACCAAGAGCGACAGCTGAGGTGGGTCCATCTGTACTCCGCCTGATTCAGAAGTTTCCTGCCATCATGGGACTAAGTTATGCACATTGTCAAAGGTCTGATTCTGATTGCTCTGGTGTGAAATTCCGTTAACTATGTGGGCCTTCTGGCAGACGCAGCCCAGGTCCTCAACACTGGCTGCCCTGGCTCATCTTGGATTTACCTCTGAGAGCACAAAAAGTTTGCAATGAAAGAGCGATGATGGAGGAATAGCTTTATCAGAGGTTAAGACACATGATCCATGAATAATAAGAAACTAATTTAATACTGGATGTGTTAGTTTCCTAATGCATCAGAACTAATTACCACAAACTTTGTAGCTTAAAAATAACAGCATTTTATTCTCTCTCAGCTCTAGAAGACACAAGTCCAAAGTCCAGGTGTTGGCAGGGCGGTGCTCCGTCTGAACCTGGAGGGAGAATCCTCCCTCCTCTCCCTGCCGCCCGTGGCTGCCAGCACTCCGTGGCTCGTGGCTGCATCACTCCAGTCTCTGCCTCCATCTCCACGTGGCTTCTTCTCTGTGTCTTTGTGTCTTCTTTTCTATCTTTATAAGGACACCTGTCTTTGGATTTAGCACCTATCCTGTTCAAAAATGATCTCCTCTCCAGACCTTACCTAACTACATCTGCAAAGACTTATTCCAAATAAGGTCATCTTCTGAGGTTCTGACGGGATCTCTTTTGGGGGCCACTATTTAACTCACTACACTGGAGAAGAAATATAATGATGAAACAAAATAAAGAATCTATAAATAAAAACAATTTCCTAGTAAAATTTACATCATGACTATAAAGTGGCATTTCAAATCCAAGGGAAACAGAGAAGTTATTCATAAAGGGAAATGTAAAAAATTGTCTGTTTGAAAAAAAAACTGGTTTTCTACCTTATTTCTTATCCCAAAACTAAATTATAGATAGATAAAACATTTAAATAGGAAAAAAAAAATCACAAAAGCTCTCAAAGAAAGGAAGGGTAAATGAATTGGTAATCTAGGCAGAACCCAAAGGTCAGAGCCATGATGTGAAGATGGACACACAAAAGTGCAAAGTTCTATATGGAGAAGGTCTCTTAAAGATGTCGAAAGATGCATGATTTAAAAGGGGCTAATTTCCTTTATTTACAGAGCTTGTACATATTAGTAAGCAAAATCTAACAGCCCACTTTTAAAATGATCAACTAATATGAATAACAATTTACAAAAAGAAATAAATATTAATATAAATGTCAATGAACACACAAAATAAGGAAATCAAATAATGGAAGGTTGTTACTCTCCCATTAGTTAGGAAAAATAGATGGTACTCAATGCCACCAAGAGTGTGAGGAACTAGGGATTCTGAGACTCTGTCAGTGAGAGTGTAAATTAGTGCAAACTTTCAGGAGGGAAATTTGACAGTAACTTTAAAAATTCTTTCATAAACTACTTGAAACTTATACCAGTAACGTTGTCCTAAAAGTTGATCAAACTATATCTATAAGATGATTCATTGCAATATGGCTTTTAATACCTATAAAATAAAAGCTGTCAACAACCAATATGTTCGTCAATGAGGAATTGATTAAATAAATTATTTTACCAAAGGAGATACTTAATAAGAATAAAGTAACTTTTATTTGCTGAAATGGAGAAATCTACAAGCTACTTCATTAAGTGAAGACAATCTGGGCACAACACAAAGTCTGTGAATTACAGCCCTTTCTGTGCAAATAGAATATCTGCTACATAGAAAGATGTCAGCATATCTGGAAAGAACTACAAGAAACCTATACCGGTGGGACCGTCGAGAAGGGGAGAGTGGGGGAGACACTCTCGTGACTGAGTCTGTGAATCTGGGTGATAGAACGGGGGTCTACCCTGCCCCGCCAGAACACTCCTTCCTTCTAAGGGGTTTTCGATCTGCTTGTCTCCAAGCAGATCAGCTGTTTGCGATCAAACTTTCCCACACGGCAAGAAAGTTGCTGCTGCAATCCCAAACCAACACATTTCGGCTCAAGGACCAAAAGGGAGAGAAAGATTTTCAACCCTACTCTACCTTTAGTCTGGAAAATTCCAGGGAAGAATTCTAACTGTCTGGGCTTCAGTAAAGACCCCACCCCTGACAGGGATCGCTGTATCCAGGGAGGTGGCAACTGAGGGATTGACTCAGTTGGATAATATGCCCCATCGTGGCCAGACAGTACAATGCACCGTGACTGACAGCCCACCAGGTACACCACGCTAGAATCCAACAACCACCATAAAGGAGCATGTGTCTCCAAAAGTGGGAATGCTATCAGGCAGCCGTAAATAACACACGGTCGGGTTCAGCCGTAAATAACACACGGTAGGGTGCAGCTCCCTGGAACCCCTACTTCTGCACCCCCTGCCCCAGCTCTGCACCTGCTGCCGTGCAGGTGGGGTGTCCAACTTCTGTTTCAAATGTTAGTCCAGGGTCCTGACCAGATACGCTGTGGTTCCCCAATGCCGCCTAGATAGAGGATGAAATTCTACAAAGACAAACCTAGAATTCAAGCTGCCACTGTGGGGCCTCCAGCTGCGTGGAGACAGATCCCTGGGTTACTCAAAATTCATTAAAGTTCAGACCCGAGACCCAGGGTTGAGTGTTTTCTTCCTGGAGAGGGAAGAGCCACCATTTCTCACCTGGAGGGTCCTTGATGCTTTTGGCCCACATTTTGCTCCTAGGATAGGAAAACCCTTTTCCTTTCATGCGGGAGTGGTTTTCAGGACACGATTTGTCACTAGTAGCCGTGGATGTGTGCCCTACACCATCTTTCCACACTCACAGATCTGACAGCCTTGGTGTGGAGTTCCTAGAGTACAACCCCTCCCTGTGGGGCGTCCTCAGGACGGGCACAGCGGAGAGCTCTTGGAACCTCTCTCTGTCCTTTGCCCACACCGACGCTCAGGTGTCAGAACAAATGGTAAGGAAACTTCTATTTGATGGTATCACTTCTTAACAAGCACCTGAGAGAAAGATTCTGGGCATTGTAATATTCAATATATTGTCTTATACACGTGTGTGTATCTATATATTTGCCTGAACATAGTCTTTGGGCCGTCATCCTACCGTCCAGGGGTTCTGCTGTAGCATCCGCTCCCCACGGCAGACTGGGCTTTGTAGCAACAAAGGATGGCAGGGCAACTCGTTCATCCACCCATCCTTGACACAAACGTGAATTTCCTTCTCTGTGTGAATCACCGTGATGGAAGCTAAGTGTGTAGAAATGCCTGCAGACGCCTCCGTCCTGGGGCAAAGTCCATAGCAGACATCGTGAGCAGAGCTGTAAGAGGGACCAGCCCAGGTGCCAGGGGGATGGCTGGGCTTCCCTAACCCACATTGGGCTGGGGGGAGGGCCACAGGGACCCCAGAAAGACATCTCCCAGGACATCCGTGTGAGCAGAGGGCTAGGACAGCAGAAGCTGCCCGAGTGTCTGGCAGGGTGGTGGGGAGGTGTTCTTAGGAGAGAGACCAGACAACCTATAGGAGGCGGCAAGAAAGGAGGGGGCAGCAGGTCTGAGGAGCAGCAGGTAGACCAGAAGACTGGAGCACAGAGCACAGCCTGTGTCCCTCATGATCCACAGGCAGTTTAGCCAGGGCCTCTGTGAGTTGTTAGCGAGCCCTGGGCAGTAGCTCAGCCAGAGGAAGTCTGGTTTTGCTCAAGAGCTCTCAGTCATCACCTCAACTGCGGCTTTCTGCCCCCAGCCTGGGCCCTCCAGGAGGGCGGAAGGTACTTCTGGCCCCTCCTGCAACAGGCAATGCCGGTGCTCATGTAGCATTTGGGCCCCTCAACGGCCCCCACTGGAACAGACCACGAGTAGCTCCATGGGCACCGGTGGACAGCACTTATGACCTCTTTCTTCCATGTCTGAAAAATGTGAGTATGCCACGGGAAGGTGTTGGAACTTCTCTAAGTTGCCTGACCGTGTCGGTTGTGTGTCTTGCTGTCTTCTTCTCTTGTTCTTCAATTGTTTTGCTCTCACGTGTAAATTCCAGAACTTCTATATGACAACAAAAAAATCATGATCTTAAAAAACTCAAGTGTATGCCTTTTTACACAGCAATCTACTTGTCATCAGTTGGACCTGTCACTAGATAACTAGCTGAATTATCTTCATTTCACTGAGGTGCCAAGTTCCTTCTGGCTAGAGCCAGTAGGTGCAATCAGCCAGCCAGCATTTTGCTTTGGATTTGCAGCCTACATCTAGCATGAACTCTCTGGAACAATCAGAAATCTAATCTTGCAACTGTCTGAAAATAATCCAGGTAAACATATGGGTAACAATTTACAAATGGGCCTATCTGAAGCCAGGGAACTGAAGACCTGAAAATCCCTTTCCTTGTGTCTGGCTTTTCTGCTGCAAACCGGCAAAGACCCAGAGCCCAGCCTGGTTTGGTTTTGTTTCTTCCCGAGGAATGCACTGTGGCTGTCGCAAGTCCATCCTATCGCTCCATGTCTTTCTGCTGAAAAGCCGTGTTGCTTCCGGCACACAAAGAGGAAGGACAAGGCAGGGACCCTGTCAAGGCAGCACTGTGAAGAGCTGGCGGGAATGTGGCTCTCAGGGGACAAGCCCTCCCTGCCCCCTGGACTGGAGCTCCACCAGCATCGGATTCCGCGATCTCCCCAACTCCAGAGCAGGACACTGGCACCGTGAGTCAAACCAGCCTCCTGAGGGTGGGAGGCGATTATTGTCAGGAGGCTACTGGCCCCGAGAAAACAATGTTGCTTTAAATATTCATTATGGCCACTAGACAGTGGCTACAAACTCAGCTTCATTTGCAGGATTAGGACTTACTACTTTGTATAAAATCACCGTTTTTACAGTAAGGCTTTCAATGCAAGTTTAAAACCATCAGAAACACATTAGCTCCATGTGTATGGGTACTACAGTGAATAATGGATAACATAATTCACGCAATGAATATTGCATGCCACTCACCAAGTCTTACCAACATCCTGGATTGCACTGTAACATAACCATGCCAATGCTTCTGAAAGGTCTGCAAATGGAGAAGAAACACATTCATTACTAGATTTGTGTATTTCATAAGAGCAGGAAAACACCCAGCCAAATTCGTAATTCTGAGGTCAACATAAAAGATGATAGGTTTTGGAAATAAGTGGAGATAAGATTATTGGGTATCTTTTTCCCCCCAAAGAAAGGAAATTTTTTAAATAAAATGTTTTTCTACAAGCACCGAGATAGCTTTTTGGTTGGCTATCAATTTAGTCTTCTTGGCTAATGAATATATTGTTACTAAAACCCTCTGCACATACTCATTCCAGCAGATTCCAAGGATACACATCCAGGAAGGAAGGTTCACTGATAAGGAAGTAGCCCATCCCCCAGCTCAGCCGGCAGAGACGCTGAGAATACCAGGGGAGGCGCTCTCAGCTCACGTGTCCACATTTTCTCTCTCTGCACACACACGTGTGCACACATGTAATTACAAACATGGCAGTCCAGGCAGACAGTAACCTCGATAAAATAAAACGAAAAGACATTATTATTGTACTTAGAAATTCTTAGCAAGAAGCAAACTAAGCCACACAGCAGGACATCAAGGCCATGGAGCAGACAAAAAAGCAATCTCCACCTCCTTCCTGGGAGCGCGTCCTGTTCCCACAGCAGCCAAGCTGATGGCCCTGCAGGGGCCCAGGTCCTCACATGTGACACCTTGTCTCCTTCTTCATACCCATGGGTCTCCTGCATTTCGTTCAGTCCCAGCTTGCTAATGAAAGGTAAGACTTGACATGTGGTTGGGTCAGACCGTGAAGAGATGTCTGAAGTATGGTTAGGAAAGTGAATGCTAGGAGGGGCCGTACGTCTCTTTGGGTGTAGAAAACAAGAGTATTATGTTATTAATAAAACATCCTATTGTAAGCAAAGCGTTTTGATTTACCTGCTGTGCTTTTCAGTAATAGAATTGAGTAATGTACATAAATAACTATAACTAAAGGTCAAAAGTCATCATTCTTACGAGACAAGGTCTAAAAAAACTTGATCTGGGAATTTAAGACAGGAAAGATTAAGACCATTTGGGGGCAGCAATTCTCAACTGTGGGAAGAAACCGCACCATGCTGGCCTGCCAGAGCCATCTGGAAGCAGCTGTGGCAGAAACTGGCTAAAGTATTCGCCAAAACTCTGTCTCTTTCCTCCTAAATGCACGGATAGTCTATGCTCCGCAGCTTCTGCTGGCAGAGCTGTGCCACCTAGCCCAGGTGTGCTACGAAATATACCCGGGAACCACTGAAATGGGGCAGCAAGGAGAACTTCACGGGCAGGAGGGCGCATCTGGGCTGAGCTCTGGAGAATGGGTGGAATTCAGACATGGAAAACAGGCATCATGAAAACCCTCGGCAGACGAAACAGTGTGAATAAAGCTGCCGGGGTGACAGGGCTGGGGGAGGAAGTAAATAATGCACTTTATTTGGAGCAGTGGTTCTCAAACTTTGCTCCCACGGAACAGTGCAGATCTCTGAATGGGACTGAACAGAAACCTTTAAGTTCAAAGATGATAACCTTTCTCCCAATTCCAAGAAACAGCAAAGCTAGTAAATAAGTTTTAAAGATTTTCCTCCCACTTATTTGTCTTTCTTTCCTTCGTTCTCTCCCGTATTGGTAAACAACCGTTAAGCAGGCACCAGGCTTTGTGCTGGGTCCCACAGCTGCTCCGGCGACACACACAGACGTTATCTTGACCTTAAGGTCTTAGAATCTAATGGGAAAGAAAGACGTTGAGTAAATTTTTATGATTGTGGTTGTGATCAAGCAGCAGAAATTCAGTGAGACAGAGGGACACATAATGGCGTGTTAATGTCCCAGGGTTTCTGTAACAAAGTACCACAAACTACAGAAATGCCTTGTCTCACAGTTCCGGATGCTGGAAGTCCAAGCCCGAGATGCCATGTGGTTTGCTGGCGATCTTTGGCGTTGCCTGGCTTGTAGGAGCATCCCTCGGGTCTCTGCCTCTCTGGGTTGTAGGATAACATCACATGATGACTAACAGACTTCCTTACCTTAACTTAAACATTCCTTTCTGCTAATTCTAAGTTTTTAGACACAGTTGTGTTTCTTTAACAAATTACAAACTGAGGAATCTCTAAATCCACGTATGATTTGTAAGTTCCTGCTTCAACGTAGCCTGCCTTTTTGGGCCAAACCAGTGTATAATCTCCAAGTATTGATTTATGACTTAGGCCATAACTTCTGCTTCCCTGAAAGGTATAAAATGAAGTTATATTCTGCTGATTTGGGACCACTCACTCAAGACTCCTTGGGATTGTGCATCCCCGGGCCTCAGTGACACATATTGGCTCAGAATAAATCTCCTTAGAATATTTTGCAGAGTTTGGTTTTCCTGTTGTCAAGAGGTTGGGATGATGCAAACACAAAATAGCCCCACTTGCAGAAAGAGGCGTGGAAAGTGACAAAAACCAGTGTGACCACTGCCCAGCAGCATCTCAGGTAAACACAGCATGTAAGAGCCACATCTGGAAGATGCAGGAAACACCTACAGCCAGAGCAGTGCTTCAAGAAGATCCCAAAAATGTAGCACTTGCAAAGTTATGTCCAAAAGACAGAAGCGCAGAAGGAGCCAAGGCTTGTGGAAAACAGAGGATGGCTACTCTATATATATAGCAGATATATACACTATATACATATATATATATATTTTTTTTGTACAGACATGGTGCGTCAAAAAGAAAATCCAGGAGTGACAGGCCAGGCTGGTGCTGGCATATACAGAGCACTCAATACATTTATGAGAGACAAATAAATAAATGAAGACTACATGGATGATAAGAGATGACAGAGCAAGATGTATAATTAATATATTATAAATATTGATAAATATATAATTAATCAACACCAGTTTTGCTTCCGGGCTGGGTTTCCACATTTGCAATCCGATAAGGTCACAAATGGATGCCTCTGGTTGGGTCTCAGCTCTGCTGCTTGCTACGGCCTGAGACAGCTGCTTACTGTACCTGAATCTCATCTCCTTCATCTTTACACTGGGGCCAGCGTCCATGTCCTGGTGTCTGTGAGGATTTTACGTGATAAAATTGTAAGTGCTCTGCATACAATGTCTACACACAATAGGTGCCCAAAGTTAGTCATGGCGACTGGCAGCAATGGCGGAAATGGCAGGAAAAGCTCGTCCGAAAAGGGCTGAAAGGCAGGGTAGGTGGAGGTGTAGTGAGAGCACCTGGGCTTCTGAAACCAGTCAGCACCTCTAGGCTGATCGAGCCTCTTCCCAGGACCCTGACCGTGGGGCTGATGTCACGGGGCCCCTGCGTGTGTTTCCTAGAGACGGGGAGGCTTACACAGCAGGCATTTACTTGGCAGCCAGAAGTCTGAGGTCCAAGTGTCTGAAGAGTTGGTTTCTGTCTGCTTGGCTTGTAGATGGCATCTTCTCCCTGCGTCCTACTTGGTCGTCATCTTCTCTTCCAATCGGACACCAGTCAGCTTGGGTGAGCACCCACCCTAGTAACCCTAATTTAACTTAATTGGCTCTGTGAAGACCTTACCCCAAATACAGTCTCGTTCTGAGGTACTGGGGGTTGGGGCTTCAACATATGAGCTTGAGGGGACACAATTGAGCCCATAACAGCCACATTTCATTACTCAGTGGCCCCAGTGAGTGGACGTGTCAGGGGACCGACCTTGGCAGCTGTCCTGGTTTTCACACCGACAGACTCTGGAAGCTGCAGATCAGTGAGGCTGACTCCCGTCCCCAGAGAAGTTATGGGATGCATCGTTACACACTGGCTTTGAGAGCACTTAGGAAAGGAAGTCGTGACCCCTGGAACACACATTCACAGGAATTGTGCCACAGCCCCTTGGTACCTTCTATTTCAATTAAATTCACAAGTTAGCAAATGTTTGTTGAGCACCTACTATGTGCCAATGTGCTCGGGCACAGGCCCCACTTGAAGGAGTTCCCATTCTCATAAGGCAGCCCGGCAGCTGGGTGAACACGTGTGTGTTCCTGTGGCGTAAGAACTGCACAAACGCAGGAAAGGCCTGGCACAGAGACCGCACAGAGCGTGGATTTTAACTGAGGGGCTGGGGGGAGGGGCTGGTCAAAGGAAGTTTCCTAAAGGAGATAACTGGGCTGAGATTTGAAGAAAAAACTACTTTCGGCCAGAGGAAAGGACCAGAGCTCCCCAGGGAGGTGGTGGGGAGTGTGCGCAGGAAGGGCCCGTCGGCAGGGAAGGAAGCATTTCCAAACATTCAGATAGGAGAGGACACGTATTCAGAAAACCACAACATGCTTGTTTTTCTTCCTGGAAGATAAAGCATCATATGATGTGGATGAACGAGAGAGCAAGGGGAGGTCAGAGGTCTCTGCCGTGCTCAGGAGCCAGAACTTTCTCCACGAGTAACAGAAATGAAGGGGTGCTTGGAAATGAGGAGGAGGTGTCAGAGTGGGTGCCTGCGACAGAAGCACCACCTAGAGCATGGCAGGAAAGCAGGGGATGCATCGGCTCGTGCAGGAGAAAGAGCAAGAACAGGCAGAGAGACGAGGAGCTGGGGATGCTGTGCCTGTGTCTGTGACCTTCTGGCCTCTGCTTCCTCTCGGTGCCGGTTCTGACTTGTTTTATTACCCCGCCCACCCCTGCTTCTGCCAGGGCTGCAGCCAGGGCTGCTCACAGTCCCTGCGCTCACATCCTACAAGCCCGGCCATTCGACAAGAAGGTCGGTACTCCCCTGGTTTGATCCAGAGGATCTGCCAGCCGCAACCTTAATCTCTTCAAGGAGACTGTGTGATTGAATACACTGAACTTTTGATTTTTTCATCCATATAAGGCAAAGGTTGTATAGCCACACCCTTAGCTTTTTTTTTGGCGGGGGGGGGGGGGGGATTAGGGGGCATGATTTCCTGACAGTGAATCTCTTAATTTTAGCATCTTTTTGCAATCTGGATAGGTTGAGAATTTTCAAAATCATCAAGTCCTGGTTCCTTTTATTTAACATTTATTCCCTCAATCTATCTCATTCCTCTTGCATTTTACTATGAGCAGCAAGAAGAAACCAGGCTGCCCCCTCAAAACTTCGCCCGTGGATTTCCTCAGTTACACGTTCAAATTCATTCCTTCCCAGTCTGTTTCCCACCGCTGCGGGACACAAGCCCCCAGGCTTCCGGCCGCCGTATGACAAGTGTCTCCTTCCCCCAGTGTCAGCAGCTCGCTCCTCCTTCCTTCTAAGCCCTTAGCAGCAGCACCTTTGACACCGTATTTATACCAACGGTCTGCTCCTGACGACTTGGCATTCTCTAGGGCAATTTGCCTGTTTCTGTCACGGTCCTCACTCTCTTCTGAGCCAGCAGAGTCTTCAACACCCGTGTTTACATGAACAGTCTCTCAAGCTCCTTGAAGTTCTTTCAGCCTCTGCCCACTGCCCAATTCCAAAGCCACGTATAGTTTTAAAAACCATACTTTTTTTTCCACATCCACCCCTCATTCCCGGTATCAACGTCTGCCTTAGTTTTTTCATGTTCCTCCTGTCACAAATATCAACGTCTGCCTTAGTTTTTTTTTTTATATTCCTGCTGTCACAAATTACCACAAATTTTGTGGCTTAAAACAACACAAGTTTATTATCTTACAGTTCTTAGAGACAAAAGGTTTGACGTGAGTGTCCCTGAACTAAAATCAAAGCGTCAGAAGGCTGAATTCCTTTTGGAGGTTCTAGGGGAGAATCCATTCCTGCCTTTTCCAGCTTCTAGAAGCATCTGTGGTCCTTGGTGGATAATGGCTCTTTCACCCTCACAGGCAGCGAGCAACGTTATTCCTCCGACCCGACTCTCTCCCACTTGTAGGGACTCCTGTGTCTGCATCGGCCCACTGAGGAATCCCGGATATTCTCCCTGTTCTAAATGATTAGCAACCTTAATTCTATCTGCAGCCTGAATCTCCCATTGCCATGCGAGGTAACATATTCGTGGCCTTTGGGGATTAGGATCCGGATGTTTTGGGGAGCCGTTATTCCATCTACCTCAACCTCAAAGGTGAGTTTGAGGTCGCCGCCCTGGATTCCGGGGGATCACATCCGAAACAAAACCTGTAATCACCTCAAGTTCTCAGTGTCCTAAGATGAAATTAGGATAGTGTGTGTTTACAGTGCACAGTGACTCATTTAGAACTCCCTCTCCTGGGCCTTGGGAATTGGGGTTTAGAAGAATGAGAGCAGTGGCGTCTGGGGGTGTCTTTGAGCCCACACACTGATATTTCTGTTCAAACGGTGCAGGACCATCGGGATTACGTAACTCTAGCCAGCCACGTCCTCGTTCTTGGGTGGTGACCTAGCTCTGCCCCCGCCGCGGTGGTTCTGCGGGTGAGCTCGGGCCCAGCCTCAGCCCTGGGAGCTGTAAAGGAAAATAAAGTTCAAGGGATTCGGGCAGAGCTAAAGTTAGAAATTTAAATGTAAACAATCAAACTCTGAAAACATTTACAGGTTCATAACTATTGCTTAACTTTTATATTTTTCAAATAAGGTCTAATTTTTCTCTTATTTAACCACAGAAAATAAAGCACAGCCTTCACAGCTAGGGAGCCTACGCTCTAGAGATAACAATATCCACAACAAAACAATTAGCGTTTGTTGAGCAGGTGAGGCTTGGGCTAAGTTATCTGCATGCCCACCTCCAGTTAGGGGGGCCAGAGGGGTCTCTAACTGATAACATCAAGAGAGAAATAAGAGGTTTTCTGAGGGGTGGAAACACACACGGGGTGGCCTGTGCCTTGCATGTTATCTTATTTAAGCCTTTCAACAGCACTGGGAAATAATAATACTTCTGTATACGAATGTATAGGTTCAATGAAGGAAAGTAACTTTCCTGAGTTGTCACAACTAGACAGTGGCAAATCGGGTTACAGACCTAAATATGTCTGATTCCCAAGTGCCTGTTCTTCTCCTTCCCTTTCTGTCTTCTGAGAAGTTCAGGCAAGTTCTTTGAAGGACCCGGGGACAAGATGTCACCACATGGCACAACCGGGAAGAGTCATAAGAGGAAAAGACAGAACTGGGTGGTGGAGAGTGCAGGAAAGACCCTCACGCTGGGTAACAGGAGGGCGAGAGCGACAGCACGGCTGGACAGAGCTTGAGACGTGTCCAGGAGAACGAGGAGGTTGCTCAGCTGCACACAGACGCCGGAAGAAAGTAACGGAGGGGCTGCCTGGACTCATCGATCAGGTTCCAATCTAGAGGACGCTGGACGGAGGGCTGTCATGGGGCCATGCTTAGTCGGCAAAGGGGACCCACGAAAAACCCATAAGCAAGGCGTTGCCCTCATCAGAGCTGCCTTAGAGATTCGCCGAGAGCCGTGTGCAGGACGCTGGAGGAAGAAGCTGGGGCGCTGGGACCCACGTGAAGGCGGCTGCCCGGGTCCCCGTGCATGTGGGCTGGTGAGGGTCTGAGTCACAGGAGTGGGACCAGGAGGGGAAAAGAGAGGCCAGGTGCACAGAGGACATGAGAGGCTGAGGACGAGGCCGGCAGGCTGTGACAGCTGGCGGGACAGGGAAGTTAAGAATATGCGGCCTGAGGGCTTCCTGTGGACCAGGGAAGGGAGGAGGACCTGGCAGACCGTGACAAAGCCTGGGTGTAGAGGGCGGGAGGGACAGTGGAGCCAGGGAAAGACCCAGGAGGAGCCGCGGGGCAGGAGCAGGAGGGAAGCCAGCGCCCTGGCTGTCCCAGCGGGACAGCTTCTGGAGGATACCACTACTGCGAGTGCTCAGTGCTGCAGGGAGGCTGACTGTGTGCCCGACACACAATCAGCACTAATTACGAGCTCAGTCCCAAGCAGGGTGCTTAGCTTGCCCACACCCTCCCCACCGCCGGTCCCTACAGGTGGGAAAACGCAGACTCCACGCCCTTAGGAGCTCACGCAGCCAATGCACGGTGCACACGTATGTGGGCCCAGACCAGTCTGACTCTCCAGTCGCTGGGATGCCACGCTCTTCTCTAAGTCTATGCTCCACTTCTGCTGCTTCTTTTTTTTACAATTATGCAAAGAACATTTAAGATGAGATCTATGCTCCTAGCAGATTTTTAAGTGTACGGTCTAGTATTGTAATCTATAGGCACAATGTGCGATAGGTCTCTAAAACTTATTCATCTTGCTTAACTGAAACTTTATACCCATTAAACAGCAACTCTCCCTTTCCCCTACCCCCAGGCCCTGGAAACCACCATTCTTTGCATCTGCGAGTTTGGCTATTTTAGGTAACGCACCTAAGTGGGATCATGCAGTCTTTGTCTTTCTGTGCCTGGCTTACTTCACTTAGCATAAAGTGCTCAGGTCCGTCCATGTTGTGGTGTATGGCAGGATCTCCTTTTATAAGTCTGAACAATATTTAGTGTGTGTGCGTGTGTGTGTGTGTGTGCGCACTTGCCTGTGCACATCACATTTTCCTTATCCATTCATCTGTCAGTGGACATTCAGGTTGTTTCCACATCTTGGCTATTGTGAATGGTGCTGCAGTGAACATGGGAGTGCAGACATCTCTTCAAGACCGTGATTTCTTTTGGATAAATACCCATAAGTGGGATTACTGGCTCCTATGGTAGTTCTGGTTTTTATTTTTTTAACAACCTCCATACTGTTTTCCGTAGCAGCTTCACTATTGTGATTCCCACCAACACTTCACAAGGGCTCCAATTTCTCCACATCCTCCCAGCACTGTTTTCTTTTGTTTTTTTGATAGTAGCCATCTTAACAGGTATGAGGTGGTATCCTGTTGTGGTTTTGATTTGCATTTCTTGATGATTAGTGATCTTGAACATCTTTTCTTATACCCATTGGCCATTTGTATGTCTTTCTTTGGAGAAATGTCTCTTTCAGTCATTGGCCCATTTTTAAAATTGTGTTATTAGTTCTTTGCCATTAAGGTGCAGGAGCTCCTTACATATTTTGGAAATTAACTTATCAGATATATGGTCTGCAGTATTTTCTCCCAGCCCATAGGCTGCCTTCCACTCTATCTATGGCTTCCTTTGCTGTGCAGAAGTTCTTTAGTTTGAGGCAGGTCCACTTATCTATGTTTGCTTTGGTTTCCTGTGTTTTTGGTGTCTTATCCATGAAATCCTCATGAAGAACAATGTCATGAAGCTTTGCCCCTGTGTTTTCTTGCAGGAGTTTTACAGTTTCAGGTCTTACATATGCTCAACTTCCACAATGCTGCAGAGTCTTGGAGTCCTAAATAAGGGCCTCGTTATCACTGCGTTACAGGTGCAGCTCCCATCACAGCAGTTCATGGGGACTCCCGATGGAGCACATGCAATGCCTGGAACATGGGCTTGTGCTGAACAAATGCTCAGTTCCCTCCTCTTTAGCCTTCCCTCTATGAGAAGGCAGGGGATGCAGTGGGGCACGTTGCCCTCTCCCACTGACATGTGCCTGGGAAAAGCAGGTGCCAGCCCCTCACGTGGCGGCAGTCTGTCACCTTCAACAGTGTCCAGCACCGAGAAAACTGTGCTGTGCTGAGAACTTGCAGCTCAGAATGAAGTGAGTGAGAGTGAAAAGCGAGCTCCCCATTTTCCCTTACTTCCCGCAGTGACACTGATGCCATTTCCTTATCCGTGTTCGCTATCTCTGTGTCTGCCGAAGCCCACCGTGAGGCTAAGCTCAGATGCACTTGTGTCCCCCAGGCTTCCAACCCTTCCTCAACACCCTCGTCCCTTTCTGAGTCTACTTTCTGCTTCCTTCTCCATCCTTTCTCCCATCCTGCCAAAAAGAAAAGCTGTCTATAACGAAAAGCTCCATATTCTCCAAACAGTAGAAATCTTACAGGAGTATGATGTCTGATCATGATGCCAAAATATTCTAAATGAAGACCTCTAAAGAGTACAGTCAATCGGAAATCTTAAAAGCAGTGTGCTGAATAGCTCCTGTGTTAAGGAGGAAATTGTCACATAAACACTACATGTCAACACCTATGAGATATGGCACATCAGTAACTCAAGGAACCGTTATGGCTTTATTGGAAAACTATAGAGATGGAAAACAAATGAACTAAGTATTCAACTGCAGAAGTACAAAGCAAACATAAAGAAGGTGGAAGGAAAGAATTAATGAAGATCATTGAAAAAATAAAGAAATAGAAACTCCCCAAAAGTTATCAGGTTGATAAATAAAATCAAGAGCTGATTCTTTGCAAATACCAGTAAAATAGATAAATGTCTGGCAAGTGCTACTTAAATACATACATAGCATTAACATTGATAAAGAGGAACTCATTCTGGCAGTGTGGAGGATTGTCGTATAGTTCCACCACATGCTGTACAAAAACATGGAGAAATTCTGGATAAAATATAACAGAAAAGTATTTTTTTGTTTTAAGTACACAGCAACCTCAAAGCAAAGGAGAAATCACCAGGTGCCAGAAATGAAGAGGGAATTCTAAGCCGCAGTGCTAAGCATGAGCTGATCCTACAGCAGCCGACAAGAGCACTGGACAGAGGTACCAGCCCGGAGCTGGAACCTGGGGCTGGGGCTTGAAAGAGACAAGAGATGCAGCCTTATGACAACGCAGGATGGAGAACTGGAACTGAGATCCCTACCCGGAGTTGGAACCCTCGAGGGCCACTCTGCCTGGGGAAATGGGATTCGAAATGCTCCGTCCACTGCCCTGAGGAGCAGCAAGGACGTGGCTTTGAGCCAGTGCTCCGGTGGTCCTCAGAGAAGTAAAATCTCACACCCGTGTTTCATGTGGTTGTGGCATCCAAATTCATACCATCTTCACGGCACAAAATCATGCAGAGAAAAATAGCAAGACCCTAGGAGGGGAGTCAGCTATGCGAATTTTAACTTTAATTAAAATTAAATAAAATTTAAACTCCAATTCCCCAGTGGCACTGGCCACACTTCAAGTGCTCAGAAGCCACATGTGCCCAGTGTCTCCCACGCTGGACAGTGCAGGTACAGAGCATTCCATGAGCGCAGACGTGTTTATTGGACAGCGCTGTTCTAGAGATCTCAATCAATGCCATAAGGCAGGGGGGTGAAAAAGGTGTAAACATTGAAACAAAAGAAAGAAAAGTGTATTGTTGTTTTGATATAATAGCTACCTAGAAAATCCAAGTCAACCTGCTTAATAACTATGAGAAACCGATATCAGAGTTTATGAAGGGGGCATGATACAAAATAGATATAAAAACCAAAGATACAGATTCGAGGAATTACTGATTGCAAAATGTGACTAACTGAAGAAGCCATGCCAACAGCAACCAGTTGTATGAAATACCTGGAGAATACGCTGAACAACAAAATGCAAGAAGTGTGAAGGAAACGGCCAGACACGCAGGCAGCTCTAAAGAACCGGTGAGAAGCACTTTCCTCCTTGGGGAGTCACAGCCGCAGTAATAAGAAGTACCCTTTGCTGATGCTTCGTGTGTAGTTGGCACTCTCTGTGCATCAGCCCATTTAGCTCCCACTGTCCTGTGAGTCGGGTCTGAGAACAGCCCTCAGCCCTTGAATGACAGCACCAAGGCAGGCAGGGGCTAAGTGACTTGAGGGTCACACAGCCAGAGGCAGAGCTGGGGCCTGAACGGAAGCTCAACTCACCTCACTGGTGAAAGAATGGGCTGTTTCTGGAGTGGTATTGGGGTACCTGGCTGGCCCTGTCGGGTCTCTACCTCATATCGTGGGCAATATTCCACCTGGACTAAAGATCTGCATATTTTCATAATTTGTGGATGCTGGGAAAGGCGGTCTCAAGCACGCGGTGTTTCAGCTCTATGGCAGCACGAGAACAGTCTTGGCCCTGGGAGCTTCCCGCCAAGAGGTGGAGAGTC
The DNA here is from genome assembly GCA_028533085.1 of Varecia variegata. NCBI lineage: Eukaryota > Metazoa > Chordata > Mammalia > Primates > Lemuridae > Varecia > Varecia variegata. The sequence continues at coordinate 3,063,175 of CM052436.1, read as the reverse complement.
TCTCGGCCTGTGACGGGTTAGCCGCCCGGGGTGGGAGCAGCTTTCCATGTTTCGGGCTCTATGTGCCCTCCTTTGTTCACTTGAGCACGTGTGCCATACGGCCCCGGCCAGCCCCTGCTCTGTCTGTCCTGTGTGTGTGTGGGGGGGGGGTGACAGGTCCTTCCCCTGCAACACAGAAGGATGTATTCAGGCCAAGTGTCCAGTGTCACCTGCCGGGAAGGACCCGCCAGCCCTGGAGGACCCAGCCCTGAAGCTGACCTCGCTCTGTCCCTTCTCCGTGTGGGTGAAGTGCTGTGCTCTCCTCGGTGACTCCGATACCAAGATGCAGTGGGCAGAGCGCTCACACCTGTGCTCCTGATAACAGGCAACAGATCCGCTTGTTCGACAATGAAAGTGCCAGAAAAAAATATTAAAGTACATTTTTTTAACAGTCTTAGAGTATAGGAGGTCTTTTAAGGCAAGACACATGCCAGAAGTCATAAAGGAAAGTGAAAACACTGAGAATTTAAAAATGCAAAATCACTGGCAACAGACCACGTGCCCCAAGTTGAAAGATGGGTCCGCAGGGGAGCAGAGCCCCTCGTGTGCTGTGGGAGCAGGACTGTGTGCTGTGGGACTTAACTCTTCGCAGCCGGGGAGAAGCTGGGGACAGGAGGGAGGTGGGGGGTCCGAGCAGCCCCCACCAGGCCGTCTGAGCAGCCACACACCTCCAGGACCCCGTGGGGCTGCCAAGGGCTGGCTCACAGCAGGGCCATGTTCCCACCCAGGTCAGAAGTGGGATGAGGATGGAGGACAGTGAGGGGCGAGTGGAGCCAGCTGCACTCCGCCTCCGTCTGCCCTGCCATCCAGGAGAAACGGCTGCAGGGAGAGCAGTGACTGCCGCCAGTCTCCTCCCAAATCCCAGGCCAAGTCCTCTTCGGCTCATTCTAACTGTGTCACACAAGGACAGAGTTTGGGAAGCAGAGTTCCGACTCGCCCAGGCTTATGCAGGGCAGGCTGGAGGCAAGTATTTGCATGTCTTTACTCAAAAAGCAAAGGCAACATGATTAAAACAGTGACAAAGATGGTATTTTCGCTTAAGAGATTGGCATACAGTTTAACGATTAAGAACATTTGCATTGGTTTTTCTTTTCCGAACCCTCCTGGTGGAAGCTAGATGGAGGCCGGCACTCTAGGGGCCAAAGCCGGTCAGTTGCGCAGCGTCAAGCGTGCACACTCCGCCAGAGCAACGCCACGTCCATCCCGGAAACAGCATCGCAAGTGCGCGGAGGTGGGACGTGTGAGGCTGGTCCCTGCAGCTTTATTTGCAGCAGCTGGTGACAAAGGTAACGATGGAAATGACCCATCTTCACACCAGGAACCAAAGTGCTGTTGTTTCGAAATGAGGTGTATGAGATGATGTGGAAAGATGTTTACAATGTGTAGCTAAGTTAGTGAAAGGATTTGTCACGATAGGTAGGTAGGTGGTAGGTAGGTAGGAGGAGAAGGAAGGTACAGGGACGAAGGGAGAGACAGACAGACAGAAGTGACTACAGCAGTGGGGAAGTGACACCCCCCAGAGAAGGTGGAGATCGGAGGAAAAGTAGCGTAACATTCGGTGGGGGAATTTCACGTTTTACTGCAACATGGATTTGCTCGAATTCCTTAGAACAATTATGTATTTCATTTATGTATCTTAATTTAATTTTTAAAGTATGCATCTAATTTTCAAAATAACTTAAAATTTTTGTTACAGTAGAGTAAAAGAATGAAGCAAAATGAAATTCTGCTTTCAGAAGGGAAGGTGCAAGGTCCTAAAATGGTGAAGCCGGGGTGAAGGTCGGCACGGAGAGCTGTCTCTAAAGCCTGGATACGCACAGTGGCTTTCAAGTGACAACCTGAGCCATCTTGTGACCTTTGCATCAACTTTCTGAGACGAGCTTCAGCTGCCCCCACTGCACAGATGAGGAAAGTGTGAGAAATCTGTCCAAGACCAGAGAGAGAGCTATGTCTACAACTCGAGCCAACAAAATTGTGAGGCATCTTTAAGTAATGTCCTGACAATGTGCTTAGATGTGTCTTTAAATTCCCTCAAAGTGAATTTCAACCTTCATCCTCCTTCTCCCGAGCTGTGTCGCCCCCTGCTCCCCCAGCCGCCCCCAGCCCACGGGGCGTCATCTGAAGGTGAAAAGGTCGGCCCTTCCCCGGCCCAGGACGAGTCTTCTCTGATGACGGCCCCTCCCGGGGCATGAGCCCATGAGGCACCCTGTGAGGCGCCCTGTGTCTCCCTGCACAGGGGCTGGTGCACGCTTTGATATAAAGCAACGTGACACTTCCCACGAGGGACAGGAACCTCATCCAGCTACAACTTGAACCATTTCTTTAGGGCAAGTGAGCTGTTGATGGTCCTATCTGTTTCTAGAGCAGCAGCGCTTGCAGGCGCTTTGGAACCGTCCTGCCAGCGCCCTCCGTGCACACCCCGGGTGGAGAGTGTGCACACACTGACCTTGCAGAGCGGCTCAGCACCGCTGGTGACAGGAATAGCCCTCTCTGCCTAGTTTTGAATGAGCCAGGTAGGAGCCGCACGCAGTATCTCATTTAACTCTTACAAAGCCTCACTTATTCATTCATTGAGTATATACTTACTAAACACCTGTGATGTTCTAATTACCTGGAACAAAACAGCAGTGAACAAAACAGGCTGTGCCCTCCAGGGGCCGACAGATTAGAGGGCTGTGTTCAAGTGTTACAGGAAGGTAAGTAGGGAGCACATTGTGTATGAGATAGGGATGATTTCCTAAGACGGTGAAGTCTGTCCAGGCAGATGGGAGGTAAGAGTTGGCTTGGTCTGGCCGGGCACAGTGGCTCACGCCTGTAATCTTAGCACTCTGGGAGGTCGAGGCAGGAGGATTGCTTGAGCTCAGGAGTTCAATACCAGCCTGAGCAAGAGCAAGACCCCACCTCTACTAAAAATAGAAAAAATTAGCCGGGCATGGTGGTGCATGCCTGTAGTCCCAGCTACTCGGGAGGCTGAGACAGAAGGATTGCTTGAGCCCAGGAGTTTGAGGTTGCTGTGAGCCAAGCTGATGCCACGGCACTCTAGCCCAGGCAGCAGAGTGAGATTTGGTCTCAAAAAAAAAAAAAAAAAAAAAGAGTTGGCTTGGTCAACAAAGACTGGGGGCGGCTGGAGACGAAGGCCTCAGGGCACCCCACGAAGACTGGACAAGGGTGTGGGAAGCCTTTGCAGGGTTTTTAAAGACACACATCGCATGTGCACATTTGACGGCTACTCTGGCTGCAGTGCAGAGAGTGCACTGGGACAGTTCCCATCTGGAGCCACCGCTGGGAGTTGTTGCGAGAATCCGGGTCCAACCCGGCAGAAGAGAGTTGTTGCCGTGGGAATGGAGAGAACCAGATGCGTGCAAGAGAAATTCTGAGACGACACTGCCAGGTGAAGGTTTGGATGTGGGAATGGGAACAGAGAGAGAGAAACACCCAAGTTTCTGGCTCAGGAAACTCAACAGATGTTACCCTATTCCCTGAGATAAAATTCTAAGACTTAAAACACATTTTGGGAGCAGGGAACTTATTTTCATTTTGTGCACGTTTGAGTTGGAGAGACCCGTGGACAACCAGTGGAGCTGTCTTGTGGACTAGGGTGGCTCATTTAACCCCGAGCTCAAGAGAACAGTCTAGGCTATAAACGTAGTTGGGGGAGTTAGCAGGATGGGTCATATTGCAATGAAAGCTATGCCTGAGGAGTTTGTACAAATCGCAGAGAAGTCCCTGGACAGCACCACAGAGCACTGGCATTCAGTGTCCAGGGGCAGGAGAGTGAAGCTACCAAGTCATGGGCAGGAGCAGCAGCATGTAGGAGGGACGCGAGCCTGCGCAGGAGCCCCGAGGACTGGCAGGAGTGTGCCTTAGGGCGGGTGTGGTGCACAGCCGAGAGGCTACGGGAAGGCAGGTGAATAAGGCCAGCAAGGATGCACGGGACTGAGCAGCCATTTCATGGTGTGACAAAGAGAAGCCCAGTGACAGAGAGCGGGGGATTGAGTGGCACAGAAGTGAAAGCCGTGAGTGGAAACAGAGTCAGGGCACGGTTCCGGGAAATAAGCTCTGAGAGTGAAAAGTTACGGTGGTGTGAGAGGGAAACCATTTGGAAAGGAGACGGTCAGGACATGGAGCCCTGAGTGAGAGCCACAGGGTGGCGGTGGCGGAGCGCAGAGGGAAACCATGTGCCCAATGCCAACCACGTGCCCGATGCCGGCGTCTTCCATGGCGGGGGCACAGCCAGGAGAGGCGATGGGGACAAGAAAGCAGGCACACACCGCCTGAGAGTCCAGGCATGAGAGAATGGGGTGTTGGGCAGGAGCAGACACCATGTGACCCGACTTTGTGCCCTGTGGTCCAGAAGCGCCTCTCGAGAGAAAGCTGCGGGAAGCAGGCAACAGCTAGAGGCAAGGGCAAGACTCGCGGGGAGAGTGGGATAGTCTAATGTGGGCTGGTTTGCGGCTCCTGGGACGTTGGAGGACTGGGGGTGGGGAGTGACCAGTGAGGCAGGCGGGAAGCCCAGAGCAAAGCGCCTTCTGAATCCCCTTTGCTGGGGCACAGAGGGGACAAAGTCAAGGATTTCCACACTTGTGTGGAGAAATCTCTGTAGCTAGAGAATAAAACAATTTCTTCCTGTTGTCAATGCAAGTGCTGTAAGTGCAGATTTTCTCTGGGGACTTAGGTTGTATCATAAAATCACATGAGAATGCTGCATCCTGCTTATAGCATAGTGGTTTCCTGTGGCTGGTGCAACAAATCACCACAAACCAAGCGGCTTAACACATCAGAAGTGTATTCTCTCCCAGTGCGGGAGGGAAGTCGGCCGTCGAGGCTTCACGGGGTTGGTTCCTCCCAGTGGCGCTAAGAAGGACCCATCCCACACCTCTCTCCGGGCTCCTGCCGGCTGCCAGCTGCCGGCAACCCTGGGCGTTACTGTCAGACCCAGATATGGCCCCAGTTCTCTGATAAAGGAGTTGACTGTGGCAATGGCATTGTGGACGCTGGGAGGATACCAGTGGAAGCGCATTCTGCAGGAACTTGCAAGACGAGCTTACTGTAGGGCACCCAGACTGATTTGGGGTGACTCACCAGGTAAGGGTCACTCTTTGTATAGACATCCTGTGATTTAAATGCCATTTTCTGGAAATACTAATTTTATATTTCTCTGCCAGTTTCATTAGGGCTGCAGGATGTGTCCTCCCCAGATCATTGTCCTTTTTGATGCAATTTCCTCCTCAGTGAAATGGGAAGGTGACATCTCATGACCTCCCTGCCTCACTGCCTGGGACATTGGTGCCTGAATCCCTGTCATCTGAGTCACCACAAGGAGCCTTCAAATCACATGCTTTGTGTCCTGCCTTGCCCGAGAGAGGGTAGAGAACCGGCACTTAGGAAAGAGCCTGGTTCACGGTGCCCAGAAGAGACGTTCATTCAGCGTGTGACATTCCAGAAACAGCTACCAGACCTGTGGGTGTAACCCAGGGGCCTCTGCAGAGAGAGCAGAAAATAGGCTGGTGGCTGGGGACACAGCCTTCTTGTTTGAACAGCGGTGTTGCTCTGCTTGTTAACAACAGAACAAAAATGAGACCCTAAGTCTCCTAATTACCAGACAGGGTCATGTGGCTCCCCAGGCACCCTCATCCCTCTAACTTGTATCACAGCTTCCAATCCACCCCCCATGCAGATGCTTGATTAATTCTCTGAGAATGTACCTTTAGAGCAAGTCATTCCTCCACTTGAAAATCTTCAACATCTTGACCTAGTATTCATGTTCTATAATCCAGTGACAAACTAACGTTTCAGTTTTATTTTCTACAATGTGCACACAAGAATCCTTTGCTGCAGCCAACTACCCAGCTCAGGACGGCCCTGTATGGCTACACAGGTTTCACACTGCACATGTAGGGTTACATTTCACACATGGAAGACTGTGCAAGGCCTCCATTGACACAGATTCACTATTCACTCTCCTCTCACCACTCCTAATCATGCTTTATGCAGTCCTTGTCTCACACTTTAGTTACTATTGAATTTTTTATTGTTTTATTGTTTTGTGGATATTTTAAATTTATAGTAAAAATAGTGTAATATAGCAAATCCCTCCATACCCTACTACTTAGAATGAAGCAATATTTATCACATTTAGTATCTATCATATCTGTTTTGATTTTTAATAAAGTGAATAAAATATTACAAAGAGAGTTGAAGTCCATTTCTTACCCATCTTTGGCCCCATTCCCGTCCTGTCCCCTCCCCCAAAGCAACACTGTTGTGAATTTGGCATGCTTTTCCCAGTCGACCTTTCACTACCTGTCAAGTATACATGCCCAGTCAAAAAGATAACACACCACAATCAAGCAGGATGTATACCAGAAATGCAAGTTTGGCTCGACATACACAAATTAATAAATGTGATGTTGTTACTGGCGGTTGATGTGAACACCTTGGTTCTTGTCTCCTCACAATCAAAGAATGAAAGTGAGGGACGTGAAAGTTTGAACTGGTGAGCTAAGAAGTTTATTAGTAAGCAACAGTACATTCCTAAGAGGCAGGAGTGGGCACATGTTCAAACAAACAGAGGCCCTGGGGCTTCCGTGTCATCCCTTTTCTTCCATCTGGCTTCTCCTCCTTTGTGACGTTGTCTCTTCCCCTTTATTCTTGACCAGTGGGGTTGTCTCTTCCCTGCCACTGGGTGAAGGAGTTTTTCCCTTTATATGGTTAGGCCCAGGTATGCCAAAAGCCCACTGGGGGGAGGGGTAAACTGCACTGTCATATAGTGTGCCCTGTGTTGTCTCTCTTATGCTTCTTGCGACACTTGTGGTCACCTTCATCTTGTTACTATTATAGTATCTTCTCTTATTCAGCATCCTATTTGTTTGTATTGCTTGTTTTTGTATTTTCTCTATTCATGTCTCACTTTTCTACCTATGTTAACATCCTGTGGCAGTTGTGGGTACCCTTATCTTGTTATTGTTGCAGTATGATCTCCTATCAGCATCTTGTTTGTTCACAAGGCCCGTCCTGTACTTCCTCTGCTCATGTCTTACGTTCCTACCTACACTAACAATGCATCACATCAACAGGAAGGAGAAAAACCACATGATCTCAACAGACACAGAAAAAGCATTTGATAAAATTCAACATCATTCATCATAAAAACTCTCAACAAACTAGGCATATGAGAAGCATACCTCAAAACAATAAAGACCATATATGACAAACCTACAGCTAACATCATACTGAATGGGGAAAAGCTGAAAGCCTTTCCTCTAAGAACTGGAATAAGACAAGGATGCCCGCTTTCTCCACTCCCATTCAACATAGTAGTAGAAGACCTAGTCAGAGTGATCAGGCAAGAATAAAAGGGCATCCAAACTAGAAAAGAGTAAGTGAAATTGTCCCTCTTTGCTCATGATATGATCATTTATCTATTACTAGAAAAATCTAGAGACTGCATCAAAAAACTCTTAGATTGGATAAATCTAGCTGAGAAAGAAATCAAGAAGGCAATCCCATTTACAATAGCTACAAAACAAAAAAACCTATGAATAAATTTACCAAAGAGGTGAAAGATCTCTACAAGGAAAACTATAAAACATTGATGACAGAAATTGAAGACAACACAAACAAATGGATGCTACTGGAACAGAAGAATTAATATCATTAAAATGACCATATTGCCCAAAGCAATCTACAGATTCAGTGCTATCTCTGTCAAAATACCAATATCATTGTACACAGAATTAGAAAAAAACAATCGTAAAATTCATATGGAACCAAAAAAGCCTGAAAGGCCAAAGTAATGTTGAGCACAAAGAACAAAGGTAGAGACATCACATTGTCTGACTTTAAAATATATTACAAGGCTATAGTAACCCAAACAGCATGGTATTGATATAAAAATAGACACATAGACAAATGGAACAGAAGAGGGAACCCAGAAATAAAGCCACATATTTACAGCCAACTGATCTTTAACAAAGCCAACAAGAATTTACAGTAAGAAAAGGATATCCTCTTCAATAAATGGTGCTGGGAAAATTGGATATTAATATACAGAAAAGTGGAACTGGACCTCTCACCATATACCAAAATCAACTCAAAATTGATTAAAGACTTAAACATAAGACCCAAAACTATGAAAATATGAGAAGAAAGCCTAGGGAAAACTCTCATGGGCATTGGTCTAGGCAAAGAATTTAAGACTAAGACCTTAAAAGCACATGCAACAAAAACAAAAATAGATAAATTAGACTTAATTAAACTAAAAAACTTCTGGACAGCCAAATAAATAATCAACAGAATGAAGAGACAACCTGTTGAATGGGAGAAAATATTTTCAAACTGTTCAGCCAACAAAAGACAATTATCTAGAATATACAAGGAATTCAAACAACTCAACAGTAAAAAAAAAAAAAAAAAAAAAAACACAAGTAATCCCATTAAAAAGTGGGCAAAGGACATGAACAGACATTTCTCAAAAGAAGACATACAAATGACCAACAGGTATATGAAAACATGCTCAACATCACTAATCAAAACCACAATGAGATATCATCTTACCCCAGTCAGAATGGTTATTAAAAAGATAAAAAAATATGGATGTTGGCAAGAATGTGGAGAAAAGGGAATTCTTACACACTATTGATGGGAATGTAAACTAACACAGCCACTATGGAAAACAGAATAGAGATTTCTAAAATAAACTAAAAATAGAATTACCATTCAACCCAGTAATCCTACTACTGGGTATCTACCCAAAGGAAAAGACAGCAATATATCAAAGGGATACCTGCACTAACACGTTTATTGCAGCACTATTCATAGTAGTAAAGACATGGAATCAACCTAGATGTCCATAAATGAATGGATGGATAAAGAAAATGTGGTATATTTACACAATGGAATATTATTCAGCCATTAAAAAGAATGAAATTGTGTCATCTGCAGCAACATGGGTGGAACTGGAGGTTGTTAAACGAAATAAGCCAGGCACAAAAAGACAACTGTTGCATCTTCTCACTTATCTGTAAAAGCTACAGATTTGATCACAGGAAGGTAGAGAATGGAAAATAGGTAACAGAGACTGGAAAGAGTTGGGGGGGATGAAAAGAATTTGGTCAAAGGGCACAAACATACAGTAAGATAGAAGGAATAAATTCAATGTTTGATAGCAGAATAGGGTGGCTATAGTTAACAAAACTGTGTTGTACTTGGGTAACGGACACCCTACGTACCCTGACTTGATCACTACATGTTATATACATGTAATAAAATTTCATAAATTTGTACAAATAAAAATTAAAGTATATACATATCTGTACGCAATATTGGATCATCAGGGATCTGCTACACATATCAGGAGACTCTCTGACTAGTTTAAGTAGAGAATAAGTACATGAGGATACTAGGTTGTTCCCGCTGGATTAGAGAAGCAGGCTCCGAGGGCACCCATCCAGAAATCAGATCCCAAGTCACATGGCGGGCTGCTCTGGGGAAATAGTGCTGCTCTGCTGCAGCCACATCTCTCCCTGTCACCTGCCAGACCCTCGGAATGCTGCCCCAGAACCTGGAGCTATGTGCCACCACCCTCACCAGCAAGTGGCCTAATGCAGGCTGGCATCCCTGAGTCACCAGTGTCTGATGCCGCATCTGCAGTGGGTGGATCCAGTGATCTAATGGATAAAACCAAGGGCTGGCTCCCAGCCTGACCGGAATGTGTTGGAAGAAAGAGAGATGGTTCGAGAGTTGTTTCATTTTATAAATTCTATTAAAATAAAGACAAGCAGGTAGAAAGAATGTGTGCAATGCCCTGTGGGAAAATTGTCATGTTGCACTTGCTCATTCCAAGTGCATATGCTCTCAAATTAGAGGGAATTGTAATGGGTGACATGCACTGTTTGAGCACCCAGTTTTCTAAAGCGTGTGTACACGGTGCTTCAGCTTGTATGCAGCTGTTATTTTTAATGTGCTATCAGAGTTTTCAACATTTTTTACCTTTGTCGGACTTCTTCAAGTGCCATACCATTGTGCCAACATCAAAGATTTTTGACATATGGCTGTTCCTTTTTCCAGATGTTCTAGAACTCCAAATCTTGATTATTTTTATGCCCTCTAAGAGCACGTAGACTTCTGACTAAACAAATGTCCGTAGAGAACGAATATGAAATAATCGATCTAGCAGATATAGTGATACTCAATAGCCTAATGAAACCTGATCTTTGAAATGGCTCCAATCAATCAGACACTTGAGGTTTGGCCACCCATTTACAGCTTGCTAATTGGTAAATATGTGTTTTACACGTGTCAGAGAGGGAAGCAATTATAGGGAATAGCCACTCTTTATCTGCGTTCTGGGAGATGGCAGGAACCCAGCAGCGTCTTCTGGGGGGAGGCGTATTGCAGTAAGCTCAGGACTCAGCCAAGTGTGAGCAGTGAGGCACGTTCAGTGAGGGAAACTGCCATCTATGTTTGCAAAATGATCTTCGGATGCCGGAATGATGAAGGAAGCGCCCCATGCGTGCTGCGCTAATTGGGGTGGGGTCTGCGCTCCTCAACAACGATAAAGCATGTGAGAGACGCAAGGATCCTGCAGCCTTTGTCTCCTGCCTGTGGTGCATTTGCATGTCTAGCTCCTCAGCTCTGCGAAACTCAGCCGGGAGGACGTCCACAGCCACAGCTTCTCCCCTCTCCCCAGCAGGGCAGGGACTCCATGCTCAGACCACACTAGAAAATAAAATAGCGCTGGCCAGAGTCACCAAGAAAGAAATAGCAAATGAGCTACCGTAGAGAGCCTTTGTGTCACCCCACGAAGTGTCAGGGTTCAGCCTCAGGTTCAATGTCTCCCCTCCCAGAGCCCCTCCTTGGCCAGCCCAGGCTCTGGAGCCCCCCCATCCTGCTCTATTTAGCACAGCGTTGTGATCATTCCCTGATATTTCCTTGCAGATCTGTTTATTTACCTCATTTCTCCCTCTAGAATAAAAGTCCCACGAGGTCAGGCCCCGTTTCCATCACTGTCACTGAGTCCCTTCTGCACCCAGAACAGCTCCTGGCACACAGTAGGTGCTCAGTGAATACTGGACAGTCTAGCAATTTTCCAGAAGGGCTGAGCGTCGGATGCAGAAGGGTGGTGTCCTCGGTGACTCAGCCTGGCGACATGTCCTATAAGGAGATGGAGCGTGCAGTGGGGCTTGTGTGTCAGTATCAGTTCACTGCCTCTCAGCAACGAACGCCCCCTTCCTTCCGTACATGCTCTGTGACCCACACGGAATTGCTGTTTCTCCTTCTAAGTGAGCGCCATGCTAAGCTTTCTCAGTAGAGGGCGCCGGGGGGACACGCAGGACCGTCGCTGGCACAGGCGTGGCCCAGAACACCGGCTCTCTGATATCTTGCAACCTCAGCCTGGTGACAACCTTTCCTCAGCCCTCTAGACAAAGAAACCAAGTCCCCGTGCAGCTCACATGCCCTGAAGGTCCCCAAGCCCCCCACACCACGCGGCCAGTGCTCACGAAGGTGTCCTCGGGCCAGGTGCCCCCAGACCAGCACACCCCCTGCCCCGCCTCGCCCTGGCTGGGCCACACCCACTCCAACACGATCTGAAGCCCTTCCGAGTCTGTGCTTCCTAGGGTACCCGATAGAGTTTCTTCATGTCTTACAGTTATTCTTTATATTCAAGTTCCCCTGTTTGACCTAGGTTTGGTTTCTGCCTCCTCGATGAGCTCATACCTACAACACGACCACGCTACCCACGACGGCCCTGCCCGAAAGCCCCCGCTCAGGAAACCATCCTTGCGCTGCTCTCTGCCCAGCGAGGTCGCTGGGTGGGGACGGGCTGAGCACCTGCCCCAAGGGTGGCCACACATCGGCTGGGGAGAGATTATGAGGGGACTGGTGTTCAGGACAAACGTTAATCAGGTAAACCCATCAGCGTCTCTTTCTTTAGAATTTGGGGGGGACTGTGGGGTTGATCAACCTGGGTCTCAAGATAGAGCGGTAGTAATAGTGGCTCATCCTCGTGGGGGGTAACCACCTGGCAGACCCTGTTCTAAGCACCTCACACATAGTAACTAATTTAATCCTCACAATCCCGTGGGTCAAATTACTAGTATCAGCTCCACTTTACAGATGAAACAGAGACAAGAGAGATAACGTCACAAGGTCAAGGTCACACAGATTGTGGCAGACCTTGGACTTGAACCCAAGCCTGCTGATTCAAGAGTCCACATTTCTCATCATTTACGTAAAATTTACATATGTGCACACAAAACCAGAGACACCTTTTAAAAAAAATTACCTTACAATGAAAAGCTACCCATTAAACACATCAACATCATTGCCTATAAAAAAGGGGAGAATGGGATCAGGGGGTGAGGATGAAAAGAAATGGCAATTAATGAATAAATAAACAAAAATAAGAATAGGGGCTTGCAAACCCCTGCTCGCACTTGTGATGCACGCGGTGATGAGTGCGGCTAGCAGCCCCTGCGTGCGGGGTGGGGTGGACGAATGCTCAGGGTGGCAGTGATGATGTTCTTCTCTGCACCAGAAGGACATAGGGAAGCACGACCCTGACCGGACATGGCAGGAGGGACTCTGGGCCTGATGAGAGCTGCTGACCCTGCCTGGGGACAACTCTGATGACTGCCCAGAGTTACAAAAGCAGAACTGCAAGGTGAGCTCTGCGAGGGCAGGGGGTTTTGCTGAGTGTCTAGAACACAGCCTGGCAAACAACAGATGCTCAGTGTTTGTTGAATAAATGCATAAATGAATGCAGGTCAGGAGGGGACAATGTCCCCCTGGGAGGTCACAGGCTGGAGGGTGAGGGTGAGGGCTGGGAGGTGAGGAGCGTCCCCCAAGAGCAGAGTGGAGGCAAATGAATAAAGACAAAACACAATCCGGGCAACCATCTAAGGCAAGTCTCTTGCTTTGTTCAAATTTAGAACCTAAGTCTTTCACAGAGCACGTGTATTACCAAATGTGTTTTTACACTAAATTCAGGGACCCAGCAGGTGTCCCAATAAGCTCTTTCCCATGAGTTTTTCTGCCCCTTGGATGGGGGAGGGTACCCTGTGTATATACCAAATCAAAATAAGGAATTGGTTGTAAATGCTAATAAGAAATTAGCATAAATCTAGCAAAGACGATTATCTTAGAAATAGCTCTGTTTGCTTTTCACTCTAGCCAGAAATAGACCCCAGAACCTGACCGGCATCTGTTTGTGGGAGCAAGTCCTAAATTAATATGTGCCCCCATACGATGCCCTTAATAAAATCTTTAGAGAGACATTTAAAAGTTGAGCACATAAGAGTGCTAAAATTGCCATCCACAATCCGAGCACGTGACGAGTTTTCTAAAGCTAGTGCAGCATCTAGCACTAATTCCGTCTGTGTGACTTGACCAAGAAAAACCCCACACTCTTCCTTCTTTCTCTCCTATTTTCAGCTACACCAGAAAAGATCAACTTCCAGCAAGCCAGAAGGTCTTCCCTACTTTTTCCAAGTGGCAGTTTGAATCTTATATAGAATATTCCATAATCACTGAACATTTGGTCCAGGACCAAGTCCTTTAGGACCAGGAGCAGCACCACTGCCTTTGCCGAGGTCCCAACCTCGAGAGGCAGAGTGCTGACATGTCACTTATCTTCAAACTCATGCAGAGCCCACAGATGTGATTATGTAATTACGATCAAATGGCAACCCGTGTGTGAGTCTTGAATTACTTGTCCTGGAACAGATAGAGCTATTTATAGTCACAGTGGGGCCAGCTAACGCAGGAACTGGGGACAAAGGTAGACGAATTTCTAGCCTAGGGACCCAGAGTGGGAGGAAGCAATTGAAGGAGCAGCTGCCAATCGCAGACAGAACAGTCCACACCAGCCACCAACCCACCAAAGAGTGGCCTTAGAGAGCTGTGGCCTTGGAGAAAGGGACAGTCCTCCATAGGGAATTGTGCAGGGCATGGCTTTTAGCAATCAACCGCCAGCCACCCTTGTCACAGAGAGGTGAGGCTGAAGGAGCCCAAAGGTCCCTTTTCTTTTATTCACTTGCTGGGTTGAGTCTTCTGGCCTCTTAAAAAAGAGTAGATACAAAACGAGAAACTTTGGAGGGGTCAGAGGCTCAGTGACAGGGATAAAATAGTTCTTCCGATGTTAACAGCGATGAGGGTTATTTCAAGGAGGGAAAATTGGGAAGCAAAACAGGTAAATCGTTTATTCCTCAAAAGGAATATTGCAGGGACTTGCCCCCTGGTTTATTCATTTATGCATTTATTCAACAAATATTGAGCATCTGTTGTCTGCCAGGCTCTGTTCGTTCAGTGGCCAGTCGGGCAAGCGGGCAGAGCTGGGCAGCGAGGGAGCAAGGCTGGCAGGACATGCACGGCGGGGGGCTCTCCACGGGGGCAAAACTGGACATGGGCCCGGAGCTCTGGGGTCAGATAAGCCTTGGATTGAATCCAGCCTCAGTGTGAGCTTATTCAAGTCACTTAAATTTATCTACAAAATATGTATATTGATAATAGTTTCCATTACTAATAACATAGGTAATCACTCTAGAATTTTTGCATTGAAGTCCTCTGACCTTCTACTCCAAGGACCTAAGCTAAGATTTGGAAAACAGATGTTGAAGAAGAATTATTTTAGCAGACGTGAGGAAGGGCCTGACTCTCTCATCAACTCTTAACATGAGCTCTTAAACATCTTCTCCCTGTCACCATCACCATGTGTCAGGAGAATGAGGCAGCTCCTTCCAGACCCTGTTCCCAATTAGCATTCACATTCTAGACCCCTCTCTCCCCTGTTTCAGCTCCTTGTCTTTTGTTGTGACATTCAGGGATTTTTTTTTACATTTTTAAAATTTTATTTCTTGAATTACAATAATTGTTTATATTTGTCGGGTACACGGTGCTGTTTTGATACATACAATGTATAGTGCTCCGATCAGGGTAATTAGCATATTCATCCTCCCAAACATTTATCACTTCTCTGTGTTGGGAACATTCCATCTCCTTTTAGCTATTTGAAACTCTGTATTATTGTTAACTATAGTCATCCTGCAGAGATATAGAACACTAGAATTTATTCTTCCTGTCTAGTTGTAATTTTGTATCTTTTAACGAATCTCTCCCTATGCCTCCCTTCCTCCTACCCTTCCCAGCCTCTGGTATCCTCTGTCCTACTTTTTACTTCTGTGAGATCAAATTTTTTTAGCTCAAAGGGTTGTCATTTCATTCTATATATATATCCAGCCAAGAATTATAAAGAATTGTTAGTTAATTATAACTAAGGCATTAATATTGAGCACCTCAATTTCCCCAAGATTTTGGTCACTTAGTCCATTGAATAAATATTTATAAGGCACTATATTAGCTTCCGTGGCTGCTGTAACAAATTGCCAAAAGTGAGTGGCGTAAAACAACACAGATGTATTCCCTTACAGTCCAGGAAGTGAGAAGTCTAAAATCAAGGTGTTGACAGGGCTGAGATCTCCTGCAGGCTTCAGAGAAGAAGCTGTTCCTTGTCTTTTCCAGGGTCTGGAAGAAACTTCAGAGCACGTCCCTCCAAACCCGGTCCCATCATCATCGCAGCTCCTTATTCTGCCTCTGCCACTCTTGTCTCTCTCTTTTGAGGAGCTTATAATGACATTGGGCCCACCCAAATAATCCAGATCATCTCCCCATCTCAAGATCCTTAATGCATCACACCTGCAAAGTCCCTTCTGCCATGGGAGGTAACAGGCCCACAGGTTCTGGGAACTGGGATGTGGGCGTCTTTGAGGGGCCATTATTCAAACTACATGGCATCCACAGGGAGCCCACTCACTCTACGGAGAGCTGGGGACGCACAGACTTAAAATCCCTGTGTCTGCCGCCAGTGCTCTTCTCTTGACATCCAGAGGGGCCAGTGGGAGATACCGGGGTGCCGGACCAGCCCTCCCACCACGAACAACTATAAAACTGGACAAACCGTATGAAACAACTGTGTGCAGCTGTTGGACATCAGACGAGGCAGGATCACAGCCTCTGAGAGACGACAAGTGAGGGGAGCCCTACGACGTCCCCAGTTTTCTGCCCTGCGGAACTTTCCAGATCATGGCAGAGGGAAGGCAAGCCCAGGCAGGGCACAGTGATCTTGCTGAGCAGATGAAACAAAGATCCAAAGATCCGAGTTTGGCTGCTAAGACCGTGGGAGCGGGTGGCACAAGGAACAAAATGGGAGGAGCGACACAGAGAAGGCATTCCAGAAACTATATAGGAATTTCTTTGAGTCTTTGGCTGAATACTAAGTGGGTTTACAGGGTGAGACGCCACAAGGCCGGGCAAGATATGACTGACTACCAGGGAGCTATGAGCTAAATAGAGATTCCAGAACTTTCAAAGACCTGAGAGACATAGGAGTCCCAACCTGCCGGAATTAATAGAGCTCATGAATTACCTGGGCACTCAGGTGATACCTCAGAAATGCCTCCAAAATGTCTCAGTCACTGTTCTCTAGCCCTAAAGTGAAAGCTACTCTATACCCACCCTGACAAGATTAAAAACAAGCCTGAAAGAATCATGGCCAACTACCAGTAAATTCTACTTGCCAGAACAAAACTCAACACTCTTCAAGGAAGGCAATATAATTCAGACACTTAACACACTAACGTCCACAATGTCAAGCATAAAATTCAAAATTACTAAACATACAAACAGATAGGATGATGTGACCTGTTACCTGAAGAAAAATTAATCATTAGAAAAAGGCCCAGAAATAAGGATTATGGAATTATCAGACAAAGACCCTAAAGCAGCTACTATTAATATGATCACAGACTTACAGGAAAACATGAGCATAATGATGGATTATACAGGGAATCTAAATAGAAACATGGAATTTATTTAAAAAAGTGGAAATTCTAGAATGGAAAAATACAGTGTCTGAAATAAAATATTCACTGGCCGGGTCTAATAATAGTTTTGACACTCTAGAATAATTGAACATTGAACTTGAAGACTGGGAAACAGGAACTATCTGACCTTAAAGGCAGAGAGCAAAACAAAAGCTGAAGAAAAATGAACAGAGCCTCAGCAACCTGTGAGATAAGTGGTCTGGTAGTCGGAGACTCAGAAGAGAAGGAAAGAGACTGTAGCGCAGGCACACACTCTCTCACACACACACACACACACACACACACACACAAAATAAAAGTTTGAAGAAATAACGGCCAAAATATTTCCAGGTTTGATGAAACACAGAAATCCACTGTCTTAGTATGTTTGGGCTGCTATAACAAAATTCCATAAACTGAGTGGCTTAGAGACTGCAGAAATTTATTTCTCAAATCCTGGAGGCAGAGAAGTCCAAGACCAAGGAACCAGCAAATTTGGTGTCTGCTGAGCACCATCCTCACTGTGTGTGGCTCTGCCTTCATGATCCCGAAGGCACCAACCACCACACAGGTGATTGGATTTTCAACATGTGAATTTTGAAGAGACAAAACACTCATACCTTAGCAAAATAACACAAATAAAAACACACTAAGGCATATCATAACCAAATTTCCAAGAACTAGTGATAAAAAGATAATGTTAAAAGCAGCCAAAAAGTCACATTGCATACAGGAGAACAATCATAAAAATATTCTCTTCTGTCTCATCTGACCAAAAAATGTTATATATCAATGAAACATCTTTAAAGAGCAGAATGAAAAAAACAAACTGTCAACCTAGAATTTTATATTCAACAAAAACAGCATTCAAAAATAAAGGTAAAATAAGGGCAATTTCAGACCAAAAAAAATAGTCTAGAGAATTTTTTACCAGCACATCTGAACAACCAGCGGTATTAAAGGAAGTTCTACACACAGAATAAATTAGAAACTCGGAAATGTGTGAAAGAATGAAGAATTCCAGAAATGACAAAAATGAGTTTAAAATGAGTGTAGGAATAAAAAAATTATTTTTATGATGTTTTTAAAAGTTAATGGACTGTTAAAAGCAAAAGTAACAATGGTGTAGAAGTAAAATGTATGGCATAAACAGTAGAAGGGACAAAGGAGGAATGGAATTGTGCTGCCATACAGTTATTGCATGATATATGAAGTTGTATAATATTATCTGAACACGGGCTGTGCGTTAAGGGTGTGTACACTCATCCCTCAGTATCCACAGGGAGCTGGTTCCAGGACCCCCACAGACACCAGCATCTGAGGTTGGGCAAGTCCCTTATATAAAATGGCACAATGTTTGCATAAAACCTGTGCGCATCCTCTGTACACTTTAAATCATCTCTAGATGACTTATAATACCTAATACAACATAAATTCTCTTTAAATAGTTGTCATACTGCATTGCTTTTATTTGTATTATTTTTATTGCTGTTTTGTTATTTTTTATTTTTTTTAATCAAATATTTTCAATCTGTGGTCAGCTGAATCTGCAAATGCAGAACCCAAGAATAGGGAGGCCAACTGTTTTGTAAACCCTGAGTACTCACCAAAAAGAAAAATGAAGCAATCTGGGGGAAAGACAGATGAGGAAATCAACAGTTACAGCCAAGTGTTATTGTCAAGGTCAACAACAGAGGCTGGTACAGCCTGTGAAGGACGCAGTGCAGTGGACCAGCTTCCGCAGACCTTTGTATTAACAAAGTGTTTTCAGAGAAGCTGCCAGGCCCAGGGATGCCTCCGGGGCAGCTCCCAGAAGAAGGAGCAGTGTGTGCGAAAGGGACCACACTGCGACAGAGACAGAGCGGGGCTCCTGCAGGAAGAGGACCAATGTGCACTAAAGTCACCAGACCCCAGCTAGAGTAAAGGGTGTGGGAGAAAAAGAATTTCCCTGAAAATTGGTACCCAGTTGTATACTTGAACTGATAATGGGTGTGTGCCTATTGGTGTGTGCATATACATACCTATATGCTTATATACATACATATATGTGTACTTTTGCACAAGTTCACTCACATTCTTCTTCACTTGTTCGTCAAGACATTCTACTTAATGGAGCTCAGCCTCTTATCTACGCTCTTTCCAATCAATCTGAGGCCCCCAGAATGCCTGATTCTTAGCTACAAAGGGAACTTGACAAAGTTTCGCATTAAAGGGAGCTTTCTGCAGAAACACACCTGACCCAAGCACACAAACACCTCAGGACACTCCCTCTCATACTCTTCAACCACAATGTGCTAGATAGTATATACCTGGTGCTTCATATGAGCCAGGGACTGTGCTACCTGTTTCACATGCATTGTGTTGTTCATTTAATGCCCACAAGAGCCTACGACTGCCCCGTGAGCTGGGCACTGTCACTGTTTTCTATTATTGAAACTATGGCCTGGGAAGGTTAAGTAATTTGCCCTGGTCAAGTGGGTGGTGGGTGACGGAGCTGAGATCAGGACCCAGGACGCTGGGCTCCGGGGTCTGTATTCTTAGACATCACGCTCCCCTTCCCCCACCATGAATGCAGACTGTTGCTAATGCCGTGGTGATGACAGCCACCTGACGGGAAAGCAGCCCAGGAACAGGTGTGCCTGGATCAAGGAAACCTTCAGACAAAGTGGCAGACTCCAGCCTGGGAGGATGCGTGGCAGTCACGGGACCCAGGGAAGGAGAGGCTTGGGGGGTCGGCATTGTAGGCACAAGGACCTGCCGTCGCACAGACACCAGGTGTGAGCACGCCTGGCTCCTGCACCATGACAGATCATGGAATCGACACTTGAAGCCAGGAGAGAGGGGATTTTGAATGGGATGAACAAGGAACAAGGAAAACTGCTCTGAGAGGTCACAGATTGAGATAAACCTAGAATGTGTTGACCACTTCTGCTCAGAAGTAGATTTTTGAGCAAAACTATTCTCCAATCAGTCAGGCCGAAGAAAAAGGCCTGGCACAAGCCGACCCCCTTCTTTTAGGCTGCTGGTGCTACCCTGAGTCCAGGCAACAACACGTGAGTTAACAAAGATTCATTAAGGGTCCATCATGGTCCAGAGACAGAGCTAGACCCAGATAAGCCCCTGTGCCCATGGAGATCAGGGGCTGGGACAGACGCAGATGCAGAAAGCCAGCAAGTATGATGCAGTCTGGTAAGTGCCGGGACGGGGTGGGTCCCTGCTGCAGGCCAGATTCCCCCAGAGACAAACCTAGAGGCAAGGCTTCGAGCACAAGCAGTTTATTTTGGAGGTGACCTAAGAACAACCCGGGGTGGGAGGAGGAGGAGATAAGATGAGAAGGGATGAGCCTGTACTTGGTGTGTTAGTGATCGGATGCCACGTGGCCACCTGGCCCAAGCCCACTGGGACGTCCAGGAGACGGCGCACACGGTACATGCCCCCAGGCTGTCCTGCCAAGGCGGGAGGAGCTGGGTGTTCAGCCCCCACCTCGCACTCCCCAGTGATGAAGGGCTGCCCCGGACACAGATCTGCTGGCATTCAGTGATCTGCTGGGCAGAGAAGCTGGTATGGGGTGAATGCCGCCCTCAGGCAATGTGGGGGTTCAGGAGGCTTCAAGCTAAGAACCCACAGCACCACTGGAGTGTCAGGTAAGGAGGAGGAAGGTGTAGAACAGTCCAGGTAAGAACAACACTAACCATGTTTACTAGGATTATTTATGTGTGTATTTTTTTCCTCATGGGGAGTAAATTCCTATTAGGCAATGATTAGGTCTTAATCATTTTTTTACTCAACTAACCGTTCTCAAGCATTTGTTCCTTGTGGGCTGAGCTAGAAAAATCTAAGATCAAGAAATACGTAATCAGGTGTGAAGGCGGCAACTTCTCTGCAACCTTTCTATTAATAGCTTCAGGAAGAGATGCCCCCCCAAGAAAGGATGACCAAGATGAAACTCTTACCACCACAAAAGCAGTTTAAAAAATTTCCAGGGGTGTAACTTTGAGTGAGAGAGGCCACGGAGTTTGTGTTTTGAACAATTTTATTATTTTAGCACAAAAGAAAATATACTCATTTTTTAAAAAATAAAATGTATGGTATTTATAACATTCTATAAATGGACTCTCATTATACATGTTAAAATGTTAAAATACTCACAATATGCTGTGGACACCATTTATAGCCACAAATGTATTTCTAGACTATCATACTGTATCAGATTTCTTTGCCTTCTTTTTAACATAGAAATACGCTATGACCTTTAAATAAGTTTAATGCAAGTAAATATTTGCTTGGTATTTTCTTGAATATTTCTTGCATTTTCTTTGAAATAGGAAGCCGTTTTCCTGGACCACTTGCTCAAGCCATTGGCAAGGCAAGACTGCAGGGCATCACAGTTTTGCAGGTCGAGGCCACCCCTTTATTCTTGGGGCCTCAGATGTCTGAGAGCAAGTGCTCCCCAGAGCTGACCTCCGGGTTGGGTGCAGGATCCTGCTAGACCTACATTATACTGACATCTGCTGGTCATTTCGAGGTCATTACCAGTAATGGTTCTTGAGAATGGACAAAGACTTTCTGAGTTGTTTCCCTGAGGATGTTGAATTTAATTTTTGCTTCGTTTTTAAGGCTTTAACCAAGATATATGCCAACCCGTCTGGGCAACCAGGCCTATGATAGAGTACATATCTGTTGGGACGTTGTTTTTCTTCATCTCTTTTCCATCCATTATGGCCACGTGCAATCGGGTGGACTAGCTGTGACCATTCAGCACTATCCTGGGAGAATTTGTGGTGGAAAAGGGAGAAAAATGGAAAGCTTACAGAAACTGTTGCTCATCTACCTTATTTTCACAAATTATCCTCAGAGCCCAAGCTCAGGTCTTCAGCGGAACAGACACAAGGCGGATGGGAGGATGGGCCCTGGGGAAGTGGGTTTGGGATCTTGTGCCCAGCACCCACCATTCACTCCCCACCACACTCTGTCTGTGGCAATGGCATCAGCGGTGCTGTATTACAATAACAGGCCCCGTCACAGAGGCTTCAGTGGCAGAAAACCAAATTGTTATCTGTCATTGTGGAAAATGGCTTAAAATTGAAAAACCACCTTCCAGAGCCTGAGTTCCTGCAAAGAGAAACCCCTGCTGGAGAATGAACTTCTGCTCCATGTCTGTGCCCACCACTCCCCATAATATGGCCATGTGGGCCCAGAAAGAAATCGGACTCCCTGGTCCCAAGGAACTGGGTTCAATCCCCTGTCCGACCCTCGTCCATCTGAGCACGAGTGAGTATAAAACCTCCTAACTCTCACTTTCCGCAACCGCAAAATACATTTGACAATACTTTCCTGCTCAGCCTCACAGCAGGGCCCAGTTCCAAGTTTTATTCGAGAACTCCTGCAAATATTCCAGATAGAGGATTTTAATCCTCATCTTCCTCCTCCTCTTCATCCTGGGTAATTTGGAAGTAACATGCTTTGTAACTCTCTTTTCTGTTAGCAGCTACACTCAATCATTCTCATAGATTATTCTTCAAATATTTTTGGTGAGATATTTCCAGGAGCTTTTGGGAAATGGCACCTCCTCCTTCCTGCCCCGTCGGTCTGCTCCTGGGAGAGCCAGGATCTTAACAGCAGCCTCTCCCCTCTCTCCCGCCCTCCAGTCGGGACCTTCCCACTGCTGCATGAAGCCACGCTCGACAAGCCCACCGGTGACCACTGGTGACCTTCTGTCCTCCTCCGGTTACCTCCTTAGGACTCCGTGACACCGTCCCGGTCTTCCTTCCACTCCGCTCTGCTCAGACACCTTTGCTGGCGCTTCCTCCTGGACCCCTTGCAGGCGGGCAAGCTCAGAGCTGAGTCTCAGACACTCGTCCTTCTCTCCCACTCTCCCCAGTTGACGTCCCGCGGCCGTGTCATCTGTGCCAGTGACCCCATACCATACTTAGAATTCAGCCCCACCTGAGCTCCGGGCTCCTGTACCCAGCAGTCCCCACCACACCTCTTCTGGATGCTGTGCGGGCATCACTTCCGCGCCACCTCACGGGCTCTCAGTCCACCTTCCGCTCCAGCCTCGGCAGCCAGCAGCACACAGGGGCGGCCGGGCGTGCCCTCCTCTTGCTTTCTTGCCCAGGGGGGCCATGCTGCTGTGACTGTGGCGTCTGCAGGAGCCATCGTTCCCCTAGGAGAGCAGGAGTTGAGAGAAGGGGGCAGGAGCATCACACCTGTCCCCACTTCCCGCCGGGACTGAGCCCAGATGCCCAGGGTGGGAGTCAACTCACAGACACACCCTGGGGTTGTCCTCGCTCCTGCTCCATCTCACTTCTCCCCTCCCTGGGATCACTTTCCCAAGTCACTGATGCATATCTGTGCTCTTGTCACAGGATCTGCTTTGGGGGGATCCAAGCTAAGGACCCCCAAACATAACAGGAAATATTGCTCCCTTGCCCCATCTCCCCACCCCAATAGATGGAGCCCCCATCTGCCCTGTGGCTATGCCAGTCTCAACTCCTCACACGTCACCTTGTCCCCACAGCTGGTCCAGCAGCAGGATCTGGCTCTGGCTTCCAAACTGTCCCTAGGTCTTTCTGTCTTTGTCCTTTCCTACCAGGCAACATGGTCCAGGCCACCACCATCACGACAGCCTTCTGATCTCTGGCCTTCCTTCCTCCCCCAGGCAGCAAGGGTGGCCTCTCGGAGGGGTCATTCATGGTGTGTCTCTGCCCCACTTGGTGCCCTCCAAGGGAGACAGCACGTGGGAGGAGACCCAAAAGCCAGCTCAGAGAGGGGACCCACGTCCTCTCACGGAGCCTCGGACACCCTGGTCTCCTTCCTTCCCCAAACCTGCCGAGCTCCTCCCATGTCAGACCCTTGCATTTGCACTCTGTCTTCCTAAAGTGCCATTTGGGTGGGTCTTCACCTGCCTAGCTCTTTCTCATCCCTCAAGGGTCAGCGTTGAAGTCACCTCCTCAGAGGACGGCCCATCACATCCTCTTCATGGTGGATGCCGCCATTGGTGATGCTTTGCCTGCCCTATAGCCATCTAACCTTCCAGGCCAGAGTCACACCCACTTCCCCGACCCCCCAGCCCACAAGCCATCTCTCTTCCAAATGCCCACACCACTTACTGCCCACGTGCACTGCCGTGTGTTGGTGACTTGTCCCTCTAAAGATGAGCTCCCCGAAAGCGTGGGGTGTATCTCATATAGTCAAACCTCAGCCGTCTGAAAATGAGTTCTCCTGAATAACTCAGTCTCCACGTGGCCTAACAGGAGCATTTTGAACTTCAGCATCACCTTCATGTTTGTTACGAAAGTCTGGGTGCAAATATTGTCCACCGGTTTAGCCAACAAACAGCCACAGGGTGGCTGTCCACACCGGGCACCATGCTGAGCACAGAGGATGCAACAATGAGCGCGACCCACATGGTCCCTCGGTGGGGACACGGGGAGGTAAGCAGGCCATTAGAGGGGTCACAGAGGGCACCCTTGGGGGATGAGAGAGGCTGGGTGTAAGTGAGGTGGGACATCAGGGAAGACCTCCTGGCAGGGGTGACAGCCAAGGTGTGTCCTGAAGAGTAATAGTAAAAGGAAGATATCAATTGGATGTGGGGGGGGGAACAAGAATTTGGGAATTTCTAGTTTGGGCGCCGAATAAGAAATACGGGAAGTTCAACACGATTGCGTACAGGGTGGACGTGTTGAGTTTACAGACTTTTATACACTTCCAACACCTATTTAAAGAGAATATCCTAAACACATCACACTGCACAAAACTTATGCAGCTCCATCTCTTGCTTGTACTTATTTTTTTTTTTTTTTTTTTACAATTTCCCTGCTAGTTATTACTTTCTGGTCTTTTCCCCAATGATCACTCATGCAGAATATAGAAGGGGAAGATTTCTCAAAGGGTGCAGCAAAGTCACTGGGGTGACTGTGAAAACGCACAGCCAGGGTCCCAGCCTGGACCTCAGAATCAGAATCTCCGGGTTCAGGTCTGGGATCTGAACTCATCGTGGGCGCCTGCCTGAGTCTGCAGTGTGTCGGCAGTGATAGAACCGGGCTCTGACTCGGACCCCGGACAACGCATTGCTGGGAAGTCACAGGGTCCCAGCAGAAACCCGTCCCCCGTCATAGCCCGGAAGTCTGTGAGGCCGATGAATGACGCCAGCTGTCCCCCACACCACACCCTGTGCGTGTCTTTCCCGGGTCCCCTACAGTGCCCACTGCCCCTCTGCAGACAGCAACACGTGTGGCATCCACACCTGGCCTCCACTGCGTGGGAAGGAGTCTGCCTCCCACTGCTGCTGTGAACACCACGTGCAGGCCACAGCGGGGTCCCCCACACCCTCTGCCCCTTCACAGGCCTGGTGGTCACCCCTCACACTGCCTCAAGTGCAGCGGCTCACCAAGGTGCCCACCTGCAGAAAAGAGGCTCAGTGTGAGCCTCACACACCCATTTTCCCCCAACCCTTTGTCCCTGGCTCAGGGGCACCCCAGCCTGTCTGAATCCACGCGGCTCACAGGCCTCCAGGGTGTAGCCAGTCCCTGCTCGAACCTCACCACTGCGCTGCTGTCTCTGTCCACCCCGCCCTCCACCAGTGCACATGACCACAGCCACATGAGACACCGCCTGCCACAGGAGTGACTGGGCTTCAAAGGACATGTACTCATGCACATGCCACACATGGACATGTGTACTCAGCACACACACAACACATGCAGTAACATACATATGCAACATGCAGTGTGTGTACATGCATGTGCATACACAATGCACATACACACACAATGCACTCATGACCCTGACACACAACACATGTGTACACATGTGCATACATACATGCACTTACAACACACTCAGAGGTCTTCTGCCCGTGCCTGTGACCCAGAGACTCTCCAAGTGCCTGTGGCATCCTGGATCCTCCTGGCCCCCACCCTCTCCCCCGCTCCAGTCATTTCCTCCCTGAAAGCAGCCGTGGTGCCGAGGGCCAGACCATTCAGTGCTGCACCCAACACTTCCCAGCCCTGGGACCTTAGGCTCGTCTTTAACTTCTCCCAGTTTTCTCACCTGTGGAACAGGTATACTCATGCCTACGGTTTGCAACAGGAACCTGTGCGATGCTGGCCACTCTATGCACTGCGACGTGGACACCTCGCTCCCGCATGATCGCCCCAGATCCCACCTAGCAGGGCAGGTCTCGGGGGGATGCCGTGGGCACCCTGGGCAGGAGGCCCGTCTCCCAAGGCAGAGCACCCTGGGCTCCTGCTTCACCAGTGAGTACAATCTTGGGGCAGAAGTGAGGGGCGGAGCAAGGCAGGGAGGGGAGGACACTAGGAGGCAGCTGTCAGGATGGACAAGAAACAGCCTGTGGTGCCCAGGACAGCACCCTGGTAGGCCTGGAAAACCGCTCAAGAGCACCCCTTGAAGGGCTCGAACCCTCAAAGAGAGTCACCCCGAGTGGGAGTGGCTCCAAGAGGGGTGGTGTCAGCAGGGAAGCCCCAGGCAGGTCAGGCACTGTCACCCGCAAAGAACACTAGGGACGGGGGCTCGGGGATCTGAATTGGGGCAGAAGAGGCTTCTGATACACCCTTTTTTCCAAATCGAGTCACGTGCCGTCGGTTGTGGTGTCGATGTGGTGACTGTTGCTGTATTATGGTATTGGTGGTGGTGGTGGTGCTGTTTGAGTCCGGGATATTTAAAACCCAGGCTCTTCAGATCCGGAGCCTGCTAGAATTTGGAACAAGCGAGTCTGCTGTGTCTCCCGTATCCCTCATGGTACCTGACACACTGTAAACAAAGACTGGTTGAGCAACGTCCCTGGAGAATAAATACCATGAAACCGCAAGCACGTGAACAGCACTAGCACGCACACAAACGGCTGATTTATGTAACTGCTGCCTGAAGCCGTGAGGCGACTCAAAGGCGGCCACCCCCGAGATGGAGGTGGTGTGTCTGACGACTTCAGCGCTGGGGGTCCTGGCGGGAGGTGTCACTCACCCTCACCACCTGGCCGGAGCCTGCTGGGCAGAACCAGGCATGTGACCCCCCCACCCTGCACCCCCTCCTCCCTCCGATTCCATGTATGTCATGGAACGTGGGACTTCCCGGCCCGAGTCTGGGGCTCTGCTGTGATGGGCGCAGGAGGGGTGCCCCTGGCCCTCCCATTTCTCACGTTGCCAGGTGGCGTTCTGCACGTGGGTGTGGCCCGACCCGCTGGGCACCTGAGCTGGAAAGAACTGCAAGAGTTTTCCTTGCGCCCCATTCCCTTCCCAGTAGAGAAGCAAGGAGAAGGGGGTGTGGGTCTTCCATCCGTGTTGGCATTCCCGCAGGTGCCCGAGAGCTGCCTGAGAGCCGGCAGGAGGAGTCCTCACCGCCTGGGGTGCTGGCTCTTCCCCGGGATGGGGTGAATTGCAGTCCTTCCCACTAATGCAGCCAGGCCAGGGTGCTGTCCACAGTTCAGACCCCAGAGATGTGGACACAGACATGAGGCATGTGGGAGTCGGGTGTCCCACTGAAGAAGCTATCGGTTGTCTGTCTGGTTGAGAAAGCCATGGAGCTTCCTCACCCCAGCCCCGCCTCTCCAGGGCAGGGACAAGGTGTGCGGCAGGCTGTGTGGGGTGGGCTGTGGCCCCCTCACGGCTGTCTGGCACACTTCTCAGAGTGGACAGGGCCACAGCTCTGTCCATTCTGCCCCTGGGTTCTAGGCCAGTGACAAATTTGCATTCCAAAGGCCTTGCCCAGCATCCTGGGAGAAGGAGGGAGGGAGCGTCTTGCAGCAGCTTGGAGCCAAGAATTCTTTCTCTGGTTCCCGGGGTTTGAAATGCCAGGAAGAATGGTCAGCACAGCGACTGACACAAACTTGCTGCCAGCCCCAATCCTGGGCTCTTTGTGCCTCCTCTCCAGTCCTCATGCCGGTGTGATGAGAAAGGTGTCAGCTGTGTTTTACATTTGTGGAAGCTGAGTCTTGAGAGGGGACTTAACTTGCTCAGCGCCACTGCTGGTGAGTGGCAGGGCCTGGAGTTGAGCCCAGGTGTGCCTCGTTTCCAGCAGACGGCAGCAGTGGGGTTCTCGTCTGCACAGGGACCAGGAGTGCGGGGCCAGAGGCACAGACCCTGCAGGGAGATGGGAAGCAAGGGGGCGTGGGGTGGGGTGGACAGTCCCAAGCAAGCCCCTGCACCACCTTCAGCAGGTCGAGGCCTGCACGCAGGGGCTGGCCAGGGTGTGGCCCCTCGTGCCATAGCTACCCCTCCCCTGCCCAAGAGGGTCAGGTGCAAAGGGCATCCTCCTCTCGTTTCACTTACTGCTGGATTCTCAGGGCCCAGACCAGGGTCTGGCTAGTGGGTGCTCGAAAAGTATCTGGGTGTGTCACTCATCAGCCACTCGCTCAGCTGGAGGCTGCCCTAGACAGGCTGAGAACTGAGCAGACCAAGACTCCCGACTGCGCCTCTTAAATATCGCAGAATTAACCCCAAACTGGTTTCCACTGTAGTCATTTTGGACATCTTTACATAATCTCTCTCCAAACCCCACCCACTCGCTGTTTGAATTGCGGGCCGGGTGTGGACATCGGGGATGAACACTCCTCAGTAAATACAGATTCCTCCCCGCCCCAGTGTCACCATCTCCAAACGTCTCACCGGGGGAAAAAACCCCAGGATTTAAAATTGTGTCTGCACATGAAACCTTTCAAAACTGAAAAGAGAAAATAAGGTTTTTCCCCTCTCTCTATTTTGAAAGTGGCTCAGAGGGAAGTCTGAGAAAATCTGCACCCATCTGCTGCCCAGCCGCCACTCAGCCGAACGCTGCTCAGCCCGGTCCCGTGAAGCGAGGCTGGGAACCGCAGCCCGGCCCACACTGCTGAGCGCCGTCCAAAGCAGCACTCTCGCCAAATGGGCTTCTGGCTCCATCCTCCTGCACAACTTTCATGCTCACTGCTCAGAAGAGGCGTTTTGGCAGTGCAGGAATCCACAGTGTGAGTCTGACGTGACATTCCACCCCGGGAGGGAAGCAGGGCAGGGAGCAGGTGACGTTTACCTGGCGTCTTCTCTTCAGGCACTGCTCCCCGTGGACACTCATCCTCCCGTTAGCCCCCGCTAATGGTTGGGGGGCTGACAGGTTGCCCCCCCACCTGTCCCCAGCCAGCTGCTGGCTTCATGTGTTCATTTCACAAATGCGTGTGTTCAGGGCTCACTGTCCGCCAGGCACTGTCGCTAGGGCTTCACGTCTATGAACGCCGTGCAGCCTGCAGGGTTGGTGCCATTGTTCCTTCCATTTACAGACGAGGAGGCTGAGGCATAAGTCTCGGAGCTTGCCCGATGCCACAGAGCTGGGAAACGAAGAGCCAGGATCCCCCCAGCCTCCTGGTGAGAGCCCCCTGCTCCAACAGCACGGGATGCTCTTTCCACGTGGGGTGGACCGGCCCATATCACACCCCCACAGCCGCGGTGGCTACGGAGCTGATCTGGTCCCTCCTGGAATGAGAAGCTTCTAGAAGCTCCTGCACCCAGGACCTTCCAGAACCTACTGTCCTCCATTTGTCCTTTAAACTGGACGGCAGGGCTCTCAGCGGGAGATTTTTCTGGCTACTTGAGACCAACACAGGCAACAAAGCCGACATGGGCCAGGCTCTACCACACTGAGTATTCTCGGCATCCTAGAAAACCTAGGACAGTCATCTCCCCTCCCCTGCACCAGTCTGACTGTTTGACAGATGAGACTCGGCTGGGAACTGCCTGTGTGGGAAGAAGGAGGTACCTGAGCACACCTGAAAGCCCGAAGGTTGGCGGTGGATCTCGCACGGAACATAGAAAGCACAATGTCCCATGTCCTTGGTCTGACCGCTGTTGGTCACCACTAATGTTTGCTTTGTGGTTAATTTCAACACTTATTTGGTTATATATGCCCACCTGCTTCTCACATACCTAGCTCAGATGTGCATTAGCTGCCTGGGGCCACGAGGCCTATTGTGTGCCCCAAAATTATGCACTAAATTATAATAATACTGGAATTACACAGCCACCAGCATCTGACAAACTTGACCTTCAGAACAGAGGGCCCGGATGTGCTTTCTGTGCCAGATAACTGGGCAGGAGGCAAACAGTCATCAGAAGAGCTTCTGTTTGTTGGTTCTGATATCAGGGCTGGGGCCTCCCGCTCCCCCCCACTCAGCACTGAAGGCTTAAACTCTCGCAGTCTCCCAGCGTGGACCACAAGGCACTTTGGAGATCAATTCAATTAGCCTTTCTGTTAAAAACATAAACACCCCACATTTTCTCCTTCCCTTTAGCCATGGTGGTGGCTGTAGCATCTGACCAGCATCGACCCTCCCATTCATCCACAGTGAGGCTTGGGGAGGATCCGTGTCCTGGTTTTGGTAATGTTGATGTTGACCGTCTGTAGATGATTCACAGAGTAAAGTGTGAGTTTCAAAGTGTCTGCAGCCCTTGGGGGAATGTGGTAGGAAGAAGGGACCACAAAAGTGGGCTCCTGTGGGCGGCACCCCAAGACCCAGGCCCTGGGCACCCCGAGTGCTCTGGACGGAGCATTTCTTCTTGCTGTCCCTGGAGGGGAGGACCGTGTGCCCAACTCACGGAGAATAAAACTGAGGTCCAGAGAAGCTGAGACACTTTACCTGAAGTCCCACAGCTAGAAAGGATCACTCCAAATACTGGGAAATATTTGACTTCTAAGTCCGTGCTCTTACCATGACACCACCTGTCACGTGTCGCACGATGCCAAATGCGTTTGCTCCTCGAGACGTTGATCAAAACCGCATCAGGACATCAGAGGAGCCTACAGAACCAGTGTTTGCGATTCACGTCTATCAAGGCAGGAACAGGAAGCAGATGCTCCTGGGGAACTGTGATGACGTTGGGGGGAGCTCCTCCTGTGAGCGTGACTGCAGAGTCACTGCGTGGCAAAGTGAGCAAGGGAGAGCATCTGAGTTAAAAGTTTTAAAAAATTAAAAATCCAGGGGGTGCAGTTTGGAGAGTGAAGGTGTGAGGAAAGCAGGACAATGATCAAGACGCAGTGGATGAGACGCTCAGGACGTGCCGGGGGTCAGAGCGCAGGTGCCGGGAAGCTTCACCACTCAGGAGGGGAGCAGTGACGTGAATGTTTCCTGCACCACCACTCAGCGGAGTCAGGAAAGCACAGACAGGAAGGAAGCATAGTGGTCACAAGGCTGGGTGAGGTGGGCACCCCTGCTTCAGCAAGGGCGTTGCAAGACGACCCCACCCCTGTCACCGCTTGGCACCCTCCTCATTTCCTGCCGCTCACACCCCGACCCCCTACCCCACGGGTACCTCTGAGCCAACACTCATTGTTTTTGTCTTCGGTTCCTACCCCGGTGAATCCGCTGGAGCCCTGAACCTGTCAGCCGCAGGGGCCATTTCTCCAGGGTCCTCCCTGGGTTCCAGGGCTCTCTGGGCTCCATGCCCAGGAAGCCCACCGAGGACAAGCCTACCCAGAGGTGCCGTCCCTCCCCGGGGGGCTCACTGCAGACAGGGCTCCGTGGCACCCTGAGTGGGCCAGGTGTCGTGGTCACTGCCCAGTATACCGGATCATAGTGCTGAGACGACCTTTCACCAACACTTCAAGTAGGAAAGGTAGTGAGGATTTTCTTCTCTTACCCTGCTAGGCTTAAATGACATGACTGCCCTTGTTTATTCTGCAGGGAAACTGTCCAGCACGCCCTCTCCCTACTTCTAAGGCGAGTCCACATGCTGCCACCCGCAAAGCCAACTCAGCTCTGTCCCCAGTGTCATGCCAGGCAGCTTAGAGCCACCCAAGACTGGGTGTCAAGGTGTCAGCTCCCTTGGAACAAACTGGAGCAGACCACGAAATACTCATCAAAAGCTGGGCGATGAGGTGAGGGATCGTGTCCCACAGGACGTGAGCGACATGGACAGTGAATGGCCATTGGGAGGGGGAGGGGAGAGGTGTGGGCACTTGTCTTTTTGTGTTATATCCAAAACCCATGATTTTAGGAAAGAAATGGAGGCCTATGATAGAGAAAGTAAGAAACTTTAAAATCAAATTCTACCTCTGCTATCTACTAGTCATTTGTGACTGTAAACAAAGTATTTAGTCTCTATCAGCCTTCATTTCCTCAGTCTATAAACTTGAGATAATTATTCTTGTTCTCCCCCAACCTCAAAAGATTGCGGAGATGATCCTATTATATTGGGAATTGAATGCAGCTTTGGGTTCATTTTTTTTTAAGTATAAAGCACTGTGAAAATGCAGTGCTTTCTACTTGCCCTATAGTAAGGGGAAAATTAGAGTAATTGGTGTTATTATATTCACATTCTACTCCTAGGTTTTGTGAAAGATGTAGTGTAGATTACATAAGCCCTTAAAAAGCTTTATTGTATATTGATCAACAAAAGAATCTTTTTTCAAATATATGATGCTTGAGAAAGCAAATGTTTATTAAAACCTAATAAATGCATCTTTATAAGAATAATCCAGATTCTACCCTATTCATGTGGCCATTGCAAGGACCAAGGGGCATCGTGAAGCCAGAAGCCTGTTTAGGAGCAATTCCCACCTTAGCTGTCGCTGCTGTTACACTGGTGTAAGCTGCGGGCACAGCGTGGCAGCCTGGGCCAGCAGAGGGAGATTGGTAACCACTGGCGGCTCAGGGAAGGGCTGGGGTGCGTGTGTGTGTGTGTGTGTGTGTGTGTATGTGCATATGTGTGTGCATGTGTGTGTGCATGTTGGGTGGGTAACAGGATGACAGGCCATGGAAGGGAGGGAAGGAAAGAAGAAGGGCAGAGGATGGGCACAGAGAGCATGGTGGACCCAAGCACGGCCTGGCAGAGTGGTGCTCAGAGGGACCCTCTTGGCCCCTCAGGGATGCTGTCATCTCCCTCAAGAGACTCCATTCCTGATGGCACCTGAGCAGCGAGTCCCTGGGCAGGGGAGGAAAGGGCCCCGGGTAGCACCTCGCCAGCAAAGGTGAGGGATAGCGGGGGCGGGGGGCGGGGGGCGAGACTCGGTGTCCCGACAAGCCCAGAAACCCTGAGACCAAGAACTTGCCCACCTGACTTCCTGATCTCATTTCCCACCTCTCACGCCCTGACTCCACCTGACTTCCTGATCTGTGAGGCTGCAGCTGCCAAGAGCTTGTCATCACCCTCACTGTTGTTTTCTGTGTATCCGACTCTGCTAGACTAATGCAATTACCGTGTCACCTTCATACCCTGGACCCCATCCAGATGCTCCCGGGGCCAGAACACCCACCAGGAGAGGATAATGAAGCAGGTGACACCTGAGAGGGCTGCAGGGCCAGCTGACAACCCCCCGCCCACCCCGGAGCTGATGACTTTTAGACATATTCCTCACGGTGGGGGCATGAGAGGCTGCCAGGGCCTCCCTGAGGGGCCGTTATCTTCTGAAAATTCCCTCGTTCTGGTCTTGTTGAGCAGGGAGGTCAAGGCCTGTTACTTTAAAAAGTCAGTGGATCATTAATTTAATTAACATAATGAAACTGGTATTTCCATATGACTCTGAGCCAGGAGTTAAAAAAGCAAATGAGCCCACAGACTAGCTTACAGTTGTGCAGGGTGTGGACTGCACAACCCAAGAGTTTTCATTCCCGTGGACTGTGCTGGACATGGTGCCCCCCGGGGCTGTCTCCCCCTGAGCCGGGTCTCGAAGTGAGGCTTCCACAGGCTAAGGTAGCATAGGATGGAAAAATGACTCTGTGCCTTCCTGTCAGTGAAGAACATGGAAGGTCAGTGTTGGGAGAGGAAAAAATAAGCAGATGAATGGGGAGTGTGGAATACAGTTTCTTCAACGCCATTCCCTTGGAGTCACAATCCTTGGCCACTTGCATCTGGGAATTTATTCGCTCGTCTGGAAATACCCCATCTTCGTTGTTCCTTGCAAACAAAGAACAGAAACATAAGAAAAACCCTTTCGTTACCTGGTACAGTGCTGCTCGTGGGCACAGCAACGGGGAGATAAAAGCAGGGGCTTGTGGAGCACACAATGGGAGATTCACTGACCCCGCCGGCAGCGACTGGCTGGAAAAAATAAAGTTCAATTCAGGGGAGGAAACGCTAGCTGGGGACTTACTCGGACTGATCTGACTGAGCTGATGTTCCCTTCCATCCTCTACAGAGGAACCCCCAGCCCACACGAGCCAGGGGCCCCGCAGAAAGCGCACACTTGCTGGGAGAGGGGCAAGGCGGTTCTCTAACATGGGGCCTGCTCAAAACCGGCCCAAGTTTCAGCACAGTGTTCTTTGCAGCTGTTTCCACCATTCTGAAGGCAGATTGCGGACAGACCCTGGCTAATCCCTCAGCCTCGGAGCCCAAACTGCAGGCTCAGGAAAAGTGCTGGTGCTCAGTGGGACCGCCCAACTGTCCCAGCTCTCCCAAGAGATTGGGAAACGGAGAGAAGTATTTGCAGACACAATGCGGTCCAAGGTTAGCAACTTCTTGTCTAGGGTAGACTCACCTTGGGTGAACAAACACTGTTCATGTTCCCTGCACACAAGCGTCCCACACAAGTGCAGTGACAGCCGCCGTTGCCACGAGTGGGGAGTGGGGAGTGGGGAGTGGGGAGTGGGGACGGGGCGGCGGCTCAGGACGGGGGTGTACCTGTGCCTCTTCTGCAAGCCACAGGGCTGCTTCTCAGGAAGGTCACTATCCCAGGGGGACACTGCAGCTTGCCCTGAGGAAAGTGACCTCACTATTCCAAAACGTGACCCCGAATGCCCAAGAAAGTGTGGGTGGGCCAGGGCACCCAGCAGAACCACCTTTCCGTTTATTCTAGATTCAGCCGCTGTTCATCGAGCATCCAGCCAGGCTCTGCCTTGCCGGGTGTGCCTCAGTGTCTCCACCTGTGAGAGGGGATGACGGTCGTACCACCTGCCTGGTATGCCGCTGTGAAGAGGCAGTGAGCCGACACCTGTAACTGCTTAGAAGAAGCCCGGCTCACCGCGGCATGCACACTGTCAGCACTGTGACCGTGCACGGTGCCCACAGGCCCTGGTGCCACAACGCGGGCATGTGCTGTGACAGAATTGCAAGAGTTGATCCGTGGGTCTCCACGGCCCTCGCACACGTGAGAGCCCACAGTGGAAGGAGAAGGCAGGTGCAGACACTCAGCCTCACCTGCCCTCGCAAGGGCCACGCGCCTTAGCGCCAGACAGACCAGCGTCACTGGGGTGGGTTTCTGTTCCCCTTCCCCCGGCAGGGACAGAGAGCGCAGGATGGGGCGGGCGAGGGACAGGAGAGCAGGGAGTGGTTGGGAAAAAGCTGCCAGAGTCGAGGGACCCCTTACAACTTTTCTTGGGGAAACCGAGTCAGCACCTGCTGGTTCCTCTTTTGGTTGGTGCCAGCGTCCACCAGCTGTCAGCAGCCAGACACAGGCTGTGTCCCAGAAAATACCCGGCCTCGGCCCAGTCCTTGTGGACAGCCCCAAACAGTGGCCCCGGGCAGGCATCAGCCTCCAGAGCAGAGCTGGGGGCAGGGCTCGTCTTGAGTAGAGAAGCCAGGGCAGCCGTGGGCCAGCCGCGGGCCTCAGGGGCAGCAGCGTGATGCATGGTCGTGTCCTGGAGGCACTCGGGGCAGGGACCATAGATATTGACCTGTGTGGGGGATGGGTATGTGCATGGGTGTGTGTCTGTGTGTGGTGTGCGTGTGTGGTGTGCGTGTGTGATGTGGGTGTGTATGGTATGTGGTGTGTGTGTATGTAGTATATGGTGTGTAGCGTGTGTGCCTGCATGTGGTGTGTGGGTGTGGTGAGTGTGGTGGGGTGTGGTGTGTGTAGTGTGAGTGTGTGCTATGTGCAGTGTGTGTGACGTTTGGGGGCATGGTGTGTGTATACATGTGTATGTGTGTAGTGTGTGTGGTGTGTGTATTGTGTATGTGTGGTGTGTGTCATGTGTATATGTGGTATATGTGTGTAGTGTGTGTGGTGTGTGTAAGTATATGATGTGCGTATCTGTGTGGTGGGTTGTATGTAGTGTATAGTGTGGGGGGAATGTGTGTGCGGTGTGTAATATGTGTGAATGTGTGATATGTGTGTCTGTGTGGTGTGTGTATGCTGAGGGAGTGTGTGGAGGGAGTGTGTGTGTGTCTGTGTGG
Organism: Varecia variegata; assembly: GCA_028533085.1. Taxonomy (NCBI): domain Eukaryota; kingdom Metazoa; phylum Chordata; class Mammalia; order Primates; family Lemuridae; genus Varecia; species Varecia variegata. The sequence goes on along the minus strand of CM052436.1, from coordinate 3,027,189 downwards.
TATGTATTGTTGGGAGCAGTGTGTGGTGTGTGTGTATGCTGAGGGCGTACGTGTGTGTGTGTGTGTGTGTGTGTGTGGTATGTATTGTTGGGGGCAGTGTGTGGTGTGTGTGTGTGTGTGTGTGTGGTATGTATTGTTGGGGGCAGTGTGTGGTGTGTGTGTGTGTGAGTGTGTGTGTTGAGGGAGTGTGTGTGACTGTGTGGTATGTAATGGGGGCAGTATGTTGTGTGTGTGTGCTGAGGGAGTGTGTGTGTGTCTGTGTGGTATGTATTGTTGGGAACAGTGTGTGGTGTGTGGTGTGTGTGTGCTGAGGGAGAGTGTGTGTGTCTATGTGGTATGTATTGTTGGGGGCAGTGTGTGGTGTGTGGTGTGTGTGTGTTGAGGGAGTGTGTGTGACTGTGTGCTATGTAGTGGGGGACAGTGTGTGGTGTGTGGTGTGTGTGTGCTGAGGGAGTGTGTGTGACTGTGTGGTATGTAGTGGGGGCAGTGTGTTGTGTGTGTATGCTGAGGGAGTGTGTGTGTGTCTGTGTGGTACGTAGTGGGGGCAGTGTGTATGTGTGTGGTATGTAGTGGGGGGCAGTGTGATGTGTGGTATGTGTGTGCTGAGGGTGTGTGTGTGACTGTGTGGTATGTAGTGGGGGGCAGTGTGTGGTGTGTGTGTGCTGAGGGAGTGTGTGTGTGTCTGTGTGGTATGTATTGTTGGGAACAGTGTGTGGTGTGTGGTGTGTGTGTGCTGAGGGAGAGTGTGTGTGTCTATGTGGTATGTATTGTTGGG
>CM052436.1:2997650-3026314 GCA_028533085.1 Varecia variegata | reverse complement strand
CGTAGTAAGAGCTCCGGGGGTTGCTGTTGAAGCCCTTAATGATGCTGTTCATCCATCCCCTGCAATATTGTTATTTTAATATGGTAAAATATTAATGCAGTAAAATACTTTCTTCAGGCATTGACATAATCTGTTCTTCCTATCCCCTAGAGATGCACGAATAAGAAAGCTCTGATGCTTTAAGTCTGTATAGGATTTAACATTTTGCAAAGCATTCTCAAATACAAATGATCTCACACCATTACCTACCCCGCCACTGCTGCTTAGTCTCCGGCTAGTGACTTAATCCTTTTGTTCCCTAGTTTCCTTGTCTGTTAAAATGAGGGTGATGGGAGGATGGAATAACTCAATAAAGGTGAAGTGTTGACACCTGTGCACACAGTGAGCGCCCAGTAATGTTAGCCAGTGTCCCAAGCTGCTACCCTGGGCAAGTTGTCTGCTCTGCCTGAGATGCTTGGTCCTGAGCTTCCAGAGTTGGTCGGCCTCACTGACAGAGGACAGTCTGAGAACATGCGAGGGACTTAAAGAGGAAGAAGAAAGGGGGGACAGAGATGAGGGGAGAAGATGGGGGATGGGGGAGGGAGGGAGAGAGACAGAGGGAGAGATACAGATTGGAGTCCAGCCGGGCCACGCACAGAAAAGACAGTCAAGACAGCCAGCCCAGCCCATGCATGGCCCCAGATGAAATGTGGTTTCCATTTTTCTCTTATGTTTCCTTCCCAAGCAGAATTTCCAAGGATATGGAAGTCGAGACCTAAGACCAGCCTCTTCCTTTGTTCTCTCTGACGGGAGGGATATTCGAAGATGATTTAACCCAAATGTCCATGTCCAGATCTGCTCACATTAACAGCATTTTCAGAATTTATATATCTTAACAACAAAAGAACACCCCAATTTAGAAAGACATGTTAGCACGTGGAAGTGGGCATGGCAAGAAACAAGCGGACTGAGAAGAATGGTGCCTTAGAAAGAGTTTGACATAAAATACCCTGGGAACAACTGGATCTATATGAATACATAAAAGGGAAATTACATAAAACCCTATGTGTTTATTGACAAAAAGACAATGAAAATTTGTATTTCAGTCTTTTGCCAAAAATCAGAGGTTTTAGTGCCCATTCACTTGAAAATGACTTTTAGAAACCCATGAAATTGTTTTAATGGAAGTTTTATTTATTAGAGATCCTGTTGCTACCTGCAGAACCCAGACAAGATTCTGTGGTGTCTTCAGATTGCTCTTGTACCCTTCTTTGTTGGGTTTTTCTCTAGGTCTGTACTTAGAGTGTCTCGTGCCAGGTAGAGAATGAAGAGTCGGCCCCACCCCACATGCTGGGCTCAAGGCACCACCGTCTCAGTCCCTTAAGAGATGGTTCAGCACAGCTGGGAAGCCATGGTGCCTCCTACTCAGGACAGCACCATTGCTGGACTCAGGGGGTCTAGGGGGATGTGGGTTGACCCTGGAGTATGTTAAGCTCAGCCCAGGGTGGTGGGAATTACAGCAGCCAGGGGAATGTGTAAGGGCCACCCAGACTGCAGACACGCTGGGAACAGTGACTGTGGGCAACCTTGGAACCCCTGTGACTCCTTCTTCATTCATTCATTCCTTCATTCATTCAACAAACATATCGGGTACTTGCTATATGCCGACCTCTGTTCTAGGCACTCAGGATACCTCAACAAACAGAACAGGCAAAGATCACTGCCCTAGTGGGTGGGGTCTTTGTGCTGGGGAGGGAGGTATGCAGGGAGACGGAGAACAGGGACAGACGGAACGGTCAATGGCAGGTGTAACGAGCCACTCGTGTGTGTGTGTGTGTGTGTGTGTGTGTGTGTGTGTGTGTGGTTTGTTATGGGTGATAAGTCCTGTGGAAGGAAGGAAACAAAGAAAGAGGGAAGGAGGACAGGAAGCAAGGAAGGGAGGGAGAGAGAGAGAAGAAAAAAGAAAGAGAGAAAGAAGGAAGAAGGCAGGCGGAAAGAAGGAAGGAAAGAGAACAACAAGGTAGGGAAGGGTAGGAGCCAGGGAGTGCCCGGGGCCAGGGCAGGGAGGAAGTGCAAGGAACCCTCTGAGCAAGGACTGGAAGGAGGTGGGGGAGTGACAGTTCTGGAGCTGCCAGGGGAGGGGGGGAGCCTTCCAGGGAGGGGACCTGGCAGCAGAGAGGCCCCAGGAGCCCCCTGGGCATCCCCAGAACAGCAGGGAGCTGGGAGGTCTGGGGGCTGGGGCTGAACAGGAGTGGTCTCAGGGACTGCAGAGGGCCTCAGGCATCACTGTGAGATGCGCTCCCATTGGAACCACTGCAGGGTTTTAGAAAGAGGAATGACACAGTTTGACATGTCTTAACAGGATCACGGCAGCAGCTGGCAGAGTATAGACCTCAAGGACACAAGTGGAGCCAGGAGAGAGCTGGGGGCAGGGGCAGGTGAGAAGGCTGGTGGGCAGGTGAGAAGGCTGGCGGGCAGGTGAGAAGGCTGGCGGCCAGGACCCGGTGGCCGGTGGCCATGGAGGGGTGAGAAGTGGTCAGTCAGGTTCTGGCGAATGCTGGAGGTAGATCCGGCATGGTTCCTGAGGACGGGCTGTGGGGTGTGAGAAAGAGAAGAGTCAAGGATGTCTCCAAAATGTGGGGTCTAAACAACTAGAGAGAGAAGGGGTAAGTCAGTGCGGTGGGGGATTTGTGGGGAGAGGGGATAAAAAGCAGAAATGCGGCTTTGATCATATTGAATTTGAGATGTCTATTAGAAATCCCAGTGGGTTATGGAGGAGGCGGAGGGTACAAGAGTGATGGGTGTTCAGGAGAGGTCTGAGCTGGAACTAAACACAGATGGCATTTCAAGCCCTGACTGAGGTCTAGGGGAGACCCCCGGAAAGTGACCACAGGCAGGGTACAGGGGAGCACCGAGGACAGCGCCCTTGCACCTTCAACACTAAGAGGTTGAGAAGATGAGGGGCCCACAGATGGTCCTGGGAAAGGGAGTCCCAGAGGAGGGAGGAAAACCAAGAGGGGAAAGTGAGGCAGGAGTCACGAGAACGGAGGCATAAGGGCCAGCCCCTGCACGAGCATTGCCAAGGGCTCAGGTCAGATGGGGACTGGGGTTTGGAGCCAAAGATTATTCCCACTTTTATTCAAGAACTCATGCAATATTCCATTCTAGGGTTTGGAGCCAAAGGCTGATTTCACACACTTGATTGCCTTCCCTGGGCTGTGGAAGTTCTTCCCCAGGATCCACACTGGGTTTCGTCAAGTTCAACGTCCACTGTGGTGGCAACAGAGACTCAAGGACATGAATTTGCGTATATTCTTTCAAGCGTTGAGTACAAAATACCCCAGGCCAAGGTCTATCCCAAGGAGTTTGAAAAATAAAAACTCTACAGCCATCGCTTTCCCAAGTAGAAAGGCAGGCAAGTTCATGACCGACCCACCACATTCGTAAACAGAGAGCTGCCGGCCTTCAGATAAGGCAAGCTTGTTTCCATTTCGTGGGGAGGATGTTACTGTTCTGCGTTCTATAAAGTATGGATACATTTAAAGTATTTTCTTTCAAAATCAAACAAAAGAACTTTTCTTAAATGAAAATAATCTAAAAACAGTGATAAAGGAAAAAACCCAAAGAAACATGTTAGCCTCAAATTCTTTCAGAAGTTATAGCATGGATCCATTTCTCCAGTGCTGGAATCTGATGTCTCCACCTAGGAGGGGACAGTTCCTTAACTTCTCTGGGTGTCAATGGTCTCACTTGTAAGTTGGGGTCATAACGCCTGTTGCCCGCAGTTGCTTAAGAATTGAATGAGGCAACGTGTATAGCAGCCTGATACATGGCACTGGTAAATATTATTGCAACAGTGATTATCCGGCTTTAAGCATCCTTCCCAAGATAAATTTCTACCAGGGGTCCTTCCCCATCAGGAAGCCCCACAGTGTGAACTGGGGGTGCACCAGCTCCAAGGTCGCCACCTTGACGGACCCAGGTGTACCAGCCCTGACTCTCCCAAGTGACTCCCAGATTTGTGGAAGGAGCCCTCCCGACGTTTGCAGGCTGCTGGGAGGCTGGAGGAGCTAGCAAGAGCAGTGCGGGCTTGCTGGTCCAACCCCGAGTCTGTGGTTTAAAACAAACAGTTGTGACGCACTGTGCACACAGGTCCACATCCTGCTCTCTGCCCGGGGAGGACATTCATGGGGCGACTTCCTTTGTTAGTACTTTCTTGTCTGCTCTAGAACTGGCCTCCACCCACCTGAAGAGGAGGAAAAGGGAGTGGCCCCAACCTCCCCCGCAAAAGGCAAACAAACCCCACCTTCCAAACCCAACCCAGCCCAGCCCAGCCGGGCGCTGGGCAGCCAGGTACAGAGCCCCCGGCTCACCTGCCAGTCACCAACCCCTGGCCTCCTCGGGGTTGTGAAGGTGTTGTGCTGCACAGGGCCAGAGCCTGTCCCTGGAGTGGCGAAAGTCAATGTTTCAAACCCAGAATGTAAATCAGTAGGGTTTCTGGTGTGATTATTTAAAAGAGTTTAAAAATATGTTTGAACCTGAGTCATCGTCAGTAACAATAATTATTATTAATTAAAGAAATACTTAGTGACTAGCACTTAAAATGTGCCAACTTTATGGGAGGCGACAGACGTGTATTGTCACTTAATGTCACAAGTATTTAATGAAGTGAGCTGTCTCCCATTCCACAGAAGAGGAAGCCGAGGCACAAAGAGACAAAATGGTTTGCTTGGAGCATGCAGCTGGCGTGATCTGAGTCAGGATTCAGTCCTTAGTGTAGGACCAGGGGGATGCCCCCCACCAGTTAAGCCCTCCCTGGCCCCCACCCATCACACCCCAGTCCCACCCCCACCCTGGCAAGACTATGGGGGCTCTCTTCCTGCCCCTCCCCCCATTCTCACCCTACCCCCCCATACACTGAAAGAGTTAATTGGAATAATCTGCAATATTCTTTCTCGGATGTTTTTGTGATTTTTGTCTTTTTAGATGGCACCTCCTCTGTTTCAAGAATCCTGTCTTAACAATTGCATTACATTTTTCAGTCATAGTATCAACAATTGTTTAGATTCCATTTTGTTGTGCAGTCATACGCCACATAATGACATTTTGGTCAACAACGGATCACATACATGACTGTGGTCCCATAAGATTATAACGGGGCTGAAAAATTCCTCTTGCCTAGTGAAGTTGTAGCCATAATAACGTCGCCATGCAATGCATCATTCCCGTGTTTGTGGTGTGCTGATGTAAACAAACCTACTGTGCCGGCAGTCCTAGAAAACTCTAGCACTTACAGTTATGGACAGTACCTAATACTTGATAATGATAATAAAGGACGCATGTTACTGGTTTACATATTTACTAAATATTTTATCATTATTTTAGACTGTAATCCTTCTACTTAAAAAAAAAATTAACTGTAAATCAGCCTCAGGCATCTCTTTCAGGAGGTGTTCCAGAAGACGGCATTGTTATCACAGCAGATGACGGCTCCCTGTGTGTTACTGCCCCTGGAGACCTTCCAGTGGGACAAGATGTGGAGGTAGACACTGACATTGATGATCCTAACCTGTGTAGGCCTAGGTTAATGCACGTGTTTCCTTCTTAGTTTTTAACAAAAAAGTTCAAAATGTAAAAACATATAAAAATTTTAAAAATCAAAAAAGCTTATAGAATAAGGACACATAAAGAAAGAAAATATTTCTCTAAAGCTATACAATGTATTTGTGCATCAAGCTAAATGTAACTACAAAAGAGTCAAAAAGTTTATAAAGTAAAAAAGTTACAGTAACCTAAGGTTAACGTATTATTAAATATTTTTTTAAATAAATTCAGTGTAGACTAAGTGTCCAGTGTTTATGATGTCTACAGTAGTGGACAGTGATGTCCTAGGCCTTTATGTTCACTCACACTTACTCACTAACTCACCCACAGCAACTTCTAGTCCTGCAAGCCCCATTCATGGTAAGTGTCCTATATAGGTGTACCATTTTTATATTTTATACTGTACTTTTACTGTATCTTTTCTATGTTTAGACGCACAAATACTTACCACTGTGTCACAGTTGCCTGCAGCATTCAGTACAGTAACATGCTGTGCAGGTTTGTAGCCGAGGAGCCACAGGCTGTCTAGCCTAGGCGTGTAGTAGGCTATGCCATGTAGATTTGTGTAAGTACAGTCAACGATGCTCACACAATGACAAAATCGTCTAACACCACATTTCTCAGAACATATCCTGTCATTAAGTGACACTGTACTTGTTTTTCCATTATGTTGTCAACAATTGTTTAGATTCAGTTGCTTTACTCACATTATTTTTTCTCAGGTATTTCACCTTCCTTTTTATGAGGTCCTCCTGGTTCATTTTTTTTCACTGGGTTGAAGTAGTTCATGAATAAAAATCTGTTCAGTAAGTGCACATGGCAGCTGCACTATTCTTCCCTCTGCTCCTTCCCACAGGAAAGCTAGTTGGGCTGGGTATAGAATTTTGGGACTCTCCTCTTTCCCTGGGATCTGTGGCTCTACTGCCTGCTACCATCCAGTCTGCTGCAGAGACTCCCACTCCAGGTGGACCCAAAGTTTAAATAATTTCTCTGTATCTTTGGAATTGGAAAGTGTCTTTTAAAATAATTCCCCCAGCATCTGACAAGCATTTTTGATCTGATATCACCAGCTCAAGGAAAACTTCTTATTTCTTTGATACTTATGTCACCTCCACCATTTCTGCTTTCTCTTCTTGGACTCCTGTGACATAGAGGTAAAGGTTTCCTGGATCTTCCTTCATCACGAAAAGCTCCTTTCATCATTCCAACCATTCCTTGAATACACGAAGTGCTAATTCAGTGCATCAGAGTTTGGCTCAGTCCCTTAGGCCATTTACTGCCTCTACTGACTTATTCCTTTATTCTCAAAAAGTATGTTTTTATCTCTAGTGATTCTTTGCTGAGCTTGGATTGCTTTTTTTTTTTTTTTTTTTAAGTAAAAGCTCTTTTTTCTTTTCTGATACAATAGCCTCTAGAAGTTCCCTGAGGGAGTAAAGAACTATTGAAATGATTTGTGAGGTTCTCCATGGCCTTCTCAGCTCAGCGTCTCCCTCTTCTGTCTGGGCATTTCTCACTGTCCCCATATAGTGATAAGTAACAGCTTAAGTTGACGAATTTTTGGCAGCTAGTGGGCTAGTGGGGGTTCTCTCTGTCACCGTTTTAGTGAGAGTCTTTGGGAGGGAGCAGAGAGGATGGAGCTGGGGGCAGGTGCAGCTGACACCCACCCCCCCCCTGCCCCAGGGCACAGTGCAGTGGGAGAACAGAGGCAGGTGGGTGGGGGCTGAGCTGGTGGCTGCCACTCTGAGCCATGCTGGTGGCTGTGGGCGCTGTAGTCTGCTGGCCAAGGCTGGACAGTCCCTCTGTGGGAGGCACTCTGCTGGAATTATTGAGGCTCTTTAATTAGTTCTCCCACAACTTCCCCGAGTTCACCACCCACCCTTCTGGCTTCTCTCCACCAGTGGGATCTGAGAGGGCAGGGGAGAGGGCAGGGCCATGAGTGGGCTTTTCACTGTGGTCTGGAGGCCTCATCCTGTTTTATTATAGCATCCCAACGTGAACCGCAGCACCGCCCTCTTCCCTTGGGGTCCTGCTGTCTGCCCAGGGCCCTGCCAGCCCAAATGCCCACATCACTTAGCCGGCAGCCCATGGGGGCAGTCTGAGGTCAAATGCCACCACCAGCTGCTCCGTGTACAGGGGGATGTGCCTGATGGTTTGTCTGTTGAGCTCCTTTGCTGTCTGCTCCTCTGGGCCCCACCCAGCAGACCCACTGTGAGCTGCTGCTCCCCGAGCTCGGCGGACGGTCAGCGAGGCTCTGTGGGGCCACATCGCTTCTCTCTCACTGAGAGATGAAACTGACCTGATTTAAACAGGGCCAGCCAGGGCTTCTGAACCTCCCCTGAGCACAGGAATCTCCTGGGAGGGTGTGAAAATGCAGATTCCCAGCCACCCCCCAATCTGACTTGCATTTTCTCCTGCCCTTTCTTTATTTTCCCCACTTCTCTCCCTCCGTCCTTCAGGCTTTACCTTTTTTCTCCTATAAAACATAACTCTGCAGAAAAGACAAACCCATTTTCTAAATGGTCCCTGTCAAGACTGACAGTTTTGCAGGTACTGGCCTGAATTTGTCTTCCTCCAGACTTTAACCAGGGAAGAGAAAAGATTGAGACAGTTAGAAAATGATCAAAATAAATATAGCACATTAAAGAAGATGCTTGCGCCGCCAAAGGAGTCGGTCTGCGGCCGGCCACACACGTGGGATTTCTCCACTCCAGGACTCTTCTTTCCTGCTTCCGTTGGCATTAATATTAATTAATCATGATCTGAAAGTGGCTGCCAATTCCAAAAAGATGCTGAATGTTCTAAAGATGATTCCATTCTCTCACCTGCGGGGCCATAACCAAATGACTCTCGGTCTCTAAAGGAAGAAGTGGAAACTGTTCTTGGTGCAATGGGAATGGTGAACTCGCGCAGTTACAGATGGGAGAAAAGAGGGAGTTCAACCAACCTCAAGAAATGAGTAAGAAGGCAGGCAGGCAGTCCAGACAGGCATCCCACAGGTCACAGAGACACATGGCCAAGGGGTCACAGGCTTAAAAGCCAAGGCAACATTTTCAGCAAAGGTAAACTAGTATCTGCCGAGTGACCACTGCGTAACAAGTAGTCCTCCTCCATTGCCCAATTTCACCAATTCTGATAATATTAAGATACGCACCTCAGCCAAAAGAACCACTGTTTTATGTGCTAACAAGAAAAGAAATGCCACCATTAAACCATGATACTTTATTATCATTTAGGGTTTTTGTTTTACAAGTATGAAGGAGGTTTTTGGCCCTATTTAGACATCCCTGCATAAACATAAAATATAAGTGAAATCAATTGTAAATTATTCCTAAAATTTCCAGGCTAGCACTTCTGCATCACTTTTGGACTCCGAGGCATTCATACTCAGGTCTTTCCATGCAATAGCTTCCTCTGTGCCCTTAGGGTACCCGGTGATACAGGGTTTCTGGGAGTATCAGTTTCCTCTAGCTGCTGTAACAAAGTACCACAATCTTAGTGGCTGAAAATAAGGTGAGTCTTATCACCGTTCTCTCCTTCAGGTCAGAGGTCTGACATGGGTCTCACGGGCTGAGTCAGGGTGTCGGCAGGTTTGCTTTCCTTCCTGGGGGCCCCTCCGTTCTCAGGACACCTGTGTTCTTTGAGTCACAGCCCTCTTCCTCCCTCTTCAAAGTCAGCGAGTTTCCATTTCTCTGGCACAGCTGGGAAGGTTCTCTGATTTAAGGATGCACTTGGTCACTCTGGGCCCATCTGGATTCTCCAACACAATCCCCCTGTCGCAAGAACCTTCATATAATCACACCTTCAAAGTTCTTTTTGCCACATTAGGTGACTTACGGACTTGTTCTGGGGATTAGGACATGGACATCTTTGGGGAACCGCTATCCTCCCCACCACAAGGAGTTTCCTGTGGTCTCCAGAACACCCCCAGCCTCTGAGCCCTTCTTGCAAGTGTTTATGCTGGGCTCTCTTAACAGCACCAGAAGGTGTCAACAGAAAGTTTTTAGACAAGCCCAAGACTCACACAGAATTCCCAAATGATCCTCAAATCATTTGGTAACTGAAATGTCACGAGAAGTGGTTTCCAATCATGACACAGGCATCATCACCAAACGCATGCCTCCACCACGTGTGTGGCTGTCTGAGAGAGCACGTGAGGACCATGGTGGCAGCTGTGCCCTGCCTTTGGAGCAGATAAAATGGGGACAGAGAGAATTGAGAGGCTGGAATATGATTTCATGTTGACAAGGAGCCTGCTACCCCGAGTAAATTAAACCACCCTGACACACAACTTCGGGAGGCGCCACTCATGTTGAATCTGCGAGAACAGGACCTTGCGGTGGAAAGTTGACACACAAATAAAGAAACGAAGTCTCAGGGAGCAGAATCAAGTTTTCTGGCACGCACCAGTGGCCTGGGGCAGAATCAGAAGTTGATCCCGGGTCTCCGGGCTTCTGTGCCTCCCACCAGCTTTTGTCTTCACACACACTGAAAGCGCAGGGCTGGAGGTGAACAGACTCGCGGGAACCTCTGTGAGTTTGGCCGTGCCCGGGTGGGACCCTGCTGATGCATAATAAGGATGGGCCTATTTATCCAACCGACGTGTTCCTGAAAGTGTGCATGGCTTTCTGTAAATGGGACTCTATTTTAAACACACGAGGGAAGGTTGTTATTTAAAGAAAGTCTGAGGTGAAACCTTACTTCCCTCTGTCCCAAAATGTACCTAATTAGTCATTGTAAGAAGGCAGCATGGTTTAGGAAAAGGAACATCAGCTTTGGAAGCTGACTGACTGGGTTCAAATCCAGGCCGGTCATTGACGCACTGTGACTGACCTCAGACAAGTTATCAACTCTCTGTGCTCAGCCCTCGCTGTGACGTGGGTACACCATGCCTACCTCGGAGCATTAGAGAATTAGAGTCTGGAACATGGTGGCAGCTCACGGCTCCTGTCTTCCAATTTTCTTTTATAAATACTAGTATCTACTATCCCCACCTCCCACTGCTTGAGGAGCAAAATTAGACAGGATTTGTGATACTGCTCTGAAATCGAACAGCACCCTGCAAACAGAAGGAATTATTTTGCAGATATCTGTGTATTGAGTGTTCCTAACACAGGAGCGTCCTATAATGTGTCTTTCCTGTGTCGTGAAGACTGAATCTGCTAAGCACTAAATGCTAAATTCTCCCTCCCGAGCCCACTGCCCCATCCTCATGCAGCAGCCACCCCGTTGGTCCCCCCGTCTCCAGCTTCACCACTCCCAGCTCTCGTCCACCTAGAAGTTAGAATGGTGTTTCCAAAAAGGAAATGTATTTACAGTCTATCTCCTGCCAAATTGTAGTCTCTCATGGAAGGGGTTTTTGGGTGTTTTTCGCCCATGTGGGCCCCACTCTAGTGTGGTGCCGGCACAGAGGAGGACTCAGCCTACGTCTGTTAAGTGAGAGACTGTGGGTACAGTCTGTGGGATCACCTTGCCCCATCTCACCTGCATGTCCTGCCTGGGCAGCTGGGGATCTGGAGGCCTTCTCCAGCCGGACCATCCTGTGATCTCCACAAAGGCCACATCAAAGGGGGTGCCCCAGCCCCACGGTGAAGAGCACAGGCTCTGAAATCAGCCCCAGGATTGTGAATACATTCACCAAATATCAAGTCTGTGCCTCAGTTTCTTATCTGTAAAATGGGAATAATAATGATGCCTGCTGAGAGGGTTGGTATTAGGATTAAATAGTTCACTGAAAACACTGCCTGGAACACTCCCCCCTAGCCCGTATTATTTTGGAACAAATCTCATTTCATCCATAAAGATGGAAGCAAGTGTCTCCACTAGATAAGAACTCTTAACACACACACACACACACACACACACACACGCACACGACCATTATTATATTTAAAATACTAATAATTCCATACCATCATCCAACCAGTGTTCACATTTTTCTAATTGTCTCATAAATAACTTTGTTGTTTTGTTCAAATCAGGATCCAAACAAGGTCCACATAACACAATTGATTGGCAGGATATTGAGACTCTTTTGATCTAGAGCAGGGGTTGGCAAACTTTCACTGAGAAAGGTTAGACAACAAATATTTTAGGCCTGTGGGCCAGATGGTCTTTGCTGAACCTATTTAAACAAATGAGTATGGCTGTGTTTCAATAAAACTTTATTTATAAAAACAGACAGCTGGCCAGATTTGGCCCCCAGGAGGTACTTTGCCTACTTTTGCCAACGTGTGATATACAAGCTTGATCAAATTCAGGGTTTGATTATTTGGGGCCAAGAACATGTCATAGCTAGCATTGTGGATTTCTATCAGGAGGCACAGAATGTCAGGTAGTGCCTCTCTCTACCTCAGTCTCTCCCTCTGTCTCTGTCTCTCTCTGTCTCTCTCTCATCAGGTAGGCATGCCAATATCCAGATCCATGAACTCATTAGGGGATGTAAAGTGGCTACATTCTATCATCCCTTCTTCATTTACTGGCTGCAAACCTTCTATAAAGAGAAGCTAGTCTTCATCAATTATTTCCTTATACTGAGGGATAGTTTGTACAGGAAAGTCAAGATAATAAAAATGCTGGACTCCTTTCCTTTCTTTGCCAGCTTTTAAAAATAATGAGTTGGGTTCCTTAGCATTCTTCAAAGATAATCAATGTACTTTTTAAAAGAACATTATGAGTGAATAGATTTCAACATAATGGAAGTGTTTTGAGCCACTGCAGTCACTGTCTTTAATGATGTTTGAATTGTCTCAGTTTTGCCCCAGTTATGACAGGCCCTCAGAAGTCTTTGATAACACCCTTGCTTTCTGATGTGATGGGATGTTCTAGGGATATCTTATTCAGTATATGAAATCAGCCTTCTTCAAAAAGCCCTGGTTCCCTCTAGAAGGAAGTGGTATTTAAAAACCCTAATTTGAAAGGGCCAGGCATGGTGGCTCATGCCTACAATCCCAGCACTTTGGGAGGCCAAGGTGGGAGGACTGCTGGAGCTCAGGAGTCCAAGACCAACCTGGGAAACACAGTGAAACTCCGTCTCTACAAAATAATAAAAACCCTAATTTGAGTACTAGGGATGTTCATTGTTTCTAGAGCTTTTCAGCAGACACAACAAAGAATAGCTTTTTAAAAATACATAACAGAAGACCTCAGGAATACATAATGAAATTTCCAAATCAATTCAGGACCACAAGGTCATTGAACCTCTTCAATCTGACACTCGCATCTCATCTCCTCCACATGCTCAAATTCCCGTCTCACTTGGGGAGCTTTAAAAAACAGCAGTTGGGGAGCCCACCCCAAGCCAACCGAAAGAGAACCTCTGGGGAAGAGGCACAGGCAAGATCCCACAGGCGACTCTAAGGAATGTCAGGGAACGGCATAGTCACCAGTGTGGAATGCTGCACAGAGGTTAAGAATAAAGACTGGGAAATGTCCATCTAGCCTGTGCATTTGTGGGTGGAGTTTTTCAGGGTGAGGAGTGAGTGAAGGAGGGGAGTTGAGATAAGGAATATAGACAGCAATTCCAAGGAGTAGGCTATAAGGGGGGTGGGAGGTGTGGGGCAGTAATCTGCCAAGGGCCAGGATCTAAAAAGGTTTACGAAAGACGAGAGAAGTGGAGCTTTAGTGTGTTTTATAAGTCGCGGAGAAGGATCCAGGAGGCAGACAGAAAACGGAGTTTCAGAAGCAAGAAGGGACGATCTGATAGCATCCATCCGGGCCGTAGGTGGCTGGTGTCCTCTTGCAAAACCAGGGAGGTGCGGGATAGATAAAGAGCAAAGACGCCCTTGATCCGGTCTGCAAACTGAAGAGCAAGAATCAGATCCGATTTAGCCTTTTCTTCCCTGTTGTTGACAGAGTGGCTGATACATAGGACTTGTCACAGATTGAAAATGACTTAAGACACAGATGAAAGACAGCATAGTCCCCACTTCTCAACAAAGTGGTGGTCTGACCCTTTCAGGAGGTCCCTGAGCTCAAAACTATTTTCATGATAATACTAAAATGTTATTTGTCTTTTTCACTCTCATTCTCTCATGAGTGTTGGGTAGAATTCTCCAGAGACTTCAGGACGGGTGATGACCTAAGAGACGGCAGAAGCGGATAGGATAGCCCAGCTGTCTTCTGTGAAGCCAGACATTAAAAGAGATTTGCACAAATGCAAAATAATGTCAGTCTTCTCGCTAGTTTTTCTGAAAAATATTGTGTTGCTGTGTAATCAGTTTATGATTGTTATTTTTAAATGAATTTTACCTATTGATAACATTTCTCAGTTTTAATTCATAATTTGGTAAATATTGATAGCTATGATCCACATAAACAAAAGCTCTTTGGGGTCCTCAATAATCTTTAAAAGTGTAAAGGGCTCCTGAGGCCAGAAAGGTTGAGAATTGCTGGTGTCAGAGGAACGAGGAGCTGGCCGTGACAGCCAATGAGCATCAGGGCACGTGCAGATGCAGACTCTTTCTGGCTGAGAGCCGCATATTCCTGCAAGGGTCCTTGGTTAGTCCCTGGGGCTGGAGGTGAGATCCTTGCTCACCTTCCACTGTCCAGGGACAGGCTCAGTAATGAGGTCTGCTCTTCCCAAGGAGTGAGGGGCCATGTAACTGAAGGGCTTTTGTCTTCCTGAGTGGCCCACGGGAGCCTGTGGCTGAAAACGAAGGTGCCCACAGAGGCTGTAAGGAGAAGGGGACAGGTAGGGAGGAGGAGGCAGCTACCATGCAGTGAGGGAGAGCAGGCTGGTGTGCAGAGGACATCCAGTGCTGTCAGGCAGCATCGTGGAGCTCACTTTCTCCTCCCCCTCCTCTGCTTTGCTCACCAATACTACAGGAACGGGTTCTTTCTCAGGGAAGAGCTTCAAGGTTGATAGGAGGGGAAACCGATGCTCTCCCATGAGAGGGCTGCCACATACCATTTCAATTCAAACACCTGGAAGGTAAAATTATTGTTTCCCAAATCCAGCCAGCACCATAGTCCTGAGTAGGGATCGAGAACTCCAAGGCCATTCATAAAAATAGAGACAGCCAAGGTAACAGTCACCAAGTGCTGTCACTTCATCTTGCGTTATTTTCTGACAAGACAGCTCTGTCATCCACTAGAACCGCAGGCACCACTCTGTTTACATCTTCATGCATCCATTTACCTCCAAACCTAAACCATCCCTCTTAGAATGACAAGCTCAGGAATACTCACCGTGGATGCAGTGAGGAGTTTCAAGTACAAACTTTAATTAGGCTTGATATTTTAAAAGTTTCTCTTGTGGTTTTTAATTAATAGAGAGAGCAAATGTCTCTAATATTGAATTTATACAACATGCAGCCCCTATACCAATGTCCTTAATAAATTTCATGTGCTTTTTGCAAGGGTTATATTCTTCTGAGAACTCTATGAATGTCTTTTTGAACCCTCAAGCCTGGACACCAAGGAGTATAAATAATCATTTTTTAAAAATTACATGCCCTCTACAACCTTGATTTTAAAATGTGCATATATGAATGTAATAGCTCTGGAATAACTATGCAGATTTATGGAGAATATCAAGTTAGGTTATACCACGGGACCCAACTAGGCTTTTCTTTGTGTGGCTGAGGATTTGTTAAACTTAAGACATAGTTTGGAGAATACGTGATTTATAGTTAAAGTCGTCTAAAAATCAATATAGCTGAAGATCTCTGACATAAGGGTCCCTTGCAGAGCTAGATGTGATTCTAAAATTGGGAACACAGGAATAAAAATCAAATCTCGAGTTGAAGTAGCTGGAAATTGCAGAGGGGAGGGAAGCTTGGCTTTCGCGCCCCACCGTTGGAAGATGGGCTTGTTTTTTGAAACAACCAACATAATTCAGCTGGAGGAGGTAGAAAGATGTTTCTATTCCTTGTTTTAGTGGAAATCGATGGACTTTAGCTTGTGTAATTGTCCCCTCTGCGCTTAATACCTAAAATATAATAAAAATAACCCTCATTGCTTGCGTTACTGAACTGCGTCTTGGTGTCTAGGGCTAAACAAGTATTAATTAGATGGTCCGGAGGACCGGCTGGGGAGGGAGGCCCTCGGGAAAGCAGGCAGCCCTGGCGGCCTGATTTGGGACGGTGACAGCAACTTAGCAGGTGGACCTAGGGGCCCCTGGGGGAGGTGAGCGAGCAGCTCCCAGCAGCTTCTCATCTGCAGCGCGGGCAGGCGAGGGCGGGGAGAAGCCCAGGTTCACAGCCGGCCGCGGCGCCACCTGCCCCGCGGGGGACGAAGGGGGCGAGGGGAGAACCGAGGGTCTGGCTGGCAGCAGGCAGCGGCCAAGCCCCCCATTTCCCCCAGGATTTTTAGGGAAAATTCTCCAACGCTCTCGCGTCCTCGCCTCCCCCGCTTAGCCTTGTCCCTCCCCGCCCCCACTCAGACCTCTTCTAATCACTCGGGGCCGCGGTGGGGACGAGGAAGGGGGGCGGGCAGGAATGGGGGGCAGCGCCCGGGCAATGGCTTGGTGAACCGCCAGCCCCCGACGCGAAGAGAGGCAGACGATGCTCTTGGCGAGGGGAGGCGCAGGCTCGGAGACTCGCTGTAAGGCTCGCGGCTTTTGGGGGACTCTCTTCCCTCCTCCTTGACCCCCGAGTCACCCCCGACAGCTCCCGCCCCTGCGGGACGAGGGGACACCCGCGGGCCCTCTCGCGCGCGAGGCCAGGGGACCAGTTCAGGCCCTCGCTGCCCCTTTAAGGGTTCCCGAAACTTTCCCCCCTGGTAGCAGATGAGCCTCGTCACATCCGTTGGCCGTGGCCGCCGGGCGCCTTCCGAGGAAATTCGGGACTTGAGTTTCCCGGGGAAGAGGCGCGGCCCAGCACGGCGGGGGTGGGCAGGGCGGACGCGGGGGACCCGGGCGGCCCGCCCCTGGCTCTGACCTTGGCCGCGGGAGTTTGGGGGGAGGGGCCGGTTCCCTGCGGGGCAGCCACCGCCCGCCAGAGGGGGCAGCGGCAGAACTTGCCCAACTTGGCGGCGCGCACCGGGCGGCTCCGGAGCCTCCGCCTCCGCCCCACCTCCCGAGCCTCCTCCCCTGGGTCCTCCTCCTGCCGCGCCGCCGCGGGTCCCGGTGCGCGCCAGCCTGCCCCGCAGCCCGCAGCCCGCAGCCCGCGCGCCGGCCGAGTTGCGAAGCCGCCGCCGCACGGGACGGGCCGGGCTGGGCGCGCCCCTGGGGCCCCGCCGTGGGCATGGGCGCGCTGGCCCGGGCGCTGCTGCTGCCGCTGCTGGCCCAGTGGCTCCTGCGCGCCGCCCCGGCGCCGGCCCCCGCGCCCTTCACGCTGCCCCTCCGGGTGGCTGGAGCGGCAAGCCGCGGGGCTTCGCTCACCCCCGGGCCCGGGACCCCCGCCGCGCCCCGCGCGGACGGCCTGGCTCTCGCCCTGGAGCCGGCCGGGGGCGCCGCCAACTTCTTGGCCATGGTGGACAACCTGCAGGGGGACTCCGGCCGCGGCTACTACCTGGAGATGCTGATCGGGACCCCTCCGCAGAAGGTAGGTCGGTGGGCGCCCTCTGCCCTCCCGGACCCGCCGCCCTGCGTCCTCCCGGCTGCAGCCGTGGGCTTTTCGGGGGGCTCGTTGGGGGAAAGCCCAGAGATGCCTCCGCGTGGCTTAGTGTCGCCCCAAAGCAGCAGCTGTCCCCAGAGAGAAGATCGGGGAACGCAGGGACCCAGTGGGCCGGGGAGCCGGAGCGCTGGCGCTCGGGACGCGGCGGATGGCAGCCCCTGCCCGGGGCGCAGCTGGGGGTGTGCTCAAGTGTTTCGGAACTTGGCCGCTTCCCCTTCCGCGCGGCCGGGCAGCCCGAGGAGACCTGTAACTTGCTTCTAACGTGACTTCCTTCTTGTGAGCGAAACCTCCTTCCAGCCGCAGACGGTGCCGTGGGCCTTGGGCGAGAAGCTATTACTGGGGGAAATCACCTTGTATTAATATCCTCCCTTTCCCCCCCAGTGCTGTCTCATTGCTAAAGAGGCTTGTGGCCAGCTTCCAAAGGCGCAGTAGCCTTTAAGGGAGATTTATGCTTGAGCTCAGCTAAAAGCAACCCGGCTCTGAAGTGGCCAGCTCGCTCCCATGGAGGGAGCAGGGCTTCCTCTGCGCCTGCATTCCTTGTCTGAGTTGGTGTGCCAGCTCCTCCTCGCTGGTCCAGCCGCCCTGCCCTCTGCACCGAGCGCTGCATCCACGCGCGTGTATGAGAAAGTGTGAAATGCAGTCCAGCAACCGGGAAAAAATATGGGCTGAGCTAGGTGTCCGGGGACCGAGTGTCTCCTGACGACAAAACAAAAATAAAATCAAACAGCTTTCTTTTTCTCTTTCTCTGATGTTCATTTATTAACACTTTTTGTAGTGAGAAACAGATGTTCCCAGGCATGGTAATCTTAAGCAAAAAACAAAAACAGGAGTTGATTCGGCCCCTTCCTCCTTGAAACTACCTTGAAACTAAGTGGGATTTGAAGTCAAGTTGTCTCATCAACTGAATACGCTGTATGAAGATACTTTATTTTTATTTTTAACATTGTCATTTGGGTTTTAATTCAGCTATGATTCCCCCATAAATAGAACATACTCATGACTTTTGTATAATTCTAATTAAATTATTCAAGACTTTAAAGAGGAAAGACATGCCATGCTAATTCTTTTAAAAAAGGAAACTGCTGAATAACTTCTGTAGTTGTTCAATTAGTTAAAAAAAAAAAAACCTTCAAAAGCGTATTCTGCTCTCAACTTTGATTCTAGTTGCCTTTCATCTAAGTGGTGGGAAGCCACGTGAGTGATCTTTGCCACTTCCCGGGGTGGATGGTGGGAAGGAGGGAATGGGAATCATGTCAGCTGAAGGAGCTTAACTCAAGATGCTGGTCTTGGTCAGGTTACCACGTGAAAACATGTGCCTGGTGGCGAGAACCTTATAAATGTCACAGGCTATTGAGGAAGAACCTCTTTTGGAACAGGCCCGGAATGACTCCCCATTTGAGATAAGTACTTTATTGTTTTTTTTTATTTTTTTTTTTTTTGAGACAGAGTCTTACTCTGTTGCCCGGGCTAGAGTGAGTGCCGTGGCGTCAGCCTAGCTCACAGCAACCTCAAACTCCTGGGCTTAAGCGATCCTGCTGCCTCAGCCTCCCGAGTAGCTGGGACTACAGGCATGCGCCACCATGCCCGGCTAAATTTTTTTCCATATATATTTTAGTTGTCCAGATAATTTCTTTCTATTTTTAGTAGAGACGGGGTCTCGCTCTTGCTCAGGCTGGTCTCAAACTCCTGACCTCGAGCGATCCACCCGCCTCGGCCTCCCAGAGTGCTAGGATTACAGGCGTGAGCCACCGCACCCGGCAAGAGAGATAAGTACTTTAATTGAAAATAAGCTCATGCTGGTTTTAGAGTGGAAGGGAATTCTCTCTACTAAAAGTAGATTTTGGCAGTTGGAGGGCTGTGAAGCCCTCCAGAGGCAAGGGGAAAAGGAAAGAACTTCAGGAAGAACTAAAAAAAAATATGTCTTGGGCTCTCAGAAAAAAAAAAAAAAAAGCTTTCGTAAATAATAGCTTGCCTTTGTTAATTAATTCAGTGACCTTTACTCGAAAATGATGCTTAATTAATCTAATTAACAGGTAAGTATTGAGTGCTTGTGCTCGTACCTTTACCATAACCAAGGAAGTGGTTTGTTGAAGATTATTTCTCAAACATTTGCGTGTTTCCAGGGAGGGCTGCTTTTACAGAAGCAGATTTAACTTTTACATGTGATGGAGAATGAAATGTTCTGTACCTCCTTCCTGGCTTGACTTAGCGATAAGCTGCTTTGTAGCAAAACCCATGTGTACCGTCTTTCCAAATGCCTACCGTGAACTCAGGCTCCAGTGACTAGCGCATTAGGATTCACTTCTTGCCTGTCTCGTCCTGAAATGTCTCTGACCGCCAGCAGGGTGTTGGCAGCAGGCTAGAGGGGGCAGCAGTGAGGTGACTTCTGAACCTGGAGTGAGTTTTCCTGCTCTATTAATGGCCAGGAGTCATGCATTTATTCTCTGCTGATTCTCTGAAGCCTAAAATAAAAATTGCTTAGGTGGAGAGAAAAATGGAATTGTAAATTCAAGCAATAAATAACTAAGAATTTTTCAAGAATTAAGCACTAGTCATAGACCTGTCTGAGACCGCTGTACATGACAAGCACGGTGCTGGGTGCTTTCCCCGGGAATCCCCACAACCACTTCCTACCCCTCCTAGTTTTTAAATGCATTGGGGGATGGGAAAACAGAAGCCTGGAGAGGTTGAATGACTTGCCAGGGCAACAGGGCAAGAAGGAGGGAGAGCCAGGAACGGGACCCAGGGAGCTGGATTCCAGAACCCAAGTTCTGAACCACCAGGGAGATAATGATTCTCTTACTCTCAAACCTTCTGATCTCTTTTCTTTGGTTTTGGCCTCAAACTACACTTTCCAGCCCAAGATCCCTGAACCTTATTATACCCTCAAGTGTTAGGAACTTAATGTCAGTACAGCTAGGCCCTCCTAAGCTGCCCCCCATCTCCTCCTGCCTTTGCTGCTGCATAATGAACAACATAAAAAATCCTTGGGTCAAGGTGTGCATGGGAGGGGACTTGAGAAAGGACGTTCGGCAGGAACAAGAACCCTACAGATCCACGTCTCCTATGGGAAAGCCAACCGTTGGATGTGCACTTGTTCCCCACATGCTTTCGTCAGGAGCTGGGGTGCCATTGTTCTGCCCGACTACTCTGCCCAGAGCCTGAGCAGAGCCGCAGGACCATGCGCTGGTGGGCAGGGCCGCGTTGGCATGGAGATGAGCCCTGGGCTTGTGCACTGATCCCATTATGTGACTTCTTTCGAACAGTAGAGAACCAGCATCTGCTTGAACCATGCAATTTGGTCTTGTTAATAATAATAACGGTCTTCTAAAGTGATTATAATTACAGCAATTTCCATTATTAAAAAAGACTTTCATGCTAACATAATAAATCTAACTGAAAGTAGGAAAAGCTCTTCAGCTATATACCTTGCCGTGGCTTCAAAAGGGCTTTTGGGGTTTCTGATGAAAGATTTCCTGTCATCTCCACTAATATGGATAACGCAGACAGGGAAACCTTGTTCATATCTAAACATTCGAATGTAAAGAGCTGACAAATTATTTTGGTGATTCACATTTTAATCGTGATGCATTTAATCGTGACGCATTGATTACCAGCCTCTTAGTGCACAATTATTTGGAAGACTTTGGGTTGAAAGTGTGCCGAGCATATGCAATTTGAGAGTGTGCATTCTTCGGAATAAGCCATCTGGGGTCCCCAAATTATATTAAGCCAACTGTAGGTGAGGCTGGAAAAGGGAAGGCCATGGCCAGCAAGAAGGACTTTGCTGGAACCACCTGAGATGGTAAACTATTAAGAACAATGGAAAAAGAAACGATTACTGAGGTTGAAAGAACAGGAAAGTCAAAGCCAGTTTGCCGCCAGCTCCTCTGAGTGAGAAGTGAAAAGCTCCTGGCCCTTGGAGAAGGTGTTCATCAAAGGCTCGATTACAGAGGACCGGGGAAGGCAGCAAAGAACCAGCTCTAGACAATAGGAGAGACAAGTCTGCGGAATAGTTAACCACCGATTAATAGCCAACCCTTATTTCTTGCTTGTTGGGTGTTGGGCATCATGCTGAGCCTTTTGCAAGGCTCACATCTTTCTATCCTCACCACGTCCTGTGAGGTGCGTGTAGTGACTTGACGTAATTTTCAGATGGGGAAACTGAGGCTCAGCGAGGCGGAGTAATTTGTGCAAGGACACACTGGTGAGGGCTGAGCGGGGACGTCAGTCTGGGTTCTGAAGTCTGCAGGCTTCACTGCTCCAGATGCGCCACTGTTTTAGTTACAGTAACTGTTTTCAAAAGAACCATCTTCCTGCTCCTGGGCATGATTTGGTATGTGGGAGGCAGCCTGCACTGATTACCAGTCCTGCACACTGCAGTGTGTCACCTGTGACCACGGGCAAGGGATTGAGATCTCTGAGCTTCTCTTTCCTCAACAGTTGATAATCTTCTAAGCTCTCTTGGTTTCATTGGGCCACTGTAACAAATTACCACGAACGGGGGGCTTAAAACAAATAGAAATTTATTGTCTCACAGTCCTGCAGGCCAGAAGGCCAAGGTGTCAGCAGAACCCGTCTCCCTCTGCAGGCTCCAGGGGACAACGCCTCCTCGCCTGCCTCCTAGCTGCTGTGCTGCCAGCGTTCCCTGGGGTTCCTTGGCTAGAGGCTGCACCACTCCAATCTCTGCCTCCATTTTCGAATGACATTCTCCACTCTGTGTGTGTCTCTGTGGCCAAATTCCTCTCTTCTTGAAGGGACACCAGTCTTTGGTTTAGGGCCCACCCTAACTCTGCCTGACCCCATCTTAACTTGATTAAACATCTGCAAAGACCCGCTTTCCAATTAAGGTCACATTCACAGGTTCTAGGGGTTAAGACTTCAACATATCTTTTTGGTGGGGACACAATTTAACCCACAACCAATTCATTCTAAGTTTATCATCCTATGGATTTTTTCCCCTTTTATTCTATCCCACCTTTTAATTGTCAATAATCTCAGTTTGGAATTCAAGTGTAATTTCAGTAGAGGCAGTAAGCACCTGCTGGCTTTGGCTGCTGTCTTGGCAAGGTCGTGCCCTGGGGGCCGGGGTGGGGGGAGCAGGAGGGGAGGGTTTCTGCTTCTTTTCTGTATTTCTGTATTGTTTTCCCCACTAGAGACTAATCAGTTAAGTTTTAAAGTGTCTCACGTCATGTTTCACTCTGTCTAGAATTGCTGGAATTAGTGTGTAAAATGAGAGAAATCCTTCCAACTTGTGCCAGCTCAGAAAAATGATATTTAAATACCTGTGAGTAACAAATACTCGTGTTGGCAGCAACACAGATGTGGAAAGCTTGGATATGTCGTGTTTTAAAGACATTGTAAGGCAGCCCCCTTATCACTCAGGACATATTTAATGAGAAACAGACAGTTTCCTCCCAGCACCTCTGCCCACCATGCCTGCCCTCGTCCGGACTCCTGCTGGTCTCCTTTGTTGTGGGTGGTTGGCGTAGCCACCTCTTGGCCACCCAGTCCTCCTGTTTCTCCCTGAGATGATTCCCAGAAGGGCCAGGCCAGCTGTTGTCATGCGTGATTCCTTGCTGTCGTGGTGGTGCCCGCTGTACTGGACGGGGAGGAGGAGTGAGACGTGGGGTTTCTCCCTGTCCCCTGGTACCTGACAGCACGCCTGGGGATTTGTTTAATGTCTCAGCCACTGCAGAGAGCGGGCCAAGCCTCTGCGCCCTGAATTCAGGGTCCACCTAGGCTGAGGGGAGGTGGGGGGCTGGCGGCTGCCGACTTGCCCCACACTGACGCAGCAGGAGTGGGGTGGGGACCTGCACGCAGGTGAGCAGGGCACCTCTCCGTGTGGCCTCAGAGCCTCCTTTTATGACTGACAAGGGGCCTCCGCTCTGCTTGCCCGGCCTTGGCCAGACACTGGGGCTCATTGTACGTCAGTGACAACAGACGCTACCTGGAGCACAGCACACCTGTGAGGCCGGTGGGTGGCCCGTCTCACCTTCTGTGACTTCTCTGGGCGTGAATGAATACACATTTATGGTAGAATCCCAGGAAGGGCGTGTGTCACCTGTTCCAGGCCACTTTCCCAGCCTGCGCGATGGTGTGTGAAGCTGGCTGGATGCCCCTTTGTCCTCTTTCAACCCAAATGGACTGTTAGATATTTTGCCTATTGCTACTCAATAAAAAATGGTCACTTTTTTCCTCTTAGAATTCTCGAAAGAGGAAAAAGTGCTTTAGGAGAGCTGACATAACTACACGAAGGCGATGCGCTAGCAGGTTTGCTCTGAGTTAATGCTTGCTCGCCAGCACTGGGCTCAGGCTGCGTGTTTTCAGACTTTTATTATACGGCAATCATACGCCGCTACCATTTTAGGAAGACGAAGAGGAGTGTCTGAAGACGGACGCGGGCAGTGCCCTGGGCCAGCTCCATCATTGCAGCGAGCCATAAAGGGAGGTGGGAACGCACGCTCTTCCATTTCACACTAGACTGAGAGGCGGCAGGGCGGAGAATTTATACCTGGCCTGCCAGCGGCAACCGCGTGCTCCAACTGCAGATCGCCGGCCTCTCAGCCCAGTGCTCCGGCAACGGCCTTGGCGGCGCTGGGTGGGAGACTGGTTCGGTGTGGCAGCCGTGCAAGCTCCCCCCCCCCCGCCCAGACACCAAAGAAAACAGCTCATAAAGCAGCCCCTCAGAATTTCATGCTGTGGGGGAAGAAAAGGTGGAAAGCATTGAGTCTATTAATAGCAGTCTTCCAGGTACCAGTGACGTCAGGGATGACACGTCTAACTTGCTGTCGATGTGAGACCGGGTGCTGGAAGGGAAGCACGTCTCGGTGACAGTGGCGTGGATTCCAGAGCTTTTCCGCTGCACCATGCTGCCTCCTGGGCAAGTTCCTGAGCTCTTTTCCCATCCAGGGAGCCACTGGGAAGCGCAGAACTGTGTGGTTTGCTCAGTGGTCGGGGAGTTCAGTGCTTTGGGTACTGATCCCAGATCTGCTGCTCACCAAATGTTGGGTACTGGGGAGAAGTCATTTAACCTGTCTGAGCCTCAGTTTCCTCATTTGTCAATTAGGGAATTTGACCAAGTGACCTGAGATCCCTTCTATTATGGAAGCTCTAGCATTCAATGACTATAGTCTTTTATTTAGGAGAACTTTCCCCAGCTCTGATGTTTTGCCCCCAGACCAGTCTGCTTCAGTGCTGTGCAGGTGAGTCACCCGGGATCTGCTGAAGTGCAGAGTCTGACCCAGTGTCCCAGGGCAGAGGGAGTGCAGCCGCTACTGGCTGATGGGCCACATTTGGAGTCATTCCTTCTTTCCCTGAGCCCGCTGGCTGCGGGAGAGACCAGGAGTACCTTGCAGAGCTGGCTAGAAATGCAGGTTCTTGAGACCCAGTCCAGACTCACTGCGTGAGACCGTCTGCACCAGGGCCTGAGAATCTGCATTCAGTCATATTCCAGTCCCCCATAAGCAGCCAGCCGGCCCCAGCCCTTAGATGCTATTTGGAAGCCACCACAGAGGCAGATTCTCCTCTGCCCGAGGTTTCCTGTGCAGAATGGGTATGTTCTTTCATCTCCCTTCATACTGTTCTTTGGTTAAGTGTTTCGTTCTTTTTGTCTGTTTAGAAAATCTCTACCTCTAGCAGATTGTGTTCCAGAAGCTTCCTGTGTTGGACGGGTAGGAAACAAGGAGTGTGTTTTCTCTGGGGATCTCATTCTGTGGCAGTGGTGCTCCAAGTCTCAAACTCTCGGTGCTGAGAGCGTCTTTTTGAAACTTCCAGTTTGTCATGGGACAACAATTTGTAAATCAACAAAAATGAATTACTAGGAGAACAAAGTGAAACAGAAAAAGACGTGTGAAGTATAATCGCTGTTCTTTCCATTATTAGATTGGGCAGACATCCCATTCTTCACGCTTACTGTGAAGTTTGAGGCTTCCTTGACGTCTGTGCTTACCCTGTAGCCCGTGAGTGGAGCCCCCTCCACGAATGCCCTCCCTCCGAGAGGCCGTGCAGACCAGCAGTTGCTCCTAACTCCTCCAGTAACAAATTTGTTTTGCTGCCTCCTCCCTTTAATGAGACAGTGGGTTTTTGTTTCTATTTTTTTTTCCCCTGCCAAAGCCAAAAGGAAACATGATCCTATGGGAATCCGTTTTGCTCTCTGGAGTAATCCTGCCTGGGGAAAATGGAGGCCTGCCCCAGAATGCAGAGATCCTTCTAAACGAGGTATTCTCGGGCTGGAGAACGTCTGCCTGCATCCCCAGTGCCTTATAACTCATCCCTAAAGGCCACTGAGAAGTGACACCATCCGGAAGTTGCAAATTAGCAGAAGGGAGACAAGAAAGGCAGAGGATCTCACCTGTCAAAATAGATACTCTAAAACCCGAGTGCTAAGATAAGGCAGGCCTCCCCTCGCAGCCCCCTTCTTCCTAATCTCCATGGGACTGTCTCCTCTCTTGCCCCTGCCGCAGCCCTCGGCAGATTAGAATCAGAGCGAGAGGGCAGGCCAGGGCAGGCACTCCAGGGGTGTCGAGCCTGTGGGATGGTGTGCAAGGTGTTTGCCCTCTCCACGTCTCTGTCCCCTGCCCACGTCTCTGTCCCCTGCCCACGAGCGGGCACAGGTAAGACAGGGTGCGTCCTGTGGTCACTGAGTGAGCTGAATGAGGCAAAGCTGGGGTCCCCGCTCCCCGGCTCAGCCATCACCGCCTGAGCTCCGCCTCCCCCCACCCCCGAGCCCTGGTCTGTGGAAAGATTGTCTTCCCTGAAACTTTTAAGCTTCATCTGTGTTTACAGCCACTCCCCATCCCTCGCACCATCCATGGAAACACTGTCTTCCATGAAACCGGTCCCTGGTGCCAAAAAGGTTGGGGACCACTGAGGTAAAGGGTGTTAGACCCTCAGCATAGCCTCAGCGTGTGGTAAGTGTTCCCTAAATCTTAGCTTAGAAAAAGAAAGAGGAAGACAGAACAAAACGCCGAACTAGATCTGAGAGTCTGGGTCTGCGTCTTAAAGGAATCTGAACTCCCGCGAGGCCGTGTCCTGGCCCTCTTAGAGGGGACAGGAATGTCACTTTGCCCCAGGGGTGGCAAACAGGCCCAAGCCCGTGGTCCTCTCCTGAGGAGATTGTTTCCCTCTTGGGGACACGTGGCATCATGTGGA
Organism: Varecia variegata; assembly: GCA_028533085.1. Lineage (NCBI taxonomy): Eukaryota > Metazoa > Chordata > Mammalia > Primates > Lemuridae > Varecia > Varecia variegata. The sequence goes on along the minus strand of CM052436.1, from coordinate 3,000,023 downwards.
GACATTTTGGGTTGTCACAGCTTGGGTGGTACTGCTGGCATCTCAGGTGGAGACCAGGAGTGCCGTTCCGCACTCTGCAATGCACAGGACGGCCCCTGCAGCTAAGAACAATCTGGTCCCAAATGCCAGCAGTGCCGAGGGGGCAAATCCTCCAGTCTGCCAGCCTAGGAGTCGCTGCCCGGAGTGGCGAGGGGAGAACGTCTGGCAGAAGCATCTGCCCTGGGCACAGGGGAGTGGCAGAGTGCTGACACGTGCAGTCTCCCCCATCTTTGTGGTCTCGTCTTGTTCCTGACGAGTGGTTCTTACCAGATGCAGGAAGGCTAGAAGAGTTAAAGATCACTTCTCCCAGAGTGAGGAAAAGAATTCTGAACTAGACTCAAAGAATGAGTCTTTTATTCCTTTCTTGAGCATATTTATTAGGCACCTCCTGCATGCCAGGCCTGGGTCTAAGCCCTGGTGTGGTGTGCACCATTCAGCTAGACAAAGATGGTCCTTGTGTTCACAGAACCTCTGTTGTTATCAGGAAGACAGATTATAAAGAAAGTAAACAGAAGTTTAGGTAAGTGCTGTGAGACGTTACAACCTGGAAATGGATCTGGGTGGAAGAATCCTGCTTTAGAAGGGGTGCTGGGGAGGGCTTCCCTGAGGAGCTGCAGTTTGAGCTGAGACTGGTCTGAGAAGGACCCGGCCTTAAGAAGTTAGGGAGTGAAGACTTCACGCGGGAGGCGCCGTGAGGACACGTGTGCAGTGGGCCGGCGTCTGCGATGCTGTAGGAGCAGCTCCTCTTTCGTCTGTTTTAAAATTGTGCATTGGGGTTAGATTTTATCAGAACAAAAGCCTTACAAAGAGTGAAAACATTGCAGGACACCACTTGTAGGCAATTCACGTGGGGGGATAGGTAGTGAAACATGACTGGTCAGGAGAGTTTCTGAATTAAAAAGGAAGATTAATCTCACAGTGTCCAGGGGAGGTGGGGTGGAGGGGACCACTTAGGATATTGTGCATATTTTTCAACAGTGTCCTTGGTTGGGTTTCCCCTGAAACCGACCTGAGACAGCATGTGAGTGTGGCGGTGTACTTTGGAGGTGATCCCAGGAGTCTCGGCAGGAGAGTGATGGGGAAGGTTGCAGGTGTGGGCTGCTGGGCTCACTCCCCTGGGAGATAGTGCCAGACAGACTCTGCTGTCCTGGCTGGGGGGCGAGGTAGCTGGGCCTCTGTCACCCACTCCCCCAGTCATGGGCCGAGGGCAGCTCCCAGGGGGGTTAACTCGTCAATATCCGTGGTCGGACACCTGGCCAGAGAAACCAGCCAGCAGAGTCACAGGTGCTTTAGACACCTGGAGGCTTCAGGGTCAGGTGCCCAGGAATGGTGGGGCCAGCACAGTTTCCTGCAGCCATCGTGTACCCAGAACCGTGGCTGGCACAGGTCCTTTTATTTGAGGAATGACAGAACTAGCCCTACTACTGAATGTATTTGAGAACATCATTTCAGCCCAGGAATCACAAAACAGTTTTAAAACTCTTCTTTCCTGCCTTCCTCACATGATCTAGAATCTCACTGTGAAAGCCTCAGGGGTCAGTCTGGAGTGTGCCTCTCATTGCCCTGTTGTACTTTGAACTTCCTCTGGAAGATGAAGATGTGACGTGAGCAAGAGAGAATGGTTGGGGAGCAAAGGAGGATTGAGTTTAGAAACAACCGCAAGACCCCCTTTGAAAATTGAGTGTTCAGGACAAAGGACTTTCAAACCCTTTGGAATGGCCAGTGCCCTGTTGACTAGCAGCTCAGCAGAGGTTACAAAACAGGTGGTAGATTCCTGATGCACTAACATATGTAAGTACGTGCAAGTATGTTTACCAAACTATAGCTCCATAGCTTTTGCATACATAAGGATTTATTATGTAATAGTTTGATTATATTCTATATGACATCCATTCTTAAGTACACACAAATATTTAAAATACATATATACTATCTTCTGTTATCCTTTGGTTAATAAATACATGCATATTTTGGCATGACCCTGTAGTACAGGGGCCACTTCTATTATCCCACCTTCTTTTTTTTTTTTTTTTTTTTTTTTTTGAGACAGAGTCTTGCTTTGTTGCCCGGGCTAGAGTGAGTGCCGTGGCGTCAGCCTAGCTCACAGCAACCTCAAATTCCTGGGCTCAAGCGAGCCTACTGCCTCAGCCTCCCAAGTAGCTGGGACTACAGGCATGCGCCACCATGCCCGGCTAATTTTTTCTATATATATTTTTAGTTGGCCAGATAATTTCTTTCTATTTTTAGTAGAGACGGGGTCTCGCTCTTGCTCAGGCTGGTCTCGAACTCCTGAGCTCAAACAATCCGCCCGCCTCGGCCTCCCAAGTGCTAGGA
>CM052436.1:2949417-2997550 GCA_028533085.1 Varecia variegata | reverse complement strand
CCCACCTTCTTGTTCTTTCCATCCAAATAAGAGAGAACGCGATCTCGGTCGGGCTGGCCCAGCTGTAGGCACACGCGTGCTGGGCCACGTTTGTAGAGGGTGGAGTCCCTGTGTGCCCAGCAAGACCCTCACCTTCCGCTCCACGTCTGAGCTGGTGCTTCACTTGGGGTCTGTGTATGCCCAGTGACCCCCAAATGCTTCAGGAGCTGAGAAATCAAAGAAGGAGACAGGCAAACCCAGTTTGTCATAAAGGGTGATTTATTAGGGGACCTACAGACAGAAGGGTGGTCTTGGGCACCTGCAAGACAGGTAGATCTCCACACTGTAGAGCCCCAGACCCAGGGCTTATATCTGGGGGAAGAGTATCCATGCTCTGGAAGGAATGTGCAGGAAGTGGATGCTGTTAATGTCACTGTGCACTGGCATCGGGGTTTGTTTGGGAGGAAAGGTGAAACTTGCAGTGAACAGGTTTTCCTACATAAAGAGTAATACATTAACCAGACGTTTTGGTGGCATTTTTGGACTTGGCGTTAGGCAGATTCACATTTAAAAATAAAGTCACTCTTGTCTCCACACCCAGTATTTGTGAGGCAGGGGCTGTCAGACCTCAAAGTTAAGCCTCGTGCACCAGCACGGCGTGTACAGGGCTCACGCAGGTGCAATTCCTGATTCTTTGTATGTGAACCGTTGTATTTCTCTCTGGGAACTTTTGAGATTCCCTTAGACCTGGTATTCAGAAATTTCATGTCGATGTTTCTTAGTGTGGGTCTTTTGTTTTATGCTGGGCACTTAGTGAGTCCCTTCAGTCTAGCAACTTGTGACATTCAGTTCTGAGAAGTTTCTGGTAAACTGCCTGTTGTCTGCTCTTGGACCTCCTATTATGGAGATGTTGGGCCTTCTAGATTGGTTTTTCCTGTTTCCCGTCTCTGTCTTTTTGGTTCTAGTTTCCATATTTATTTCTGCCACTGTAACTTTTAATTTTTAAGAGCACTTTCTTTTTCTCTGAATGTTCCTTTTTTTTCCCTTTCACCTTATTCTAATTTCAAAGTTGCAGACCTTCTTCTGTTTCTTAGCGGAAATTATGATTTTGTGAAAATTTCCTTTCTGCTTCCTGCCTTTTATCTGTCTCCTTTGAGCTGATTTTCTCAGTGTGTTTGTTGTTGTCTCTGTGCCTCATGCTAGAGACGTCCCTCAAATATTCATGATTATTGACTGTTCATGTTTAAAAGAGAAGCAGTAAAGTTTATTGGGAGCTCAGGGCTGTATGTAGATGGGGGTATAGAGTATGTTTTCATTGTTTATATCCATATCTAGTTTTTGAAACTAAATATGGATATGAAATGGACATGATTACCTGACCTTATCAGTTGGGTGGCTGAATTAATACATAATCTCTACTCTCTGCCCTTTGGCCCAAATCTTTCCACGACAGCTTGCTTAGCTACTAATGACACAGCCACAGACCCTGAGCCATAAATGGAGGTTTCCTGGGGGACTTCGGGGAAAGCTTATGTTTTTCTGATAAGAGGGGCAAGTGTGGCCAGGATAATACCTCCTCTTCCTTTCCGACTTTAATGAAGATGCAAGCCCTTCAACAGAGATAGTCAGCTTCCACCCACGAGAGGTCAGGGAGACAGCAGTGATCTGACCCTGATTTCCTGAAGATGTTGATCTAATACCAACCATTGCTAGTGGTGTCTTCATTTGGGAGAAAAACAAATCCCTATGTATTTGAGCCACTCTATAGTTTTCTGTTTACTTGCAGCCAAAAGCATTCCAAATGATACACCCTTGTAACTTTTTGGGAAAAAAAGAATAGCTTAATAATAATAATAAATAGTTTAAGGCAATCTGGCATTCTTTCTCTTCTCAAAGTCACCAAAGCATAGGAGGACAAGTCTGAAGGTCTAATTTACTATTGTCTTTGTTGATGTTATTGGCAAGGCACTTACTTACACTGGGGAAGATGTAGACCCCCTTAAAGGGATCTAGACTCTGGTCATCACGACAGACCCAACACAAGAGGACACCAGAGGGAGTTTGTATGGGTAGATCAGAGTTGGGTAAATGAAGGCCTGTGGGCTAAGTCTGGCCAGCTGCCTGTTTTTGTAAATAAAGTTTTATTGGAACACAGCCATGCTGATTTGCTCACATATCACCTGAGGATGCTTTCACACTGCAGTGGCAGAGGTGAGTCCTTGGGACAGATATACCACCAAAGCCTAAGATATTTCCTGGCCCTACACTGGAGAAGTTTGCTGACCTCTGGGCTAGACTGTCAGGCATCGAGACTAAGGAGGAAGTGGGAAGTGGCCAGCTGGCCTGCGGAGGGGGCTCCCACACCAAGAAGTGGCAGGTGGGAGATATCCAGGGACGGGTGTTGGGGAGCAGGAGACAGGGGCTCAGAAGAACCCGCTGGGCACCCAGAGGAGGAAGGGTTAGCATGTGGACCCCAGCCACGCCCAGAGTGTACCAACCACTCAAGTCCAAGGAGAATTTTCCAGCTCTCATGCCTCCATTCTCCGTGTTTCCGTCCCGGTGAAATCAGAGGCTTAGTTCTGAGCAAGGTTGGGAAATACTGATGAATCTGACCAGGCTCCCCTTCCCCCCTGCAGATCTCCAAGCCTAAATCAGGCCTGTTACATTGGATGACAGATAGAAGCTTTGGTATTAGATAGCACTGGACTCATAATGCCTAAAAACAAATATATTTCCACTAAGCTATTAGAAAAATATAGGCTTTGTCTAATATTTCATTCAGAGGTGGAGAAGGATAATTTACAGGGCTTGTTTGAAGGCAGTTGTACGGCAAGAGAAAGTTCCATTAAAATGTTATTTCCTCATACAAACCCTATGGCGGGGAGTTTGGAAATTTTCAGCAAAATTGCATATGCATGCATCCCTTGACTCAGAAATCTGCTTCTAGGAGTTTATACAGAAGTTACACCAGGGAAAAAATCTGAAAAGCGATTCACAAGGCTATTCACTGAGGTGCTACCTGTCATGGTGAATGATTAGAAACAGCCCCCAAGTACATCGGAGGGGGCTGGTGATTACGGTCCATCTACACCATGGAGCACAACATGAATGGACGAGAGTGTCTTTAGGTACCGCAAGTGAGAAAAGCAAGGTAGAGAAAATGGTAGATCGTGCACCACTGGTCATGTAAGAAGGCAGCATGTGGCACATGGAGGTGCCACCCTCAAGGAACTACCCGGAACAAAGGTCTGCAGAGTTGGGATGGACACATCCCAGAGTGCACAAGAGGGTGCAGGAAGAAAATTTCAGAACGTCCCATTTGTTATCACCTAAGATAATAAGGAATTGGGCTATGCTAAGTTGTGATGGACGCAGGTGGTCTCGTCTGGTCCATCTGCCAGGTGGGCTGGTCACCATGACGATGGCACGCTAAGTAGTCTGGAGTCCCAGGAGGTCACTGATCCTATAGCCTGGTGAACATGACTAGCACTCCCTCCCATGTCCCTTCCCTGGCACCCTGCGGCTGGCTTCAGTTTCTAGGCTTCAGCATGTCACCAGTCTGGTTTGTTTTTTTAAAAAAACATGCTCTCTAAAAATGAGTTACATGCTTTTATTTCTCAGAAAGTCATAGTTCCAGATCTACTCACTTTTATTGTGATAGCAAGTGGCTGGTAGTGGTATACTACTGAATAGATAGTGAAAAAAATAAAATTAGAACAGGTCCCTTTAAGGTGATATTTTAACGCTGAGTGAGAAGCTGCTTCTCAAAAGAAACTCCTGTTTCTTTTTAAGAAACAGGGAGAAAGTCTTTTTAAGATGGTATTGGTAAATGTTTCCATCATTATTTGATTTCTGCTACCAAGAATGGTATGTCTGCTTCCTGCAAGAACACTTTTACAGGTGTTTCCCTTAACCTGGAAACAGAATTTCCTACCTTTTTAAAAATCGTCCACAGAATTTCAGTTATGTGAAAACACCCCAACAAACTAGAAATAAGTAGTACCTTCCGGTTAGTTTGCTGGAGCTACTGATTGACATTAAGAAAGATGAAGGTTTATTCACTATCCCCACCGTACAGGTGGGGAAAGCGAGGCACAGACCGGTTATATCGCAGAGGTGATACAATTCATGAGGGCAGAGCCAGGGTTTGAAGACAGATTGGCCGGTCCCAGGGTGTTCTCCTGAACCTGTGTGCTAAGCTGCCTCTTGCATGTTTTGTAAATTTCAAACGTACATAGCATGCCAAGGGAGCATGTGCCTAAGTGATAGATACATACACATGTAGGAGGTAAATACTCATATTTTTCTTGATGGGGCAGTTTATCCCCAAATTTCAAAGTCGCTCATCTGCAGAGCACGACGGGCCTGGCCTGAGTTGAGAGAAGCTGCCGTGAGTGACTTGAGTCGCCGTATGCCCGGGTGCTCAGGCCAGTTCCTGGACGGCCACAGCTGCCCAGCAAGTGGGCACCCGTTTGCCCACTCACCTGCCTGCCCCTGGCGCGGCACCTGCTTCCTTCTCGCAGAAGCTTCCACCAAAACAGTCCCAGAATAGACTTGAACAGGTTTTTTTATACCTTTATCTAAACCATAAATACCAACTTCCAGCAGCGCTCGCTCCCCACGCGGTGCGGGGCCAGCTGTGGCGCATCTCACCTCCTTCCAGCCAGCCAGGGTGAACGCGCCCCTCCACTTCCAGCGGTGCCCCTTCCTGACAGGGGCCATTTCGGAGGTCAAGGTGCTGCTCATCTTCCCGCCTTGGGGTGGGGGCCCTGCCCGCGCTGCTGCTCAGCTGCTTCCAGAGGAGCCCCCGGGGGGCAGGGCAGCTGCTGGGGAGTCCGGGAAGGGGCTGGGGGCGCTGCTGTGGGTGGCGGCGTGGTCCCGCCCCGTGCCTGGATGGAAACGGCCCCACCCAACCGCCCCACTGTGCTTACCCCAGGAGTAGCAAGTTTTCCTGGCACTGCTTCCTTCTGTCCTGTGCCAGGGAGGCCAACTTCCAAGAGCGGTACCATTCCGACTCCTTTGCTTCTGGCTTCTGAGTGGGCGTAGCAGGGCAGAGGAGAGCCGGTGGCCGGGTCCTGCTGGCCGTGCCTTCCCACTCTGGCCTGGCCCAAGTTCCCTCTGCAGCTGCAGCCACCGGTGGCAGGGCCTCCCCTGGTGGCAGGGCCTTCCCCGGCTCTGGCCGTTCCCACCCTGTCCCGCAGGCCGGGGCGGGGATGGTCCCCACTGTCGCAGGTCCCGGTGCCCGGCCTGTGCAGAGCCCCTCCCCACGCACCTCTCGACCACCTCTTAGCTCTTGAGTGGAGTTCTCTTCCCCGCAGGGCTCTCGTGAGTACAGCAGGTGATGATTATAACCGGGGTGAAACCCTGTGTAGAGTCTGTCCAAATCTTTTGGCCATTCAGGCTTCAGTTGACCCCATTGGTCTGTGGAAGACGTACTGAGCTGCGGAAACCTAGAGGAGGGAATGGTTGAATCTGTGTTTCACTGCCGTCCCCCGCTGGTCTGGACGGGGGTGTCCGTGTGTGTCTGCAAGGTCTCAAGGCCGTGTCCCTGCACTGTGCTGGCCCAGCCTTCTGCTGTTTGCTGAATTGTGTCCCCTGTCCCCTAAAATGTATATGTTGAAGTCCTAAGCCCCAGTGACTCAGAATATGGCTACTTTTGGAGAAAGGGCCTTTGAAGAGGTAATTAATTTACGGTATGGCTATCAGGGTGGGCCCTAATCCAATCTGACTGGTGTCCTTATAGGAAGAGGAGGTAAGGACACATAGAGGGACACCAGGGACGTGCATGGACAACCACGTGGACAGGCAACAAGAGGGCAGCCGTCCGTAAGCCAAAGAGGGAGGCTGCCTGCTGGTACCTTGATCTTGGACTTCTGGCCCCCAGAACTGTGAGAAAATAAGTGTCCTTTAAGCCCCCAGTCTGCGGGACTTTGTTCTGGCAGCCCGAGCTGCCCCCCACACCCGCTTCCTCCCCAGTCTCGGAGCACCTGGCCTCAGGCCGAGTTTGCACACCCTTCCTGCTCCAGTGTTGCTCCCTGGACACCGTTGTCCCTCTGCTGCTGTGTCCCACCTGGACCATAAAAAATTTTTGTCTTCTGGAATCTGTTTTGATAAACGTGTGTTAATATAGCAGACCCATCCCGAGCCAGGAGCCACACAGCTCTGATAACACTAGAGGTGGTTCTAAGAGAAACGTGTTTAATAAAGTTTGTTTTTCACAAATCAAGACACATCCACTTGGGGCAAAATCGTGACATTCAGATGGATCTGAAAATTATGGTTTCTTTTATAGCCAGTTATTCGAGGGCTGAGACCCTCCAGCTGCCTGCCCTTCTGAGCACTTGAGACGAAAGGATTGGGATGTTTGGTAGAAAACCCAGCACTTAAAAAGCATGAGGCTCTCAACTGTGACTCTTCCCGTCTCCTCTCTGTCTGGGCAGGTCATTGATCCCCAAACCTGGCAGCCTCCCCAGGGGAGAAAAGATTTAAGACAGAGCAGCCGGCTCAAATCTCCATTTCGTGCGAGAGCCAGGAGGTGTGAAGGGCGGCCGGTTAGGGGATATTAACGTTCTGCCCTCAGCCTGCAAGACCCCTTTGCATATAAATCTGAGTTCAGGAAATTGCGCGATGAATTCTTTTGTTCAAAATCTGCATTTATGCTCTTTTCTGAAGGAAGTCTATGTTGGCATTGGCGGAGATAAAGTTTGAGTTAATTTTGGCAGTTTTAAACAGTAATCAATATTTTCCAGACTAGCAAACCCAGCAGTGTTTAGGATCATTTTCAATGATTAAAATTGAAACTTGGTTGTTTTAAAACTTCAGTTGAATTCTCACTGGTGGAGGCCCCGCATTAGGTGGGCAGATGTATTGGAGTGCTAAAACATCTTTATTAAGTGCAAATCCCATCTTTGTCTGATGTCAGCTTTTACGTAATTTTTAATGTTGTAGGAAATTCTGAAATCATGTAATACAGTTTTTGCTGTGAATTATCTTCAAAAGTCTTCGTACTCAGTGATCAACCATGACCGTAATGAGACGTTTGTTGTATGTATCATGGTATGGGTAATGCATAGTTGACGTGTACAGAAATGGATAGATGTTTGATTAGGTGAAGGTGGTGTGAAGGGCTGGACGTTGACTTGGGACGGGACCCTGAGACACTACTGTGATGGGGAGGGGACAGGAAACCATGTCACATGGCCAATGCTTGGAGGATTCTGGGAAGTGTGCAAGCTGCACACATCCACCCCAGAGGAGGGACGTCATGGGCTCTGGGCAGGGCATTCTATACTCAACAAGATGCCTGGCGGAAGACGGAGCTACTGCAGGGACAGGTTCAGGTCTGCTGGAGAGCAGCTGGGGGCTGGGAAGTATTCAGCCAACTGGAAGTTTTGTGCGGACTGCCGGAGCCCCTGTCGTTAACCATTCATGGCCAGGGTCAGAGGAAGGGGGTGGGTGCTAGGAGGGTGAATTAGGAGGTGGTCTTGGAAATGCCAAATCCAGGTGCCTTTCATGACACTCAGGTGAGAGGCCCAGTAGCAGTTGAACATGCATCTGGGGTCCCAGAGAGACACCTGAGTTTGAGAGTCCACCGTGCGGAGGTAGCATCTAAAGCTATGAGAATACATGCACTCCCCATGAAACGGGTCTAGACAGAGAAGGTCAGGGCCAAACATGGGCCCTGGGGCACCCCAAAACTTAGAGGTGGAGGAGATGAGGAGGAGGAACCAGAGAGGCGGGAGGAGACCCAGGAGCTGGTGGAGTCCCGGAGCCAAGGGAAGCAGGGCGGCATGGCCGGTGCCCGCCCCAGGGTGGGTGAGGGAGGGAAGGCCCAATGGTGAGCTTTGGACTAAGGGCGAGCTTTGGCAGGAGACAGCCACTGTTGCCGAAGGGAGAGCTGCTCTCACCGGGTGGGGGAGAGAGGGTTTGGAGCCTGCTAGCTCAGTCACCTCTTTCAAAGGGTTTACAGTGAAGGAGAGCAGAGAAATAGGGCGAGGTTGGAGGACAAGGTGGGGTGAAGAAAGTCTGCATTGTTTTCTTTCTTAAGACGGGAATGTGACATGCTCTCTGTAGGCCGGTGGGAGTGATGGTGCCGAGGAGGGAGAAATGGCTGGTGCGGAAGAGAGAGGAGTTGGGGCCGTGCTGTCCTGAGTGGCAGTGGGGGGGGTCCCGTGCCCATGGAGCGGCGCTGGGGCCAGGACGGTGGCTGTGTCTACTGCTGCTCCAGCAAACGTATTTAACAGTGTGTGCAAGGGCCCTTCACATGCACGTTGGAGACTTTGCCAAAGTTAATATGTTGCAATTTTTTCCGAGTCCTTTTGGTTTCTCCCATCTCTAGAATGTTCTGGAAGATTTCCATGTGAATGTTCTATACCCTAATTAGGAAAATATCTGTATTTCACTGGCATAGGAGCAAAAGAGGGTTGCTTTTGTCATTTCTCTTCTCGGTTAGCGTGCTTTCAAAATATCTGGACACCATAAAAACGCAGAAGTCAATAGAGATTTAATGTTTTCCTGAGAGCAATGTACTTGGAAGGGCTTTAAAAAAATCTCTTTAGCAAAGAATGATATCTTTGATCGCCATATGCCATTAAAATACTTTTTATTTTCTTGCGGGTTTAACAACAAAAAAACATCAAAGCCTTTTACGAACCACATAGCAGTAGCCTGTTTCTTAAATGGCTGCCCGAAGTTCGGAAAGGGTAGCACTCTGAAAACAACGGCCTTTCTGTGTTGCACATTCCAAGTTTGGAGCATGCGAAGAGATTAATGTAAAATGGAGATAACATTTTAGATTTTAAGATTTCATTGCAAAGCTAGGTCACAGCATTCCACGTTGGAGTGTTAGGATTTGTGGATTATCAGTCATTATCCATTAACGTACTCATGTATAATCATCATGGTTGCTAAGAGGTGTTTGTCCCTTTCTGACACTTAGGACTTAAATCACATTTTCTGCTTTCAAAGCCCTTAATCATAGTCAGAATTTTATGATGTGTTTTCACAGATAAAATAAACTCCAAGAGGCTCACCTTGCAAGGCCATGCAGCAGGTCACTTTTAAATACAATATGGTTATTATTCAGTCATCCGTGTGCATAATTCAGAATAATGGGGTTGTGTGATTGGCAGTTCACATCTGTTAGGAAATTTACCTTCGTACTCTGTTTTACACAGTATTAAAATTGTGCTATTGCCTTGAAAACTAGCATAATAAACAGAAGGAGTAATTCTTTTAGGTGTGTTGAGGGGCAGAGGAAAGTGCTTAGAAATTAAACTTCCAGTAGATAGACCTCATATGAATTGTCTATAGTTGCTTATGTGTCAGTCCTCGGCGTCCGAAAGCCAATTCCACAGGAGTTGAAAACTGATAGGAAAGAGAAGGCTGGTCTTTGTCTTAACCTTAGGGGCACCATATCTTCTTCATCTCCATGAGCTGGGCATGTGGCGGCAGCTCACTAAATATTTATTGAAAAAACAAATCTCCCCAGAAGAATTGAAAGCGGGTCTGGGAGAGATAGCTGCATATCTGTATTCGCAGCGGCATTATGCGTAAGAGCCGAAAGGTGGAAACGACCCAAGTGTTTACCGACAGATGAATAGATAAAAAAAGGCAGTATATACAAGGACATGTGTCTTAGTCTAGACTGCTATACCCAAATACCATAGCCTGCGTGGCTTATAAACCATATAAATTTATTTCTCATAGTCTGGAGGCTGGAAGTCCAAGATCAAGGTGCCAGTGTGGTTGGGTTCCAGTGAGGGCTCTCGTACGGGTTGTGGACTGAGCTACTTCGCGTCATATTAATATCTTCACATGACGGGGTGAGAAAGCTCTCTGGGGTCCTTTCGATAAGGGCGTTAACCCCATTCGGGAGGGATTCGCCGTCATGACCTAACCTCCTCCCGAAGGCCCCCCTCCTAATGCCCTCACTTTGGGAGTGAGGATTTCAACATGGGGGCGGGGGGACACAAACGTTCAGTTCTTAACATACAGTGGGATAATATTCAGCCTTGCCAAGGAGAACCACCCTGGCACGTGCTATGACATGGATGAACCTTGCAGACATTGTTCCAAGTGAACTAAGTCACAAAAAGGACAAGTACTGTGCGATTCCACTTACCTGAGTTACCTGAGTAGTGACAGAAAGTAGAAGGCGGTTGCTGGGGAAGGGGGGAGTGGGGAGCTGTTGTGTGCGTAAAAGTTCCAGTTTTGCAAGACAAAAAGAGTTCTAGAGGGGGACGGTGCCGATGGCTGCACAGCAGTGTGAGTGTACTCAATGCCACGGAACTGTACACTTAAAAATGGTTAGGATGGTAGATTTCGTGTGTATCTTACCACACTTTAAAAAAATAAATCTTAATACCTGCCGTTGTATAATAATAGTAACTGGAAAATCTTGCCGGTTGTGGCAGCAGGTGTCTACCCTTTCTCTCTCTCTTTCTCTCTGTCATTTACTAAAAACTGTGACAGTATTTGAATGTTGGAAACCAGGATGAAGTTAACTATGTCCTTTTTCTGAAAGTTCAGATCTGAAATGGCTTTTCAATCACTGTTAACAACTCTTGAGCAAAGGGGAAGATTTATTGAAACTCCAGAAATATCTTGAGAGTTTAGACATTACACTGTTGATAAGAGTCTGTTTAAACTCCTAGGGGGAAACGTGCAGAAATGTGCTAGTTTTTAAGTAAAATGACGTCTCCCGAAATCCTTGGAATTGTGTGATGGGTTCTTGGGGCTTTTGGGGGAGTGGCTTGGCTGTCTCTTCAGGAAGGAAAAAGCTAAGTAGCCCTCTGTTAATAGAAGTGTTTTTCTATTTGCCCCCCTCCCCCACTGTCATCAAGTTATGGGGACAGAGTTCCTTTTGTCCTGTTTAACAGTTTGCTTTCTTGAAAGAGGTTGAGTGTGGATTTCTTTTCCATAGGAAAGGATTGTTGTTTTATGGGCATCGGTGATTGAAGTCCAGCCTGTGACTCACACATGACTGTTTAAGTATCCGGTTTCATTCCTCAATCAGGAGGATTGCATCCTGCTGGCAGGGACTGGCAGCCTCAGAGGCTTCCAGGGAAACTCCACAGCCCCAGGGAGGTCCGTGGGGCCCTGGCCTCCTCCACAGAGAGCCCTCCTTGTTCTGCACCTCCCAGCCCTGCGACGCCTGATCTGCCCCTGCACAAGGTCATCTGCAGAGACAGGGGCTGCCCAAGCAGATGGAAGCCCACCTGTCACTGAGTAGACCCTCTTGCAAAGAAACACTTTCTCTCTGGCTTCCAGCCCTCCTCTTCGGAAGCTTGGTTGGCATGAGGCTGCGTACGGCTGTTCCCCTTTCAGTCCACGGTTAATTTCTGTGTCCCAGAGCCAGAGAGAGAACCGGGCCCTCGATGGTCGTGATCCCAGAAGATGGTCGCCATCGTGTGCTGCCTTGGCAAGCAGCCAGCGCCCTCAGGTGGGATACCTGCCTTCAGGTGTGCAGCAGCTGCTCTGCAGGCTCTGAGCCCAGTGGTGAAACGGCCCCGGACTCTGGCCTTGGCTGTGTCGGTCACTGTCCAGGCAGCACTTGGACCATGATCACAGCCCTGGGGTCTTGGGGCTTGTCTGTTACAAAGGAAGGGACGTGCATGGCAGTGTCTGCCCCCATCCTCAGCAGCCTAAATGGACGGACAGAGCCCAGAATGTTGAGTGAAACCACCAGAGTCAACACCCACGTGTAAGAATATGGCCAAGAGCCGGAAAACCCACAGACACACCTGTGTGACGGTGGTGGCCTAGAGGACTATGTTCTCTCTCTTCTCAGTGACCACACTCCCCACACCTCGGCTTCAACCAAAGGGGGACCCGGGCAGCACATGCAGGACCCAGCTAAAGGCGTCTTCCACGAGGTGAAGAGCATTTAAAACCCCAGATAACGGACAGGTGCCTTTGCCCACTGGGGGTACGGGTAGGGTGCATGTCATTCCTATCAGTGGGAAGTAAGTCCTCTGCTGCTCTCCCTAGCTGGTTGGGAGAGAGGAGAGGAGGGAAGACTTTGGGGATATCAGGCTGTTCCCAGGGTGAGGCCCTGGCAGTCCCTTGTTCAGCAGAGACAGTAAGGAGTGGACCTGCCAGGAGAGCCGGCCTGGGGTGGGCCCTGCACCTGACTGGGTGGAGAGGGATGCAATGGGAGATGGGAGGGTGGCAGGGCACGGGGTGTGGGCTGTGTGGCTGCTAAGGACATGGTGTTTGCATTCCTGCCACCCCACCCAGTCCTCTGCTCCCCATCTGCCTCGATCACCCATCACCAAAAGGGTACGAGCTCCACACCCAGGTGGCACCCAGAGGGAAAGAAACAGCCACTGGAGGTGCTGTGCACGGGAAGGTGGGAGCTGAGGGGAAGCAGAACCCCGAATCAGGAGAATTGCGCAGCCAGGGATGGAGCGGCCACTCACCAGGGAAGGGAGGGAAAAGCAGGTGTCGTGACAATAGCCTGTGTGCCCTGGGATTGGAGTGTTCCATGATGGAGCACTGCCTTGTTGCAGCTGTGTGCAGGCGCTGCTGACACTCAGGTCATTCCCAAACGTCCCATCTGGTGTCCACTTCCACCCCAGCATCACCTGCCACAGGTGCAGCCCGTGTGCACCACAGAGGACTGCTGAACACACTGTGCCTGGCCCTGGAGGTTGTGCGCGCCACTTCTGGGCTGTATCCAGATTAGCAGCAAGCAGGAGACAGGAATGACAGTCTGATGGATAATTGGGTACATGCCATGCTCGACAGAGTGATATATATTTGTGAAGTTAGCCCTGTAACAAGAAAAAATCTTTGAGAAATTAAAATGTATCAATGTACCAGACACTCTTCCAGGGGAAGAGTGGATCCCGTGGGCTGCTCAGAGCAGCACTCCACGGTGTCCCACTTTAGAGACTAGGACATCGGGGCTTGGGGAGGTTGTGCACACCTCACAGAGACCCCACAGCCGACAGGTGGTTGAGCTGGGGTTTGAATCCAGCCATTGTGTTTTCATGCAACTGTGCCTGTTTTTTGTTGTTGTTGTTGTTGTTGTTGTTTTTGAGACAGAGTTTCACTCCGTTGCCCTGAGTAGAGTGCCATGGCGTCAGCCTAGCTCACAGCAACCTCAAACTCCTGGGCCCAAGCAATCCTTCTGCCTCAGCCTCCCGAGTAGCTGGGACTACAGGCATGTGCCACCATGCCCGGCTAATTTTTTCTATATATATTTTTAGCTGTCCAAATCATTTCTTTCTATTTTTAGTAGAGACGGGGTCTCGCTCTTGCTCAGGCTGGTCTCAAACTCCTGAGCTCAAACAATCCGCCCGCCTCGGCCTCCCAGAGTGCTAGGATTACAGGCGGGAGCCACCGCGCCCGGCCTCTGTGCCTGTTTTTGTCGAGTGGATACAGGGAGCTTCCTGGGACCACAGCTAGAAGATGAACATAAACCCAGCCTCCTATGCACCCTGCAGGTGGACATGTTGCCAGCACATTCAAGGGCATCGGCTGCGGGTTTGGGATAAAATCTCTCCCAGCCTTAGATTTGTCCTTTCCACTCTTTATAGCCAGGATGGGTGGTTTGGAACATTTCAGAACTCAGGGAGGTCCCCTCCCTCCGGTAACCACCCCAGGGCCGAGGTTCCAGCCGCAGAGGTAGTGGCAGCTGCAAGACCAGAAGGATTCTGATTTGGGGGCTCAGCTTTGAGTGATCTCTTAGGTTCTTAAAACAGGGACCTCCTCTACCCTAAGTATTGCTCTCAACTTGAGCCCCTGCGGTGCTAAACGTTGAGTGCCCAGTGGAAAACCATCTCCGCGTTCCACAGTCAGGCAGCCAAGCCTGTGTCCCTCCCCACCATCCACTTGGCATTATGGAGCCAGAGTATCCACGTGTCTCTCAACACGTGTGTTTCTAGTAGGAGCCTGTGCGGCAGTAGTGAAACCACTCCACGTGCCCTTGCGTGCGCACAAACACACACACACACACACACACACATGCACGAACACAAACACACACAGCCGGAATAAATGGTATAATCAAGCTCCTCTGAGCCAAGTTCTGTAACATCTGTTTGTGTTAAGTGGTGCTCTTTGAAAATGATTCTTCCCCTCCTTTATAAAAACAACCTTAATTTTAGATGGTGGAGAAATGGTGTGTGGCAATTATTTTTGCTTTCTTCAACAAGACGTGTTTAAGTAAATGAGATTCATTTCTCGAACTGAAGCGCTGAAAGAACCTGATTAACAGAATCAGTGCCTGCAATCACACGTAATCACTGTGGGCAAACAGCCCCCAGTAGCTGGGCCGGAAGGCCGCCCTGCCGTGGGTTCTGCTTGCCGGCAAGCCTTCAGCAGATGGGCTGCTAATATCATTAGGAATCGTTGTGTTAAATGAGCCATTATTTAAATTATCTGCTAATTTTCCTATCTATTAACCTGCTGAAAAAGAGACAGTAATATCTGAGGAATCTCAGACTGCTAATCACTAACTAGATGAATCACCCGGTTTTTCCCTTTAATGCAACATTTTACCTTATTGCAGCAATTAGCAAAGGGCTTTCTGCAGGGTTATTGCCCAATGCATCAACTGAAGATTAAGAAGGGACAGTGGGACACGCCGCAGTCTGCACTTAGGTTTCAGCCAGGTGGCAGATCTGCGGTTCATCACGGGTCCTTGGCCCTGGGAGGCCCTTGGCTTTCTTGAGCATTCTGTTGTCTAGTTTTTTTCATAGTCTCTGAGTCAAAGGACACTGGACCTTTACAAAGCATGTCTTAGTCCATTCTGGCTGCTATAACAAAATACCATAGACCGGGCGGCTTAAAAACAGCAGACATTTATTCCTCAGTGCAGGATGCTGGAAGTTGCAGATCACACAGCCCTGGCATGGTCCATGTCTAGCAGGGGCTTCCTGGTTCATAGCAATGACACCTTCTCTCTGTGTCCTCACTTGGCAAAAGGAGTGAGAGAGCTCTTTGGGTACTTTTATAAGGGCACTAATCCCATTGGTGAGGGCTCCACCCTTGTGACCTAATCTCCTCCCAAAGACTCCACCTCCTACTACCAGCACGTTGGAGATAAGGTTTCAACATACGAATTTTGGGGTGGGGGACACAAGCCTGCAGACCACTGCAGAGCAGAAGGTGAGGTTTGTGTGAGTAACCTTCTCTTGCTCTCCCTGCCCTGAGACTGGTGGGGAGGTAGGGAATTGAGGCAGGGAGGAGGAGGAGGAGGCCAGTACAGGGTGCACCGCAGAGAGGGTTATTGCATTGCACAACTGGGGCTCAGCCCCGCCTGGGACTTGGGGAGACGGCACAGAGCACGCTCAGAACTGTCTCCCTGAGGAGCGAGGGAGCGAACGCTTTAATCCACCGGCTGTTTATTTTTGGTGGAGGGCTGCCCCCAGGAGCATTCACTCTGGCACTTCAGGCCTGCCCCGGATGCTAGACAGGCTCGCTCCTGAGGTTGCAGAAAACACCAGACGCTGAAGTGAGTGCCCAAGGAATATGGGCAGGACACAGACAACCTCTGCTGTCATCTCGCTTCTTTCTTTGGTTATACTTGGACATTTGAGAGATAAGTTTGTGGTTATTTATATAGCAACTGGGAAGTTAACCAAGTTTAGCCTGCCTTAGACAATTCTAGAAAATCTACATAAATTCTTTGCACACATGCATTAGGAGTTTGGCCTGTTGAACTTTCTCCAGCTACTTGCAACTTCTTGGCAAGTTTGCTTTCTTAATTGGATTTCCCTCTGCTCCCAGAGGAAGCCCATGCATATCTTCCCCATCAGAAGTAACAAATAATTAGTGAATTTCTATTAGTCGTAGGCACTATGGGACCAAAAAGAGACTAAGAAAAAGGGCTTTGCCCTCCGGAGACTAACAAGTTGTGTTTCTGAAGCTTTGTGGAGGGGCTGGTCCTCTGTGGCCGTTGCCTCCTGCAGGACAGACAGGTGAGGGAAAGCCAGGGGTGACTCTGGGTTGGACCTCTGAGGTCACCGGTGCGTCTGGCCAGCCATGGACTGCTAAGGCAGAAGACCCATCTCAGCAGGCTGGGGGGAAGAGGATGAGGAATGGACACGAGGTGGCCCGATGCTTGGCTGTAAAAGGGGAAGGGCAGTAGCTGGAAGGAGCATCTTTTGGGTTTTGCTGCTTTTAAGAAGTTGAGAAAAATTAGCCTGCTCCATTCCTGCAGTTCCTAGGTCTCTTGCGAATTGGATCACACGTGGCTTTGAAGGACGGGTGCTGGCGGACACGTTCTCCATACTGCATTCGGCATTCTCCACCGTGTGGGGCCAGGACCCCGCTCCATCGTCTCTGATGCTCTGACCCCGCCCCTGGCCGGGCACTGGAGGTCCTGCACCGCCCTGAGAGCGCCCTCGAGGCCTCTGGCGATGGCTGCAGGGTCGCCATGGTTAAAAGCCAGTGACTCCGGCATAGGAGCCCCGGTGCCTGGTGGAACCAGGTTTTTGTTTCTCGTCACTATGTTCTGGAAAGATGGAAGGCGAGTTCCTTAGGAGGTCGCTTAGTGTGGGGAAGGACTGCGGGCTCTCCCGGGCCGCTGACCCGCTCCACCGTTTCTGTTCTCTTCCACAGCAAAGTAGGAATCACGTCTTTCTCTGCGCTTCCGAGCCATTGTAAGTCGCGCTTTGAAAGTGCACAACATTCCCTGCATTTGAGACTGTGTGTGTTTTCAGTGTCCTTTTAGTGGCTGAACAACATGGTCCGGAGCTGGTCTGTTGTGTGTGTGTGTGCCTGTGTGTGTGCACACTTGTGTATATATGGAGTTGAGCCCAAAGAGCCAGGAAATGATTTGGAAATTCTTAGAATAAAGGAAGCTGCTGATTAAGTTACCAGCATGTGGCGTCGGATGAGGTGTCCGGAAGAAACCTCCACCCCGAGTGTCTGAGTTTCCGGTTGCTGCAGAGTGTATCGAGAAATTTATAGGGCTAGTGGCTTTATTTTTTTTCCTTTGTGGTTGCGACTTCTTGCAAAAGGCGGGTAATGGTCTTGGCGAGAATTCAGCCTGAGGAATGTCCATTTCTGGCATCACCACGCAGAAAACGGCGATGGCTTCTGGTTGCTGCTCAGCAACCTTAGCCCCGGGCGTTTACTGTCCCCTGGATGTCTGTCCCTCACCTGACTTTGCGGATGCCTGGTTTATTTGGGGCGATTTCCCTCCTCAAGTCATACACTCCAGGAATGGCCCATGTGGTGACTGGCTTTGCCGAGCCACGACTCTGGATTGAATTTTCTTGAAAGCTGCTTCTGTTGCGATCGCTGTGAAAGATGGGGCTGTGCCGTGTGCCTGGGCCACAGGGAGAGATCATCTGCGTGAAATAGCGCGGTCTGCCTGTCGGCCTGAGGTCCTCTGCGTTTGTGTTCCCTGGCTTGCAAAGGGGCCCCAAGGCAGCGCTGGGGGGTGTTGGGGGGGAAAGAGACGCTGCAGGGGCTGGGGTGGAATCCAAACTGGGGGAAGAAGGCTGGAATGTCTGTGCAGAAAGTTGCTGTCACTGGGCTATTGTGTGGGGGACAATAGCCTTGTTCCTGCTCTGTGTGCGGCTGGCTGTGCAGGGGCAGGGAGTGTGGACATGTGGTGCCGGCCTGGCCAGCCACACTCGGGGAGCACCCGGCCGCCGGTTGCCAGCGGGACCCGGGAAACACTGGTGGACATGGCGCGCTGCCATGGCGGGCGCTGGGCGTGGGGAGGAGGGCTGCTCTTGTTCAGGAATCTATAGCTTTTATTATCTGTGACTTTTAATGACCAAGAAAGAGTATGTCTTCATATTGTGTAACTAGTAATTTCTTTAGGGTAATTGATGTCTCTTGCCTGACAGCCACACTGTCCTTGTTCAAAGACCTGACATTCCCTGATTTGCCTCATACAGGAATTTCTCTTGTGGTTTTTTAATTTTTTTCTTCCCTCTCTACCTCTCTACCCTCTTTTACCCAAGCAACTTTAAGATTCATCTCACCTCTGGGAAATAATTAAATGCAAGACATAGAGACTCTGGTGAGGCCCTGGGGCCATGTGAGTTGCATGTATCAGCTCTTGTCGGCTTAGGTGGGGCGTCTGCCAGCTGGGCCTTGGTGCTGCCCAGCGCCGGTGGTGGGCGGGTTGCACTCTGGAACCCCCTCCCAATAAAGGTGATGAGCGTAGACCTTGCTGTGTTCACATCAACCACATGTGTAGCTTTTGCTCCTGCATTAACCCTACGCTGGCTGCAGAGGATGTGTCAGAGAAGCCAGCTGCACAGGTGGCTGGGAGGCTCGGAGACTGGCATACCTTGGAGATGGACGACGTGGTGAGCTGGCAGGTATCGCTAGCAAGTCACAGCATCTGTGGGCAGAGCGTGAGCAGGAAACCTGGGGAAATGTCTCCTGTCATCATCCTCCTGGGGACTGCCCACCCTACCAGAACCTGGACAAGACCAGACAGGATCCTCCCTGGAGCCTCTTCGGGGAGCTCGACCCTGCCGACGCCCTGGTTTTGGACCTTTGGCCTCCAGGACTGTGAGAGGATAGATGTGTGCTGATACCACGCAGTGTGTGGTAGTTTGTTACGGCAGCCCAGGAAACTACACCGAAGGCAAGCCCCATTGTCCAGGAAAATAGAGTCAGACCAACCGATATTAAGATAAATCGATAAAGCTATAGAACTTCGTGGCTACAGAAAGAATTCTTCAGGTATCCAAGGAGAAAAACAAAGTCACTTCTAACGAGGAAAAGTAAGACATGCCTCAGATTTCTCCACAAATACTCGGTGTTGAAATACCCTGGAGAAGTCTCTATAAAGTGTAGAGGGAATTACAACGTGACCCAAACATATAAAACCCAAGCAAATCATCCTCCAAGCTCAGAGACCACGGAGACGTGTTCTCAAAGCACTTGGAGAAGATGGCGCCCACCTTGCCGTGGGGCCTGCGGGGCGCTGGACACGACCGAGCCATTGGAGAGCGGGTGCAGGAGCCGTGGGCTGAGGGACTGGTACCCGGTGGCAAATCTGTTTCCTGTGGGATGACGAAGCCACTGTGGGAAATGCGGCTATCAGAAGCAACCTTGCAAATATATCGTAAACAGCCATATAACCTGCTGAGAGTTTGGTGGGACGGAGGTTCCTGGTGATTCAGGCACATTCACCACCTCGTGTTCCTTAACGCAAGGACAGTCCTGACAGACAACCAGCGAAAAATATGGGCAGGTGGGTAAAAAAGGGTTTACGTGCATTATGTAAATTATAAAAAGGCATCTCATAGAAGGAAAAATGATGTTATAATCCCACACTCCTTCCAATCTCTCCTAACCCCCTAGAACACCCCTTTCCTTCCCAAGGTCTTGATTTTATTTTTTTTTTTTTTAGAAATGTGCTAATTTTGTCAAATTTCAGAGTGGGGAGTACACAGACATTCTCAGTTTCCTAATCAAGATAAGAGGTTAATGGGTATCATTTAAATGATAAAAAAAATGACCAAAATAATTTAAAGATGGAAGATCTTTAAAGCTGCAGGTCACCAGAAATATTCTTAAAACAAGGAAATCCGTGAAAGTTAAAGAAATAAAGGAAGAAACATTAAAACAGAAAATGTAACATAGGAAGTGATAGGGTAAGGAAAATATGTATAATTGAATGGAAATGGGATACATTCATCCCTTAAAAGAATTGGCATTGGGGGACTTAAGAAAATGGTGCAGAGATTCTGACATGCCCCCTCTCTGCGCCCCGGGCTGTGGTGAGACACTGAGGCTTTAGTGTTTGGCGTTGAGGAGCAGAGGAAGAGAGCCCTGCCCTGCAGGAATATCTGGCCCAGCCAGACTGACCTACAGGTGGATTCCCCCACCCATCTTGGCCTGCTATCCACGGCTTGGTACGTACAAGGATTTCTCAGTATCCACCAATTCCTCTCCAGTAAAATCCAAGTAAATGCAGATTTGTTTGGTGCCCTCTAAGTGGAAAAAACACAAACAGGTTTTCTCTGCTGTCACACCACAGTGATCAACACAGAAGACTCTGGGACCAACTGTGGGGGAATTTCCCCACCCGCAAGCAAGCAACCCGTTCTGCAGTGGACACCAGCTGGGTGTCCTCCGATCAGTTCAGTCCCAACACTGTCTACCTGGAGAGAGCTCAGACCCCACGGGTGGAGGGCTCGGTCCCAAGTACTGCCCGGACTTCCGATGCCAGTCGCAAGCCCCAGGCGGTTTTACCTGAGTTCCACCAACTGGCTACAAATCGAGATTCCCACAGTCCCTTCTTGAGCTGGATTTATTTGCTAGATTAGCTCAGGGACACACGTTTGCCAGTTGATTATAGGTGACATTACAGAGGGTTCTGATGAAGAGGTGCATGGGATGAGGCCTGGGGGAAGGGATCGGAGCGTCCACGCACCACCCTCCAGCACCTCCAGGTGTTCAGCCACCTGGAAGCTCGCTGAACCCAGTCCTTTTGGGTTTGTGTGGAAGCCTCAATTATGTAGGCATGATTGATTAAATCACTGGCCTTGGTGGTGATCAGCTTAACCCTCATCCCCTCCCCGTCCGGGAGGCTGAGGGTGGGGTGCAGCTGGAGGTCCCAGCCCTCTAATTCTGCCCTGACACTTCCTCATCCTCAAGCTGCTGGGGGCCGCAGCCGTCCGTCAACTCACAGCGTAACAGACACACCACTCTGGAGAGTCCCAAGACTGTAGGGGTCTGTGCCAGCAAATGGGGATGAAAATCAGATACGTATTTGACAATTTATCTTACTCTTCTTTGCACATTGATGAGAAATACAGATCAAATCCAATCAAACTGTGGTTTGGGGACTTGGGGCTTTTGACTACCAAATATTTGGATGGAGAACCAGAAAACACATGCACATTTTTAAATCACGTTCTATCTGAAATCAGTTCAGACATCTCTGTGGCGGTGTGAGATCTCACGTTTTCTGGAGGCTGTGTGTTAGTAACTGGAAGTTAAGGGTGGAGAATTCATTTACTAAAACTAAGATGTGTAAAGCGGCATTTATAGTCTCTTTAGTTAGTGTGTTGTCGCCTTTATTTTAGATGCACTTCAAGCCTCAGTCCCCAGATGGGTTTGTCTGCCGTTGCTGCAAAGTTTTCATGAACTCGGTCTTCAGTGTAGAATTCTCTCCAGTCACAAAGCAGGGTTTGGCTTGAGAAAACAGGGCGTCACCATTTGTCACCACGGCCCCTGCAGATGCTCCCAGGACGTTTGTTCCTCACTCTCCCGGCTATTCCTGCGGCCTCCTGTGGGGCAAGGCGGATGCCTGGATCAAAGGAGCAGGAACCGGCCTGGCTTCTGCCAACAGCCTGAAAACTCTGCCCCTGCAGACCCTCAGCACGGCAGAGCTGTGTGCACAGACTGCATTCCTCTTGCTTGTTTATTTTCTCTGAATCTATTGTCTTTGTACCAAGGGCACAGTTAGCGTCTTTGTTTTTACCTTTGAGAATAATTTAGTTGTTCATTCAACAAATATTTGAGTGCCTGCTATTTGCCCGGCTCTGTTGTGAGCATTGGGGTCAGAGCAGCAAACAAAATAGCAAAAATCCCTGCCATAGAGAGCTTTCGCGCCACCGAGAACGTTGGGAGCGAGTGAGTGCGTGAGGGTCCCCGGGCCCAAGCAGTGTGTGAGTGGGGTGAGCGAGGGCAGCTGGAGTCAAACTCTCTGGGTTCGAGCCTCAGCTCTGCCACTTACCCCCCTGTAACAGGGTAGGTCAGCGTCTCTGCTCCTCAGTTTCCCCATCTGTGAAATGGGGGTGATGATAGCACCACCCTCAGAGAGTTGCTGTGAGGTCTGAACAAGTCAGTGGAAACATGGAGCACTCACAGGAGTGCCTGGCACATCCCAGGTGCTGTTACTGTGTTAGAGGCGATGATATTATGGGGCCAGGGGAGGGGGGACAGGTCAGTAGGGGACTGGGAATGGCGGTATTTCAAAAGGGGTGGGCAGGGCTGGCTTCGTGGAGATGTGGGGCAAAGCCTGGGAGGAAGCGATGGGTGCGGGTGCACCAGGTAGACTCGGGGTATCCTGGGGAGAGTACCCTGTCTCAGTGAAGGTGGCAGCGGGAAGCCCTGCATCCAGGGCAGGTGTGGGGCATCCAGGGCATGTCTGGTGGTCGGTGTGGCTGGGAGCAGTGAGCTTGGGCACAGGCGGTGGTGGCAGGCATCGGAGGACTCTGGCTGTTACTCTGAGAGGTGCAGGAGCCGTGGGAGGCGGAGGGTCGACCTGCCGTGACTTACACAGTAATGGGATTGCGGTGGTTGGTGGTCGCTAGTTGGGAGTAGACTGAGGAAGGCAGCAGGAAGACCAGTTAGGAAAAGGTGGGGACGGTGGTGGCACGGACCGCAGCAGGCCCGGTGGAGGAGGAGGAAGGGGCAGGTGCTGTCCAGACCCAGTGGTGGGGCCCACCAGCTCCCTGGTGGGCTGCAGGGTGGGGTGTGAGGGGCAGGAAGCACAGAGCTGACTCCCAGAGTGTCCTGAGCCCACCTGACAGAGCTGCTGTTGGGCCTGGGTGGCCGAGACCATGGAGGGAGCAGGTGTGGGGGTGGGGAGCGCGGTTCTGGGCCGTCAGACTCAGATGTCCTGTCAGATGGCCTGTTGGTGTCCTGGGCTGCCTTAGCAGCACCGCAAACCAGTGGCATAAAACAGCAGGGACTTATTCTCTCACAGCTGTGGACACCCCGGGTCTGGAATCAAGATGTCAGCAGGGCCACACGCCCTCTGAGACCCTGGGCAGGGCTGTCCTTGCCTCCCCCAGCTCCTGGTGAGGACGTCAGTCCCTGGCACTAGTTCACCTGAATGCGATCGCCCCCACAAAGGCCCACCTGCCATTGAGGGCACACGCACAGCTGCAGGGGGGTCAGGACTTCCAAGTGCCTCGTTGGAAAACACAGTTCAGCCCATCACAGAAGGTCGGGAGACCAAGTGGAGGAGCTCGGGAGCAGGTCTGGGCCTCAGCTTGAGGGTCTCGACGGGGGGAAGGCATTTAGAGGCTCAGGACTTGATGGGGTCACAGAGGGCACGAGTGTAGATGTGCCCCAAGTGTAGACTCACCGAGAGTGTAGACGAGCCCCGAGTGGCCCCCACGCTGAGCCCTGGGGAACCCCCCCAGGCTGGGGAGGCAGAATTGCCCGTGGTGAGGCTGAGGCAGAGGAGTCAGGGGAGGAGGACGATAGGAAAGCTCCATGCCCCGGAAGGCAAAGTGAGGAAAGTGTCTCCCGGAGGAGGGGGTGAGATGAGTCAGAGTCTGCTGGTGGGTCAGGTAAGAGGCATACAGAAAACAGTGGACATGGCAGAACTGAGGTTGTTGATTAGATAATCCTGGGTAAAAACCTGCCTGCCTTGATTTTCTGCTCTGTAGCTTTTTAAACTTGATTTTCAACTTTTTGGGCTGTGTCTGCATATTCTATATTTATTTCTAAAAGACGCGTTCCTTCTGTAACAACTGACTGTGTGTCTGGACTTGAGAGGTGCTGGGCACGGGAAGATGCATGACAAACGTGGCCACCCTTGGATGCCATCGTTTAGTGGGGAACACAGGTGACACTAATAAAATACAGTGCGACGGCTCTATGGCACTGGTCACTGGGGACCTGCAAACTAAAACCACAGCAAGATACCGTTCCACATCCACAGGGATGGTGAAAGTAAAAAAAGACCAGCCACACCAAATTCCAGGGAGAGTATGGAGCAAATGAACCAAATTCACCATTGAGATGATGCTGATGGAAACGTGACTTAATTTATCGACATTGGAGAACTGTTCAGTTCTTTTGAACACATTAAAAATACATCTACCCCATGACCCAACAAGTTTCACTGCTAGGAATTTGCCCAAGAGAAATGGAAATATACATCCACAAAAAGACTTTTATAAGAATGTCCATAGCAGCCTCATCCCTAATAGTCAAAAACCGGAAACAGCCCAGGTACCCATCGGGAGAAGCAGGGAAACCGTGGCGTGTCCCTGCAGAGGAATCCACTCCACGGTGAGAAGGGACAAAGGACCAGTGCACACAACGTGACAGAATCTCAAAAACAAGTTGAGCATAAAAAACAAACAGATCTTGCATTTTTATTGCACACAAATTAGACCTCAGTAGAACTAAAAACTGACACTTGCGACAGGTGTTTCCAGGTGCTGTGCGGACAGGTGAGGGGCGTCCTGCGGAGGGGAGGCCAGGCCCGGGCAGGAGTTCAGCCTGGCCGGAAGCCCAGTGCTGAGAAAGGGCTTTTGGCCTCGTTAGCGAGTTCCAGTGGCGTGAAAAGGAAATCCTAGCTATTTAACAAAATTTGTTTTCTTCTAAGGCTCAGTGTGGATCTGAGGCAGGACTGTCCCCTCCCTAATGCGAGCGTCTTCAGGGACCGTGCTCAGATTTCAGTGTCATAACAGCTTTTCCTCCCCTAGTCAGTATAAGTTTTTTCCAAGGGGTAAATTATTCCTCGTACTCAGTTTAGTTTTTTAAAACAAGTTATTCGAGTGTTATACAAATAACCTGATGCTTTCTGTTTTTTTCTCCTTAAAAAATCCTAGCTACAGATTCTCGTGGACACTGGAAGCAGCAACTTTGCCGTGGCAGGCGCCCCGCATTCCTACATAGATGGCTACTTTGACACGGCGCGGTGAGTGCGGGTCTGCGGGCGCGGGCCCTGCATGCGTTGGAGCCCTTCAAAATGCACCGGAACACGGCAGCCGGGAGACTGCTGCTTTTTAAGGGGGATGTGTGTGCACGTGTATTTGCATGTGTATGTACGTGTACATGCACGTGTAGACCTATGTGCTGCATGTATGTATGTATATGTTCATTCCAGGGGGATCCACGGCAAGATTCTCCTAATAGCCGTGGTGCGTTCACATGAGATTCACTTTATGAAAATTCAAATCAAGCACAACCTTTGTAGCCATGCCTAAGTCGAGTTTTACTGCGGTGCCTCTAGTCCTGCAGGTGCCTCTAGTCCTGCAGCGGAGCTGGGCTTGGGCAGGGGAGGAGTGTCACACGAGACTGTGAGGCCACCCTGGGCAGGGGTCTGGGGTTGCTTCCTCAGCGGGAGAAATGCATGGAAAACCACCTTTGCGTAGCCACCTAGTTCAGTAGGGTAAGGTGTGGTTCATGAGGCCAGTTCTGTGGGGAGGTGTTTCTGGAGGAGAGGAATCTGTCACTGGTTTAGAAAAAGAGTAAATGTTGTGAGTATGAGGCATTAAGGCCCCAGAATGGAGCTCCGCGCCAGTGATTACGGGGCTGGGTTGTGAGAAAAGAGCAGAGGCCAGGTCCTTGCAATGGCGCGAGCTCTGCCCAGGGGTCTAGAGTCAGCACCTTCTGGGAACTCGAAGCTGCACTAGGCTGTGCACATTTTTATTTCACATCTGCTTTTGTGATCCTAAAATGTAAACTCAACAGACAAAACAGAGAAGGTGACAGGTAGTGGTTTGCTTTTTAGGGTCACGAGCTGTCTGCAGACTCAGAACTGCCACGCTGGGTTTCCCTGCCGTAAACCCTTTCCACGTCTTCCCGCGCTCACTTTCCCTCGTCCGCGGTGTTTTGGTCCAGGGAACGAAGGCCAGCTTTGGCTGGGGGAGGAAAGGAGGGGAACGATAGCTGGCAGCTTATGAGAATGCCGAGCAACTTCACAAAGCGGGAATGGCTGGCCGTGTGCACGTCTATGCGACCTACGCAGCATCCTGGGCTCTTGGTGGCATAAGTGACGTGGCTCCTGCACACACAGCTGAGCTGCTTGCTGGGGAGAGGGGCGTGGCGGCCAGTCTGCATGGGGCCTTGCAGGGCGGGCCCCTCCCTCAAGGGACTGCCTGTAGCTCAGTTTCTGACTCCATGTATTGGAAAGCTTCTGTCACTGATATTCCAGGGTACAACACCAGCCAGTGATCACTCTGTGACTAAGACTAATATGTGCCCGGCTGTTGTTGCTGTCCCCATGAGCGTGTGTAGGAGTGGGAGTGGCATTGCTCTGTGTGTGTGCAGGGGGCCTGGATTGATGGTTTCTCACTCCAGTAGAGGTTTCCTCCAAATCCTGGATCCCCAAACGGCGACCCACCTGCAGGTGCTCACTCTGGACTGCTTCGTCATGGAACAGGACCTGGAGTCGGTCCAAACCTTTCATTTTGATTCATGCCTCACAGGAGGTCAGGGAGGCAGGGAACTTGCCAGGGTGCAGCCTTTGAGACCTGCAGTTTCCAAACCCTCAGCCAACACCCCCTTTTTATATCGAGTGCTTTGCAGTGCCCTGAAATGAACCCAAAGGTCATTTAACTACCTACGTACGTACGTAGCTCTGAATGCCCTGATGTAATATGGGGAAATAAAAGGGTGGTCATGACAGTAATCGGTATCTCAATGTGGAAACGCTGTCTCGGTGGTGCTGGCAGACCGTGCAGTCAGGGGAGGTGGAGGCTGAGTGTGCAGCACTGTGGACCTGCAGCACCCAGTGTAGACTGATCAAGGCAGATTGAGTAAGACTCGGACGCCCAGAGCAGCTTGGGTTGCTGTCTTAGTCCATTTGTGTTGCTATAAAGGAATACCTGAGCTTGGGTAATTTACGAAGGAAAGAGGTGTGTTTGGCTCACAGTTGTGCAGGCTGTGCAAGAAGCATGGTGCCAGCATCTGCTTCCGGTGAGGGCCTCAGGGAGCTTCCACTCCTGGCAGAAGGCAGAGGGGAGCCGGTGTGAGCAGAGGTCACAGGGCGGGAGAGGAGGAGGGAGGGGGAAAGGGTGCCAGCTCGTTTGAACAGTCGGCTCCTGCAGGAGCTAACAGAGGGACAACTTGTTCATCGCCACGACGTGAGCCGTTCATGAGGGATCCATCCCAGACACCTCCCACAAGACCCCACCTCCAACACGGGGGACCAGATTTCAACATGAGATTTGGAGGGGACAAATATCCAAATTATCTCAGTTGTAGACATGATTTTCCAAACGGGTGAAGAATCTTGGTAAAATTTAAAAAAAAAAAATTTACCACCTTTCCTCAATTTATACAGTAGCTCCTACCCAAGCATGTTAAACTCGTAGAGAATATTTCGTGAATCTGTGAAGGGCAGGCACACTGTGCTCAGGCCGTCAGTGGCAGGTGGAGGCCCAGAGCAGCTTTGCCAAGTGGTGTGGGACAGTGGCAGTTCTTCATTGTGCAGGACTGCCCCAAGCGTTCCGGGATAGCCAGCGTGCCTGGTGTGGGCCCACCAGCAACCAAAAACACCCCCAGAGTTTCCAAAAGTCCCCCAGGGGACAGTGCCTCCCGCACTGAGAACCACTCATCTCGACGGCCCCCGGTGGCCCGAGCCCGGTGCTGTTTCCGCCGCTGGGCTCTGGTCGGCGCTACACATTTACCCGGGGTCCCCGCACCTGCCGGGCTCAGCACAGAGGAGAACCCACACACGTGGAGCTTCCCTTCCATGTGTGGCAGTTTTCTCCCCCTGGAGTGGTTTTGTTTCTCATGACACATCTGTAGATGCAAGACACGACAGGAGGAAACAGTGAAGTACAGTAAAGTGAGGGCGATGTGCATGTTGAACCCTGTGGTTGGTTACTTCCTTCCTGGTAGATAAATGGCAGTTCTCTGGCAGCCGCCCGTAGCCAGCGTCCACAAAGGTCAAAGTGTCCCTCCCGGCCCAGGCATCCTTTGGCCAGGCAGATGCAGTTGTTGAAACATTCAAGGGCAAATAATGGCGGGCATTACTGGTACAATGTACAAAATTTAATCAACTGTAGACACCGGAGCATCTTTCTCAGTTACCTTTGACTGCTCACTGTTTGGTTGAGTGGCAGTCCTCTCTCTGAGACTTCTGTGGGGCTCATCTTTTTAACTTACCTGCTAACCCTGTTTGCCTTATTCAGGTGGGTGTTGTGCCCAAAACGAGGTTTTCGTTTACACGGCAGATGGTTCCTGTTTTCCGTACTTAAAATGTTTGCCTTCTCTGGTCCATGTGCATCTGATTTAATATGAAAACTCCTGGGACCGTCGAAGCCCCTTTGATAACAAAGTCTTCCATCCTGATAATCCCACCAGAGAATTTAGGACTCTATCAGCTTTCTGGCCACTCAAGGTTCTGATCTCTTTCTCCTTTTGTGGGTAAATAAAAAGCAAAATAACAGAATTACACGCATGTCTAGGGAAGGCCCCAGATTCCCTGTCAATGGTCAGTTTCGCCCATCGCCACTTTGCTATTCAAATTCGGCCTTCCTTCCTCATTTGCAGGAACTGCTGACATTGACTTATTACATGCGAAACGTCACCCACATTTTGGGTCTGTAGCCCAGCACTGCCTTTCTTTCCAAGAGATCATTCTTCAGCAGAGCTATACGGTTTCTTCTCAGCTGCACCAGGTGGGAAGCATCCCTGTCTGAGTGTTAGGCAGGTCTGTCCCCCAGCGGCATCCCTGCTACCATGCTTGCTTTGCAGCTGACACCCTTTCCTGGGTTTACCTTCGCCTTGTTTTCTTTTCTCTGCTTTTCCCAGGCTGCTTATAGGCTTATAATCAACACGGATTCATTGTAAATGTGTGAATACTTTCTTCCGATGTCAATTATGTATTATTAATTTGTCTAACGCTTTCAGCTAACTTGAGAGTCGGCCTAAGGTATACTTTCAACCATCGTCTTTGACGGAAGCCACGGCAACTGTGTTCTTTTTCCTTCTCAGTTTTTGACAAAGGTTCCTTCTCCGAGATGGAGCTCCCGCCCCGCGCGGTGCCTGCGTTTGCGTGCGCCTCTGATCTCCCAATTCTAATCAGGTTTCGGGTTGGGTTTGCCAGCCTCTGATCCAAGTCCACAGTCTCTGGGTATTCAGGTTTCACGCTTCCTGAAACATGTCGTAGTAATTGGAGATGCGGCTTGGGGTTCTTTGACAAGAGCGCTTTGATCTGCAGAACGAGATGTCAGGCCACCATTAGTCACTGGTGTGGCTGGTCTTCGTCAGAACTCCTCTTTTCATGGCGATGAATGTGCTAATGAGTTGCTGTATAGCATGAAAAAGAAAGAAAGTTGTGTGTGTTTTTTTTAATATACAACTTTTTTAGCCAATAAAACAGCCTCCAGCCAGTTGGCTTGATGAGGGACACAATGTACTCATTCCTCGACCCTCTGTTAATTTACTCAGGAAATTAAGTATTTTCCGTGAAAACGTCTCCTCCCTCCTGCACTCCCCCCGGGGTGAAGCTCACAGAGCAAGAGGCCAATTTATTTTCCTCAACTGATGTTTGTAAGTGGAATTAAGGAATGAAAGAATTGCCTGGTGGCTTCTTGAGAGAGGCTAAAGTGGGTGCAGATCAAACACCTTTCCATGCAATGACAACGGCTAATTTTGCCTGGTCGCTTAGATGATTTCCCAAGCCTGCCTGGTGTTTGCCTGTGCAGAAGGGGACTCGCCATTGCTGAGGACGTTGATGAACCACCAGGTTAGGCAGGTGGGCAGAGCAGCCCCTGGGCCTCAGTGGTCGCATCCGTGCAGGTGTGATGACTGCCAGGATCACAGAAGAGTAAGGGAGGCATCTGGCCACCTGGCCCAGGCCAGGAAGCCCACAGGGGGATTCCAAACCCTAAGTGCAGAAGAGCCCAGGGGTGTCTTGCGGGAGTTCTTTAGGGCTCTTGGCATTCCCTGGGTGGGGAGGCCTGGGAGAACCAGCGCTGCCCTGAGGATTCAACCCTTCCAATGCTGTGCTTCCACCCTCTCTTCTTATGTTCTCTGAAAACAACAGTGGCTTTTAAAAATAATAATAAAATGTTTTGTGGCTCTTTTCTTCCTGAGTTCAATTGATTTCACTTCTTAATCCTGCATTCCCTGAACACTCTTATCAGAGGCAGAGCATCTTCTGAATTTGGTTCAAAGTGTTTTTACTACTGTGAGCAGGTTTTCTCCTGGCGGTCCGCACCCCTCATTGATTGCTGCTTCTGGGCGAGCAGAGTGGACCTTGCAAACGGGAAGTCCGTCTGGGATTCTCTCTCTGTATATTTAATTATTGTGCAGAGCAATTGAGAGCCAAAGCATTTTAGTCCCAACAGGTAGGATGTTAGAAAATGAAGATGAAGTTATTTATTTTTTAATTTAAAGTGCTAGAAACTATATGCTAATAATACCCCTTAGAGTTGCTTACGATTCCTCTCTGGGGTTTTACGCAGAGCTTTAGCTCAGGGAGCCCAGGGAATATGAAGATGAGCTTAGAATTGCTTTTTTTCCACATTGTCTAGGACTGTGACTTTTACAAGGGTAGTCACCAGCCACATGTGGCTATTTAAATTTGAATTCATTGATGTTACAAGTTCAGTTCTCCCAGTTATACATTAATCACATTTCAAGTGTTCCTTAGCCACATGCGGCCACCGTGTTGTGTTGGACAGCATAGATGAAGAATATTTCTGTCCTCACGGGAAGTCCTGGCCCAGAGCACAGAAGAGCTCCACCTTTTAGACACTTGTTGCACAAGTGTCATTGCTTGAAGGTGTCATTGCCTCCCCTGACCTCCGTAGCCAAGTCATCCCCCACGGACTTGTCCCTTTTCACCGGGGTGGATGGACTTTAGAATGAGACAGTTTTAGGTATTCAGTAAGAGTAGCTCTATAGCAGCATTTTCTAGAAAAAAAAAATCCTTGGATTTTCTAAGAATAGCTCATAGATTGAATAAAGGTAGCAAGTGATTAGATGATTATAATAATAGCAGCTATTTTTGTTGCATACCTGCTGTGTTCTAGGGTTTTGTTCTAAATGCTTTACAGAAGCATTTAATCTTCAAAATTAACCCCATGAGGCATGGCATTATATTAGCCCCATTTTTTAGTTGAGGAAACTGAGGCACAGAGAGGTTAAATATCTTGGCACACGCAGGTACTAAGGGGTGGAACTAGTATTTGAACCTGGGCAGTGTAACCCCAAATACCTCTCATTTCTCTGCAAATGGCACCAAAACATCCAGAATGTTCCCTGTCTAAAGGGAACGGCAACCTGGTCAGGAAACTATAGAAGAAATAAATGCTAAATAGATGTTCAGACTGGTTCAGATTCTTATTAACATTGCAGATTCTAAGGAGTTTTTTGTAGCCTGGATGGAATAAAAATAAAACAACTTTTCAAAAGGAAGTCATAGCACTTTAGACTATTTGGGGAAGATACAATTGATCTACTAGACCAGGGGTTGGCAAACTGTAGCCCAAAGGCCTAATCCCACTGCTGCCTGTTATTGCAAATAAAACAGCCCTGCATGTTTGTTTATATATTGTCTGTGGCTGCTTACGCATTACATTTGCAGAGCTGAGTAGTTGTAAAAGAGATCATATATCAAACAAAGCCTAAAACATCTATTTTCTGTTCCTTTGCAGAAGAAGTTTGCCGACCTCTGTACTAGATCATATTCTCCAAGCGTTTCAAGATAATTAGCATTAGTGTATTTCTGAACTTGAGGAATGACCCTGTATTGTCGGAGGGATTGAATAATTCAGTATTTTCATTGCTTTGCATCATAAATGTATGCATCCCCTCCTGTGTGCCGGGCACATCTGAATTTACATTGGCTCTAAAACTGGGCATTTCCCCAATCCTCAAATACCCACGTCTCAAAGAGCAGACTGCACTTGAGCCGGGTCATTTCTGGGGGATCCCTTGGCTCTCAGTGTGCCCAGGATCCGTCTGCTGTCACTTCCCTGTCTCTGTGCCTGCCCACTGTCGGGAGCTTGTGCACACAAAATGTTCACGTAAGGCTTCTCTCACTTTAAGCTCATGGTGGAGTGAACTAAAATAGTAGGCAAATATTAAAATTCAACACTCTTCATATTCTATATTCCATTATGTAGTTAGAATAAATTAAGTTTCCCCAAAATGTTTTTGCCAGACCTTTTTAAAATAACATTTTTCCTTGATTATAAAAGTTCTATATGCAGAGAGTGTGGAAGGATCTAACCACAAGAATGGGATTCCCCTTCTCCCCACCACCGATGGTCACCACTATAAATATTTGAGTAATTAACAGTTTTGAAGAAGATTCTGCCATATATACAGTTTTTAACAATTTTTCTATGTCATTTAAAATTTCTCAAAAAAACAAATTTTCATTGCTACATAATTGTCCATCATATGGATGTACTGTAATTCACTGAACTGTTTCCTTTCTACTGAGCAATTGAATTATTCGCAACTGTTTGTGATTCTACATAAAACGTAATAATTGTCTTTGCACATGAGCCTGTACCTAAGGAGGCCTGGGTGCCTCCGTAGGATCAGAATCTCAGAAGTGCAATTACTGAATTAAAGATATTCAACATATGGAAAGCTCAGGAAGTATACCCAAAATAACTAAATCAAAGGTCACGTCATCTCTGACTTGACTTCTTCCCTGACCTCAAACAAGACTAGTAGTTCATGTAATCCCACAACAAAGACTTACTAACGTGTGTTAATGTTGCACAGACTTGACATTAAAACAGTGAAATGAAACTCCCAGGTGAACAGGGACACTTTAGCATTACCTGTGTGGTGATTTGACATTAATCTTAGGAATTTGATTATTTTCTTAGGCAGAGCATGGTTTGAATGCCCAGATATCTGCCTACAGCTGTTCCTTGGGTTCCTTCCCGTAGTCCCACAGTTTTCAAATTCACATGGGTATAAAATGACCTTAGGTCGGGTGCAGTGGCTCACACCTATAATCTCAGCACTTTTGGAGGCCAAGGTCAAAGATCACTTGAGACCAGGAGTTCAAGGCCAGCCCGGGCAACATAGACCTGATTTCTACAAAAAATAAAAATTAGCTGAGCATGTTGGCCTGCACCTGTAATCCCAGCTACTTGGGAGGCTGAGGCAGGAGGATCCCTTGAGGCCGCCAGGAGTTTGGAGACCAGTCTGAGGAAGAGCAAGACCCTGTCTCTACAAAAAGTAGAAAAATTAGCCGGCCATGGTGGCGTGCCTGGAGTTGCAGTTACTCTGGAGACTAGGGCAGGAGGATCGCTTGAGCCCAGGAGTTTGAGGCTGCAGTGAACTATGATCACACCACTGTACCCCAGCCTGGGCAACAGAGCGAGACCCCATCTCTAAAAAAGAATGACCTTGTAGGATTGGATGCCCCAGGGCCTTGACACCTGCTTTCCTCTCTCTGGGAAGTCCTGCCCCAGAGAGCCACAGGCTCGTTGTCTTCCTTTGGGTCTCATATGGAGGTCGTCATACCAGAGTGGCCTCCTCAGCAGCCATGTCACTTGCTCACCACCCACCTGCCTTATTCCCTGGGCAGCTCTTCCTCTAATCACTGTCCACATGTGCCTCTCCTCTCCGCAGCGAAAACCAGGGCTTTCCTCGGCCCTGTCCATCACCTGATCTTGTGATTGTCATCCTGTGTCAGTAGCTCACACCCTCAGGGGTACGTGTGTGGCGGGCTGTGTGTCACACCATGGTGATTTATGTCCCAGGGTGCCATGAGCTTCATCACCCATATTTTGGTGTCTCGTATCATCAGCTCTGGGGCACTGGGGGAGAGCCGTGAGAAGGACCCGTGACACCAAGGGCCTGAGCTTTACATGTCACTGGGGTTAGAAGTGGGAATCTGAACCCCAGCCACTGCTGGCACAGTGTGTGGAGCCCCCCTCCTGGTGCTGCCACCTCCCTGTGTCACAGAGCAGCAGCCCAGCGTCCCTGCAAAGCCAGAGGGCTGGGTGGGTGCCCCAACTGGGTTGTGACCTGCAAAGGCTGAAGTATTTAAGTAAAGCACCTGATTTATGGGGTTTGACTTGGGCATAGGGAAGAATTAAACTCAAGCCTTCCACGTGGCTTGGAAAACGCTGTTACCAAAACATTAGTGATTATGTTTTGGGGGGAACTGCCACTTTGTCAACGTCAACACTGTTGATTATGAGGAATTGCTCACAGGCTTACAGTAGACCGTTTTGGGGACAGCTGTCTTTGCCACAATGACCTTGTCTTCGTGGCTCGGAGAACATAGACAGGTGATGGAATCCGACGGACTTTTCTCTCCCTTGGCCAGGTCTAGCACCTACCGGCCCAAGGGCTTCGACGTCACCGTGAAGTACACGCAAGGGAGCTGGACCGGCTCCGTCGGGGAGGACGTCGTCACCATCCCAAAAGGCTTCAATGGCTCTTTTCTTGTCAACATTGCCACCATTTTTGAGTCAGAGAATTTCTTTCTGCCCGGGATTAAGTGGAACGGAATACTCGGCCTTGCGTATGCCACCCTGGCCAAGGTAAGGTTGACCCGAGGATTAAGTAACCCGAGCGGTGGGACGGCATTCTAAACACCGACCGTGGAAGGGCTGAGAAACAGGTCCGGGGCTGTCCTTGGAGATGTCGGGGAGAATCACATGGTCGAAAGAGACCAGTGTTCACACATTATATTTTTATAATTTAAGGTAAATGGTGCGATTCTTTGAACCTTCCTGTGAGATATACTAATAGCATTAACTTTTTTTGGTTTTGTTTGTTTCAGTTCTAGACTTAAAAATATTAACAATTTGAATCACGTTGATTGTGGTGGTGGTTAGGAGGTTTTACCAGGGAAGGATTAAAAGAAAACACTTTTATTAAATCTATACGCTTGCATGAGATGGAGCCTGCAGGTGGCCCTGGAACATGGGCGGCTGGACGTGCCTCCACAGGGCTGGGAGTGTGTCTTGCTGCTGTCCTGACACTGCAGGAGACACCTCCGAGGAGACACCTGGCAGTGGAACAGGGGCAACGGGACGGTGTGCCCGGGGTCGCCGGCCACGCCAGGCAGTGAGGAGCCACAGGGCAGTTATGCAGCCCTGGCTCTCTCAGCATGAGAGCCTTCCCCAAATGGAGAAGGACAGAATTGGATGTTCCCTGCATATTTGTACCTGGGACCGACCCAAAGGAAACGATGTCTGTGTGCAGGAGGGGGGGGCAGGCAGGGGGGTTTCCACCTGCAAGCGTTGCCCGGGGCAGGCGGGGTTAGACACCAGGGTGTGCCCTGGGCTCCTGGAGACCCAGCGGGTTTGTGCACACTTTGGAATAGCAGGAGGAGGTCCCCTCTCTTGGCCCTGTCCCTGGGCACTGCACCCTGGCCCCTCCTTGTTCAGGGTTAGGCTTGGAGCCAGAGCTCAGTGTGGGAGGGAAAAGAATGTGATTGCAGGGCAGCAGGCCCCCACTGGCCCGTGACAATCATTTTCCCACCCTGTGGGAGCATTTGTTCCAGCTCAGGTTCATTAGCAAATGCTGTGGGGTGGGGAACGGGCAGGGGAGTGCCCCAGCCCTGGCTTCCCTGGAAGGAAGAGTAATTACCGAGAGCCTATTAGGCTTAGGCTGAGAGTATGACAAGGCGAGGTTCACTCAGAGCTGCGACCCCCTGTGCGGCGTACTTTGCCAGGCCACGCTCTCCCCACTTAGAGATGTGGGACTGAGGGCCAGGGAGGTTTGCCCCCTTCAAGTCGGAACACGGAGCCCTGTATTCTCGCACTGTCTGCAGAGCCAGGATGGGCACAGGGCCCCTTTGTCCCTGTGTTGTAGGGTGAACGGCATGTGCAGTCGGCACACTGGTAAAAACTTACATTCCCAAATTCGTTTTCACTGATAATGGGACCGTGGACAAACGTTTCATCTTTCAGTGACTATTTGGAAATGAAAGATGCAGGATTGATTTTATGGTCATTTATTCAGAAGATGGTAGAGTAAACTTTAATTATCTAGAATTAATAATATGTGAAACTTCTATGAGAACAAACTACTTTGGAGTTTTTTGGGGGTGTCCTCACTCTCCACGTGATCTTACATCTTTTTGTCTACGAAATGCCAAGATTATTAAAAATTGGCTTCCCATTCCCCAGGTTGGAGGAGAGAAGAACAGAGCTCGTAGGAAGTGGCATGTAGCTGGGAACAGGCCAGGCGGGGTGGTCTGGGTTGGTGGCCCAAAGGTGTCTCTGAAACCGGTTGGCCAGGCACCCAGTCGTGGTTGTCATGTGTGGTGGCCCCCGCTCCGTCCCAGGCACTTCCCGCCAAGGCTGTGTGAGAACCACCTACAAGGCTTCTACCCGGTGGATGCCTGGGTCCCACCGCGCACCCGCTGCATCAGGTTCTCCGGGGGTTGATCCTGGGCAACTGTGCTTTTCCTAGTGCAGAAGGACTTGATGGAGTAGTGAGAGGTCCTTTACTGGGTGCCAGGCCCCGTCCCAAGCACTTTGTAGGTATCGACCCATGGAAGCCCCCAGAGCAGCAATATGGGCTGCTGTTACCCCATTTTACAGATAAGGACACAAAGGAATAGGCTGCTCTATTGGCAAGTAGTAGACCAGGCACCCATTCCAGATAGTGTTTACCTTGCTCTGCCACCTCTGGAGAAGGGGACAGAAGGGTACAGAAGAGGCCAGGAGGGGACAGCGGCACCACCAGACCCTGCCCATGCCAAGGGGACACCCACCTCACTCACTGACCCACGTTCAGTGTTCCCACAAGGACCGCCTGTGGACGGTGCTGCGCTCTGTCTTAGATGTCTGCAGAAGCGGGGATGAAACCACTGGGAGGCCAGGCGCAAATGGACCGTACAGGTGGACAGATCTGTATCTGTCCGATAATGGAGACCTGCTCACTGCCCTCCAGAACTACGGTTTTAGTCCTCAGGGATAGTAAATAATTATTCCCATGATTGACCACAGGTGGTCAAGGGACACCTATAGCATCTGTTCTACTACAGTTAATTTTTAAGTTTTCACCAAAAAACTAACAACTTGTGGTGACCAGCTGCAGCATCTCTCAGTTGTCAAAGCAAAAGCCAAACTCAGGTCTATCACTAACCTACCTCCTCCATGACCCGGCACCCCAGGCCACCCCCAGCTCAGAACAGTCTGCAGATCACTCCTCTTCTTTTTTCACCTTTGTGGAGAAACGGGTGTCTGCTGAATGCGTAGCTGCAAGAGAGGGAGACACACAGCAAATTATATCCCCTGGAATTTGGCAGTGGTGAGCAGTAAGTTTAGTAAACTTCAGAAGTGTGGCTTTGTGCCTTTCCTGCCACTGTCTTGATCACAGAGTTCGGCTGGCAGAGTTGGGCTCTGTCCGGGGTCTGGGGTCCGGATGAGCTGTCCGCGTGGGCTGGTCACCTCTCATTTGCGCAATTGGCAGCTGCAGCTGCGAGGGGCAAACAAGGACTTCAGTAGCAGTGGCATCTCCATGAGAAACAAACGTCTAAGATTAGAACCCACTGCCTACCTCGATAATCCACTTCCATGGCATCTCGTGCCCACCTCACAGGCAGTCGTGATGGTAAATGTGACAGGGTCCTAATAGCTTCGGAAATAATGCCTTGTTTTTACAACAGAGCTGTACCAGAAGGACAAATGCCAGGCAGTGGGCAGCTCTGCTGGCCCTTTCTGAATTACTGCATCTCATCACAAGCTTGTTTGTTGTTTAGCCACGAACAAATTAGATATAAAGATCAAGAATGTTGTCCGTGGTTTGTGGTGTCTACACTGGTCACCCTTGTCTACACTGTGAGTCATGAAGCAGGTGTCTTTCTTTGTCACCCTTCCACAGCCATCAAGTTCTCTGGAGACTTTCTTTGACTCCCTCGTGACGCAAGCAAACATTCCCAACATTTTCTCCATGCAGATGTGCGGGGCTGGGTTGCCCGTAGCTGGAGCCGGTACCAACGGAGGTAGTCTTGTGGGTATCTTTTAGTCTTCAAGGGGTGAAAAATCGCAAATTGATGGGGCTGTTTTTCTTGTTTTATTAAACACCTGATCAGGAATAATAGATATGTAGGTGTGATAAAATTGTGATCATCCTTGTTATAGATCCTTTTGAAAATGGATAAAACTAGGTATTACTTTTAATCTTTCCTAGTCATCCTGCCATCTAGAAAGATGATTCTCGTTGCTTCTCCAAATTCCATTAGTGCTTTTCTCTGTCGTGCTTTGGAAGGGAGCTGCTTCCCACGGGGGCCGGGGGTTGGGTGCACGTGAGCCTTGCTCTGGGCAGTGGGGCAAAGGGTGATGCCTGTGATTTCACAAATTAGGTGGGGAGACAGGGACACCTGTACATCCTTTCTCTCTCTCTCTCTCTCTCTCAACACACACACACACACACACACACACACACAAAGCAAAGTTGTTTTGTGCTGAAACAGAACCAGGGCCATCAGTGCTACGGACGTGCTGTAGTCTGGGCTCACTCCCACAGGCCCTGCACCCAGACATCGAAAGTAGGAGGTAGCAGGGAGAATGCACGAGAAGGGGCCCTCTTGGGCGGGTGCTGCCGCCCGGTGGTCTCTGCCTGTGACAGTCGGGCTCCCACCCCCGCTCCCGGCTGCATGCGTGCGCTGACCCTAGCTAGGCTCGCACCTAAACGCTTTCTGACCCTTGTCTGACGAGAGGGCAGCCTAGGCTGTGAGGGGCATTTCGCAGTCCTGCAGAATGAAGTTTTGATTAGGGAACTCTTCTCTTCTTTCCTCTTTTCTGACTTCTGGGGGACTAAATTATTCTCAGTGTGGTTACCCATTTTATTGAATTTCTTTGGGGGAAAATCTCAGTATTGTAAAGCCGAAATTGTACATTCTGTAGATGAAGGGAAACCACCAAAGCATCTTGATTAGACCAGGGTGTGACACTGTTTGACGCTGGGTACATGTCCGCAACTTCCTCTGATGACTTCTCAGGCATTTGTATTTGTTTTATAACATCACAGTGACGTACTGATTCCAGCCAAGTGTCACCTTGTGAGTACATGCTTCTCCGTGTAACCTGTTGATGTGTCTGTGTGTTTTTTCGCTTACACCTGTAAATATTTTTCCTTCCCAGGTCCTGGGTGGGGTTGAACCCAGTTTGTATAAAGGAGACATCTGGTATACCCCTATTAAGGAGGAGTGGTATTATCAGATAGAAATTCTGAAGCTGGAAATCGGAGGCCAAAGCCTGAATCTGGACTGCAGAGAGGTATTTACGCTGTGATCTCCGCCGTGTCTGTCCGTCTGTGTGTGCCTCACGTGGCACGGCTGGAACCTGTCTGTGACATTAGAGATGTGCATTACATTACGAGATAAATCAAAGGTTCATAACATGAAAAGATAAAGGGCCTTTTTGTATGGTAAGTTTAAATCAATGAATCCCTCCCCAAAAAATTGCTTTCTCCCAATCACCTGGCTTAACAGGACAAAATTAGCATTAAAAAGTGAGTGAGGAGGACTGTCCGAGCCACACCTTTCACCACTCATCTTGGCCTGTTGGGCCCTGAGCTCTGTTTTAGCTTATTTAAGACGAAATAAGCAGATTTTCATCAGTGTGAAATGAAACCAAAATAATCTCCAGCTTTATCCTCCATCCTGGCCCCCTGTGGTACACACACACCTGCTGCTCTGAGGTTAGGAACTCTGACGCCAAACCTGTGACCTGTGTGCACAGCCTCTCTCTGCATTTGGGCTGATGTGTGGCACGTTTGGACATTATGATTAGGGTTAGGGTTAGGGTGGCCTGAGGGAGCTCCGGTCTTCTACAGCCTTTTTAGGATGGTTTATAAGCACTGCCAGCGTTTCATTAGGTTCCTGCCTGTTAGCACTTCTGTTGTGTGAACTGCCACGTGCCACCATCCATTCTCATGTACACGGGGACCTCCGAGAAACCAAAGAAACCGAGAGTGATGGTCCCTGTCATTGTGATAGTGTTTCTGCACTAAGTCCAAAAGTCTGTGTTTATTGTCAAAGGGAACTTATTTGCCATTAAAGAGCCCAATGGTATAATCTAAAGTGAGGCCCTAAAATAAAGTATAAACCCTGTGTGTGTGTGTGTGTATGTGTGTGTGTGCATGTGTGTGTGTGTGTGTGTGTGTGTGTGTCTTTATTAGTGCAAGCACATACTTGGGGGTGTGATTCTTAGATTCGGGGTTCTTTCCTGCCCACCTCATATGCACCCACCCCACAAAAGAACAAACGACAAAATCCAGGACATCCTACTATAACATTTCAGTTTCCTACAGACCTTTCATATATTTACTTTTTTTACATAAAAAAATGATAATTTTATAAAGAAGCTAAGTTATATTTTAAATCAAATTAAATTTAAATAATTTTGTTTGAAAAGGATACTAATAAATTGGTATGTTTCATTTTCTTAAAATTAACTGCTCCTACCTTTTGACCTGATTGGGAGTGTATTTGGTCCGATGACTTGGGGATCTGCCTTAAAGCAGGAGGATTAAGTTGCATGCCTGGCAGCCTTGCTCACGCACTGTGTTCCTAGTGGCGGGACTGGCCTGTCTGGGGTCAGCCCACTCACCTCCATGCCCCTCACTCTGCCGCATAAAGAATGTTACAGGTGGGGCCGGGGTTGGCAATGCCTCTGTGTGCATGTGAGTGTGTGGTGTCTGTTTATTGAATGTGTCTCTGGTTCCTTTCTAAATGCAATATCGGAGGTCTATTGAAAAATTGTCCTTTCTTCATCTCTTTCTTCATTAGTGAGATAATAGTTCATTTTTGTACAGTTTGCATAAGTGGCTTTTAATATGTCATTTCACCCTCTAAAGACAGACGAGTCTTCCCTCTGCCCTGGGGGGAGG
This sequence comes from Varecia variegata, assembly GCA_028533085.1. Classification (NCBI taxonomy): domain Eukaryota; kingdom Metazoa; phylum Chordata; class Mammalia; order Primates; family Lemuridae; genus Varecia; species Varecia variegata. The sequence goes on along the minus strand of CM052436.1, from coordinate 2,957,101 downwards.
CCCCGTGATGAGGGAACGGGGCAGCTCGGAGGGAGGAGAAAGCTCTGGCTCGGGAGGGCGGTTGATCCTGGTCATGTCACCTCCCTTTCCTGGGCCTCGGTTTCCTTGTCTCTGAAAGGAGAAGGTTGGGCTAGAAGGTCCCGGGCTCCCAAGTCCTGAGAATATGAAATGAATTGTAGCTGACAGTGAGCCCTGTGGCTGCCTGGACTTATGTGTGACAGACGCACAGTGATGGTGGCTGGATCCTCGCGTAGCTGTGGGGGCCAGTGTCGCTCACACGCCATCTCCCCCGCTCTCCTCCGTTCTAGTATAACGCGGACAAGGCCATCGTGGACAGCGGCACCACGCTGCTGCGCCTGCCCCAGAAGGTGTTTGACGCGGTGGTGGAAGCCGTGGCCCGCACGTCTCTGGTGAGTGCCCGGGAGGCGCGTGAATCTGCAGACACCGCATCTCGATCGCACACTGACGGTCTCCGAACCATCGCTCTGGATGGTTTACATTTTATAGTCATGTATTTTAAATATAACATAGGTGTGATACACATAAATATATATTTTATGTTTATTTTAAAATTTTATGTTTTGAAGGTTTTTTTTAACTATTACTTATTAATTTCACAATCTGACTCGTTGACATTAACCAGCAAATAATGCCTTCATCGCAACCCCACAGGACTTGGGTTTGAGTGTGCAGTGCTTTTCGGTATTTCAAATGATAGTTCAGTTGGTATAGTATGTTTTTTATGTGAGAAAAGCAATACTTGGTAATATAACTGTATTAAAGTAAACAGTAAATCAAGAATACATTTATAGCCTTTAAAACAAAACACATAAACCAAAAATCTTACTCTTTTTTGGCCTTCACCCAAGCTGGGCTGGTATCTTAACTTCTGCTTCGGTAAAAGATTCTTCCACAGAAGACGAAGGTCAGTGGGCCAGTCCAATGGTGACGTCATGGCCGTGCTCTGAAATACAAGTCAAGTCACGGTGGAGGACAGCGTACCTCTTGGGGACCTGGCTGGTGGTGTTCCCAGTGTGGCCTCAGCTTTCCAGTCAGTCCAGGGCAACAGCGCTGGACAGAACACAGCCCTGGGGCTGCAATGGAATGAATTTAGTCTAGTTCTTGTCACTCATATCGGGGTGCCTGGTGGGGGTGTCATGCCCGCTGAGAGTCCCCACATGCTTGTCCGTGGGTTGCTGCGAGGGATGATGGGGTCAGAGGCCAACGTGCAGGAGACATTCGGTGAAAAGGAGCTCCCGTCTGACATCCCGCCACGGCCACGGTGCTGCTACTATTTGCTTGTGAGACAAATGTTGCTTTTGGCATCTTGAGCGTGTCCGTAGCGTCTGTCCACTCAGGGCCCTCCTTGCAAGATCACCAAAACAGCAGTGTTTCCTGCCCAATGCCTGGATCGCGGTACTGGCGTGGGGCGGGCAACCTGCCACTCTGTTGTGATGGCTGAATTCAAAGAACCGTGGGTGGGAAGAGGCAGAGCGGTTGCTTTGCTGCAGGTTATGGCAGAGACACGGAAGCAGGAGAGGCCTTTTGGTTGTCCGGAACCCAAACTGCAAAAGCCTGTAGCTGCAGCAGGCAGCTGGGGAGGGGAGGTGAGCAAGAAAGGCCCGGGACCCTTTTGAAGCAGCAGGTCTTCCAGGCGGCGCCCAGAGCAGCTGCCGCTGACAGCAGAGCAGAGTCGCGATCTTTTCCACGATCTGCTGAATCAGAAAAACGGCAGGTACCATATGCAGTGCCTTAAATTTGGAACAGTTGCTGGAAATCAGACCACACTGAAAATAAAGGGCAATGTGCTGATTTCCCAAATAGTAAAAGTGTCCTCAGCAGAATTAACATGAGAGCTCCACACGTAATATGCTGAATGACGAGTGTTTGACAACCGTCCCAGGGATGTGTTTGAAGCCTCAGTGTGCGAGTCCAGCAAGCAGTGGCCCGGGGGCCCCTGTGCCGTGGGAAAGCAGGGCCGTGGCACCAACCGGGCGTTCACACTCCTGAGTTCATCGCAGCACATGTCCAGCAGTGACTGGCTTTGTAAGAAAACCACGAGGTAGAAGCAATGAGATCATGAGGTTGGTTAGCCTTGTCTAAAATTACCCACTGATCTCATCCAGTGCCCGCGGCAGGAGGGAGAAACCCGGGAAGGTTGTTTGCCTCGGGCAGGGGACGCTCCACAAGGCTGCGTTGTCTCTGTCCTGCCGTCTACGCCAGCCGTGCTTGTCCTTCCCATCTGCCGGGCTCCTGCCCGCCGGCCCTCCCGGCTCGGGTGTCTCCCTAGCGACGGGCAGGCTGGCTCCGGAGGGTGACGGACAATGCGAGTGTCGGGCTCTGTCTCCCGGCTTGGGTTGTTCAGATGGGACCTGAGAAGTTGGTGGTTTGTAGGTCTGTGTTTAGAAGTGCGCTTGCTGGGGGGTTGCGTGTCGGGCCTCACGCGTGTGCAGAGGCTGGGGACCCGGCCCTGGTGTGGTGCCCGTGTGCCTCGGCCCAGCACTTCTCCAACTGCAAACTCCAGCAGTAGCGGCCACCACTTCAAGGTGACTTCGAACCTTAAAACTCCGCAGTCTCTCCCGAGTCACCCAGGGTGGAAACTGTCCCTCAAGGGTACCTGGCTTGACCCTAGGACCCAGCTTTGGGGGCGGTGAGTCCCACGTCCAGCTCTGACCGAGCCACGCAGGCCAGGAGCTTGGCCCCTCTGAGCCTCGTCCTGCAGTGGGAGCTGGTCATGGCGCCATCGTTGGAGTTCTGTGCCGGCGCCGCAGGCCCAGCCCAGCCACCCGGCCCCTTGCCGAATCCAGCAAAACGACCCTCCCGCCTCTCTCCAGCTCCTTTGGGAAGGGGCTCTTCCCTGTGATGCATATTTCAAACCAACTGAACTTTTTTAAAGAGCAGAGGTATATTAGTGCCAGCATTAGAAATTTTACAAACAGATGGCGAAGGGTCTGGCTGGAGAGCGTGGGATGGATGGACAGTGCAGGGTGCCTCCTCCCCGGCGGTGCGCCTGGTGGGGCGGGCAGGCACGTGTGTGCTGTGTGTGCGGCTGTGGCTGCGTAGCGCGTGGTACCCACGCGGTTTGCAGTATGTGGGCGTCACCAGGTTCATCCAGGGGTACCTGCCTTTTCCTGCATTCTCACCTTGGCAGCGTCCTGTCCCATTTCCCATCTTCCTTCCTGACTATTCCCTCTGTTCCTTGACACCCCCTCCCTCCCCCCTGGATGTTCCATGCCTGTGCCCCTCCCCGTGGGGTCCCTCTGCCCCCACCCCCTGCACAATCCCGTCTGAGGCCTCGGTGACTCTCGGTTGTGTAGCCCAGGCCTGTGCTCTGGAGCTCAGAGCGAGGACCAGCGAGCCCCACAACGTGTCCACCGGGTACCTGCATCACACCGACGTGCCGCAGAGCCCAGGCCTCTGCTGAATGAGGTGCAGTCTGTCACTCCTTCACGGTGGCACCTGGTCTCCTCCCCACCTCACCTCATGTCCCTGTCTGTCCTTGGCACCAGTCTATGGCTGTCATCCCCATCAGCCAGGGGCAGGGTCCCCCCCAGCACCCTTCGCTCTGCCCCCCACCCCTCCCTCGAGCCTGCCTGGCCCTGCAGCCCAGCTCCCTCCTCCCAGCCGGGTTCCCTCCTGACTCCACCCACCCCATCCCACTCTCTCCCAGCTCTGCCCCACGAGGGCTGCTGTCCTGGGTGTGCGAGGGGCACGGCAGACCCAGTCCTCCCCTGGGGGCCGGCAGGCCCAGGGCAGACTCTGCTCAGGAACCTCCCCCGTGAGAGGGCGCAGGTGTCATTAACGTCCCCATTCAGCAGCTAGTGCACGTGGCAGACGGCACGTCTCTTCCAGTCCCTGGTGAGAGCCGCAGGTGGACGACCTGTGTTGCTGGCCACCTTTTTGTCCCTGGGTGGCATTCATCTCTCTCCACAAATATTTCCTGAGTCTCTTCCGTGTGCTAGGAGGACTTGGGGGCCAGGCACCAGACCTCTGTCCTGAGAGGACTAGATTCTAGTGCAGAGGACAGAAATCAGTCACGGCGATACCTGTGAATTGTGAACCACCACGAGAAGGACAGGTGCTCGGGGGTGCAGCAGTGCTACCTGGGGGAGCCGGGGGGCTTCCTGGGCCAGCTGGTGTCTGAGCCGAGCTCTGGAGGAGGAGGAAGGTATTCCAGAAGAGTGAGAGCCCACCCTGGGCCCCTGGAATTCAGAGAGCAGGTGATGCCCAAAAGGGCCTTGAGGGCCACATTTAGGATTTCTCTCTCCTAAAAAGCCATTGTCTTCTGCTGTGCGACCTTGGGCAAGTTACTTCACCTCTCTGTGCTTTTTTTCTCATGTGTAAAGTGGAGGGGCTGCTGTTCTCACACCGGTTGAGGATTAAAGTACTTACTGCCGCAAAGCTATTGCGATGGTGCCTGTTGCTGGCAGGGCTCCGTGTGTCTTGGCAGTGTTGATGATGATTATTCTGTCATCACCGCCACTGTCCCAGGGGACTGAGGTCCCTGCTGTTCTATCCAAAGTAAACGCTGTTTGTCCCTGTGGGCATCTGGCTAGGAGAGCCAGAAGCTGTTTCCTGTTGACGAGTCACTGTTTCCCATGTGATCTTGTTTTGTCCAGATTCCAGAATTCTCTGACGGCTTCTGGACGGGATCCCAGCTGGCGTGCTGGACGAATTCCGAAACACCCTGGTCTTACTTCCCCAAGATCTCCATCTACCTGCGGGACGAGAACTCCAGCAGATCGTTCCGTATAACCATCCTGCCTCAGGTAGGAGCTCGAGTTTATGCTTTTCTCTTTTTAACATGTAACATGTAGAAGTAAAAGCACTTCATGCGTCATACGTGTTTTAGCTCTCACACCTGCATCAGACGTCTGTTGCCGCCGTCATGCTGCGTAACAAACAACCACATTTCTTGCTGCTCGTGAGTCCAGGCAGGGCGTGCTCACGGCTCCCTGGTCAGCTGCTGGTCGGCCTCAGCCGCGGCTGGCACAGGGTGGCCCCTTGCAGGTCTGGCGGTGAGGCCGATGGAGTAGTGGGGCCACATGTGTCCTTCCATGCAGTGGCCGGCTCACATGTGGTCACAGGGTTCTGAGAGAGAGAAGAACACGCAGGGGCTCCTAAAGTCTCAGCCCAGAACCAGCCACCGTTACACGGTGTTACCCAGACAAGCCGAGGCCAGCCAGGTTCCCGGGTGGGAGACAGACCCCCTCTCAGAGGGGAGCTCAGAGCCAGAGACTGTGGCTGCATGGAAAGGCGAGGGACTGGGGACATTTTTGTCACGTCCACCACACCACCATTATAAGCGTTTCTCTTGCTTATTTGTGAAAAAAGAATAAAACTGGATTGTCAGAGGTAAAGACAATCATTTTTTTCCTATAATTCCAATACCCAAGGACACCTTCTCTGTCCTAACTAGTTAAATAGGCCAAGTTCTGGCTTCCTCAGTCCTGATGCTGACCCCTGCCTGCCCCTCTGTGACCATGGCCGTCCCTCCTGTGTGGCTGTCACCACCTCAGCAGCCTCGGGCACTGTCTGTGCCTCCCAAAGCCCCACTCTCCCTTCTTTTTAACTGTTGTCAGATTAATGTTCCTAAAAACTGCTTTCCTCCAAGCCTTCCCAGCTGTGAGCAAGCACTGAGTCGCCACGGTTTCAGTACGGCGGCTCGTTCTCTGGTGTGGCTGTGCGTGAGTCCCTGCCAGGCCCCCAGCTCCCCGGCCCGTCTCCTGCCACACTCGGACACCCCCCTGGGCACTCGCTGGTCTCCAGGGCCTCTCCTCTGCAACCGTCTCCCAACCTGTGTTCCACCAACCCCCGGCCTGAAATGCCCTCCCTGCCTCCTGCCATTTGTACATCCAAATTCTTCCCATTCCCAAAGACCCAACTCACACAACTCCGGCTTTTGTTGCAGCTTTGCTGAGCAGAACAACCCGTTTGTGAGCTGCACTGTAATCTCACAATGCATATTTTCCAGTCTGCTCATCCGGCACGGGGTCCTTTCTTTAGGGGATGTCGCATGCCGTTGCCTGTTTCATTTGACTTCTGTTTTCTTCGACAACAATAACTTATATTTCTTCTTCAATTAATTATGAATTCCTCAAAGATAAAAACTGTGCGTTCAAAAGAGCATCCTTCCTTCTCTAACACTGCCAGGCGGTGGAGGGAAAGTGCGCGATAACTATCTGTCAAATGCACGCGTTGCCGTGTCTTTGCTGTACACGACGACTGGGATAGAGGGGTGTGGATTGGGGATAAGGAGGGAGGAATAATTTCAGAAGGAAAAGGTAAATGTTAAGACTGCCTTCTTCCCCTTTTCCACTTACATGTGGGATGTATGTTCCAGAAAAGGAGAGGCCTTCGTGGGGAGAGGACTGAGAGCTTCGGGAGGAAAACAGGCCGGTGAGGGGACACGAGCCTGGCACGAAGGCCTGAGTTATATTCTCAGCGCTGCCCTTGACTCGCGCTGTAACTTTGATCAGATCCCCGGCCCTTTCTGTGTCCGTCTCTTTCCCTGTGAAGGAGAAATAATAACACTTGCGAGGACGTTTCCATCCTTGGATGAATGGCACTGCACAGAGTGATGTTGGAATGATGTGTTTTCAACATCTTTAAAAAATGTTCTCTTGATGATTAAATTTTGGCCAGTGGGACGACAGAGTGTGGACATTATTTCATCAGTGTGGTTTGTGGCTTAACGCCAAACCCAGCCTGAGGACCGAGCCTGGGGGCTGGCCAGCGGGGCCGGGGGGTCCAGGAAGCAGGAGGAAAAGGCCGGCATTGGGGAGAATCCCGCAGCGCAGGGCAGGCAGCAGCCGGCAGGCTCGCTGGGGTGTCAGCCGCCTTGGGGGCTGAACACGGGCAGTCTGGCAGTGTAACAGGGAGGTGTGGGGGGCCTCACTTTCATTCGCCTGTCTCCACTAAGAACTCCTTCCTGCTTTCACTTATGAGATGGGAGATATTTTTTGGTTGACTTTGACAAGTTCACATTTTTGATTTTTCAAAATCTGCTCTCCCTGCTTTTTTCTCACCACTTACCCAACATCGCCACTCCTCTTCTTCCACTGCCTTGCGGGGTGAGAGCTGGAAACCTCACCTGGTTAGAGCCCCGCATGCGCCACCTGCCGCACCAGGTGGGGGTGGGTGGGCCTGGGAGTCATTTCCTAGGGGGTGGCTCTGCCCCGCCAGCCCCCTTCCTGACACTGAGGGCGGCCACCAGGGCCCCCTGTCACCCGAGTTCTAGGATGGGCCCCTACCTGGGACCCTTCAGACATCTGCAATCATAGGTGGGCAAATGATCGCTGCTGTGGGAAAAGTCAAGTCAGGGACAATTATCTTAAATTTTGTCTGTGCCCAGCGTTACTTTCCAGAAACACATGGGCCAAATCCAATTTGGTCTGGTAAAAAAGCAGCCCCCAGCCCACAGGGGAATTCTGATTTCTTTCCACAAAATCGTGTTCTTGTGCTTCCTTCCGATCCTAACGACCAGCCCTCGCCCCACCGTCAGAAGCCTCAGTTTGCGCCGTCTCCTTCAGAGCTGTCATAGGGCAGCCCCCTCCCCACCCCCACCACCCCCAGTCCTCTCAGTCTTCTCTGGTCCCTACAAAACCCAGCGCCCCCAGCCCAGCCAGCAGCCAGCGCTCTTGGGTGACACTGTTTATCCCCAGCCTCTCTTCCTGCCTTTGCC
>CM052436.1:2862235-2948917 GCA_028533085.1 Varecia variegata | reverse complement strand
CGGGCGGATGTGAGAGCACAGCAGTGACGGCCAGGTCTGGGCTGTGGGTAAAGATTTGGGAGTCTCGGCCCAGAGCACGGGTGTGTTTGGCGCTGCGGGGCTGGGTGGGTCACCAGGGAGGGAAGACCGAGAGGAGGCCAGCGCCCGGGGTGCCCTGATGCTTGCCGGTGAGGCGGCTGAAGCCCATCCAACACAGAGCTAGGAGGAAGAGGAGTGCCCCACGTAGAGGCCCAGTGAATTAAGGGCTTCCAAGCAGAGGGAGCTTGGTCACCACTCCTGATGGATGGGTCCTGCCGGGGCACTTCCCACCCTGTGGCTTCTACCTGGCATCCCCGCAGGTCAGGCAGGGACTGGGTGTTATTCATAGTTGCATGGCTGGTGTGGAGGAAGGCGTCCGACCGTGGTAAGTATTCACCTGCTGGATGGCTGGCTGGCTGGGCAGACGAGCAGGTGGACAGGTCTTCTGGGTGTGCGCACCTGTGTGTAGTCACCATGCTTGTGGTCTTCCCGTCTCCTGGGCATCTTTCCTTCTAGGCGACTCCTCCATGCACCCTGGAGGGTCCTGAGCACACGTGTGACCTCCACGGTTTCAGGATGTTGCTGACGTGTGCTTGTTCTTGTTCGTTTGCTCTCCCCTCTTCAACAAGCAGCTGTACATCCAGCCCATGATGGGCGCTGGCCTGAATTATGAGTGTTACCGGTTTGGCATCTCCCCTTCCACAAATGCACTGGTGATCGGGGCCACCGTGATGGAGGGCTTCTACGTCATCTTCGACAGAGCGAGGAGGAGGGTGGGCTTCGCGGCAAGTCCCTGTGCAGGTGAGCGATTCTCATGTTGGGTAGGGAGCCCGGACTCTTGTCCTTTTGTGTAAATGTACTAACTTGGAAGCAATTCTTGAAGACAAGTCAATTGCCGTTGAATTGTTTCACGCATGCCTGTTATCAGTGGTCAAGAGCTTGTCAATGAATCGGGTCATGGGGTCGCTGCGAGGAGTAAATGAGATCATCCCTGGACAACTGCTAGTCCAGTGCTCGGCACATGGCAGGTGCCCCAGCAGTGTTAGTCATTACAGGTACCAGGAGTAAAAATTCTCTGGGGAGCTGCGGTATCAAAGTTCAGTTTTTTGACAGCTAGTGCAAAATGAGTGAAGAAGAAAATTCCTAGATAAGCTGTGGACACTTGTTTTCCCTCAAAGCAGTCCATCATTACGAAATAAGAAGTAAACACCTATCATTGCTATTTCTCAAAATCCTAAAATAATGAGACCTGGGAGCCCCGTTTCTCGTGGAAGACCTTCCAGGGGGCGGCACATAGGGGTGGCACAGCGTTATTCCCCAAAATCTAGCTCGATGGTCGGGCAGGTCTTCAGACAAACCAGGAGAGCGCAAGAAAGTCAATAGGATGGTTAAACCCCTTAAGCTCGAACGTGTCTTCAGATTTAACAGTTTGCCTGAAAAGGAGTGTTCACACAGCTCGTGGTTTAATGGGAGGAGCAGGCACTTGTGGCTAATAATAGTCCGAGCCGGCAGGAAAGACGCAAATCAGAAGTGGGCATGAGACTGAGTTGCCAGGGACGAGGGGCAGGAGAGTCAGGTCGGAGAAGTGGCGGGAAGCTGCAGTGTTTCAGAATGGGATTCCCAAGGACCGAACCAGAGGTTGGTATACTGGATTTAAAGTCAAGAACAGAATGAAATCCCAAAGTTGTGCTGGAAAAACTCAAAATGGGGGGAAGTCAAAGTGCGAGGTCAAAAAAGAACTGAGGACAAGGCGGTGGAGTAGAAGAAAATGTGGGGGGTGATGGTGAAATCCGAGATCACCCGTAGCTGAAGGGAGCGGAGGCGGAATTTGACGGATGCTAGACATCGTCATAGGACAGGTGGGAACGCTGGACTCAGACCTTCACTCTGATCTCAGCCCAGCTGAAGAGCTGCAGGGATGACAGTGTGCACGTGAGACGTCAGGTGATCACAGCGGAGTTGTTCAGGGAGGGAGAGATTTTCGTTATTAGTTTTTAATAAAAACATGTTCTTAACACAGGAATTCTGGAAAGTGAGGCAGATGAGTGATACTTCATGTTCTTGTGTCAGCACAGTGGCATTTCTGAAAAGTAAAGTAACACTTAGAGAATGGAGGAAGAGAAATATTGAAAGGAGAAATTACTTCTGGCATATTTGGCCTATTCATATTCTCTATAAATAAAAATCCCCCAACCCAGCGTAGGTACGTGATATGTTGTAAAATGTCTTCTTAAATATCAATGCAAACTTACTTCACTTTGCATCAGTGAACAGACTGGAAACCTTCAGACTTGTCATGTTTTTAATCTTTGTCATGAGTAAATGTTTACCTTTCCGATGTGCATTCACTCAGCCAGTTAAATTATTATTGAGCAAGACATTTCTCTGTATAAGCGGGACTGAAACATCACTGTGTTTCCCAACTGTGAATATTTTACTTCTTTTTAACCAAGGAAATCTAAGAACCAAAGCAATTTTGCCCACAATTTCTGTTCTCTTGTTAAATACCATTAAAGTAGAGGCTACTATGGCAACAGCAGTTAGAGCGTCCACTTAATACTGCAGAGCATAATAACCGTGTGTTTCTTAAGTGAATTGCTGTTGGAAATGGTTTAATATTAAGCATGTCTAGGCAAGGCAACTTTTTTTTCCTGCATTTCATTGTGAATTGTTTGTTAGGTACTCTTGTGTAAGTTTTTTGTTGCTTTTTAAAAAATGTATTTGAGGTTTTGGTGCTTACACATTTGATTTTACCAGCTCTGGGAAAATCCACTGATACATGTGTCATCTTCAGTGCGAATTGTTTAGCCATTAAAGTAATGACTTTCCTCAGGGCTGCAATTAAAGGAGCCAGACAGCGCACTATAGCTCCGTAATAAATGGATTAGATGTGCTGCCTATCCTCCTTTCTAGTAGTGTTTATTTTTAATTATGAAATGCTTTAAGTAACAGATAAAATGTGTTATGTTACAGAAGATCATATACTATGGACATACTTACGAAATGGCCAGGTTTAACTGCTAACATCTTGTCATATTTTCTTTAAAAATTTGTCACAGAAATGAAAAGCCAGTATAGTTAAAGCCCCACCCCAGCCCCGTCCCCAGAGTTACCCTTTATGCTGAAATTGGCTTATATTCTTATCCTAATTACTGCACATTTATAACTTTACTAGGCAGGTGTCAATACCTTGTAGTAGTCAGCTGTTGCCATGTAACAACTCGCCCCAAAGGCGGCAGCTCTTTCCTACTTCATGCAGTTTCTGAAGGGCAGGAATCGAGGGGTGGCTGGGCTGGGTGGTTCCGGTGCGGGGTCTCTCCCGAGGCTGCAGCCTTCTGAAGTCTGTAGGGGCAAGGCCCCCATTCCCCACAGTGTGGCCCTCATCACAGGACTGCCGGAATGTCCTCTGGTCACCCCAGAGCAAGTGGTCCACAGGAGAGAGTGCAACAGAGCACCCAAGACAGCAGCCACAGTTTTTTTATAAGCTCATCTTGGAGGTGACATGTGATCACTTCTGCCCTATCCTGTTGGTTGCACAGAGCAAGGCTGGTATGAGGTGGGAGGGAACTGCACAGGCTAAATGCCAGGAAGCCGGGATCATCGGGAGTCCTTGGAGAAGCTGCCTGCCGTAGACTTATAACAAAACGTACATTGATTGATTTGTTTGTTTGGGGTTTTTTTCTTTCTATTTTTAAATGTGTGTGAATGCTACGGTACTGAGTGTATCCTTTGTCAACTTGGTTTTATCACTCAATGTTACATTTTATAGAGTTTCCACTTTGACATGATGTGAGTGCTAGGTCATTCGTTTTGACTGCTCTATAGTATCTCATTTCATGGATGTACCTAGATTATTTACCCAATTCCATGCTGGTTGACATTTGGGTTGTCTCTAGTATTGGCAGTTACAAACAGTACTGCACTGAACACCTTTGTGTACGTGAATAAGATCTAGAAATGGAATTTCTGAAGGCTTTAGTAAGCCAGTCTTCAGTGCTATTGGCTAATGTCAGATTTGTCTTCAAAATAGCTGGAACATCAGAATTATTAATATATGAGAATTTCCATTCCTTCAAAGTATTATCCTAGTTGTTTTGTTTTTGTGTTTTGATATTCTATGTGTGTGAAATGGTGTTACATTTTAATTGATTACTTTCCAGACTACACAATTTAGGATATGTTTATGGGATGTTTGAACTTTTTCTCCAAGGGTGAATTTTGCTATTAATATCTTGTGTACATCTTTCAACTTGTCATTTTTGACTGATACACATGAGTTTCTTATATATTTGAGATATTAATTTTTCAGGGTTATATCTTCTAATCTCCCTGACTTTTCTTTTTACTTGTTTCTGGTATCTTTTATTAACATTTTTAAAAATTCAGTGAAATCAAATTTATCAATCTTTTCCATTATGACTTATACTCTCTGCCTTATTTAAGAAATTGTTCCTTAATCTACGAGAATAATGATAATTTTTTCTTCTTAAGATACTATATACTTTTTTCTTATTTTCTTCCAAAATGTGGATTAGGAACCTAATTTTTATAAGAACATTCTATTTTCTCGGCATTGTTTATTGAATATATAAGGTTCTTCCCTCTGATTTTCCCAATATTTTTTATGAAAATTTTTAGTGTACAGAAAACTAAAAATAGCAACAATGATGGTCCTGTATACCAACCATCTATATTTAATAATTTTTGTCATTTTGCCCTATATTAGTATATGTGTCTATGTAGTTTTTGCTGAACCATTTGCACATAACTTGCAGATATCATGACAATTCACCCTAAATATTTCATTATGCATCTTAAAACTAAGGACATTCTCTATATACCCACAATACCATTATTATACTTTAAAAAACTAACAGTATTTACCAAATGTTGTGCAATATCTAGGTCATATTCAGATTTTTCCAGTTTTCCCAAAAATGTTTTCATAGCTGTTTTGTTTTGTTGAAAGCCAGTTGTTTTGTAGAATGTATTCTATTCAGTTTTATCTGGGTATTTCCTAATGGTATCATTTAACTTGTTCATTTAATCTCGTATTTCCTGTAAACTTGAACTTAGGTCTAGAGGCTTAATTAGATTCAAGTTAATATTTTCTGCAAGGCACCCACTGAATTTTAGTAGTGTCTTTGTCAAGCACCAAGTCCCCATTTGTACCCCAGCCTATTTCTGAGCCTTCTGTTCTGTCCCACTGGCCTAGTTCTCTATTCCTGTGCTACACCATGTAGTTTTAGTTTTTGTAGTTATAAGAAGGCAGTATCTGGCAGGGCGTTGACCTGTCTCCTTATTTCCTGTAAAGTAGTCCTGGCCACGTTTGCGTTTTTATTCAGCTTGCAAGATCCCTGAAAAACCCTATTAGGATTTTGACTAGAACTGCATTGAATTTATAGATTAACTTGAGAGGAAACCAACTTTTTATCAAGTTTTTCCCCATTAACATGCTAAATCTTTTCATTTGTTTAGGTCTTCTTTTATGTCCTACTGCAGTGTTTTGTAATTTTCTTCAAAAAGGCCTTACATGTAGACTTATTATTATTAAGTACCTCTTAGTTCTTACTGTAAATGAGATTATTTTGAATTGCTTTTTCTAGTGGATTGTTTGGTATATAGACATGCAATTTTTTTGTATATTCATCTTTATCTAACCACATTGCTGAGTACTTTTTTTTTTAATGGTTTTTAGAGTCATTTGGGATTTTCTGTTAAAGCCATCGTATAATCTGCAAATAATACATTTTTAATAATTTCTTGTTAAAGGTAATAATATACCTTTACTTCTTTTATTTGTATTTTTGTGATGCCTTCTGAGACAATATTGGATAGAATTGGTGGCACTAGACATTTTTGTCTTTTTCCTTACTTTAAAGGGAATATTTCTCACATTTCACTATTGGGCATTATGCATGGGATAGGTGTGTGGAATTTTTTAAACTCTAAATTTAGAGATTCCCAGTTTCTTGAAAGTGTTTAGTATGAATGGAAAAGCTTTTTTTTTTAATAGTTTCTATTAACATTAAACATATACCCACTCTGGTAACCCAGCAATTCCACTCTTAGGTATGTGCAAAGGAGAAATGAATATGTAGTCTTGACTAGAAGATTCATGACACAGCTTTATTCATAAAATCGCTAAAGTAATACATAATTTAGTAAATGTAACTACAGAAAGCTATCATTGACATCAAAGTAAAAACAACCCAAAAGTCCATCAAAGGAGGATGGATAAACAACCATTGACTGTTCACTCAGTGGAACACTACATAGCCATTTCCCTTCTGCTGAAGAATGAGGTTTCCTTCCTTGGTAAAAGATTGGGAAAGGTAAATTTCATTTGGCTCCTGCTTTTGAATCATAATTTGGATATACGTGGAATTCTAGATTGACCATTTTCCCGTAGTGTTTGGAAAATGCTATTTCATTGTCCTCTGGCCATGATCACTGCTTCTGAAAAGACCCTGGTTGCTCTCACCGGTTATGCCTTTAGGGGCAATCTACTTGTTCTCTCTGACTGCTGTTATTCTACATTTCTAGTGTGCTGGAGTTTCCCCGGGTCTCGTCTAGGTACAGTCTATTGTTTCACCTTGCTCAGGATCCTCTGTGCTCTCTGAATTTGACAATTCGTGTCTTCTGTCATCAATCCTGGGGAATCCTCAGCTGTCCCCTCTTCCACTGTTGCCTCAGACACATTCTTTCCATGGGTCTCCTGTGAGAGTAATTCGAGAGTTCTCATTCTGTCTTTCAGGCCCTTTGACCTTTCATTCTTATTTTCTTCTCTTTGTCCTTGCTGCATTCTGTGTAATTTCTTGGGATACATCTTACATTGTCCTAGTTCTCTGTTCAGCTCTGTTTAATCTATGATGTAACCTGTTCAGTGAATTCTTCATTTCAGTGCTATATTTTTCATTTCTAGAAATTCCGTTTTGTACTTTTACAAATATGCCAGTTAACATTTCAATAGTGTCCTGTAATAATTTTATTGTACCTTGGATTTTCTTTCTCTTCTTCTTATTTTTCATTTAATTAAAAAAGCTAGGGAACATTCAGAAGGTACAATATATTATATAGTGTCCCACTCCCTTAGAGGTAATCATGTTCGTACATAAAGTGCTTCCTCATTTCTTTTTGAGCCTCATTGTCTATTATATGGATGTTCCCTAATTTATTTAACCAGTTCCTTATTGGTAGACATTTAGGTTGTTTCCAGTCTTGTCATTACAATACTGCAGTGGATACATTTCTATGTCCATTGACCTATATGAACGTGTACCTCCAGGCTAAGTTACTAGAATTGCGGAGTTAAAAGGTGTGAGCATTTGTAATTTTGACGAGTATTTCCCATTGCCTTCCACAGAGGTTAGATCATTTATACCTGGCTAGGCCAGTTCTTTTGTAATGTATATGATGGGCTGTTTCTCCAGTTGGCTCTGCCAACATGGTATTAGCAAGCTTTTTGGAATTTTGCCAATCTGACAGATGAAAATGATTGTCCCAGTACAGTTTTAACTTGTGGTACTTTCCGTGGGTGAGACTGAGTTTCCTTTCATACCTCTAAGGTCATTTGTTTGTCCTTGTCTGAGAACTGTCTGTTCATATCTTTTGCCTGTTTTCTTTGTTTTTTTTTTTTTCCTGTTGAGGTTTTAGGGTTTTTGTATTACTTTGTAGGAGCCCTTTATGTAATGGAATAATTAACCATTTGTCTGGAGGGAAAAAAACTATAATTCATATCTCGGTTGTAAATTTTTAAAACTCTGCTTATGATATATTTTATTATAAAAAATGTTTACTTTTGTGTATTTAAATATTTCAGTCTTTTGGTTTAAGGCTCTTGAATTTACTATTACACTTTAAATGGCCTTTTTCACTAAAAGTATTTTGCGATTTATTCAAATACTTTTATGTTTGACTTACCTTGCATTGAGTGAGTAGATTAAACATTTTCACCCAAGATGACTACCCCACTGTTACATATTCATTGAATAATCCATCCTCACTAATTTAAAATTTCCCAATTATTGCATACCAAATTCCAGTAAATATTTGGGAGATGTATATGTATTTCTGGACTTTCTATTCTATTCCATTGATAATGTCTTACAGTATTAGTTCCCGTTCATTATTCTTTTTTCAAAACTTCTCTGCTCTTCTTTCTTAATTTTTCTTTTGCTTTATGAACTTTTGAATCAGCTTATTTAGTTAAAAAACCCTTGTTGATATTTCAGTGAGTTTTTAATCACTTCAGACACAGCTGTGGTATAATCTTGTGCAGATTGTCCTATGTTTCTGTGGTCGGCGGAGTGTTAATCGTGTTTTTCTGTCTGCTGGCTGTTTCTCATAGTGGCCTTTCTTCCCATTTGCCTTGCAGATTTTCACGGTGAGCTTGTCTTCAGTGGGAGTGCCTTCTCCCTTCCCAGAGCGTCCGGCGGCCTCGGGGGGGGGTGAAGTGTTACTATAAAGCAATTTGGCCAGACCAGAGAACTTTAGATTGTGTGAATTTCGGTGCCAGCCGTGCTTGAGGTGGAGATTTGGCAGCTCCCTTTCTCAGGGGAGGTTCGTTCTGGCCTCTTTCCCAGCTTCTGCTGGGGCGGAGTCAGGGTCCTTGTCGGCAGAGCTTCCCGGCGCTGTGTGTCGCCGGGCCAGGCTTCCCCGGCATCCGGACACCGGCGCCCACCTCCCTGGTGCTCAGGGGCAAGCCCCACGCCCCACCTGGGCCTTGGAACCCCAGCCCAAGGGCTTGTTCCTGGCCGAGGAGTGTCTCTTACTTCCAGGCTCAGCTACACGGTTTAAAATTCAGGGTTGTATTTTTTCCTGTATCTTACAGGAGGAGGAGGTTCCATCTCAGCACCAACTACCATTTGATGGAGCCACATCTCTGGGAGCCACCCTTCTCTCCTGCATCTTGTATTTTGGTTTTCATGACCATTGTGTTTCGACTCTTAGCCTAAGTGTTGGGGCCGGGAGAGCAGTGAGCGGGGGCTCCTCCATTAGAGTCCCCTGGGGACCTCTTTCGAAATACGCTTTGTTGACATCATTGCGCCCTTTTTCAGCCAGGGCACAGCAGAACGGTGGTGGGTTGGCGGGTGATGGGTATTTTGGAAAAAGTTCCCCGGATACTTCTCTTCTGCTGCCCTTGCCTCTCCCCAGCCCTGCCGAGAGCCGCTCCAGTCAATCCGGGGCAGGGCTGGCTGTGTGACGGAGCCGTCCTGGGTCTTGGGCCTGTGGTGGTCTCACATACCTGGGGCAGATACTGAGTACCACAACACGTTCAGCTGCCCCTGTGTCACCTGGGCCAAGCGTCCTACAGCTAAGTAAATAATAGAGTGTTAAAATTGACAACTCTCTGTTACTTTAATGTATCCGAAGCTTCTGAAATACCACCCGTCTCTTTTTATAGATTGAGACATTTAGCACCGAGAGCTGTATAGATTTCAGCTTATACGGCTGGAGACACATCATGGATTATAGCAGTTATTTCACTGTGAATTTTTCTTGCTGCAGGTTGCAAGTGGATCATCTGGTACATGCTCATGTTTAAAAATAGGAAAGTTAGCTGTTAAGAACAGAGTTTCAGAGACGCGCCTCTGCCGTCCCCGAGGCTACAGTCAAAAGATGCAAAAGCCAGGGGACCCCAACGACATAGATCCGGCAGCTGTGTTTCCTCATTTCACGGAAGAGAGCAGCGAGGACCCCGATGTTTGCTGGTTTTCATGTGGTTGCAGAGAAAACTGGCCCTGGGTCCAGAACCTCTGTCCTGAAACTCCAGAACATTCTTCTGGGTAAACCACGCCTACTCAGAAAGCCTCTTGGCACCAAATAGCCAGCTCGGCGGGACAGCTACCGTTGCTTTGTGTGCTATAGGGAAAAAGACCTGACCGTTATAATTTTTATCCTTGGTGAAATGATAGGTCTTCTCCAGGCATGTATTATCAACCAGGTCCTGACCTTTTGGAGGACAACACAGAGAAAACACAATTAAAATTATAACCAGAGACATTGATGAAAGAATTAAAAATAACAATATCATAACAGCTGATGCTTACACAGCACTGACCTCGCCCAGGCACTGTGCTAAGTGCCGAACTCTATTAACTTGGTTGTTCTTACAAGACAGACTGGTAGGGGCTGTTATAACCATTTTACAGACGAGGAAACTGGGGGGCAAAGAAATTCAGTACCTTGGCCCAGATCACACAGCTTGCACGTGGGAGCTAGGGCTGGCACCCCAGACGTCTGGCCCTAGGGTCTGTGCTAGCCCACTGTGTTTGTTCTGTGGCCTCTCATAAATCAACCGCGTACAAAAAGTTAGACTCTACTCTGTGACCACAGAATCAGTCGTGTCTGTGTAAGCACACAGACCATCCAGTGAATGGCATTCCTAGAAAGTATGCTCCAGAAGTCATTTTAAACCAGCTTTCCTTTAATGCTGAGTAGCTGGTTAGCAGACGTCAGAACACAGTTGTTTCCGGATAACGCATTATGTCTGACAACCTGAAATTGGTGGTGCTTTTAAAAAATTTAAAAACACATTGCTTCTCAGCTTTTTGGGTTAGATCAAGTATAAAACTTAAAAACAAAATACACAACTCTTCTAATTATAAAAGTAATACACGTCTACTCGGGAGACTGAGACAGGAGGATGGCTTGAGCCCAGGAGTTCAAGGCTACAGTATGCTATGATCACACCTGTGAACAGCCACTGCACTCCAGCCGGGGCGACATGCAAGACCTGTCTCAAAAAAAAAAAAAAAGTAATACATGTATTTTGAAGAAAGTTTAAATTTGTTGGTTGTTTTTTTTTTTTTTGTAATTTTATTATATACACACACCACACCTAGCACATGTGGAAAGATGTGTATGAACTGAGGTCTTCAACCTGAAGAACAACTAAAACCAGTCCCCATGTAGCTGGCATGACTGAGCTTGGGTTGGTTTTTTGTTTTTAACCTCAATGTGATTACATCACACGTGTTGTTCTTTGACATGCTTTTTTGACTACTGAATTCTTTTGATTTTTATACAGCGCTGTTGAGATGTAGTTGGTATAAAACAATAGATGGCTTTCACTCTATGTAATTATTTTGAGGTCCATCCATGTTGTTTCATGTTTCAATAGTTCATTCATTTTTATTCCTGAGCAATGCTCAGTTACATAGATATACTACAGTTTCTTTAGCCACATTCACCTGCTGATGAACTTTTTGTTTGTTGCCAGGATTTTTTGTTTGTTTGTTTTGCAATTATAAATAAAGCTGCTATGAATATTAGCATGCAAGTCCTTGGACATATATTTTCAGCTCTCCTGGATAAATGCCTAGGAGTAGAATGGCTAGATCATATAACAGATATGTTTCATTTCCTAAAAACCTGCCAAACTTATTTTTAAAGTTGGCTATATTATTACGTTCCCACCAACAGTGTGTGAAAGTTCCAGTTGTTCCACATCCTCACCAACATTTGTTATGGTCAGTCTTTTAACTTTAATAGGCATTTAATGACATCTCATTGCGGTTTTAATTTGCTTTTCCTAATGACTGACGATCTTGAATATCTTCTCTTGTGCTTTTTTCCCATGCAAACACCTTCTTTAGTGAAATGTCTTTTCAAATATTCTTGTCCATTATGTATTGGGTTGTTTGATTTCTCATTATTGTATTTTCAGAATTCTTTATATATTCAGAATACAAGCCCTTATCAAAAATTTGACTTGCTAGTATTTTCTCCCAGACTTTTCAGTCTCTTAATATTATCTTTCAAAGAGGGGAAGTTCTTACTCAATTTTGATGAAATCAAATTTATCAATTTTTTTTCTTTTACAAATTGTGCTTCTTGGTGTTATAGCTAAGAAATCTTTTGCCTAACCCAGGAACACAAAGACTTGCTCCTGTGTTTCCTTCTAGAAGTTTTATAGTTTTAGAAATGTGTTATTTAGTTTCCAAACATTTAGGGATTTTCCAGATAGCTTTCTGTTATTGACTTCTAATTTAATCTCACTGTGGTCAGAAAATATAGCTTCTATGAATTGAATCCTTTTAAGTTTATTGAAACTTATTTTATGTCCCGGAATATAGTCTACCCTGGTAAATAGTCCATGTGGTCTTGGAAACAATGTATATTCCACAGTCCTGGGTAGAGTTCTGTAATTTTCAATTAGGGCACCTTAGGTGACAGTGTTGGTCAGGTATTCTGTCATTACTAATGTTCTATCTACTGCTCTATTATTGAGAAAGAGATGTTGAAATCTCTAACCATATTTATGGATTTGTATATTTCTCTTTGCAGTTTCATCATTCTTGTTTTTTGTATTTTCAAACTCTGTTATTAGGCACAAAAATATTTAGAATTATTATGTCCTGTCTATGAATTGAGCATTTTATGAAATTACCGTCTTTATCCCTGGTAATTCTCTTAATCACTATCGACTCTGATAGTAACACAGCCACTCAGGGTTCCTTTTGAGTAGTGTTAACACGATACATCTTTTTCCATCCTTGTATTTTTATCATATTTGACTTTAAAAGTGGGCTTCTTTTGGGCAGCATAGAGTCAGGTCTTGCTTTGTATCTAATTTGATAGTCTCTGCTTTTTATTGGTGTGTTTAGACCAGAGATCAGCAAACAATAGCCTGCAGGCCAGTCGGGCACGTGGCTCATTTTTGTATGGCCTGTGAGCTAACAATGGTTTTTACATTTTTAAAGAGGTGAAAAATAATTCTTTTAAAACCTGACCCAAAAAGCCTAACATATTTACTGTCTGGCCCTTACAGAAACGGTTCGCCAGCCCCTGGTTGAGCCTGTTTGCTGTGATGACTGCTGGGTGGTGTTCAGGTCCACCGTCTTGCCGTTTGTTTTCTCTGTCTCATCTGTTCTTTTTTCCCCGTTTCTTCTTTTTCTGTCTTCTTTTGGATTGAGTGTTTTTATTCCTTTTTATATTTCTGGCTACTTTATTAGCTATAACTCTTCATTGTGTACTCAATGGAGAGGAGAGAGTGGGAAGCAAAAAATATTTAAAGAAACAAGAACTAGAAATTTTCCAAATTGTATGGAAACTGTAAACCCACAGTTCCAAGAGGCTCAAAGAACCCCAAGCACAAAAAACATAAAGTAAGAGTATACCAGGGAATGGCTGAAAGCCAGTGAGAAAGAGAAAATCTTAAAAGCAGAGAGAGAGAGAGAAGGAATATTATGTACAAAGGAACAAATATAATGATTTTTACTTTAGAGTTTGTAGTCTACATTTTAACTTATCAAGTCTACCAGGTCATGCAGTCTAAGAGCCTTACAACAGTGGAGTTCCATTTTAGCCCCTCTTTTCTTTGTGCTGATTGTCATACATTTAACTTATGCATATGTTGCAAACCTCCCAATACATTGTTATTATTTGTACTTTAATTCATCAATTACCTCTTTCAATATTTAAAGTTAAAAATAAAGACTTTATAACTGGCTAGATAGTTACCATTTCTGGTGTTCATCATTCCTCTGTGCAGATTGAGGTATCCCTCTGCTACCCCTTTTCTCTGCTGGAAGGATTTTTGTTAGCGCAGATCTGTTCGTGATGAATCCTTTCAGCTTGTGTGGTCTGAGAACATCCTTAGTTCACCTTCATTTTTGAAAGATATTTTTGCTGGGTATATAATTCTCGGTTGCCAGGGTTCCTCACCCCTCCAGTACTTTAAAGATGTTGCTTTGCTGTCTTCTAGCTTGCATTGTTTCTGACATGAAGTCTTCTATAATTCATATTTTTGTTCCGTTGTACACGATATTTCTTCTCTCTCTCTCTCTCTCTCTCTCTGCTTTTAAGATGTTCTCTCTGCTCTTTTCAGCAGTTCAGTGGTATACTCTATTTTATGTTTCTTGTGCTGGGGGTTCTTTGAGTCTCTTGGACCTGTGGGTTTACAGTTTCCATGAAATTTGGAAAAATTTTGGTTATTGTCTCTTTAAATATTTTTTGTCTCTCACCCCCTCCTCTCCTTTGAGTACTCTGGTTACGTGATTTAGCAGCCTGAGGTTATCTACAGTTTACTGATGTTCTCTCTTTTCTTTTGTTTTTTCCTCTGTGATTCATTTTGAATAGTTTCTATTGTTACGGTTTTAAATTTACTAATCTCTTTTTCCAAAGTGTATCATCTGCTATTAAAACCATCCAGTGTATTTTTCATCTCACACATTGTAGTTTTTATCTCTAAATGTTTGATTTAGGTCTTTTAGTATGTTCTATGTCTCTATTTAACACATTCAATATTCTTCTAGCTTCCTGAGTAGAAAAAAGTTATAATAACTGTCTTAATATCCTGCCTGCTAATTCTATCATCTGTGTCATTTCTTGCTAAGTTCCAATTTTGATTTTTCTCCTTATTATGAATTGTGTTTTCCTGCTTCTTTGCATAATTGGTGTTATTGACTGAATGTTTATGTTCCTCCAAAATTCTTATGTTGAAACCTAACTCCAAATGTAAAGGTATTTGGAGATAGGGCCTTTGGGAGGTGGTTAGGTCACGAGGGCAGAGCCCTCCCTTTTGAATGGCATTAGTGCCCTTATTAAAGAGATTCCAGAGAGCTCCCTTGCCCCTTCCACCCTGTGAGGACACAGCAAGAAGACGGCTGCCTGTGAACCAGAAAATGAGCCCTCACCAGACACCGAATCTGCAGGTGCTTTGACCCTGGGCTTCCCAACCTTTAGACTATGAGAAATAAATGTCCTTTTTTTTATAAGCCACCCAGTTTATGGAATTCTATTATAGCAGCCCAAATGAACTGAGACACTTGTTGATTTTTTATTGGATGCCTTTTTACCTTTTTGGGTACTGAATATTTTTGTATTCTTAAAAATATTCTTGAGATTTGTTCTGGGTTACAATTAAGTTACTTAGAAAGAGTTGGGTATTATACTTTCTTGTCTTGCTTTTAAGCTTCATTAGATAAAATCAGAATAGCATTTTGTCTATGGTTAATTTTTCCTGTTACAGAGGAAAGACCCTTCTTAGTATTCTAAGTGATGCCCTGTATGTTGTTTTATTGGTGTTTTCTTCCTTTACTCTGGCAAACAGAATAAACAGGGAACAGTTGGCAACAAGCACTATTCTCAGCCCTGTGTGAGCTCTGAGCTCTGTTCCTTGTAATCCTTCCAAGTGGTTCTTTCCTCGCCTTTCATCATTCCCTGATCAGAACTCAGCTGATGGGGCAGAGAGGCCTCTGGAGATACCTAGAATTTCTCTCTGTGCTCCTGTCTCTTCTCCGGTACTCTGTCCTGCTAGCTCTTGCAGGTGTGGTCTCCTTGGACATCCACCTGTCTCCCTGCCTGCGGTCCCTGTCCCTGTGCCGCGACCTGGATACTTTCTCAGGGCAGTGAGCTGGGACGGTCTTGGGCTGTCTGCGTTTGTTTCCCACCTCTCAGGACGTACTCTCTCCTTGCCTGATTTCCCATATGTTCAGAACATTTTTTGCACATATTTTGTCCAACATTTTAGTTGATTCAGGGGGGAGGCTAAGTCTGGTCCCTCTTACTCCAGCTAGGCAGGAAGCAGAAATGGTTTCAAGTGATTTTTAATTTCTTCATGCTTTACTGTATTTTGAGGTATTGTCATCTTTACACTAGGCATGTTTTCCTTTCAGTTATATTGGTTAAAGCTTCTCCATTTACAAAGTAATTTAAAAAAAAAACAGATAAATGTGCTAGTATAGAAAGACATTTGCAACATAAGAAAGTTTTTACCATATAAAAGATTCTTACACATTAAGGAGAAAAAGATAGGTAACATAATAAGACTATAAATGGCCAATAAGGTTTTTTTAAACAGTGACCCCACAAGTACTCAAAGAATTATAAAACCTACGAACTTGGGTTGAGGGCCACTGTTCTCCTATCTTCCAGTGTTGGTGAGGGGGTGGGACATGGGCACGCCCGTGCCACATGGGTGGTCATTATACTGGCTTAGTCTTTCTCATGGGCAGGGTATCAGTATGTATCAGGACACTTTAAAGTGAGCATACCTTGATCCATAATTTTACTTTTAGGAACTCTTGCTAAAGAAGTTAAGAATATAAGCAAAGATTTAGGTACAAGCTGTTTCTTGCATCAATGTTTATAATGGTGGAAACCATATAAATGGCCACAAATAGGAGTTTGGTGAACAAATTCAGTACATCTATAATATGGTTTTTGTGTAGTCATACAAATAGCAAGGCTGAAAGTTAGATAATATGAAAAGGTCTTTATCATATTAATGGGGCCTACTTTTTTTCTTTTTCCAAGTAAAGGTGAAGATGCCGTAGTCCTGAATGGGGTAGATAAGCCTTTGTAGGTAAAGGAAATCCACTGGTAATCCCCAAACCAGCTTTACGAAATCATCTCAACTTTCTTCCTGGTTAGAGTTTATTCAAGAATTTCAACCAAAGTAACCAGATGAAAATATAGTTTACAGAACAGTATGTACTGCGTAGTCCCACCTTTGTTTTAAAGAATGATGCATAGAAAAAGATCACAGTCTAGAATATGAATGCGGATTGTTTCTGACTGGTGAATTTATGAGTGTCTTTATTTACCTGTATCCTCACATTTTCTACCATAAATATATATTGCCTTTTTAGCAAGAAAAGTGGGGTTATTTTTAGTTATTTAAAATGTTTGTTAAATATTTGCCTTTTCATGCTATAGGCCAGAGACTGGCAAACTTTTGCGGTAAAGAGCCCAATGATGAACACTTGAAGTACCCAGAGCCAGACGCACAAAAGCAGCCCTAGGCAGTATGCAAATGAGCGAACGTGGCTGTGTTCCTGTAAAACTTGATTTTCAGAAAAGGTAGCAGGTAGATTTGGCCCACCGGGTGTCATTTGCTGACCACAGCCACAGGCACTTGGGGGTCTAGATTAACTGCCGGCCACATCCCTCAGGCCTTCAGTGTTGGCAGGCTCTTGTTCACTGCTTTTCTTTTTCAATGCACTCAGAAAAACCATATTATAATGGAATCCACGTTGGCAAGAAACTGTACTCTCTTTGCAAAGTAATCAAGTCTATTTTCCCTGCATTTTAAAACCATCCTTTCAAGGCCATTATTCCATTGTTATTTTGACTTTTTCTTTTTTCACCCAAAAAGGATCTTATTTGGCAGTGCTGAAGATCTTAAGGCTTTAGTTAAAGAAAAATTAAATGCTTAGTAGCATTATTGTCTGGTGCTGAAATATTCATCTCTGCAATTAAATATGGGAGAAATGGGTAATCAGGCCTATTTCTTTTTCTTTTTCCAAGTAAAGCTTAAGATACCATACTCCTAAAAGGGGCAGATAAGCCCCAAACCTGCTTTGAGAAATCATCTCAACTTTCTTCCCAGTTCGAGAGTCTCTAGTGAAAGTCCACAGATGAATTTTGACTGTTTCTGTCACCCGTGATGTCACACATTAAATGTTGTATTCATTGACTGCTCCTGGTTGTCACAAACACAGGACGAGAGTGGGTTGGGGGTGTCTCTGGGCCATCTGACCCAGTGGTCTTGAACCCGTTAGGACTGTGGGTGGCGTGTGAGGACCTGTGTGTCATAGAATCCAGCTTACGGCGTGGACTCGGGTTGGTGCCACCAGGGAAAACGCCCCGTGACTCAGGCAGGTCCCACGGAGCTTCCTGCGGTAGCTTCTCCTCCCCTCTCTCCCCTTCCTTCCTCACCTCCCTGAGGAAGCACAACCCGCAGAGCTGTGACTCCCAGGCGCTGGGCTGTGCTGTCACCGTGCAGCCCTTCAGGAAGCCCACGTAGTCCTGCATGTGCCCTTGTGCTCATTCCCTCCAGCACGTGGGGGCCGGGACCCCCGAAGGCTGCGGCTGAGCCCTCGGCACACACTCGGCTGTCGCAGCCCCTGGACCCCGAGTGCCACCTTGCCTGCAGTTTAATAAAACCCGGGGTTATCTCTGCACCGTGGGTTGGAGGTGGACTGTTCGTTTCACAGCTGTGGATTTTTCCCCTTCTGTCTCCTCAGAAATTGCAGGTGCTCCGGTGTCTGAAATTTCTGGGCCTTTCTCGACAGATGACTTAGCCAGCAACTGTGTCCCCGCCCAGTCTCTGAACGAGCCTGTCCTGTGGATCGTCTCCTACGCCCTCATGAGCGTGTGCGGAGTCATCCTGCTCATGCTCATCCTCCTGCTGCTGCTTCCCTGCCGGTGTCCCCGGCGCCCCCGTGACCCCGAGGTCGTCAACGATGAGTCCTCTCTCGTCAGACACCGCTGGAAATGAAAGGCACGGTCTGACCTCAGGCGACCTCGAGCCCGGCTGTTGAGAACATGACGTGTCGGGGCGGCAGGCAGGCGCGGGGTGGAAGGCAAAGCTGCTTCCTTGTGCGTCGGTCTGAAATCTCTGTTCTGCTCCCAGATGCCTTCCAGGTTCACTGTATTCCAATCCATGCACTTACAGCTTCCGATTCTTCTTCCCCACTTCCAAGACAAATGGTA
The DNA here is from genome assembly GCA_028533085.1 of Varecia variegata. Lineage (NCBI taxonomy): Eukaryota > Metazoa > Chordata > Mammalia > Primates > Lemuridae > Varecia > Varecia variegata. The sequence continues at coordinate 2,930,455 of CM052436.1, read as the reverse complement.
ATAAACACCTCATTCTTAACCGAAACAGAGTGAATTGGGATTTAGGCTTGCCGGGACTGTTTAGGTGTGCCACTAAAAAAAACAAAAAAGCAAACAAAAACCCGACAAGCCTCAGCTTGTTCTTTCTCTTTGGTCTCTGGAAAAAGAATGCGTATAGTTGATAACCCTCCTAGCTTGCAGGAAGCTTCTTGTATTAATCGCATTTAAGGGTATTCAAGAAGGCTCGCGATACGATGGCTGGAGAAGCAGCCTAGGGCTGATGCCGTGACCATCCTGCCCCTTCTGAGTCGGAAGCTGAGCAGCTGCCCCTTTTGTGGGTCCCTCTGTGCTCTGAACGGGCGCCAGAGTCCGCTAGGAGGGCACTGCCCAGTGGTCCTCACCAGCCTCTGCTGCAGGCCTCCTGCGCGTGGAGGAGTGGAAGGAAACCTACTCTTTTGTACCCAATACTTCTGTGGTCTTCTTGGTGTGAACATGAAAAAGCTACCTCTTTTGAGACTTGGCCCAGGGTCCTGTGCCCGGGTGGGGGTGTGGGCAGGCTGCTTGCAGCTGTCCCCCTCGCCCCAAAGAGTCCTCATCCCAACAGGTGGACGTAACAGGTGCTGAAGTCCTGTCACCAGGCTGGTCATGATCACATATGCTTACTCTTACTTAAAATTAATAAATAGTGTTTTAATGAGAAAAACAAATTCTATTTCACTAGCTTAGTTGTTTTTTTCCCAGATCTTCTCTGGGAAAAGAAGATCTGGGAAAAAAGATTGGTTGTTGCCCTACTGGGGGATAGCTACGTGCCCGTACTGCGGACCAGCTGCCAGGGAAGATGAAGACGGGCAGAGGACGAGGAGGGAACCTCCACTCTTTTCCGTGCTTTGAAGCGCGCGTTTCCCTGTGCAGGACCGCAGGCTGAGGCAACCGTGTGGGTCAGCTCAGGCTGTTCAGCAGTCGACCTGGGTGCTGCTGCCCTCGGGCGCGTCCGTGTCTGGTGCCGGGTGTGCAGGGGGACCCTCTCTGGGGAAATCCCCACTTTCTCTCGCTTATTTGAGGCCTTTGCCAAAGAAAAGTGGAAGCCTTTAGCTCCATGTAGTCGGCCTTTAACTCTCATGTCATTGGGAGAAGCGTTCAAGGCCGATACCATATCCCTTCTCTCTTGTTTGTGTGCCAAGTTCAGTGTTCGCTTTGCTCTGCTTTTGGGATGGTTTGGAGATAGAACCGGATGTGCTAAACGTCCCGTCCTGCGGGAGTGTCGTTTGTGTTCACAGCAGGCTACGCGTGGATGTTTCAGCCATCTGTTCTGCTCACAGGGTCCCGGGTCACCTCCATATGAGAAATACGTGGCCGTGCCAAAGAGACACGGAGGCCACTCGGGCTTGTCATGATGTCCTCAAAGACGCTCCAGCAGCCAGAAGAATCTTCTATGTGATTCTAGTGAGAGAAGATTTGAGTTGCACCCGGGAAGGAACATGAGGGACTGGAATGGGGGGCAGAGTTTCTGGGATCAGATGCTCAGTGTCCTGTCTGGTCTCAGCTCATTGAGAGCTAATCATTTCAAAATGCATTTCAAACTTAGAAATCTCTAGAAGTCCAATTCACTTCTTGTCCTGTCAGTTTTGTCAGCGGTTCCTGTCTTGTGGGCCACTTTGCATAGAAGTGAAGCCAGCGTCCCTAGACTGTGCCTTCCCCTTGCTCTGAAAAATGCAAACCCCTGAAATAAAAGGAGGGAGCTGCAGGTGTGACCTGGTCCCTTTTGCCGCTGATCCCTCCGTGCAGGCACCTTCCGTTGCATTTCGTTGTGTTGGGTCTCTGCGGTGGGGAAGCTTCATCCTGCAGCAGCTCAGCGGGCCCTGCTCTCAGGATGCACAAGATAACAAGCACGTCTCCAGGTGGGGCAGTTGAAGGAAGTTTGCCCTGAGTCTGTATTGCATATCACATTTCTCTGCCTTTTCATCTCAGACGTCATTGGATGTGACATTTTAATGAAAATACTTAAATTACAAAAGCATAACTTAGCAACAGGAATGAAATAGACAATCGAATACAGGACATTTTCCTGGCATGCCTTGCCACTGAGAATTGGACTTGGAGTCCAAACCCTGTTAGGGACACCCACGTTCTTCAGTTATGTAAATTGATGCTTAGCTTGGCAAACCTTCAAGGAGGTTTGCTTTGAACAGGAAAGGAGGTGGCAGCCATATGAGGGTGTCATTTTTTACCTTGTAATACACTGTGGAAAATGCTGGAAGATGGTCCCTGCCTGAAAGGTGCAACTGAGTATTAGGTTGTTGTCAGAAACCTTGTCAACTCTCTGATGAGAAATGGATACTTCTCCGTGAGCAATGCTGTTTTACATAGGACGAGGCTTTATATTCTTGATAACTTCTTCGCAGGTCTGAAATGAAATCCTGCCTTCAGTCACTGAAACTGTTTATGAAAAATAGCAAGAAATGAGGTGAAGATTGATTCTTTTTTTCCCGGGAAATTAAAAGAACCGCAAGTGATTGGCATCAGATCTCCTAGCATAAACCGTACACTATTTCCTCTTTCTTCTAAACCAAAAACAAGTACCTGGCATTAAAGAAAAACAGATGCTCTGTGTGTGACCACGAGGAATGTTTTTCCTGAACACGTTTTGCTTCTGAACATTTGGAAGGACTTTGCCTGATTCATCGTGAAACACAGAGGTTTTGGTGGGAGATACATTTGGGGTCAGTGACTGTTCAGAATTATGAAAGTGGTTCCCAGCAAGACGGCATTGACCACCCCACGAAGCTTTGGGTGATGGCTTTTGAAACTTGGCTGTGATTTGGGAATTGCATTGTCTCATTTAAGAGGTGAGGAGGGATTATTTAATTATTTAATAGGTTTGGCGCATGAATGAGAATTTCTTAAATTCCTCTTGTCATGTCCCTGCTTGGTGGAGCTGCCACACGAGGTTCAGTTCTGAGTTCTGGCCGAATGCCACTCGATGTCACTGGGAATAAATCACAGTCCAACAGTCTGTTCCATAAACAACAATAATTAAGTTTCACAGTCCTTTTCCTTATTAGTGGAAACCAAATAATGGGTGGAATCCCAGTGTGTTTTCTCTTGCACAAACTTATTAGAATTGATTACAGAACTGTTCAGAGGAAAAACTTGCCACTAATAATTTTTTTAAAGAAAAACAAGCAAACACCATAAAATGTAAAATTATGGGCTTTGCCAAGAGACATACTACATTTTTTTAGTGCCAAGAAAACGCCACACGACAGAAGTTATTGTGTACATCTCTAGTGGGTTTTAAGAATTTCATATTTGAACTATGGCAATTTACCAATTAAGGAGCAAGCTGGAAAAATGCATTCTGAGAGTGGGGAAGGAAAATAAGAATATAATTAAAAGTATGCTAACAAAATAAGCAGAATTAGCTCTTTTGGAAAAGGCACTTAAGTTCCAGGCATCCTCAGACTTCTTTTTTTACCCTTAAAGTGGCTGAATCCGTCGGAGGTGTGGTTTGTTTTGCAGAGCCAGCAACCCCAAACTTCAAGAATGTTCAATGTTGACATTGACAGAAGGAGAAAATGTGGCCAGGTGGCTTGCATGTTGCCCAACCAAGCAGGATTGGTGCATGCTAGGGACGGAGTGGAGACTTGGTAAATTCCAGAATCGGAGAAGGGGGTCGGGGCAAGAAGGAGCCAGAAGAGAGGTCGTAGGTCGTGCCCCCCGTGGGCAGTTGGCCGTGAAAGTCTAGACAGCTGAGGACATCCCCAGGATGCACAGCGCCTCATTGCACCCCAAGTTTTTGGCACAGCCTCGTTTTAAGGAATTTCCCAAAGGAACTCCTCATGATCGATAATTTGTCAGAACAATTAGGCCAAGAGAAACTGCTTTGTGGTCACATTTAGAGCACATCTGTCCTAATGAGACTAGAGATGCCAGAACACTCCGGGCAGCAGTTGCCCTTTTCATGTCATTGAGAGCCGGAGCAACTCAGACCCAACCCTGTGGGGCCAGCCCACAGGTGCTGGGGGTCCTGCAGGCTCCTGGCCAGGCTCCTCCTGCGGGGCTGTCTTCGGTCAGAGACACTCCAGAGAAGGAGCTTGAGGCTCCCTCCTGGCACTGCTGTCAGCCTCTGAGCCCTGTGCCCTCGGGCTCCGGCACCCCTGGCAGGTCCGGGTCAGTGTCCTGGGGCACAGCCAGGCATGTGTGGGAGGGGCCTGGGAATCTGCATTGCCCTGAGCTCCCCAGGGGAGGACGGAAAACACAGACGGCTTGCAGGCTTGGGCAGGCGCCCTGAGCTGGCAGTGTGTGCCTACCTGGAGGTGGTGGAAGGCCTTTAGCCAAATTTGTGGAGTATGGACGTGAGAACCAGGCCACACCTCCTAGTGACATCAGTGTGTCAGCAAAACCTCTAGTCCCATCAGTGACTGGAATCAAACACGAGCATTGACACAGCTTCAACTGATAAATACAGTATTTTCTCTCCTACCCATGAGTTTTCTTATAATCAGATATTACATACAGATGTCTCATGTTTTTAAACTCAATCACACTGTGTAATTCTTACTGCACACTTGCTCTTAGAAAGCACACGGTCGGTGAAGGCTGGGCCAACAGGCACCATAAATCCAGCCAGGGCAGAGGGCCGTGGGGGCACCGGGTCTCTGACACAGGCTCCGTGTGCCCCATCCAGCCTTCGGGTACTTGTTTAGACACTGCCGGAAAGCCGTGGTTCTGAATCTTTCCAGTTAGCATCTCGGGATACAAGAAACGATGTGGTGGTAAAACATCTGTCTCGCCTCTGGGAATGACGCGGCAGCATGAAGGGGCCAGTTCCCTTTACCGATGGAGAATTACCTGTGTAAGACCAACGGGGTAAAGTCTAAACTGTGTGTGACACGCGTGTGCCTCACACATCTCGGTCTGAGCAAATTATTTTGCCAATATGGATTTACAGTTACACATTATATAGCTATAAGTGATGGATTTGTAATAAAGATTTCAAATAAGCTGTCTTTTTAGTGGTATCAATAAAAGACTAGAAACCTTGAGCAGCCTTTGCAACCTAGCTTCCTTTCACACTGATGTTTTCTACAGGGTTGTTTTCATTTGGGTTGAAATATAGATGCATTTTTATTCACAACGCATGCAGAATAGCATAAGGAGGCAAATGTCACCAAAGGTCAGGGCTTTTTTTTTCTGTTAAATGCTATATATACATATGGAGATGGAGGTTGTTGACAGTTTTCCTGCTATGACAGTTTCAGCTTGCTACCTTGTGCCTATTGAAGTCAGATTTTACACGAGCTTCACGTTTCTGAAGATACAGCTCCTGAATGAAATGTTAAGAAAACATTAAAAAGATCTCTTTTTGAGATTAAAAAAATGAACAAACCTAATGAAGCATCTATTACTCTGTAATGAAAATCACACAAAGGTAGAATTCCTTGATTTTTTTATGCAATTTTGTGTTCTTTGTTGCTAGTGATTTGAACTTGGCATTGTTTTTTCTCCCTCATTTTCCTAATTGTAGCTGTAATGTCTCACATTCATATCACTGAGGTTTGAAGTTCCAGGTAGCAATTACTCAGTACATGTGAGAGGACAGAATGAATGAGATTTGTTATGTGCTATAAAAGCTGAATTTTTGTAATCTGAAATGATGTATTTGCTCCTGCTTCTGTTAATTTGCACTGTCAGAATTCTCGAAGTTTGAAACACCTATGTTCAGTCATTGGAAGAGACCGCTCATTTTCTCTTAGAGTGGATCACTCTTCTGCTGTGCGAGCAGCCAGTGCTTCGGCTCTGGTGGAAGAGCTGCAGGCTGTGTGTTCTAGAACAGATGCTACAAGTAGTGCTTCGCAAAATGTATTTTGTGTATATCTCGGATTAACATCCTTTAATACATGATTCTTAAGTGTACCTAGTATTTCCAAAAATGCTTAAAATTATTTGCTATTTCCCTTTTGGAATTTTTCTCTATTCCGATACACTGAATTGATTTAAATTAAAGTTGTGCTAAGACCAAGAGTTAAAGGATATTCATTCCATCTTAGAAGCGGCTTCCTAGCCACTGACAAATGTCCAAACCATTGTGCCCTTCAAAGCTGGAGTTTTCTAAAATAATCTTATTTTTATATTTGTATGTTCCACCAATGTAAGATGTATACAACTGAAAAGAGAAAACATTTTGGTTTACTTGAATAAATAATACTTCCAAATGGTTGAGTTTGGAATTTTTTTTTAATACTCATTTCTTTGGGGTCACACTTCTCAAATTACCGTAGGTGATGTGTCATGTTCTGTTACCTCCACGACTTCAGTGCGGGTCCCTGGAAAAGAGCAAAGATAAAATTGAATGGAGGGGAGAGTTCAGGTTCAATCATTAAGATGCAAAACATGCTGAAAATGGGGAAGGAATAAAGTGCTTTAAAATCCGGAAACCATACAGGCAGAGAGAAACGGCCGGTAGACAGGAAACCCAGTAAGCACATGTCAGCAGTCTTAAGGCTGGGACACGACCACGCAGTCACGAGGTCACTCTCAGTCACCTTGCGGGGAGATGGCGTCCTCCCATTTTACAGACGAGAAATCAGCTCTGCCCAGGAAAACTCAGCTAAACCAGTGTTCGCCCTGGGAGTGGAACCCAGCGCTGTCCCCCGCGGAAGCCCTACTCTTTCTCTGCACCACCCCCCTGCCCAGCAGTCCTGAGCCACCGCCCTGCAGAGCCTGAGGCATCATTTGTGCACGAAAGATCCAGCTGAGTGGTTCAGTCTCTAGAGGAGTGTGCACCGACTCGGGCACAGCAGCAACATTTCATGAGTGAAACAGAGGTCATCTGTGAGCCATGATCTAGCTGCTGCTCTAATCCTTTAAAAATATGCTTCTTTCAAAAACTAGACACTTTCTGTTTGACAATATCCACAGGAGAGAAAAAAAGAATTTCCAACAATTAGGAAGCGAGGCAATAGTTCCTGGAGGCACAGAATGGGATTTTTACTTTCTAATAACGAGGGAGATAACTTGATTTCTATGCTAGACTCCCAGTTCGTCATATGTTGCCATCCATAAGCAGTGGGTGGCATAGCAGATGGGATTTCACAGGTCTGTCACTAGGTGGCACCATTGTGAAGCTCTGTGGTAGACGTCTGTGCTACTGTGTAGCTTGCACAAGCAGCTTTTATCATGTGTGGGTAAACTATTAGGTTATTAAGTATGAAATGTCCGATTTCCTTAAGACCTAAGTTGATACCTCTGACATTTCACTTTGACACTCTTGTTTTATTTTTATTGTGAAAGTACGTCATTCTCTCAAATGCACAGTTTGGCTTGTGATTATCTTTCAAAATTTTTTTTAGAGCAAATTTTGTGAAACCATGGATACGTCAAAAATTTGTGCTGTTTTCAAATATGAGTTCCATCGTGGAACTAATGCTTTACAGACAGCTCAACGTATCAACAAAGTGTTTGGGAAGAATGTGACTAATGAATGCACAGTATGTCGATGGTTTGAGGAGTTCCATTCTGGTGATTTTAACCTTGAAAATGAGCCACGTGGGCGACCTGAGACCAAGGTGGATAATGATGAGCTGAAAGCTGTAGTGGAAGTGAATCCATCTCAACCTACTGCGTGAATTAGCAGCAAGGTCTGACGTTACTATTCCAACAATATTGGACCATTTGAAACAAATGGGCAAGATAAAGAAGCTGGATAGATGGGTACTCCATGAATTACATGAGCATAAGAAGAGAAATTGTCTCAAAGCTTGCCTTTCTTTGCTGTCAAGATGAAGTGCCAAAACACAGTCCAAAACCAAATATTCATCAAAAAAAGCTAATAGTGTCTATTGGGTGGTTCAGCACTGGTATTATCCACAACAGCTTCATGAAACCTGATCAGTCAATGACAGTGGATGTCCACTGCAACCAATTGGATGAAATGATGAGGATGCTTGTGATTAAGCAGCCGAGATTGGTCAATAGAGACAGGCCAATTGTCTTGCAAGAACACATGTCCCACAAACAATGCTGCTCAAACTACAGCAGCTGGACTTGGAAACTCTCTGTCATCCACCGTATTCACCAGACCTTGCACCAACTGACCACCACTTCTTCCAGGCTTTGGACCACTTCTTGCAAAGAAAAATATCCAATTCTCAACAAGCTGTGGAAAACGCCTTTTGCAATTTCATCGCCACTCGCTCTCCAGGCTTCTTCGCTGCTGGCATAAACAAGCTACCGTTAAGATGACAACACTGTGTCAACAGTTTGGGTGCCTACTCTGATTAATTGTACTTCTTGTTTGAGATATAATAAACTACACTTTTGATTCGAAATCGGACATTTCATATTTAATGACCTAAGTATAACCCAGAAACTACCCAAGGATGCCCACTCTTCCATTCTGCTTTGGAATCTGAAAAATAAGCCAGCTAGATATGTGCTGTATCTCAAAGAAAACCCCCAAACGTATGCATTTCCAGGCCTGGCCTGTTCCTGGGTTTTGAAATGCTGAGTTCCAAGTGCTCTTTGGATGTGTCTGCTTGGCTGTCACGCTGGGATGGGAGCTGAGGCAGAGAGGTGCCAGGAAGTCTATAGGTGCTTTCGTAAATGGCTTAATTCAGATTTGAAAAACCAGTTTGTCTGATTACTGGACCCATGTCATGATACTACTGCCTTTGAAAGGTTAAAAAAAATGAGAATTGAAAGTTATTTTTTAAAATTAAAAATTATGTGCGCTAAGGTAAAAATGCTGCAAGGGAAAAATATTGAGGAAAATATCTGTAACTATATAAGGGTGGAAGCTAACATTTATCAAACAGCAAATTCTGGCCACGCGTCCTGACGTTTCACCCTCAGAACAACCCCCATCATTATACACCGTTACTAAAAGTATTTATAAAAGCCTAGGATGAGAGGCAGGGGCACAGAGAGCACAGGTCCCAGGAAATCAAGAGGTTCAGGGACAGTAAGATTTCACTCCACAGGAGGAGATTCCATGGGCCAAAGTCTTAAGCATGTCATTGTGGTTAGAAATGAAAACCAAAAGGCCTACTGCTTTTGTTAAAATAGCATATACAAATGAGCCAAATGTATTACCAATGTCTCATTTTTTGTATTCTAATGCTTTGATAGCCGGGGCCCTGCTGACTCTGGAGGGACAGTCCCTCCCCTCAAATGCAAACCCCCCAGGCCGGAGCCCACATCCCGCCCTTCTCCTCCATGGGGCTCTCGCGCTCGGGCCCTACCGCCTGGCTCCTGGCCCTGGGCTGGGTACCGGACGACCGGGCACAGGCCCTCTGCCCCAGGGCCTGCTGGCGTTATTCAACTGGCCAGTCCTAAGCCTGCCCACCCTGCCTCTTCCTTCCCACAGAACCCACTGTCAAGGCTCTTCCCGCTCTTCCCCTCCCTCTGTCTCTTAACTGACCCCCAGTGCGTCCCCGTGTGGCCCAGCACAGTGTGCCAGCCTCCCGTGCCTGCGGATCTGTGAGTATGAAAAGCCTCTTCCTTTGTGCTACCTGTCTTACCACACCTCATTGAGACAAATCCCAGGTACCCATAAAACGCCAGAGAGGAAGAATATTAGAGCAGAAAAACATGCACATGCTATCAACCCACAGCTGGCCACAGTAGGAATACTAATGGCTGAGAAACATGAGACGTGTTCAATCTCGTTAATAATCTGTGCAAAATATTCACGTCGTTACAAATCAAATGAACAAAGCTTTGGTGATTAGTAGCTGCCCAAACGGTAGGCAGTCTTCTTCTGTGCTCGTGGAAAGTGTAGATTGCAACGATCATTCCAAGGAGCCCTAAAAATACCTGAGTCATCTCTGAATCAATACTTCTTTTAGGAATCTATCCTAAAGAGATAGAAATGTGGGCAAAACAATATACGCTGTAGAGTAAAAAAAGCAATTTGCTGAATATGCCAATATTGCATTGATTTTAAAAGAGAAAGTGCATATGAATGTGAGAGTAGAGAACTTGAGTGTGGTGAGTATATGAAATTCGCACTAATCTGTTACCACCGAAGTAGGAGTCATTCACAAAGGGATGGCTTAAAGATTTTTAAATTAATTTTTATTTTTATTTGAATAATACTTTGTGATGGTTAATTTTTTGTGTCAACTTGTCTGAGCCATGGGTTGCCCAGATATTTGGTCAAATATTATTCTGGATGTGTGCTTTAGCTCAGGCTTCCCTAAAAAATACCATAGGCTGGCTGGATTAAATAGTAGAATTTTCTCTGTAGTTCTGGAGGCTGGAAAGTCCAAGATCAGGGTCTGGCAGGATTTGGCTCCTGGTGAGGGCTGTCTTCCTTGCTTGCAGACAGCCACCTTCTCTCTGTGTCCTCACATGGCCTCTCCTGGGTGTGTGAAAAAGCAAAGAGGTTTTTTTTCTCTCTCTCTCCTGCTCTCTCTCTTCCTTTTCTTATAAGGCCACTAATCCTATTGCACTAAGATCCCACCCTTATGACCTCATTTGATCTTAATTACCTCCTAAAAGCCCTATCTCCAAATGCTGTCACATCAGGGGTTTGTGCTAGGAATGGGGGTGGGGGAGACACAGTTCAGTCCATAGCTGTGTGTCTGGGAGAATCCCTGGATGAGATTAACATTACCCTGGTAGACTGAGTAAAGACCTTCCTCCCTAATGTGGGTGGGCCTCATCCAATCAGTTGCAGGCCTGCATAGAACAAAGAGGCTGACTCTCTGACAAGTAAGAGGAAGTCTTCCTGCCTCCTGCCTGGTTGCCTTGAGTTGGGACATGGGTCTTTTCCTGCCTTCAGACTCAAATGAAACATTGGCTCTTGGTGGGTCTCAGGCCTGCCAGCTTTTGGACTGAAACTTACACCCTCAGCCCTCCTGGGCCCTAGCTTGCCAACTAGAGATCTTGGGACTTCTCAGCCTCCATAATCATGTGAGCCAACTCTTTTTAATAAACCTCTCAGGATAACTTAATTCCCATGGGTTTTGATTTCCTGTTGTCATTATGAGTGGGAGGTTTCTTTACATATTAAGTTCAGACTAACTGTGTGACCTTTGGAAATACACACACACACACACACACACACACACGTATGTATAGGTATATATCCCATTGGTTCTATTTCTCTGGAGAGCCCTAATACGTACACTTACACCATTATTACAAATTGAAGTAGTTTCAGGCCGGGCCCAGTGGCTCACACCTGTAATCTCAGTGCTTTGGGAGGCCAGGAGTTCTAGGCCAGCCTGGGCAACATAGCGAGACCCCCATCTATACAAAAAATTTTAAAAAATTAGCCAGGTGTACAGTCCCAGCTACTCGAGAGGCTGAGGCAGGAGGATTGTTTGAACCCAGGAGTTCAAGGTTACAGTGAGCTATGATCGCGGCATTACTGCACTGTAGCCTGAGTGACAGAGCAAGAACCTGTTCCTAAAAAAAAAAAAAAAAAATTAAAAAATGTAAGTAGTTTCAAGAGGTTTATCAGCAAAAAAAGGTGTTCCTTGCCTCACTCCTGCACCTCTAGGTCCATCGGGCAGTGGTGGCCGCCACCCCCCCATCTTCTGTTTGCACTGGTACCCACTTCCACGTGTCTAGGTAGTGCAAGCATGCTCGGTGTGCTGCATGGTCAGCCCGCAGCCTCGGTCCTGTCGATTAATTGCCACCTTAGCATTCCCTAAATGCCTCCGTTTACTAGGGCCGTTTCTGGCCCCTCCCGATCCCATGGGTATCTGTTTTTGCACCTGTGCCCAGTTTTAATTGCTGTCGCTTGTTAGTGTGGTTTTAACATCGAGATGGGCGATCTCCCCCAGTTACTAATCTTTCGTGACATTATCACATAGTTATTCTTCTAGATATCTCTTAGAAACATGGAATGACATGACTGAAATCGTCCTGTTGAGATTTGTTCTGGAACCACACTAAATGTATAGATGAATTTAGAGGGAATATCCTCCTCACAGTGCTGAGCCCTCGGTCCAACGGAATGGTGTACGTCTGTGTTTACTGAAGTCATCTCTTCGGCCCCTCGGAAGAGTTTATGACATGTAGACCCCTGCCTTTTCCTTGATAACTTCATTCCAGCGGGCTTTGGATTTCCTGCTGTCATTATGAATGGGGGTCTCTTTACATATTAGGCTCATCCCAGCTGTGTGACTGCTACAAATTATGTAACCTCTCTCTGCCTCAGTTTCCCAGCTTTGAGATGGGTTGAACAATCGTCCCACATCACAGGGTTGGTGTACCAAACAGATGAGCTAATTTTGGTAAAGTGGTATATAATGCTTGTCACAGAGGAGGCACCATATTTGATGGTTAAATTAAAAAAAAATAGGGAGATTATGATTTGCAAATATTTTTTCCAGTGTGTCATAGCTTCTGACTTTGCTTGCATTGAGTTTTTTGTTTTTGCCTTGAGAAAGGTGTATACATATGCACACAATCAAATTTACTAAACATTTTTAAATAAAGATAATGGGTTTGGGTCCATTAGAAAGGCCTTCCCAACTCCAGCTTTCTAAAGAACTCTCCTATGTTTACTTCTAGTATACTTATGATTAAGTTTTCAGCATTGAAATCTTTAATCCATTTGAAATATATGCTCCTGCAAGATGTGAGGTATGGTTTTACCCAATTGTTGGATGGTTTTTTGGTTTCAGCACCATTGATGGAATAGTGCCTTCTTTCCATTGATTTGAGATGAAATTTTATCACATTCTTAATTGTGTGTGTTTGAGCCTCTTTCTTGACTCTCTTTTTCCATTTATATTTCTCTTCCACAGCCAATATCATGCTGTTTTACATACTAAAACTTTATGTTTTAATAGTCATCATGGCTACATCTAGTTCATTCACTTTACCCTTCTTTTTCAAAATTTTCATGGTTATTTTTATTTTTTCATATGAGCATTTAAATCAGCTATTATACATGCCCCCAAAAAATACTTATTGGAATTTTTATTGGAATCCCATAAATTTATAATTTAACTTATGAAAACTTGACACCTTTCTAATGTTGAATTATCCTAAGAAGGGCAAATGTGTTTCCATTTGTTAATTTCTTCATGTTTCTTAAGAACATTTTAAAGTTTCTTTGATATCAGTCTTGCCAACTTCCTGTTAAATTTATTTCTAGGTATTTATCTTTTGTTGTTATTGCAAAGGAGGCCTCTTCTTCCATTAAATATCCTAACTGGTTATTGTTTGTGAATATGAAAGCTAGTGATTTCTATATATTAATTCTGTATCGTGCTTTCTTGGTGAATTTTTTTATTTGAGATTTTTCAGGTGAGTAGTTTGGGATTTGCAGGTATACAACTGTATCACGTGCGAATAGTGATTGTATTTCTTCATTCTTGCCAATTTTAAACCTCTGTCTCCTTTCTCTTGTCTGATCATGTTGTCCAGTTCCTCTAGTGTGGTCTTTCATAGTAATGGGAATTCTCATGTTGTGCCTAGCTTTAAAAACTGATAGTGGCTGAGAGAGAGATAGTTTATTATGCTGAAGAAATATCCACTGATCCCTATTTTGCTGAGAATGTTATCAAACATTTTACAATTTTGTTAGATGTCTTTTCATCATGTATAGAGGATATCATGATTTATCTCTTTAGATTTAAGAACATGGTGAATTATTCTGTTACTAGACATCCTAACACTGAATCATTTGCATTTCTGGAATCACCTGTTTATCATGATGCCTTTTCATGTGCTTTGGATTATGTTTGCTCGTGTTTTATTTAGCATTTTTCTAATTATATTTGCAAATTTAATAGTTCTGTAGTTTTTTCTGTGCATTCTGTCAAGGGTTGCTGTCAATGCTGTACTTGCTTCATAAAAAGAATGTAGATGTTTACCCTTTTTGTAAGTACTAGATATGGAATTATCTACTCTTTAGAAATTTGGTAGAATTCCCTTCAGAAATTGTTTTGTCCTGGTGTCATTTTGGGAGGTGGTCCTTGACAATTTTCTCTATGTCTCCTATGGAAATAATCCGTTTAGATTTTTTTTTCTCTACTATATCAGTTTTGATAAATTATATTTTCTTATAAAATTATTCATCTTAATCCTAATTTCTAAATTATATTTAAAGGTTAGGCAAAACAGTGCTAAGATTTGTGTAGCTGTTTCTCCCTTGTTTCCGATGTTACCTGTGTGCACTCTGGCTCCCTCTCAAACCCTTAGCTCATAACTTACCTTGTCACTCTTGTTCCTGTCCTAGTGTCTGTTTTTATTTTTATTGATTCCTTCCTTTTCCTTCTTTTAGTTTCTTTTTTTTTTTATTCTTATTTCAGCATATTGTAGGGGTACAAAAGTTTAGGGTGCGTATATTGCCCTTGCCGCCACCCCCGAGTCAGAGCTTTAGTTTCTTTTTGATTGATGATAATTTCATTGGTTTTCATTCTGTTTCCTTGATGTAAGCCTTTATGGCAATAAATATGCCTCTTAGCACTGATTAAATTATATTTCATATATTCTGGCATATTATTTCTTTATTTTTATTTTCTAAAACTTCTACAATTTTTCTGTTTATTTCTTCTTTCACCAAAGAGAAGTTTGAGAGAGATTTTTGAAATTTTCCCATGGAAATAGCTTTTTTGGTCTTCCACGAGTTTCCACTTGGTTTGCTCTGTGATTATGAGCGTGATCTGTAACATGTCCAGTATTTGAAACTTGCAGTTTTCTTTGTGGTTCCACAGAGGCCAGTTTACATGTTCCGAGGGTGCTTGAAAAGAAGGTGCATCCCTTCCTTCATGGTAGAGAACTTGAACTGTACTCACCGATTCTATGGTATTATGCTGTGTAGATTTGCGGTATCTTTACTCCGTGAAGTTATCTGTCACGGACTGAGAAAGGGGAACTGAAGTCTGCTAATATTGCCTGCCTGTGTCCACAGCGCTCAGCTAGTCTCCATGTGCTAAACACACGGTGTTACTTTGTCCATACCTACCACAGCATGTGGTGCACACTCCTTAGGAATCTCCCCTTCGAAAATAAGGCAACGTGCTCCTCTCTGAATCATTTCATGCCTTTTGGCTTAAATTGCTCCTTGAGTGGCTTGAAGACCCCAAACCTCACTGTATTGTTGTTTGCAGAGGTTTCCTATGAAGTACCCGTCCCTTTATTTCCAACTTTTCTGAATCAGCCAGAGAGCTGAGTGTTTTTTTCTATGAAATCAAGAACTTTTTAAAAAAATAGATGAGTAGAGAAGGGCCGTCTTGTTTCTGTCCTACTGTTAAGTTTTATGTTTACGTTTGTGTAGCTTCTTTTTCTTTCACTGTGTGATCGGTCTGCTTGTTGGTTTGTTTGTGTAGTTCTTTTATCCAGGAAACCTTGTACTTTCAGTGCAGTGGTTACTGGAAGGGTCAATGACCCAAAGGACACATTTCACACGCAGGCCATGTGGGGGCAGCACGCTGGTTTATTCACCCGGGTGCGGGTGGGCTGGGTCCGAAAAGACGGTCAGCACAGAAAGGGGTTTAGGGAGGGTCTTTATACATGGGGATAGCAGACCCCCTCCCACCTGCCCTATTCAGTTCTTTGCTTCTGGGCCAAACTGGCAGGTGACGAATTGCTTCCTGCCACGTGCAGTCGTGTGTGGCAGAGGACAGTGGGCAGAACAGCTGCTTGTAGTAAATTCTTCTTCCAACAGCCAACTCCTATGACCCCTCTGCCCCAGTTACATCCATCCTTCTGCTCTGGCGTCGTCCTTATCAGGACAGCTAGGGAGGGACAGCCTTCGTCTCCATCAGGGAGGGAGGGGAAGGATCGCCGGCTGCAGCTGTCAGATCTACAAAGTCCGGGCACTCCCCAGACTCCTGCAGCTATCGTTTTACAAGCCTAAGCTTGGCATTAACCAATTCTGTCCTCTACATACTTTTCGGGTTCCCACCTGGAACGCACCTAACAGTTACCTTTATCATAACGTTATAGTGTCATGTAAGGACAGAGAGTCTCTTGGTCCTGTGTTTTGTGACAGTATGTGTGAGTTCCCTACTATCAGACGAGGACATTTTCTTTCCCACCCTCCGCCTCTCTGCCGTCACTTAATTTTAGTCACTCTTAAATCGTCTTTGGCTGGATTTGTCAGTTTTATTTGTTTCCTGTAGGCTCCCAGCCGTGGTAGACGAGAGTCCGTAAACTCATTCTACTCCTACCTTCCTTCCTCTTCCCTCCTCAGTTTCTGTCAGTCATAGCCTTTGCTTGTGTTTTTTGTTTTCTTACAGACAGGGTCCTGCTCTGTCACCCAGGCTGCAGTGCAGTGGCACAGTCACAGTTCACTGCAACCTTGGACCCCCACGCTCAGGGATCCTCCCACCTCAGCCTCCCAGGTAGGCAGGAGTGAGGACTGAACTCTGACTGTTTTCCTTCTTGCCCAGCTTCCTTTCTAAGAGGCGTGGTGAGTCACACCTACAAACAATAAAATCTCATTAAACAGGTTTGCATTGGCCCAGTGTAATGTGGCTTACTTTCCAACCTGATTCCGGTACAGAGTCACATGAGAGATAAAAGACCCCCTTATCTAAACTCAAGCATCCCTTTCTACTGACTCCAGGTCTTTAGACAAAGCTTAACTGTTTCAACCAGTTGCCGACTAAAGAATCCCTAAAACCCACCTGTCTTGTAAGTCCCTGCTTCGAGATGTCCTGTGTTTTCAGGCGGAAGCAATGTACACCTTCCACGTATGGATTTCTGGTTTTTCCTGCACCTGCTGTCTCCGTGAATGCTTAGAGCCGCGGACCCGGCCGCCTTGGGCACATTTTCTCAAGACCTCTTCACACCATATTCCTGGCCACAGTTGCACATGTGCCACTCAGAAAAAACCTGTTCAAATGGTTTTATAGAGTTTGGGATTTTTCCCTTGACAGGCAGGAGAGATGGGACTAGAGCAACAGCTTGCAAACTTCTCTCAGCTCTGCCCACCTGCCGCACGCGCTGTCCTCTGTCGGCCTGGACTCTTGCTCCAGGCCTCTCTAGGTGCCCTCTGCACAGAATGCTCGAGGACGGGGCTTCTCAGAGTGGACTGCAGGTGGATCACCTGGGGTCTCGTTCGAGTGCGAATTGCGATTCTGTAGGTCTGGGGCAGACCTTTCTGACAAGCTCTCAGATGGGCAGTGCTGCTGGTCCCTGGGCCCCTTCACCAAGGTCTAGGTTGTACCCCAGTCTCATCCTTCAGGCCATAGCTAGACCTCACCTCCCCCTGGAAGCCCTCCGGGTCCTCCTGAGGTGGAATAAAAATCTCCATCAGACACTCACCCTGGTGGTGGTGATTAGCTTGGCCTCTATGGCCGGCCCAACCTACTGACTCCTCCTGGGAAGCAGGAAGTGGGTGTGGCCACCATCGTGCCACCCGGACCCAGCACTGCACCTGGCTCCCAGAAGATACTCAATGACTCTTTTCTGAATCAGTGCATGAATGTTTACTTGTCTGGATTCTCTATGCTTTTTACAATCTCATTAAAACATTTTCAGTCCCCAGACAGTAAAAATGTTAAATATACTTGCATGTATCATGCACCTGGCAAAAACACGGCCATTTCATTCTCGGAGAGCTGCTGTGATTCTCCCCATTGACCCACCTGTGCCTTCCAGCCCCTTCCCTGAGCTCCCACTCCCCATCCATCTGCACGTAGCAGGAAGAGCATTTTGAACTCATCTGAACCCTCGAGGAGAAAGAAGGCCACATCTCCACTTATCCCCTCCCCCTGCACATGAGTAGCCTGAGGTGACCTGTCTCATAATTGCTGACATATGTAGACTTCCTTCCTTCAGTTATCAATGAGGCCTTGTTGCTGTCGTCCTTCGAAATCAGCTCAAATGTTGAGCCTGAGGCTTGCTCTTCCTAAGGCTTCTTGGAGAAGCTGTCTGGCCAGCTACGAGAGGGGCCACTCGGACAATTCCTTCCCTATAAGATGGGGACACTGACACCACCTTTGCATGACAGCTCAGGTGTGCAAGGCTCAGGTTATACGTTTGCCTAACCTGCTATCCCAGCACACAGCGTGTTGCCGGGCAGATAGTGGGGACTCCATAAACATTATTTCATTGACTATATGAAGGGATAAATGGAAGCATCTGGTAAGCTGAACTCTCAGAAGAAATAGAAGGCATTAATATCAGCAACTTTGAATGTCTTTGAAAGAGAATGAATCTAATCAATAGAACTGTACCCCAGGAATAGGAAAATTGAGGCATTCTTTTTGGTCCTTTGTTAGGGAAACCCCAAGTAGCTTTTCAAAACGCAGGTGAGTATGCAGAGAATCAAGTTGTCGGGGAGGCAGGAAGAAGGAAGAGTGGTTCCTTTGGGTTGTCATTAAAATAAACCCGATTCTTACCAGCAAGTCTGCTCACTCACTGATGTGGCCATCCACAACTGTCATGGAGTGCCAGTGTGACCCAGGTCCTGCACTGCCCTGGGGACAGAGCTGGGAGCTAGTCAAAAGCCCCATCCTCAAAGAACTTGAGGGTCTAGTTCCAGATAAGACACAAGTTAACAAGTGAGTATCTAAAATAATGCCGGGCACTGCCAGGTGCCACACAGAGGGGAAAGTGAGGGGGAGGAAGGAGGTGCAGGTTGAGGGAAATATGCCCATGCCACCCATCGTGCCCTGCCCATTGCCATGACCCATTTCCAGTGTCCCCTATAGCCTGCTCTTTGGTGACTTTCCCTCCTCTTGAAGGCTAAGCTGGATAGTGACAGGCCAGTAGCCATCGTCTGCACAAACATTTGGGGGAGGCGAGAGAAAACTCCAGGAACTGGTCTTTCAAAAACCAGAGTGGCGTGGCAGTGGGCCGGCCTGCCTTCTGCCCCGCCAGCCCTGCAGTGGGTGTGGTGCCATGACGTGCCCAGTTCAGCCTGTATGTCTCACTTCCAGTCTCCGTCTCCCTCCTGCTTACGTGCTAAGCCTGACCCCACCCAGTGTCAGCCCCTGTTCTCATGCCAGGAAGCACGGGCCTGGCATGAATGTCACTTGTAAGGTGTCTAGAAGGGTGGGGTACTCAAAGAACAGGCTGTCTCTATGACAGCAGCCAGCTTGCTCACCCTGTTCTGGGATTAGGACATCAGTAAGGTGGCCCCTCATTTGGCCCGCCCCCCAGTGCTCCCCAGCAAGGCCCACCTCAGGTACACCTTCATCTTCCCACCTGCCTGCCCACCCTGCTGCTCGCCCTGACAAGCTCTGCTTGTCACCATCCTCCTCTCTGGAGGTTTAGATGACCTTTCCAGAATCCTTTCCACCTAGACATTCTATGACTCTGGTCTCATATTTTTCCAGATTCAGATGGTAAATTGTTCTTTTAATAAACTAATCCTGTGAATAAGTGTTTCCAGGGGAAAGAAACACAGGTGACCTGGAAGCCCTTCTCAAGCTTTTGCACATGAATCACTGGGGATCTTGTGAGAATGGGGGTTCCCGGCGGGTGGTGGGGGGAGGCTAAGCACGGCACCTGCAGTCCTGACAAGCATCCGGGCGCTGTGGGCCTGGGACTAGTCCTTGAGTATCACGAGTCAGAGTGGCTTCTCTCCTCCCATCCTTTACCATTAAACTCAGTGGCTCTCAACCAGGGACAATTTTGCCTCCTAGGGAGACATTTGTGGTGGCCACAATGGGGACATTGTCACTGGCCAGCTAGTAAACAGAGATGAGGGATGCTTCTCAATGTCCTCCATGCACAGGACAGACCCCACAGCAAAGAATTATCCAGCCCCAAATACCGAGATCTAATGCTGTCTATACTTTGGAGCCACCAGAGTTCTTGTAAAAGATATAAATCCCCAGGGCCCTTCTTAGACGACGACATTAGAATCTCCAAGGGTGGTGCCTTGGTTCTATGTGTTCAGATGTGCCCTGTGATTGCAATGTGCAGACCCAGTGGAGAGAACCAGTGGCCTCAACCCTCAGCCAGCATTGACTCTAATGGTGGAAATCGTGAGCGGGGTAAGAGGGTCGGTATCTGGGGACTTTTTATGTTTCCTACAATTGCATAGCATATGCGTTTGCTCACACCAGCTGCCAGGGTGTGGAGCGGCCGGAAGACGAATGGCTGAGTGGTCTGCTCAGTTGGGACATGGGGAAGCCGAGGCCTTCCTCTGTGGACTGGGCCCAGCTGCAAGGGTCGGGGCCGAGGTTCTCATGTGCTCCCTTTCCGGGAGACCCAGTCCACCTTATGTTTGCCACTACTGGCTTCAAACAGCACAGGGACTAAAGGGAATGTTTCATTTCATCTTTAATAAAACTATGGAGGCGGATAGTTCATCATCATCATCATAATCATCTGATTTTACAGGTGAGAAAAAGTAGGGGCCAGAAGAAATAGTTGAACTAGCTTGGAAAGTGGCAGAGCTAAGATTAGAACCAGAATTTACAAATTCAAATCAAAAGAGGTCACAGCCATTATGGAAAACAGTGTGGAGATTCCCAAAAAAGTTAAAAAGTAGAATGTCCGTGTGATCCAGCCGCCCCACCACTGGGTGTGTATCCAAAGGAAGTGAAAGCGGTATGTCATAGAGATGCCTGCCCTGCCAGGCTCCCTGCAGCACCGGTCACGATAGCCATGGTAGGGAAGCAACCTCAATGTGCGTTAACACGTATGGATAAAGAAAACGTGGCGGTGTACATCCCACTGGAATACCAGTCAGTCTCGAAAAACGAGGAAACCCTGTCATTTGCAACAAAATGGATGAACCTGGAGGACATCATGCTAAGTGAAATAAGCCCGGCACGGACAGACAAATTCCTCATGGCCTCACTTAGAAGTGGAATCTGAGAAAGTCAAACTCAAAGACACAGAGTAGAATGGCGGTTACCAGGACCTGGGGAGTGGGGACGGGAGATGCTGGCCCCAAGGGTACTGATCTGTCAGATGGGAGGACTAAGCTCGAGAGATCTGCTGCACCCCACAGGGACTAAAGTTACTAACACTATATTGTCTACTTGAGAATTGCTAAGAGAGTGGATTTTAAATGTTCTAACCACACAAACATGATATGTATATGAGGTAATGCATGTGTTAATTGGCTTGATTTAGCTATTCCACAATGCATACATATATTAATATGAAAACCTCACATTGTACATGTAAATGTTTACAAGTTTTGTGTGTCAATAATCCCTTAATAAAGCTGGGAGAAAAATCTAGTGAGGTCCTCACTTTATTCCATTGCTTCCCATAGGGTTCATTTGTTCATTCATTCATGCAAAATGCACTGAAAGTTTGTTATGTGCCAGGCATCGTTTTAGGAACTGGAAAAGAAGTCTTAGTTCTTGCCCACAAGTAACTCACGGACTATTGCATGGGGGGATAATGGGAACAGGTGATTATAATACAGTGTGATTCATGCCCCAGAGCAAGTGCACAGGAGGGGCCCCTTGATCCCGTCCCTTGTCTGAGGCCTACCTGCTGTGTGACCTTGGACACAGCACTGCACTTCTCAGATCCTCAGCTGCCCCCTCTGTGAGATGGGTGCAACCGTTCCACCTCCTGAGTTGCCGTGGTTATAGCACAGAGACCCCGAAGTAAAAAGTTCAAAGTAAACGGTTGTTCGTTCATTCATCTGTCTAATTAAGATACTGGAAGGAGGAGGGAGGAAGGGCAATGACCAGGCAGACTCGGTTCGGTGAAAAAGTGAAAACTTCTTTTGTTTTTCTCTTTAGAAAGAAGGCAGACATTTTTGTTGAGTAGAGTTTGAAAATTTTCTTGTCTTTTTTAAAAAAGATGTGTGTGTGTGTGTGTGTGTGTGTGTGTGTTACCACTCTACTGATCCTCGCTTGGTTTTTGCTCCCTTCTAAAAGGGGTATTTCCATTGTAAGAACAGCACGATCAGGGTTCATGGCCATGACTGTTGTGAGGTGTGTAACCAAGGAGTTTTTGATTGCATTCCTAATTAGGTATTCGTCCTTTGTTCTGCACAATGAGAGAATGAGTTTAGTGTCTATTTCTTTCAGAAAACTGCTTTTCTCCAGCCAAATCCTGTGCTGATCAAACAGCTGTATCATTTCTTACCTGTCAACCTTGACAACCAGGACAATCAGAGGTATGGCTTCAACCTCTCTTCCTGATTCCTGTGGTCTGAACTTCAATTGCACTTATTGGGAAGAGCCAAGAGCATTGCTGTATGTGACAAATGTGGTTCAAAAAATATTAGCTTGTTGTTACTCCCAGTTGAATCCAGTTTGAGGTCTTTGAAGATCAGGCCTTCAAGAGACAATATTTACATATAACATAAGGTGTGGGAGCAAACACTGCGCAGCCATGGCTCAAGTCATTTCACCCGAGATTCCATTTCCTCACCGCACAGCAGGGAACTGCAGAGCAGACTGCCTAGGGGCCTCACCCAGTGCCGGAGAGTACTGAGGCTCTGGGTTTGGATCGTCACTGCAATGGAAGAAAAAATGCCCCAAGGGAAGTCTAGACTTTTCGCCAGCTCTGCATTGCAGTAGGCATTTATTCAACACATACAGGCAGACTTGAGAGATATTGCAGGTTGAGTTTCAGACCACTCCAATAAAGCAAATGTCACAATAAAATGAGTCACACAAATGTTTTGGTTTCCTGGTGGCTATAAAAGTTACATTTACACTATACTGTAGTCTATTAAGTGTGCAATAACATTACATCTTAAAAAAGAAATGTACATACATTAATTAAAAATACTTTATTGCTAAAAAATGCTAATGATCATCTGAGTCTTCAACAAGTTGTCACCTTTTTGCAGGTGGAGGGTCTTGCCTCCATGTTGGTGGCTGCTAACTAATTGGGGTGATGGTTGCTGAAGGTAGGGGTGGCTGTGACAGTTTCTTAAAATAAGACAACAATGAAGTTTGCCCCATCAATTGACTTTTCCTTCTCCAAAACATTTCTCTGTAGCATGCCATGCTGTTTGATAGCATTTGACCCACAGTAGAACTTCTTTAGGAGTTGGAGTCAATGCTCACAAACCCTGCTTTATCAACTCAGTTTCCCTAATAGTCTAAATCCTTTGTTGTCATTTCAACAATGTTCGTGGCATCTTCACCAGAAGTAGATTCCATCTCAAGAATCCATTTTCTTTGCTCATCCATAAGAAGCAATTCCTCATCCTTTCAAGTTTCATCAAGAGATTGCAGCAATTCAGTCACATTTTCAGGCCCCATTTCTGATTCTAGTTCTCTTGCCATTCCCACCATATCTGCAGTGACTTCCTCCACTGAAGTCTTGAACCCCTCAAAGTCATCCATGAGTGTTGGATTAAAATTCTTCCAAACTCCTGTTGATGTTGATATTTTGACCTATTCTTATGAATCATGAATGGTCTTAATGTCATCTAGAATGGTGAATTCTTTCCAGAATGTTTTCAATTGAGTTTGCCCAGATCCATCAAAGGAATCACCCTCTGTGGCAGCTATAGCCTTACAAAACGTATTCCTTAAATCATAAGACTTAAAAGTCAAAATTACTTCTTAATCAATAGGCTGCAGAATGAGTGTTGTATTGGCAGCCATGAAAACAACATTTATCTCCTTGTACATCACCATCAGAGCTCTTGGGTGACCAGGTGCACTGTCAATGAGCAGTAAAATTTTGAAAAGAACATTTTTTCCTAAGCAGTAGACCACAGTAGTGGGCTTGAAATATTCAGTAAATCATGATATAAACAGATGTGCTGTCATCCAGGCTTCATTGTTGCATTTCTAGAACACAGAGTAGATTGAATATAATTCTTAAGGGCTCTGGGATTTTCAGAATGGTAAATGAGCATTGGCCTTAACTCAAAGTCACTAGCTACATTATTCCCTAACAAGAGAGTCAGCCTGTCCTTCGAAGCTTTGAAGCCAGGCATTGATGTCTCTTCTCTAGCTATGAAAGTCCTACACGACATCTTCTTCCAATAGAAGGGTGTTTCATCTACAGTGAAAATCTGTTGTTCAGTGTAGCCACCTTTATCAATGATCTCAGCTAGATCTTCTGGATAATTTGCTGCAGCTTCTACATCAGCACTTGCTACTTCACCTTGCACTTTTATGTTATGAAGACGGCTTCTTTCCTTAAACATCATGAACCAACCACAGCTAGCTTCCAACTTTTCTTCTGCAGCTTCCTCACCTCGCTCAACCTTAATGGAATTGAAGAGAGTTAGGGCCTTGCCCAGGATTAGGCTTTGGCTTAATGGAGTGTTGTGGCTGGTTTGATTTTCTATCCAGACACTGAAACTTTCTCCATATCAGCAATAAGGCTATTTCACTTTCTCATCACTCATGTGTTCACTGGAGTAGCACTTTTAATTTCCATCAAGAACTTTTCCATAGCATTCACAACGTGGCTAACTGGCACAAAAGGCCTAGCTTTCCACCTGTCTCAGCTTTTGACATGGCTTCCTCAGTCAGCTTAATCATTTCTAACTTTTGATTTAAAGAGACCTAAGACTCTTCCTCTTCCTTTGAATACTTAGAAGCCATTGTAGGATTATTAAATAGCCTAATTTGTTGTGTCTCAAGGAATAGGGAGGCCCAGGGAGTGGGAGAGGGAGAGAGATGGGGGAACGGCTGGTTGGCAGAGCAGTCAGAAGACACACAACATTTATTAGGTTCACTGTCTTATACCGGCATGTTTGTGCCACCCCCAAAAGAATTAAATAGTAATATCAAAGATCATTGATGAGAGATTACCACAACAGATATAATAATAATGAAAAATTTACAATATTGCAAGAATTACCAAAATGTGATCCGAGACTCAAAGTGAGTACATGCTGTTGGAAAAATGGTGTTGATAGACTTCCCTATGCAAATGTGAACAGATGTGACCTGAAAGAGCCAGTCCTTCAAGATGCTTCAGAGTGGCTAACTGGGCCCAAATGTAAAAGAGCACCAAGGTGCCATGTGGTGACCAGGGGTCAGGCACACTGCGCTGCCGCAAAGCCCCGCATTACTTATCTTTGGTACTATACTCTCAGAGCTCACCTGAACCAACCAATCGGAGCTCAGCCGCCTTGGCCAATCAGGGTTCATCTGTATTAACCAATCAGAACTCAGTGGCATTGACCAATCGGAACTACGCAAGTTTCAAGCCTTTGTTTACATAAGCGGACCTGATTGGGAACCTCAGCGGGAACTTTTGGACGGAATTAGACTCCTTTTGTTCTCTGGAGCGCACCTTTGTCTCACACCCGAGGCAGCGTCTCAGGTTTGCACGCTGTTCTCTGGAATAAAGTCACTTTCCTCCAGATTCCTTTTTCAGAGAACTTTTGTTACACCGGGTTCCCCGCACTTTCGGTTGGTGAAGATACACATGCGAAGCGCAGCCGGGCAGCGATGCCCGAGGTGGGCTGTATTAGTTCCCGAGTGGGTGCGGAGCAAGCCCACGCTTGCTTACCTGGCCCCGCAGCCCACCTGTGACCTGCGCCCAGAGCCCTCAAGAGCGTGTCCCACCAAGACCAGGAAAGTGCGGGGCGGGAGGGAGCCAGGCCCTAGGCGTTTCCATGGAAACGCTTTCATTTGAAAATCCTTGCGGAGTGGTTCAGCCAGACTCCTCATGCCAGACCTGATGCTCCCCGCATGGCAGTGGGGAGACGCTCGGAGCTGCATTGGGGACCCAGCAGCGAGAGACCGCTGGACTGGACTGGGCTTGGAGGGGATGAGAGAGGACGTGGCCAGAAAGGGAACGTGGACCCAAGGGGACACGTGGGGGGAGGGGCGCGGCCGGATGGGGATGTGGTAGACAAGGTGGACAGTGGAGGCCGTGGAGGCTCGTCCCGTCCCCCTGGGTCTACCGGCGGGAACGTCCGCGTGCACTCGACACTGGCCGGGCCCGGGGCGGCTGGGGGGCCACCACGCGTGCGCGGGGCGCTGCGGCTCCGCGGGGATGGCGGGAGCGCGGCGCCGGTTCCTCGAGGCGAGGGGAGGCAGGAGCCGGCGACTCGGTGAGCGGACCTGGGCGGGCCCCAATGCTGGGACCCCGGGAGGTGGCAGGGCGGGCGGGCTAGTGTCCCGGGCTGTGCATGCCCTCGGGGCTGGCCTGCGGGCGGTCGCACGCGGTCCTCACCCGCTTCCGAATCACAACCCCTGGGGGACCTGAGCTTCGCCCCTCTGCACCCGTCCCAGACTGGGGCTCCAGGGCGTGGACCCCGGCCCTGGCCCGGGACCTCCAGCGGGCGGGCACTGAGGAGCCCCAAAGTCCCCTTGGGGAGTCCCCAGGGGCGGTGTTCGCTGAGAGGATCCGGAACCTGCGGCGGGGGAGGGGTCGTCACCTTGTCCCTGCAAATGCTGGGAGGCCTCGCAGGGCCAGTAAAGGGATCCCGGGGGGCGGGGGCAGGACGTCTGGGAAGGGGACCAGACAGCGGCTAGGGAGACCAGCTAGCGGGCCGCCAAGGCCACCGTCTAGGCCAGGGGCTGGCGTGTGAAGAGCCAAGTGGGAGGTTCCACTTCGGCGGTGCGGACCAGGCCCTCCCTGCTACAGCCAAGGGGACCCAGCGCGGAGCCTGGTGACCCCTGCACACGCCTTCCCGCCTTTCTTTGCGCGCTGGTATTTTCACTGCTCCGACAATTTGGAGCAGAAATGCGTTCGTTGGGAACGATGGGTTCCCCACTCGCGCTCTCCGGAGCCTCCCCCGCCGCGGGGCAGCGGGCTGCGGGCTCAGTGAGGGAGCACGAGATGGAAAAGAGAGTGAGGTCGGTGCGGAGTCCGTGCTGGGTCCGGGCAGCCGCAGGCTTCCTGAGCGAGCATTTGGGATGGGGAAGCTCGGTCCCCACGCGGGGCGGTTCGGTCGCACTTGATCCCTCTGAGCAGTTACACTGATTTCAGAAATACGTTCTGCGTTCTTCCATTTAGCAGTTTTGGACTCCTACGTGCATACTCTACTGAGATGTTTTGTTTTCTTTCTCAAAGGACTTACCTTTAGGAGGAATCTTTCTTCTTGGAATCCAGGCATCAGAGAGAGTGCAGGTTTGGCTCCAGACCTCTGCAGCAAAGCACATGTCACAGTAAAGCCAGTCACACAAGTTTCACGGTTTCCCAGTGCATGGTAGTTGTGTTTACACTATATTATAGTCTTTTAAGTGTGCAATAGCCTGGTGTCTTTTTTATATGTTATGGAGACGGCTTCTTTCCTTAAACCCCATGAACCAGCCTCTGCTAGCTGCCAACTTTTCTTCTGCGGCTTCGTGGCCTCCCTCAGCCTTCCTAGGATTCAGGAGAGTTAGGCCTTGCCCTGGGTTAGGCTTTGGCATAAGGGCATGGCTTAGGGCTGGCTTGGTCTTTTATCTAGACCACTAAAACTGTCTCCGTATCTGCAGTAAAGCTGTTTCACTTTATCATTCTTCTACTCACTGGGTTTTCACTTTTTATTTCCTTCAAGAACTTTCCCTTGCATTTATGACTTAATTGTTTGTGCACGTGCTTAGCATTTGACCTATCTTGGCTTTGAACAGCCTTCCTCACTAAGCTTAATCATTTCTAGCCTTTGATTTGAAGTGAAATTCGTGTGACTCTTTCTTTCACTTGGACATTTAGAGGCCATTATTATCAATTGGTCTAATTTCAATATTGTGTCTCAGGGAACAGGGAAGGTGGAGGAGAGGGAGAGAGATGGTCAGGGAAGTGGCAGAATGCATACCATATTGATTAGGTTCATGGTGCCAAAAAACAATCGCAATGGTAACATGGAAGATGGCTCATCACAGCTCACCATAGCAGAATGATGAAAAAGTTTGAAATATTGTGAGGATTACCAAACTCTGACACAGACACACAGTGAGCAGCACCTTCTTTGGAAAAATGGTGCCGCCAGACTTGCTGAACTCAGGGTTGTCACAGACTTTAATTTTTAAAAATGTCTGTGAAGTGCGATAAAGTGAAGCGCTGTAAAGCGAGATGTGCCCGTATTTCAGGACAAGTGTCATAGAGATTTTTTGATAGTTCCTTCTGTAACTTTTTTCTAAATCAACACTGAAATCTAGCTAGTTTTTCTCTGCATTGCTCATGACAGTTAAAGACAAAATAATAATCGTGGCCATTTATGGGATGCCTCCTTTGCATCCAGCACTGTTCTAGGTACCTTCTGTTTTCTCGCTTAATCTGCATGACTCCCCTATGAGGTGCGTTTCCTTATTCCTGTTGTCTCGATGACAGTGTGTCCCAGACCACCCGCCACTGAGGGCTACTGCTAGGGGTTCCCAGTCAGGCTCATCCAACATCTACACTCTTCCTCCAAACAATTTCAGCTGTTGCGCTAGTGAGAATTGCTTTTTAAAGAGTGGGAAGCAGCCGCAAAGACCATGAGTTTGGGCACCAGCCTTTTGTGTGCTGAGTTTTATCTTCCACACGTCTTACATTCCAGGAGAGGTGCAAATGCACGGGCCTAACTGGTGGTCATTCCAGGAGGAGGTAAGGACCAGGAGGAAGAGAAGCAGGATGAGAGCACAGAGTCTGGGGGTCAGCAGAAGCATGGGACCTTTGCCTTGCCCTTGAGGACCTGGTGACCTCCTGGTTTGGATTTGTTTTCGTGAGAGGAGGCACAGACACACGACCAGGATCTAGGATGCTCCATGCAGGGTCTCCACTTAGGAGACCCTGGTTATAGCCGAGTGCGCACTACTCTGTGTGCATTTCAGCTGCCTAACTGGTCAGAGAGAGGATGAGCAGGGCCCACCACGCTGCTCAAGGGAGCACACAGCATTGTCCTGCAAACTGTAGTCCTGATTTTTATTCCACTTCTGGCCAAAACCTCTTTTCTGGTCTCCAAATGGACCCTCCTTTTCTGACAAATGGACGACAATTGCTTCAGCCTCCCTCAGGTACTGCTGCTCGCTCTGTGTCTCTCAAGTTCATGACAGTCGGGTGCCTTTCCTTCACACGGTGGGTCGCCCCTGCAAGCTCGAGTTCTGCTCCAGGTTCTCCCTGTCCCGTCGTGAAGGCCACATGCGTTGCGATGATACAGAAAGCATGGAAGAAACATTTGGAACTAGGATATAAACATCCCCAGGTGCAACAGCAGGAGTCGAAACAGTCCAAAACTCTGGACTCCTCCCAAAACCGAGAGTGTATGTTTCAGGATGGATTTCTGCAACCAAAGTTGTGACCCAGAGCTGGGTTTCTGCAGTCTGCTCCTTTCCAGTGAAAGCCCCAAGGTAGCATGGACTTTCCGCACAGATACATCTGGCACCTGCAGGAGACTCTCAGGGAAACATTCTGCAAGTAGCAGCGTGACAAGCAGAACCAACAAGACCGGTTTAGAACTGAGATGTGCTGCTCTAGACCGCTGGCCGGTCGTCCTGAGCGCGATGGCTGGGTACCATCAGGTGTGGGAACTGGACCTTTGCGCTACCACCTGGCCCACCCAGAACAAAAGGGAGTAGCCCCAGATGGCAGCTGCCCCTTTCAGGTGAGACAAGGGAGAACACTTGCCAGTTGAAACTCTCAGGTCACCTTTGCCTGCTGCTTCTGCCTGGCACCTTTCAGACTCAGCGAGCTCACTGCCCCTGGGAGTCTCCTCCCCCGAGCATGGTGCCACGGGGAAGCTGCAGATTCTTGGTTTAGGGAGGAGGGTGGATGTTTGTACCCAAAGGCCGCCTTCCCCAAACTCTTCCTCTCCCCTCCCTCCTCTTGCTCCAGGAGAAACCTGTGGTCTCTCCCCTGGCTCTCCATGGCTGTGATTACAGAGGGAGCCCCACCCTGTCCTCAGCCTCCAGCACTGCCAGTGCCTCTTTGTGGCACCCCATGGCCCCATGTTCAAGCACCTTTGGCGGCCACTGCGTATCCTCTGCTCCTCTGTGTTCCCGAAGGTTTTCTACTAGTGGTACTACCACTGCAGGTTGGTCCTCCCTAGGGACCTGTGAGCTGTTGCCTCACTTTCCGGAACTTCGCAGTAGAGCATGAGCTGCACAAGTCCCAGATCTTTGTCAGTTTTGTCCACTGATGCATCACTGGGGCTTAAACAGTGCCTGGGATCTAGTAGGTGCCTAATAAACATTTGGCAAATTGAATTGAACTGAATTGAATGAGGAACTGTACCTCCTGCTGAGATGCTCCGTCTGGGTTTCTGGCCCCTTAAAATATGAACATGCCCCTCCTCCAAGGTTGGAAGAGCTGGGAGGAATCAGCCCTCCACTGTCCTTTGAGGTTCCCCGGGTGTGTGCCACGACATGGACGACATGGACAGCCTTTTGCTCTCCCTGTGGGTGGTCAGTGGCTGTGGTTCTAGATAACCTTGCCCCCAGCTCAAACAGGTCCGGCTGCCCCAAAGCCTTAGAGGAGGAAGTGCAGCTTGCATAATTGTTAATTATTAGTGACATGAAAGTGCCAACTAGCCGTCGGTTGGCTGTGCTAGCATGTTCCATGTATCATTCGGTTTCATCTCAACAATTCTGAAAAGATATTCTTCCCATTTGACAGATAAAAAAAAAAAACCTGAGATTCAAGAGTATTAAATAAGTTGCTCCAAATTCATTAATGTAGTGTGAAACCTTGATTGAAACCCAGGTCTAAATCCGAATCTGGGCCGTTCGTGCCTTTGGTTTCTATGGGACAGCCCAGTGTTTCGGGCAGGCAGCCCAAAGCAGTGGTTCTCAGACTCTCGTCTCAGGACCCTTTATACATATGGAAATGATTTGGGACCCAAAACAACTTTTGTTTATGAGGTTATATCTATTGATGTTTACTGCATTAGAAGTTAAAAGTGAGAAATGTTTAACTATTTATTAATTCATTTAAAAATAACAACAATACAACCATTGCATGTTAGCATAAATATTTTTATGAAAAAATTTTATTTTCTAGAACAAAATATCTAGCGAGAATGGTGTTGTTTTACAGTTTTGCAAATCTCTTTAATGTCCTCAACAGAAGACAGCCAGATGCTCCAGTCTCCCTTTTAATTCAGTCTGTTGCAGTCTGTTTTAGTTGTAGGTCTGGAGGAAACCTGGCCTCACACAGATACGTAGTTGGAATGGTGAGAAGTAGCTTAATACCATTTTCAGATAACTGTGGATATTCTTCTTTGATACTATTCCAAAACTTGATGAGTGGTGGTTTCCTCTCTTACGTTAAAACCCATGGCTCCATCTGGCACTTTGAATGGATCTTTTGCCCTTGCGTGATTGCGCACTTTACATGTTCGTCGTTTGGAACATGCTGGTCCACTGAGTCGTGCAGACCTTCCAGATGTACGGTGGGAAACTCCACTGTACGATCCAGAGAGGGTAAAAGTGAAAAGACAACTAACATCTTCGTATTAAGTTTTCACCTCGCAAACTCCCCGGGGGGTTTGAGACACATTTTGAGACCTGCTGGTCTGTAGTATAAATTGAACGATCGATGAATGCAGAGCTCTGTGAGAGGATACAAAAGAAACAGAACATTAAGTCCAATGATCTTAGCATTTAAAAAGAAAAAGTAAGCATGTGCAATTCATGTGAACTTGAGGAAAGGCAAACGAAGACATGAGCATGCAAGTTGCAAAGCAGCAAAAAACCATTCTGGGTCTCGTTCTGTGTGTGTGTGATGTGTACATCTAACTGTCCTGGGGAGAGTGTGTGTGTGTGTGTGTGTGTGTGAGAGACGTCTACATCTAACTGTCCTGGGGAGAGTGTGTGTGTGTGTGTGTGTGTGTGTGTGTGAGATGTCTACATCTAACTGTCCTGGTGAGAGAGAGTGTGTGTGTGTGAGAGAGAGAGAGATGTCTACATCTGACTGTCCTGGGCACTGTGTGTATGGAGTGTGTTTGTGTATGCGTGTATGTGTGAGATGTCTACATCTAACCATGCTCCATCTGCATTGTGACTACTCATGTCTGCAAGTCACAGGGACACATGCTGCCAGCCTCCCATGAGCTGAAGGGTGTCTGGGGAGTCTGGGATGACCAGAGGCCCGAGGGAGCCAGTGAGGAGGGAGCAGAGGAGAGGCTTAGGGGATGCCTGCAAGGAAGGGCAGGAGAGTGTAGTGAGCAGTGCAACCCCACACTGGTGGGACCACAGATGGTTCACCCCAACCCTGCCGCAGAAGGGTGGGCACAGCCTATGGTACGTGTCGCAGGTCAGAGCTGAACGCAGGCTTCCTGAGGCCACTCTGGGTCTGGCACTTGCACTCCATTGGCTGGACTGAGCCAGGGACCTGAGAAGTTCCACCCAACCTGTTCAGCTCTGTCATCTTGATCCGTTTATTTTTTTCTTTTTTTGATAACATACCTTATTGAAGTGATAACTTATATGCAGTAAAGTACACAAATCCAAAGTGTATATAGCTCTAACTTTTTATATAGGATTCTTGAGTACTCACCACCAAGATAAAGGCAAAGAACTTTCCATTACTCTGGAAAGTTCCCCTGCTCCTTCATACTAAACACCTCTCCACCTCTGCACTCAGGGGAAACCACTGTTCTAACTCCTGTTGCCACAGGTTAGTTTGATCTGTCCTCGATCAGTCATACAGCACGGTTGCATGTTGTTTCTGAGAGCCATCATGTTGTTGGTTTATCTGTAGGGCTTTCTTTTTTGTTGGTGAGTAGTATTCCATCGTATGAACCTACCGAAATTTGTTTATCCATTTTCCTATAGATGGGCTTTGGGGTTGTGTATGGCTTTGGCTGTAATCATATGTGGACACTATGGACATAGCGTATGTACTTTTGTTCCCCTGGGTCTAGCTGCTGTGGACTGAACTGTGCCTCCCTGTCCCCCCAAACCAAAAAACTCATGTTGAAGCCCTAACCTCCCAGTGAGATGGCTTTTGGGTATGGGGAGATGGGGTCTTTGGGAGGTAATTAGGGTTGAATGAGTCATGAGGGCGAGGCCCTCATGATGGGATTAGTGTCCTGAAAAGGAGAGACACCAGAGAGCTCACTTCCTCCCTGTTTCTCCACCATGTGACAACACAGTGGGAAGACAGGGAGAAGACTGCAAGCCAGGAAAAGCCCTCAGCAGGAACTGAATCAGCTGGCACCTTGACCTTGGGCTTCCCAGGCTCCAGAACTGTGAGAAATAAATGCCTGCTGTTCATTTAAGCCACCCAGTGTGTGGTGTTTTGTTATGGCAGCCCACGCAGACCAAGACGCCATGGCACATGCTCCATAAATATTTTTTAATTTAATTTTATTTAATCTATGCTATTTTAAAAGACAATTTCAGCATCACGTGAAAATCCAGAGGAAAAAATGGAAAATGAAAAGATTTTTAAAGTCATATGGCCAGGAGTTTACTTAAGGACCCAGGACACACAGGGGTCACTTATCAGAGAGAAATAACTAGTGGGGAGTATCTAGAAGAAACCGAGGACTAAAGTGTGGGCCTGATGTAAATGTGAGTTAATTACATAACCTCCTTAGGTGTGAAGTCGGGTTAATGGTGCCTCAAGAGGCTTAGAGATTATGGATGGAAATTACTAAACAGTGTTTGGCACATCATAGGTGCTTATTAAGTGTTCATGGAATGACATGTTGTAAAACATAGCTCAAACTTACCAGATTATCTGTCTACCCTCCATAAGACTCTAAGGTGGCTTTCCAGTATCCTAAAGGAAATGGTTTATACCTAACTTCTTCTTACTCTCGAATCAACTATGCTAGAAGGTCCCAGATTCCCCATGTAATCTGGTGATAAGAACAGGAAATCAGAGGCCGGGCGTGGTGGCTCATGCCTGTAATCCTAGCACTCTGGGAGGCCGAGGCGGGTGGATCGCTCGAGGTCAGGAGTTTGAGACCAGCCTGAGCAAGAGCGAGACCCCGTCACCCCGTCTCTACTAAAAAATAGAAAGAAATTATCTGGCCAACTAAAAATATATATATAGAAAAAATTAGCCGGGCATGGTGGCGCATGCCTGTATTCCCAGCTACTCAGGAGGCTGAGGCAGTAGGATCACTAAGCCCAGGAGTCTGAGGTTGCTGTGAGCTAGGCTGACGCCACGGCACTCACTCTACCCCGGGCAACAAAACGAGACTCTGTCTCAAACAAAAAAAAAACAGGAAATCAGGACTTATAGACCAATGAAATAGAATTGAGAGGCCAGAAATAAACCTGCACATATAAGATCAGATGATCTTCAGAAAGGGTGGCAAGACCATTCAATGGGGAAATGACAGTCTCATCGACAAATGGTGCCAGGAAAACTGGATATCCACATGCAAAAGAATGAAGTTGGACCCTTACCTTACAGCATATAAAAAAATTACCTCAAAATGGATTAAAGACCTAAATGTATGACCTAAAACTATAAAATTCCTAGAAGAAAACATAGGGGGAAAGCTTCAAGACATTGGATTTGGCAGTGATTTTTTTGGATTTGATGCCAAACATGCAGGCAACAAAAGCAAAAATAAATGGGACTGTGGCAAACATTAAAACTTTTGTGCATCAAAAGATACAATCAACAGAGTAAAAAGGCAACCTATACAATGCGAGAAAATATTTGCAAATCATATATCTGATACGGAGTTAATATCCAGAATATATAAAGAATACCTACAACTCAATAACAAGAAAAATAAATAGCCCTATTAAAAAATGGACAAAGGACTTAAAGAGACATTTCTCCAAAGATGATACACAAATGGCAAACAAGACTATGAAAAGATGCTCAACATCATGAGCCATTAGGCAAATGCAAAGCAAAACCACAGTGAGATACCACCTTACACCCATTAGGATGACTACTGTCAAAAAATGAAAAACACCCAGAAAACACATTGGTGAGGAAGTGGAGAAATTAATTAGAACTCTTGTGCACTTTTGGTGGCATTGTAAAATGATGTGGCTGCTATAGAAAACAGTATGGCATTTTCTCAAAACATTAAAAATAGAATTGCCACATAGTCTAGCAATTCCACTTCTGAGTTTGTGTCCAGAAGAATTGGAAGCAGGATCTGGAAGAGAGATTTGCACAACTGTGTTCACAGCAGTATTATTCACAGTTTTCAAGAGGTAGAAGAAACCCAAGTGTCTGTGGATGGGTAGATGGGTGGATGGATGGTGGATGGATGGATGGATGGGTGGATGGGTAGATGAGTAGATGGGTGGGTGGATGGATGGATGGGTGAATGGATGGATGGATGGGTAGATGGATGGGTGGATGGATGGAGGGTTAAACAAAATGTGATACATATGTACAATGGAATTTTATTCAGCCTTAAAAAAGAAAGAAATTCCGACATGGGCTACAACGTGGATGAAACTTGAGGACATTATGCTAAGTGAAATAAGCTGGTCACAAAGACAAATACTGTATGATTCCTAATATAGGAAGTATCTAGAGTAGTCAAATTCATAGAGAAAGTAAAATGGTGATTGCCAGGGGCTGGGGGAAGGGATAAATGGGGAGTTGTTTAATGAGTACAGAGTTTTAATTTTGCAAGATGAAAAAGTTCTGGAGATGAATAATGTGAATTTACTGAACTGTACACTTAAAGATGGC
Organism: Varecia variegata; assembly: GCA_028533085.1. Taxonomy (NCBI): domain Eukaryota; kingdom Metazoa; phylum Chordata; class Mammalia; order Primates; family Lemuridae; genus Varecia; species Varecia variegata. The sequence continues at coordinate 2,895,121 of CM052436.1, read as the reverse complement.
TAAGGTGGTAAATTTTATGTTATGCACTTTTACCATAATTTTTAAGAAGTGAAAACAAACCCAGAGATAAAATCCTCACCTCTGAAATCGGGTGAGCGAAAGACAAAGGCGGGGTTGGTGGTCGGTCGGTCGTCTGTTTAAGCTAATTGTCAGGACTAGCTAGCTGTAGAATAGCTTCTCAGACTGCCACAGAGCAGCTCAGAAGGGCGTCCAGCCCGAGAGGGGCCCTGCTCAGGCCTGCCTCCGGTGCGCTTCCGGAGTCCTTAGGAAGGATGCCTTACTGTGGAGACCCCAGTCCTCTGGTCTCTCGGTTCGGAAGACAGCAGATGGGGTGAACTGGAGGAATAAAGCCATGTGGTCCCCGGGCACCTTGGGTGGAGCCACACAGGAGCGTCTCGGGAGCAAAGCTTCTCAGGGTCATGGCCAGGGTCCCCAGATGATAAATGATGGATGGATGTCCAGGTAGGCAGGGGACCTTGTGCTATGTTGTTGCTGAAGCCTCTGGGCTTCTTGAGAGAGGAGAGGCAGGAGCAGAGTAGAACCGCGGGAGCCAGCAGACCCCAGCATGGGGCCAGTGGACCCCAGCGTGGGGACTGGGTGTCTGGCAGAGGGTCTCTGGCAAAGCGTGCTTCCCTGGAACTCTCTTTTTCTGCACAAGTATTATACTTGTTCTTGGTAGCCTGAGGCCGCTGTGAGTATAGCGGGTCAACAGCATTGTAAAAACCTGCTGGGTGTTGGGAATGCAATTAAACTCATGGGTGGCGAGGGAGGGGCCGTTCCTGTTTGGAGTCTGGACATCTTCTGGAAGCCTTCTTCACACATCAGCCCACCCCCTGCCCCTGGGATTCGCTTGCCTCCATGTTAACAAGGGGACCTGTAGACCTGCATCCCTGGCCAAAGGGCCTGGGGCCTGACCAAGGGGCCTGCCCCATTTCCTAGGAGTTAATTATCTGGCAGGAGAGGAGAGAGCAAGACCTGTGCTGGCTGTGCAAACAGCAGGCAGGCAGCCGGCTGCTCTGCACCAAGCAGAGAGCCACAGAACAGTGGCCTGAGTACTGTGGATGTGGACTCTGCAAACTTGGACTCTGTTTTGACATTTAAAAGGTTCCAGCCGTGCTTCTCTTTGGAGCCACTTCCTCTTGTGAGGCATTAAGTTGGGGCCTGGGGACCTGAAGCGTTAGTGGACGCAGCATCCTCCCTTCAGAGCTGGCCCTACTGGGCTCCCCCGGACATATCAGCTCTGGCTTCCAGGCAGCCCTGGCCCCGGGTCAGCCTCACGGGGAGCACGTCCGCCAAAGACCTCAGAGCTCCCAGGCGACGGCTGGGCTGAGTGCACCTGCCACGCGGCAACTGCTGCAGGTACCTGCCCGGCCACACCTGCCTGGCCTGCAGACCTCCCCGCCCTGCGCTCCTGGCTGGCTTGCTATCCTTTGAACCTGCCAAGTCAGTACCTGCCATTTGTCGGACTGGCGGCACCTGCCTGGCCCGCCCAGCCCAAGAGGCTCCGGTAGGTCCCCGGGGCTGCCCCGGGCCAGGCAGGCGCCAGCGGCACCTGGAAGATGCGACCCGCGGCTGCCGGTGAGTGCGACCCGCTGCAGGGCGCAGGGCTAGGGGGCCGGGGACCCTCCGCGCTGAGCCAGGAGGGTGGAGCCAGCGAGGGCCGGTCTCCTCTTGGACCGGGGTCAGGAATGTGGGGAGCAAACCCAGAGGGGACGAACAGACTGGGCCCCTAGCTGGGCGCCCCGACCGGGTTCGCTCCCAGCCGGGATCAGCGGCTGTGACACTTGCTGAAAGGTAAGCGTTGGACGAGCACAGGCGGAGCGCACCGCCCGTCTCCCCGCCGCGGCTCCTTCCCCAGGGCCTGCGCCCCTGGACCTCGCAGCAGGAAGGAGCTGGCCCCATGCCACTTGGTAAGGCAATTTTAATTTTTCCCATTTTTCAAACTACTTGACACTGTAGCAGATTTGGATAAATAGGCAAAAGGAAAGGATATACATCAACTTGCTCAGGGCACCAACTTTCATTATAGCTGTTTTGGAAGGATTTTTTTCATTATTTCTATATTGTATAGTTATGATAGTATCTCCTGGTTACTTATGGAAAATGCCGAATATTGTCAGATGGTTTTCCCTCCCCTACAACTTTTCCGCACACAGACCTCATGATTCATGAGTTATGTCTTCCATATGAAGCTTCCGGGTAACACCAGGTTTGTGTTTACCTGGTCATGTGTGATTGTGAGAGGAGAGCCCTGCAGAAACTCTGAGCCACATCACCTTTGATTTTGTGAGCTGTAGATTTGGGGACATGCTTGGAATGGGCCTTGTCCTTGACAATTCAGTCCAGCACTGGGTTTGTTCCAGAGAGACAGTGTGCAGGAAGGATATTCAGATTGAATGGATGGGGTAAGTTAAGCCGCCCACCATTCCTTTGCCCAAGGAGCCTGGTGTTGGGCGTGCTAATTCCTCAAAATGGGCATTGGCGTGTGGACCTTCAGGGTGGGTCACACTGCACACCTGCTGCGGTGTTCCAGAGCGGCCCTTCGCAGCCCTCCCGCCGGAAAGCCTCAGGGGACAGGACAGTGATGACAGTGCACACTGAGGCCAGCAGAGCCTGGAACCCACAAGGCAGCGAGTCCCAAAGTAGGGACTGTCCACTCTCGGCCCTCCTGCCTCTCAAGTACAAGGGGCACAGTGTGGCTGCCTGCATGGGGAGGCGATCTGAGTGCACGCCGGCAGGGTGCCACTGACAATGGCTTCCTGTGATCGGCACACGGAAGGTGGGTCTCTGAGGAGGAAGTTCACTGACTCTCCCTCTGTGCTGAGAATTGACCTTTGATCTCATGCTCAGGGCGTCTGCGGGCACCTGGGAGGACATTTCCCTGAGCTAATGACTTTATTACCTTACCAGAAAAGACTGGGTTCCGGTTACGAAATCACAGAAGGGTTCCCGGGCTCTGCGTACTTCCTACCCGCCCTCTGCAGCTGCTGGGTCTCCTCCCACCAAGGCAGGCCCACCAGGTCCCTGGGCTCCCACTTTTCCCAGGAGGAAACCTGTCCTGTGTCCCAGCCCAGGCACTGACTCTTCCCTGCTGCCCAGTGTCCGAGCCTCCGTCTTGACAGGCTGCCTCGTGTCCTGCCCGCTCTGCTTCCACCCCCAGGAAGTGACGACCTGTTGCCGGTGTCCGGCCCGCAGGGAGGCTGTGCCACGGCTGGCCTGATGCTGTGCCGTGGGGCTGAATTGGGGCCTCCCCGCCAGAATTCCTGTGTCGCAGTCCTTACCCCAGTGCCCCAGAACGTGACTGTACTTGGAGACAGGGCCTCTAGAGAAGTGACTAAGTTAAAATGAGGTCTCGTTAGGGTGGTTCCTGACCCAGTCTGACTGGCGTCCTGTAAGGAGAGGGAATTAGAATGCAGACACCCACGGAGGATCGAGCCTGTGAGGACACAGGGAAGAGGTGCCATCTGCCAGCCAAGGGGGGACCCGCTGGAGAAAGCAGCACTGCTGCCACCGTGACCGTGGACTTCCAGCCTCCGGAATGTGAGAAACTAAGTTTCCACTGTTGAAGCCCGGTCTGAGGGAAGCTCTAGGAGATGAAGCATGCTTCCTCCTGGGAGTTTGTCAGTCACCTCCTGGCTCTTCGGTCCTCCCTCTGGTGGCTGGGATACTTCTGTAACTTTGTGCTAGACCTGCCAGTCCTGCAGCTCTCCACCCGAGTGCACCCTGTCTTCTGAAGGTGGGTGTCCCGGAGCCTAAGAACAGATCTGCCTCACCCTGGAGGAGGTTCTGGCTCTGGGTCTCCAGGTCTTGGCCAGCCGCATGCCACCACAGGAGACCAGACTGTCCCCAGCCTGGAGGTCATCGGCTGCAGCTCTCACCCAAGGCACAGACACTCTCCCGTCTTCCCAGGAGCTCACCGCCTCGAGGGGCTGGCCGGGGTCTGCAGCTCCCCTTGTGAGCCTGGCTTTCTGTGTATTCTCCATTTCCCTCCCTGCCACCCCCACCCATTTGTCCTTGTTCAAGTGGGGACAAAGTTTACCCTCCCTTTGTGCGGCTGTTTTTTACACATTCCAACGGTAGTATAATGGTCCTTTTCAGTCTTCTCCAAGCTAAACAGCAGCTCCTTGCTTAGCACTGCACGTGTGACGTGTTGTCTAGAACAGCAGTCCCCAACCAGGGGACGGGTTTTGGCAGCAGGGACAGGTTTCATGGAAGACAATGTTTCTGCCAGCGTGGGGGGTTGGGGAGTGTGTGGAGGGAGGAGGAGCGCGGCAGAGCTCTGCGGCCCAGGGATCGGGGACCACAGGTCTGCAAGATCTCTGCTCAGGCAATTTTCTTCTTCAGGTATTACACTTAGATAAAATAGTCCAGCTGCAATGCAGTGCTCACAGGATACAGTGGTCTCTTGTTGCCTTTGAACATGCTCTGTGGCTGCTCTCCTAGCACACGGTCCATTCCGTGTTCATCCAACAGAATTTTCTGGAACATCATGTGGCCCATCCACTGTCCTAGGCATGCAGGCACAGTCCTGGAGGGGTGGGCCGTGGGAGGTGCCTGTGCAGGGCTGCGGGGAGGAGAGTGACCTCGGCAGAGACATCTACCTTGCAGAGGACTGAACAGGAGCGGGCCTGCTGAGCCACCCCCACCCGCCTCATTTTGTCTTCTGAGGCTGGTTTATCCTGCTTTGAGACGTCCCTTCAGTCTTGGAAACTGCAGTGGCCACACTGCCTTGGGCCTCTCCCAACAGGAAGTCATCCCTGCTTAATAGTCTAACAATCTTCGAAACTGCATCGTTTGGGAAATAGAAATGAAAAAATTATGGTGAAAAATGCATTTGAGAAAACTAAACAAAACCCAAGGTGAAGCAGACGCAAGTGGTTCCGTCCGCAGGATCCCCTGTGCTGAGGTGCCGCCCCTCCCAGCACAAGCGCATGCTGACTGGGCACAGCACAGCCATCCCATGGGCCTGCGGTAGCTGAGGCCCGGCAAGGAGGGGCTCTCTCTGGGTGTAGCGGTGAGGACGGAGCCCAGGTGGAGAGCTCAACTCCTGCTGGGTGGAGGTGTGGGGCCCATGCCCGGGCCCTTCAGGGTCCATAATTCCCTCCCTCTTTTCCTTCCTTCCTTCCCTTTCTCATTTCTTTTCTTTTTTTCTTCCTTCCTTTGTTCTTTCTTTCTTTCCTCCTTCCTTCCTTCTTTGTTTCTTTCCTTTCCTTTCTTTTCGAGAGACAAGAGTCTTGCTCTGTCACCCAGGCTGGAGTGCAGTGGTATGATCATAGCTCACTGCAGCCTCGAACTCCTGGGCTCAAGAGATCCTCCTGCCTCAGCCTCCCAGGTAGCTGGGAGTACAGGCGTACACCACAATGTCACTAATTTTCCTGTTTTTAGTAGAGATGGGGTTTTGCTCTTACTCAGGCTGGTCTGGAACTCCTGAGCTCACGCAATCCTCCCGCCTTGGCCTCCCAGAGTGCTGGGATTACAGGTGTTAGCCACCATGCCTTGGCCTCCTCTTATTTAAGGCTGTACCTATTACTACAGATTTAAATGCTATAGGACAAATCTCCCAGGGCCCGTCCTTTTCTGCAGGGCCGGTGGGTTTCCCAGCCCTGTGGCAGTTTTGGTAAGCAAACTGCCGAACAAGTTACGATCTGTGCAAGATTTAGGGTGCAAAGTGAAAAACCCAGGCAGTGGATTGCCTGTGAAGGGATAGGGAGCTGTCTCCCAGGGCTCTGGCAACCTAGGAGGAGATAGATGCCTTTTTCTTCGGAATTGTAAAATCTCTCAGCTGCTTCTCATATCACATGGGAGAGATAAGATATTGTTTCCAATCAACCAGAAAGGTATCTCTGGGGATTTTCTGCCATTGGAACCTTTGGGTGGCCCCGCAGGCTTGTGTCTGATGATAGGACAGGTTTGGGGACTTTTCCCAGGGTCATATGTCAGGCCAGGATCCAGCATGTACCATTGCATGCTCACGGGGCACCAGGTACTGTTCTCAGCACAGGTGATGCAGAGAACAGACCAGGCCCCACCCTCTGGAGCTTTCGTCTCGCTGCTGGAGCTTGCTCAGGGCTGACTGTGTCTCACAAAGGGAATGAGCTGCTTCTATTTTTTCAGGTCCGCATTGGGCGTGTTGGTTCACAGCGCACTTAATGAACCATTGGTTGATATTAGCACTTGAAGAAGCTCTAAGACCCAAACCAATAGCAAATATCGCAAATTGTCCTTGGAAACATTCCTGTCTTGCTTGTGTTATCTGCTACCGTCTACTTCAAATGCCAGCCTAGCAACAGCTCTGCACCCTCATCTGCCCAGTGCCCCCCAGCCCTAGCAAGTGCCGCTCCAGGAGTACTGTCCCTTAGAGCAGTCCCCTGGCACTGACGCCCTGCATGTGGCCGGGATGAAGGGCAGTGGAGGGCATGGGAGAGCCGCGGGTGGGGTTGCCTGGTGGCTCCGGCACAAGGCCATTCACAGTCGCCGCTCTTGTCTGTCTCCAGGTGCTTTCAAGGCTGGTTTCCTCGTCTTCGCATCCGTGTGTGCCTGGTATGGCGGGTACCTGCTCGCAGAGCTCATTCCGGACGCACCCCTGGCCAGCACTGTCTATAACATCCAGAGCATCGGCAAGAAGCCAGTCCTCAAAGGTGAGTTCCACGTCCAGTCGGGGCGGACTGCCCCTGGCAGCTCGTCCACAGCGGCAGGAATGTGCGTCCTGGCCTCAGCCCTGCCGGAGCCTGGCGGGTTTATGTAGAGGAGGAAGAAAGCGCTTTGCAGAGTCACACATTTAGGTCCATTCCGAGGTAGGTGCCGCTGCCAACCGTCATGTTAGACGTGGACAGTGCAGCCTCAGCTTCCCAGCCACAGCCCCAAACTGCAGCCTGACCCTGATCTACCCCTTCCAGCCCAGGTCTCGGCTTCCTCCTGTGTGGGACACAGCAGGGGCCTAGGTCCTAACCTACAGAATCCTTTTAAAGTTTCTAAAGCACTGAACAGCTCTTTGCAAGTCATCTGTAAACTGGCGTGGTGACTCACACCTGTAATCCTAGCGCTTTGGGAGGCCAGGAGTTCAAGGGGAAATCACTTGTACAGTCTTGGCAGGCAGAAGGGAGTCATTAAGTGGATATGTAAGAAATGTCAGGTGCTGAGAAGACATCTTTATTGGCGGACAGACCCGCCCCTGACTGTCAACTCAGGAAAGGTTGAACTCTGGGTGGCAGCTGTTCTCTCTCCCCACATGCAACTGCCTGCTCCAGGCACCGGGCAGGAGCCTGTCCCTGCCCCTTTGGCAGTGAAGTCCTAGTGAGGGGAGATGACAGTTTGAAAAGGAACAAATGTCCTTTGAGACAGGATGGTCAGGGAAAGGCTCTGAGAAGCTGACAGTCGAGAAGAGGTGTCGGTAAAGCAGGGGACGGAGGCCTGCGCGTGTCCCAGAGCTGTGCACCAGTTCGGGGTAGAACACGGTGTCTGGGTCCGTTCAGGCTGATGGAACAACACCGCAGACCGGGGGGCTTATAAACAACAAACGTTTATTCATCACAGTCTTGGAGAGCAGGAAGTCCCAGATCAAGGTGCCCGCAGATTCGGTGTTTGGGGAGGGCTGCTTCCTGGTTCATAGAGGACGCCTTCTCGCTGTGTCCTCAGGTGGCAGAAGGGGCAAAGGGGTCTCTGGGGTCCCTTTCATGAGAGCACTAATCCCATTCCTGAAGGCTCCATCCCTGTGACTTACTCACCTCCCGACGGCCCCACCTCAAACACCATCACATCGGGGGTCAGGTTCCAACCCAGGAATTTAGGGGGGACAGAAAACATTCAGTCTACAGCACCTGGTTGCACATTGAAGGCCCAGACGACAAACCTGGCATACAGAAAATCTGTAAAAGCAAAACAAATAAAGCATGGGCCAACATTTAAAAAGCAGGAGTTTTCACATTAAACTCCAGATTTATAGCATCCCTGGAAATATCAGGAGCTCTGGCACCCCCGGCCCTCCCTCCCGGGAGGCAGCCGTCAGCCACCGCTGGGCAGGTCGCGAGAGGGCTGGAGTCTGGCCAGGACCAAAGGTGTCTGCAGGTGGCCCTGGTTAAAATTCACAGGACTATGGAGGGAACCAGGAAAACCAGGGCCCTGTGCTTTGTGCAAAGAAGAGATTGGACACAGGGGACACTAACCACTGTGTTCTTTATTTCCTGGTTTAAATGTTATTTTACAGTACTCCTTCTGGGAAAGAGTGAATTATCTCAGAAGGAAGTTCCTGATATCAAAGTCCATTCCTTGATTAATCTGGCAAATATTTGTTAACAGTCTCCCTCCATATGGCGTAGTCTGCGTGTGTGTGTTTTTAAGGTTTATGCTTGGCCTCTAGGAGTCTCGGAGTCTACTACGGAAGAGCTTAAAAGCCAAGTCATAATGTTAGGAAACTGAGTAAAGAAACTTTATGTGCAGGATGTGTTCAATTATGCATTTGGCATACGACTTGAATTAGGAAGGAAGCGAACTTACCAAAGATTCATTTAAAGTTATATTAGAAAACTAGTGTAACACTAGAGTAATAAACTGTGCCCCTTTTCCAAATTTCTTTGGAAATAAATATGCTGCTATATTATTTTAATACAGAAATAAAGTATAAAAATTGATTTGCAGAAATTTCTGTAAAAACCACTCCTTTTCAGATTAATTACCTTTTATGCCCCCCCCAAAAGAACTCTATAGGATTTGACTGCCTGAGGTGTTTTTATTATTAATAAGAATTTGCACTGAATTTGCCTGTAATCATACCTGCTCATGGCATGTGTGCTGTGCGTGGGCGAGGCCCAACGCCAAGTGCAGGGCATGGGAGGTGCCCTCAAAGGGATTACTGTCCTTGCACTGATCTACTTTTATGCACAAGTTAAGTTCGTCCTGGAGACAGTGCCTCTGCAGCCCATCTTTTTAGAAGGCTCGTTCATGAGGTGGGGCAGGGACACTGTCCAGCCCCTCCCTGTGCCTGAAGCATGTCCGGTGCCAGGTGCTTCAGTGCAAAGATGGAAGGGGAGGGGTCACAAGGGGTGGCTCCTGGTGTGGTGGGTCCCTCCCACTTTGGAGGGACACACGACTGCTTGGGGTCTGCTGGGCTCAGTTTGGGGGCTGTGCGTAGTGATTCCTGTCCAGCTAATGTGGGTGAGAGGCTTGCACGAGTGCCGGTCGTGCAGCAGGGCTTACTTGGTGCTGGCGTTGCCCGTGTGGCTGGCGGGGAGACCTTCAGGTGCTACGGGCACAGCCTCCCAGGGCCCTGAGCTCCTCCTGGGACCCCGGCACTCCGCTGGAGCCACTCAGCACAGATCTATGCTGCTGAATAGGCAGGAAAGATTGCGATTTCTCCAGCTTTGGAGAACATTCAAGTATGGAGGTGCAGCTCCCGGAATCAACACGTGCTCTGGAAATTCTCAGTTACTCTTTGCTCATGCGGGGTGACTCGGACCCTCTCCTGGAGAACATTTGTTTTAAATGTCCATAAATCCCCAGGGGCATTTGCTGGTGGTGACAACACGCTCGATCAGAACCTGAAGCACAGGCGTGAGCCCACTGAGACGTGAGGTCAGTACTGGGCATGGCAAAAAAGAAGCCTCCAGACGAGAAAACTAGAAACTCAGAGTTCACACCTGTTAATGGAAACAGACGGAAGCTGGGAGTCCAGGATCCCATGTGCGAATAACTGTCAGGCCCCGGGAGGACTCGAGGGAGTCCTCCTGCACAGATGAGGGCCTCCGTTCCTTGGGTTTGGCGGGAGGTGACATCGGTGCTCATTAACGGAAACAAGGCTGACGACTGTGCTGGGCGAGTTACAAAGGCTGAGGGTGCTTTAGGCCGGGCCGAGGCTGGATCTAGCAGGACGCAGAAGATGAGCTGGAAGGAGGTGCCTTGGGGAGGAGAGCCGCCCTGGTCTGGACGACGAACACACGTGACAATCGATACAGTAGGGACTTTCCGAAAGAACCCCACAGGGCAGTGAAGGGTGACCCCTTACTTTCTTTGCCTTTAGATGGGGGGGGTGGTGTTCATACTTAATACAACCCCGAGGATGGCGTGAGCCGGACGGGAAGAGGCAGAGGCCCTGCCTTTGCTGTGTTTCCGCAGAGCGCAGGCCCGGCTGGCTGGTCTTTCTGGGGCTCTCTCCAGCCCGAGGGACTGGCCCCCGGAGGGGCTCTCAGGTCGTGCACGCCCAGGGCTGGGTCTGTGTTCATTTGCATTCATCCTGTCTTCCTTTAAAATTTTGGTATTTGTTCATCCTGAGTTGTTTTGCATTCATTTTGATTTTAGGAAAATATTGTATAAAACTGTTATTTATTTTGATTGCTGAGCTTCTGGGCACCCCCGAAGGTTTGCACCTGAGACTAGCACCTCACTGGCCTCACCCCAATCCCGGCCCTGCTCTGTCAAATGCACCATAACCACATGGGTGTATGGAAGAAGGACTGGAAACGTCTCAGTGCAGACGCTACCTCGGATTGAAACAAGGCACTGGGCTGCTGGAGGTGGAGAGGTGCAGGTGGCTGGTGGCTTTGTGCTGGGAGGGGCTAAGCATTGCGGGGCGGGGTTTTGAACCACCGAGCCATTTACAGATGTGATGGCCGCACGGTGGATGTGATCAGATACAAGGGGACGAGGAAGGTCTGGTCACCCCAGGCCTGCGGTGCAAACAGTGTGGGCAGAGGGGGGAGCAAAGGGTGGCCATCCCTCAGGCTGACGGAAGGTAGCTGCCGAGGTTTGACATCTTAAAGCCAGCTTGAGTGAGAGTTATACACTAATCCAGGCATCATTGCTAGAGGGGATTACCCAGTAGATTGTGGCAGAAGGAAGATGAGGTTAGCAGAATAAGAGAAAACTGAAGGGTGACCTGATATGGCCTTTCAGTAGCCGAATGGCTGTCACTGCAGAAAAGAACAAGCCACGGTTTCCTCCTTGTTCCAGGGAGACAGGGCTGAGCCACCAGCTTTAGCAGCTAGCTAGAGGGCACGGACTAGGCGCCAGAATTTCTGATAATTGGAGTTCTGAAGAGCAGATCGGGCCGCCTGGGAACTTCCGAGCTTGAAGTCACCCTTTCCCCACTGCTCACCCCCCGCCCAGGATTCTAGGAAAGACACTCCTGCTGAGCGACCACAGACAGAGCGACCACAGACGCCCCCCTCAACACCAGATGTGATTCTTTTTTCTCCAAATCAATCCTTTAATCACACCCAGCGCTATGTGGTGGTCACAGCACATTGACATCTGAGAGTCCCCAAACGTAGGCAGCATGAGGCGTGCCGGGAACACATGCAGCCAAATCACAGTTGTCTAACTGGAGTCCTATCAGGACGTCACCATGGAGTTTTCCGTGTTGAGAAATTCTATACTGTAACTTTTTGTGTCTCATAGAATAATAAAATGGGTATATAATATAGTGCTTTATGAATTTAAAGGCAAGAAAGCATAGAGTCTTTATCCCAAGTTAGCTTTTTTACATCTCTGCTTTACCTATTAGGCACGATAGGGTCTGGGTAGAAGCATCCAGAATCCGGACGCTACAGGCCCCCAGTGGGATGGTAGCCCACACGGGGGCTGCTGGGGCCGGGCATTCGCACCCTGAGGGACCTGACCCAGCGCCACTTCCGTCCTGCCACTGGCCTCTCCCTGTGCCATCCCCCCATCAGCACCTGTGCCGGGCCTGCTTCTGACCGCCACGCCACCAACCGGGGCTGCTGGGCCTGGGGGGCTTCTGAGATGTGGGCGGCCCCGACTGCCCCGCCACTTCCTGGCACCTTTGTGCTTTTCCTGCCCAGGGTGCAGTGACGGCACCTGTTGCTGCTCCTCCCCCTCCTCCTCCCTCCCTTCTCCTCCCCCTCCCCCCTCTCCCTTCTCCTCCCCCTCCCCCTCCCTCCCTTCTCCTCCCCCTCCTTCCCTTCCCCCTTTTCCTCCTCCTCCTCCTTCTCTCCCTCTTCCCCCTTCCACCTCCTCCCCTTCCTCTTCCTCAACTGCTCACTCTGCTGCACCTCGGCATCTGTCTTCTCCATACCCAGGCCCCAGAAGACCCAGGGGCCACCTCTCCCTGCCCTCAGTCCCCTGATCCACGTGAGCCTGAGGCTGGGGAGATTTTAAACAGCTCCATCCCTGAAGTGACCACCAAAGATTAAAAAGTCACTCATCATGTGTATGTTGATTAATGAATGAAGCGGTTTTGCAAGGCAGCGGCCCTGTGTTAAGGAAGAGGAAGAGAGAGGTCCGGTCCACGTGGTGGTTCCCGGGGAGTCGATGCTGGTCCCTGCTCACGCTCTGTCCAGCTCGGAGCTCCCAGCCTTCTAGAACTTGGCCAGATGTCGCTGTTGACCTCAGTGACCTCTGGTTTCTAGAATCCAGCTTTTTGGCAAACTGGAGACATTTGTTGCCGTGCCCGATACCCTCAGCCTCCACTGCTCCCTGGAGGTGAGCGATGGAGACTCCTCAGGTCCCCGTGGGAGCTCGTCTGGCGATGCTGGGGGCCCTGGGCTGCAAAATGCGCACTGCAAAGACTTTCTTTGCAACAGCAAACACGTAGGGCAGTACACATTGTTCCAAGTGCCACTTTGAGTGCTTTGCCGTTAGCAGGTCACGGACAATCACTAGCCCTGAAAGTCGGTGCTGGTCTGCCCAGGAAACCGAGGTTCAGCCAAGGTCACTGGGAGTGAGACCACCTGAGTTCTGGGTCCTAAGGGCCACGCCGAGCTGTCGTGTCAGCCCTCACGGGCTTTCAGCCTTTCCTCCCACGTCTGTCCTGCCTCTTCCACATCCTCATCTGCTCTTACGCTGCCCGTCTCCCGGCACCGCTGCCGAGGCCCTTTGGCTCTGGTCTTGGGCTCCCTGAAGTCCCCCTCACCCCTGCAGGTCTGTGCCCTCCTCTCTGTCCGCATTGTCTGTGGTCGCCTCCCGTCATTTCTGCGCAGCATGAGCCTGAATGTGTCAGCGCCGAGGCCTCCTGTCCACGCCCGGCCCCGCTGCCCAGCACGTCCTCTGCCCGCACACCGGCTCTCCAAGCCAGCCTCTCACAGTGTTTCTCGACACCCCTTATTTCCTGGGAGGATTAAGGCTCACGCTCCCTACCTCTGCCGTGTGGAGGGCTCCGTGCTCACCCAGCAAGGGACGAAGCTCTGTTCCCGGCCACAGGGCCTCCGAGGTCGCTGTCCGCAGAGCGGGAATGTTTTCTTTTCCTGGTTGATTCGCAGGGAGTTTCTTGTCCACACTGTGCTACTAATGCCTCTCCCTACACAGCACGCGTCATAGTCTGCGAGGATCTTGTCAAACATATTTACTTCCTGTCTCTTCTGTTCCTTCGTGAGCTGTTCTAGTCACTGCTGTGCCTGTAGATCTGGGCCGGTATCTGGTTAATAAATATTTATGAATAAGAACCCTGTGGAATTTGTCTTTCATATACTTTAGAGCTAAGGTAGTGCCATCACTTTCTTAGAAAGTCTTGTAAAATAGCAATAACCCAAACGACTCAGCAGCGTATGGTCCCCTGCATAGACGTAGACATTCTACCAAGATGAAATGAACTGACAACTCTTGCAGGGCTTCCCTCGAGGTGGCACTGAAGTCCAGGTCATGAAAACCAACATTTAATTCTAATTCTGCCACATCTAGCTGCTAACGTCTTAGGGTTGCTCCTCATCTGTAAATGAAGGCGCGTCGTAGATACCTAAGATGATGTGTAAGGCTCTTTTCAATTCTGAGATTAATTCTACATCCTATGACACCATGTCCTCTGAAATACATACAACTCTACCCAGTACGACCTGGCATTATACCTGGTATTGTACCTTAAACATGTTATGTGGCATTCATTGCAATGCCTGCTCCCAAAGGCATATAAGGAACAATGCTACTGTCATTTAGGGGACATGGAGAGAAAGGCTTAAACAGGTGACACTCACACTGAGCCTGTGAACGGCCACCTGCCCACTCTGCTGGAGGGGAAGTTCACCTTCTTGTCACAGGGGCAGCCTTAGCCGAATTCTCGACGTGTCTGTCACACCACCTGCATTGTGTCTCGAGCACCTAATAAATGATACCATTGATTAGCAGAGACATAAGCGCTCTTTGATGCCTTCTGGTCTTTTCTATTTGTGGACTGGACTTTTATCTCTTACAGAACAATGAGGTGATTTGAAAGGGCTGTACCGTCAGTGTGCAAACAGCCACTCTTTTTGTTTGCCTGGTACGTATTGACAAGATGGTATTTCATTACTCCGTATTTATAGTGACTTTGAGAGGATCTCCTAGACCCTCTGGAATCATCTTCCTTATTTAAAGGAGAGAAAATGAGATCACAGTTCCCAAATCAGGAAGTATTTTAAAAAGACAGATTCCTGGACCCCACCTTGAAAAATTCAAAACTCTACTGGTCCAGGGTGGAGGCCAAGAGCCTGTGTTTACTTTCATTTGTTTTAAACTTGGCTTCATGCAGAGCCAAATTTGATAATCCTGGAACAGAATGGTCTCTGAATTCTCTTTTAAAGCTAAGGTTCTTTGTGATTTGTATCTCAATCTGGTAAACCCTCCTGCCACCCTCCCAAGTCCCAGTCTCAGGGCTTGTATTCCTGCAGTTACAACACACCTGGCAAATGCCAGGAGAGAGTCTGAACTCGGTGATCTGCAAGTTCAGTGACAAGGTTCCTGTTAGTGCCACTATTCTCAAAGCTGGGCAAATTAGCTACTGTGCTATACACCAGGAGTCACCCGTAAGCACAAGGAGTAAGGCTGACTTTCGTGGGCAGGAGAGTAATTTCTAAAACCGAAATTCACTGCAGGAAGTAGACTGCCTCCCGGGGAAGTGAGATGTCCCTGCTGGGGGCTTTTAGTCTCACTTAAACGAGCAAATCAGTTTTTCGCAAGACGTGGAACCAGGACACTGCATAGAAGGTCCACAGTTCCTCCTGACTGGGGACGTCAGCTCCTATGTGGCCATGGAGGAGTTTCAGGAAGGTGCTGAGGACCTGGACTGAGTTCTCCGTGGTCGTTGTGGGAGGAGGGGCAGGGTTTGCGAGGAGCTATCTTCTCAGAAGTGTCCGCACCCCCAGGTTAGGAGCACAGTCTTCTCTCTTCAGTCCCATAAGGAGAGTTTGTGCTTCTAGGAAATGCATGAGAGGCTCAGAAAACCTACTTTTTTTTTTAATGCCATGCGGGTTCCCCTCCCATTTCTAGGACCTGCAAGAAAACACCAACACCCATCTCTGCATCACCCTTAGTCACTACGGCCACGCACCTCTCGGAACATCTGAGAAACATCAAACACCTCTTTTCTGGAAAATGTGCCTGCACATGTTGGACTTGGCAGAGTGACGGGGTCTGCAGGTTCCCAGCCAGGCACTGGGTCCTGCTCACAGCCCTGCCCAGCCCAGCACCCAGGGGAGCTGCCCCCACGCGGACTGCCAGGCCCTGCATGGTGACCTGTCCATTCCACCGCTGACCCTGTAGGACGAGGCTGTGGGGAGAGCATCTCTGTGGGACCCCCACGATGACCACGCTGGCTGAGTGTCCTGGATCAGGGTGGGAGTGCCGGGTGGGCTAGGCTGGATGGTCACCCCGTCCTGGTCCCAGCACTCTAGCCCTGAGGCTATGCCTCTTTCCTGACAGGCAGGAGGAGGGATAGGAACAGGTCAGACTAGCACCCAGCCCCAGCTCTCCCACCTCGCCCCTCAGCCCTGCCCAGCTCCCCATCCCCCCACCTCCACCCCACGTCTACTCTCAGTTTAGAAGCTGCCCCTGCCCTGGGCGCCCGCCAAGGCATCGTGCCAGGGCCCACAGAGCCTGTGGTCCAGGGCTGCCGGAACTGGGCAGCCAGCACGGAGGACGTCGGAGGGAGGAGGGGGCCGGGCGCCACACCCCCCTTTCAGCTCACAAGGGTCTTAACATCGTAATAAATCTGAAATAAACTTCACCTGGCAACAATTCACTGCTATTTTTAGAATGAAAAATGTACTTTTTGGTGAAAACTGTTTGAAATGTTTGCAGGCACAGCCCATAGCTCAGTCATGAAAGTGCTAATTATTTTCTGACCTCTCCAGCACACGTGGAACGGAGGGTCCTTTGCTTTCTTACCTTCTCCTTCCTCCTTAGGGGTTTAACTTCTCACGTAAGCGCTGCTTCTCTCCTCTGAGTATCGCTTTAGGACTTACCAGAGCACGTGGTTGGCACGGGAGGCAAAGTCAGCACCGCTAGCGTTTGGGAAGTGTGAGCACAGGAAATTCGCCAGCTCGGTGGCGAGGAAACGCGGTCTCTTTTGCCTCCTAGGGATCTTTCTCTTTGGCTCTTTTGTGGCGTCTTCGGACCTGTTTCCCTGCTTATAACTTTTCGGCTGCCTTTAGAACAAAGTAAAACTACCTTTCCGGGTGTCCCTTGCTACCTCCTGCGCTAATCGGCTGCCGTGCTGCCGTCCTAACGGCGTATCCTCTGGGATTGTGGAGGTACACGTCGTCCTCGCGGCCTTATCTCTAAGAACCAGGGGGCCCTGGCTGCATCAGCTCGCCCCTCTGGGAGGAACTGTGTGCACCTGCCAGCATGCACAGCGCCACCGTGTAGGGCCTGCGTCCTTCTCACCCCTAGCTGGAAGGACGCTGCACCAGCATCCTCTCCGCAGCACTGTGATGAGGGCAGGAGGGACGGCTGTCCATGTCTGAGCGCAGGGGCTTCTGTGATGAATCGTGGGCCAGTCACAGCGAGAACAGCACTGTCTGCAGGGCTGTGTGCTAGTTAAGGGAGCAGGTCACCGACGTGGAGGACCACGGAGTATTCCCACGTGAAGAGCGCTCTCTCTAAATTGGGTACCCATGCACAGGATGTCTGCAAAGCTGGGAACCAGGACATGCTTACTTTTAAACAGTTTGTGAGTTACATTTTCAAATACTATGTTCGATGTGTTTTTCAACTGAATACCTAAGCAATGAGTATAATTATTAAACTGAAAAGAAAAATCTAAATACATTACAGAGTGTCTAAAAATCTAGAAACACCAGAAAGATAATGTATGTATAGCACTTTTTCAAAATAACGATTGGGCACTTACTTTAAATTTGCACATCTGGAGGTTGACAAAAAAACATGTTAGGTATATTATTTGAAAAGTTTAAGTAACATACAGTTTAAATATGTTTAACCTGTGTTTTCCAACTCTGCAGATACCTTCTGCATGCATAGAAAAGTCTGGAAAGAAATAAACCAAAAGGTAAAGCAGTGACTATTTCTGAGAGTGAAAATATGTAGGGGTTTTTTTCTCTCTCTTTTTTTTTTTTTGATCATCTATTACTTTCAACATTTTTTCCTGCAGAAATTATCTCATGGCCCTTTCTTGTTTAAAAAGCTAGAATCAGCAGGAAGAAGAGCTGGTAGAAGTTGACCAGAGCCATGCTAGGCGTGACTCTCAGTCGCTCAGCTGGTTTTGCAGGGGAGCCAAGGTTCAGTTTCTCTGCAGTTGTCTGCCGGCATCCACACAGATTTCTGCAACACGAGGGGCCATTCATTCATTCATTCACTCATTCAGCAGATCTTGATAGAGCAGCTGTGTGCAGCACTCACCACCTAGGTGCTGGGGAGACAGTGAAAACTAAGCAGACGAAATACCTGCCCTCGTGGAGAATTTTTAAAAAGGAAAAGGAAACTGTAGGCTATTAGAGAGTGGCAAGTGCTAAGAAAAATAAGATAAAACAAGGTGGGGCCTGGGCGGTATTGGGTGGCTGAAGTGTTGAGACGACAGAGAAGGGAGATCTGAAGGAGGGGAGCAAACCATGCAGGGTGGGCGCTGAGTGCTGTGGTCACCAAGGAGCTCAGACCACGCCACCTTGTGGTGCGCTCGGACACCACACCACTTCTCTGCACCCTGCACCAGTGCTGTTTGCCCTGGTCATGGTAGTGTTTACTTAATTAATGGTTTAACTCACAAATAAAAATCGCACCTATTGATGGTATGTGGCATGATGTTCTGACATCCGTGTGCACTGTGGAGTGGCTAAATCAAGGCAACTCACATGCGCGTCACCTGACATCCTCACCGTTTTCTGTGGTGAGAACACTTAACGTCCACCGTCATAGCGATTTTCACGTACACAGTCCAGCGCCCTCCCCTTACCTGCGGTTTTGCTTTCTGCGATTTCAGTTACTTGAGGTCAACCACAGTCCAAAAATACTAAATGGGAAAGCCCAGAAATAAACAATTCGTAAGTTTTAAATTGCATGCCTTTTTTAGTAGCGAGATGAAATCTCGCGCCATCCTGCCCCGCCCCACCCACGATGTGGATCATTCCTTTGTCCATGGCTTCCACGCAGTCCACGCTGCCTGCCGCTCAATTATCAGGTTTAGTAGCTGTCTCGGTTATCAGATCAGCTGTCGCTGTATCTTACCACTTGTGTTCAGTAACCCTATTTTACTTAATTAACGGCTGCAAGGCACACGAGTAGTGATGCTGGCACTGCAGATACACCAAAGAGAAGCTGTAAAATGTATCCTTTCAGTGAAAAGGTGAAAGTTCTCAATTTAACAAGGAAAGAAAAAATCTTACGCTGAGGTTGCTAAGATCTGTAGGACAATAAGATACTTTGAGAAAGGGAGATCACATTCACATAACTTTTATTACAGTATATTATTATAATTGTTCTTTTATTATTGTTAATCTCTTACTGTGCCTAATTTATAAATTAAACTTTATCAAAGGCATGATATGTATAGGAAAAAACATAGTACAGGTAGAGCATTCCAAATATGAAAATTCAAAATCCAAATGCTCCAAAATCTAAAACTTTTTGGGAGCTGACGGGAAGTGTTCATTGGAGTATTTTGGATTTCAGATGTTCAGATTTGGGATGCTCAACCAGTAAGTATGATGCAGATATTCCCAAATCTGAAAAAATTCGAAATCTGAAACACTTCTGGTCCCAGGCATTTCAGATAGGGAATACTCAACCTGCAAGTATGGGATTCGGTACTATTCATGGTTCCAGGCATCCACGGGGGTTTTGGAATGTGTCCCCTGCAGGTAAGGAGGGACCACTGTGCACTCTTATTAACTGTGGTCACCGTGCCATACAATAGATCTCTTGAACTTATTCTTCCTACCTGAGATTGCATACCCTTTGACCCACATCTCCCCAACCCCCCAAGCCCCAGCCTCTGGTAACCACCATTCCACTCTCTGCGTCTATGAGTTCGACTTTTCTACACTCCTCATGTGAGATCAAACAGTATTTGTGTTTCTGTGCCTGGCTTACTTCACGGAGTATAATGTCCTCTGTGTTCATCCATGTTGTCACAAATGACAGGATTTCTTTCTCTTTTAAGGCCAAATAGTATTCTATTATATATATATATGCATTTTCTTTATTCATTCATCCGTCAGTGGGCACATGGGTTGCTTGCAGATCTTGGCTGCTGTGAGTAATGCTACCTTGAACATGGGGGTGCAGACAGCTCTCCAACATACTGATTTCGTATCCCTTGAATATATGCCCAGAAGTGGGCTTGCTGCATCCACTATTCTATTTTTGATTGTTTTGAGGAATTTTATGCTATTTTCCATAATGGCTGTACTAATTTACATTCCCACCAACAGTGTACAAGGGTTCCCTTTTCCCACATCTTTACCAACACTTGTTATCTTTCATCTTTTTTATAATTTAACCATTCTGATAAGTGTGAGGTGATATCTCTTTGTGGTTTTAGTTTGCTTTGCCCTGATGATTAGTGATACTGAACATTTTTTTCATACACCTTTTGGCCATTTGTATCAAATATATGTTCTTTGGAGGAAGATGTCTATTCAGCTCCTTCACCCATTTTTAATCAGGTTTTTCTTATTATTGAGTTGTTGGAGTTCCTTATATTATTTTGGATATTAACCCCTTATCATATGTATGCTTTGCAAATATTTCTCCTATTTTATAGGTTGTCTCTTCACGCTGTTGTTTTCTTTGCTGTGCGGAAGCTTTTTAGTTTGATGTAATTCCATTTGTTTATTCTTGCTTTGTTGCCTATGCTTTGGCGGCCATATCCACAAAATCATTGCACAAACCAATGTCATGAAACTTTTCCCCTTTATTTTATCTAGTAGTTTTATAGTTTCAGGTCTTACATTTAAGACTTTCATTTATTTTGAGTTGATTTGTGTACGTGGTATGACATGAGGATAAAAGTTCATTCTTTTTTATGTGGATATCCAGTTTTCCCAACACCATTGTTTTTTATTTCAGCATATTACGGGGGCACAAATGTTTAGGTTGCATATATTTCCTTTGCCCCGCCCGAGTCAGAGCTTCAAGCGTGTCTGTGCCCCAGACACTGTACACTGCATCCATTAAGTGTGAATATACTCATCTCCTCCTCCCCACTCCCACCTGCTCAGCACCTGATGAATGTTACTATTATATATGCACTTAAGTGTTGGTCAGTTAATACCAATTTGATGGCGAGTACATGGGCTGCTTGTTTTTCCATTCTTGTGATACTTCACTTAGTAGAATGGCCTCCAGCTCTATCCAGGATAATACAAGAGGTGCTAGATCACCGTTTTTTGCCAACACCATTTTTTGAAGAGACTTTCCTTTCTTCATGAACTTAAGTTGATGATATGATGTTAGCTGTGGGCTTGTTATATATGGCCTTTATTGTGTTGAGGAACATTCCTTCTATACTTAATCTCTTGGGAGTTTTTATCATGAAAGGATGTTGAATTTTGTCAAAAACATCATTTGGTTTTTGTCCTTCATTCTGTTAATGTGGTATATCATGCTTTTTGATTTGCATGTGTTGAATCTTCCTTGCATCCCAGGGATAAATCGTATTTGATCATGGTGAATGATCCTTTTGATGTATTTACTGTTGAATTCAATTTGTTAGTACTTTGTTGAGGATTTTTCCATCTATGTTCATTAAGTATATTGGTCTGTAATTTTCTAGAAGTGTCCTTGTCTGGCTTTGATATCAGGATAACATGGGCCTCATAAAATGAGTTTGGAAGCATTCCTTCCTCTTCAGTTTTTTTGAAGAGTTTGAGATGGATTATTAGTTCTTTAAATGGTTGGTAGAATTCGGCCATGAAGCTATCTGGTCCTGGGCTTTTCTTTGATAGGAAACATTTTATGACTGATTCAATCTCCTTACTTTTATTGGTCTAGTCAGATTTTCTGTTTCTTCCTATTCAGTCTTGGCAGGTTGTATGTTTCTAGGAATTTACCCATTTCTTCTAGGTTATCTAGTGTGTTGATTTGTTCCTAACAGTCTCATATGATCCTTTGTTCTTCTGTGGTATCAGTTGTAATGTTTCCCCTTTCATTTCTGATTTTATTTATTTGAATCTTCTTTCTTAAGCTTCTTTCCACCTGAGTTTGTCAATTTTGTTTATTTTTCTAAAAAAACAACTCTTCGTTTTGACCTTTTCTATTATTTTTCTTGTCCTTATTTCATTTATTTCTGTTCTGATCTTTGTTATTTCCTTCCCACTGCTAACTTTTGTCTTAGTTTGTTGTTCTTTTTATATTTCCTTGAGGTGTAACTTTAGAGACTTTTCTTTCTTTTTTGGAGGTAGGCATTTATTACTATAAAATTCTCTCTTAGAACTGCTTTTGCTGCGTCCTGTAAGCTTTGGTATGTTGTGTTCCCATTTTCATTTGTCTCAAAATATTTTTTAATTTCCCTTTTAATTTCTTCTTTGATCCATTGGCTGTTCAGGAGCATGTTGTTTAAATTTCTACATATCTATGAATTTTCTGAAATTACTCCTATTATGGACTTCAAGTTTTATACCATTGTAGCAGGAAATGATATTTGATATGACTTCAATCTTCTTAAATTTTTTAAACCTTTTTTTGTGGCCTAACGTATGATCTGTTCTGGAAAATGTTCCATGTGCGCCTGAGAAGAACATGAATTCTGTTGTTGCTGGATGGAATATTCTGTATGTGTCTATTAGGTCCAACTGGTCTAAAGTGTAGTTCAGATCTATTATGGTCTGAGGGTTGGTGTCCCACCCAAATTTATATGTTAAAACTTCATTACCAATGTGATAATATTAAGAAGTAGGGCCTTTGGGGGAGTGATTAAATCATGAGGGTTTATGAATGGGATTAGGACACTTATGAGTGGAATTAGTACCCTTATGGAAGAGATTGGTTGGAGCACATTTGCCCCTTTCCACCACCTGAGGACACAGCAACAAGGTGCCATCTGTGCAAAATGGGCCCTCACCACACACTGAATCTGCTGGCACCTTGACCTTGGATTTCCCAGCCTCTAGAACTGTAAGAAATAAATTTCTGTTGTTTACAAATTACCCGGTCTAAGGTGTTTTTTTAATAGCAGCCTGAACAGACTACAACAAAGTCAGTGTTTCCTTATTGATTTTTGGTCTGGCCGATCTGTCCTCTGTTGAAAGTAGGGTACCGAAGTCCCCTACTGTTAGTGTACAGCAGTGTCTCTCCCCCTTCAGGTCTCCTGATATTTGCTTTATATATTTAGACTCTCCAATGATGGGTGCATATATACTTACAATTGTTCTATCTTTTTGATGAATTGACCCTTTATCATTATGTAATGACCTTCTTTGTCTGTTCTTACATTTTGACTTAAAGTCTATCTTAACTGATAGAGTATAGCTACCCTGCTCTCTGTTGGTTTCCATTACATGGAATATATTTTTCCATCCCTTCATTTTCAATCTGTGTGTGTCCTTAAAGGTGAAGTGAATCTCTTATAGGCAGCATATAGTTAGGTCTTGTTTTTCTGTTTTTTGTTTTTTAAATCCATTCAGCCATTCTATGTCTTTTGATTGAGGAATTTAATTCATTTACATTTAAGGTAATTATTGATAGGTGAGGACTTACTGCTGCCATCTTGTTAATTGCTCTCTGGTTGTTTTGTAGATCCTTGGTTTCTTCCTTTCTGTCTTGCTGTCTTCCTTTGTGATGACATGACTTTCTGTAGTGGTGTGCTTGGATTCCTTACTCATGACATGCTGTCTTATGTATACTCCACCACATTACTGACTATATTCCTTAGTGTGAGTGCACTAGGTCAGAGCGCAGTGATCCACACAGTAGAGAGCCCAGATCCCAGTCAAACCTGAAGGGTAAGAGAGTGCTTGCTGAATGTCTTTCTGGGGACTTGGGATTTAATCTGTATGAGCGTAGCCCTGGGAGTTCTGTGGTGGTGACAGACAGCTGCTCCCGGTGGCGCAGCCAGAGAGCGTGCCGGGGAGGCAGTGTCCAGGGCCCGCCAGGCTCTTCACACCCAGCCTCAGGTCCCTCAACCCACCCAAATGACCGACCCCTGTGAAATAAGGGTCCTGGGAGAGACAGCTTCACTCCTGACAGCACTGACATCATAGTACCCCGGGCAGAAATGCTCCATTCCTCAGGCTCAAGGGAAAGGAGAGTGGCTCAACTGTGGTCAGTATAGTGGTCAGGTGTATGTGTGTGTCTGTGTGTGGTATGGTGTATGTGTGTGGGTGTGGTGTAGTACGTGTGTTGTGTGTGTTCATGTGTCATGTATGTGGTGTGTGTGTCCATGTGTGATGGGTGTATAGTGAGTATGTGGTGTGTGGTGAGTGTGTGGTGTGTGCGTGTAAGGCGTTTCAGGTGTGCACATGCACAGCTGTGTAGACGTCCCGTAGGTGGCTTCTGTGACCAGCACTCTCAGGCCTTGGAGCCTTTCATTTATTGCAAAGCGAATGCACACTGTGCAGCAAGAATGTTACTTACAGCGGGGAGCCGTGGGAAGTGATTCCCAGTGGTACCTACTCGGTATTCCTCCCCTCTTGGCTTATTCATCACTTTAAGACAAAAGCAGATTAAATTAACTGTGTCTGTAGGGAATGCCCAATGACCCTAATGAAATTCAGTTCTGCCCACCCGCCCTGGGGGCGCTGGTGGGACGCGCTGGAGCAGGAGGGCGGCATCAGGCAGCAGGTGCACCCGGTGGATGGCCGTGACGCTAACTGCTTGTTCTCCTTCATTCCAGCCCCAGCCCCCAGAAGGCAGAAATGTGACCACTGGACCGCGTGCCCCCCTGACACCTACGCCTACCGGTTGCTCAGCGGGGGCGGCAGAAACAACTACGCCAAGGTCTGCTTTGAGGACGAGCTGTAAGTACGGGGTTTAGAGAGGGCACAGCTGTCCTACTGACCTCCCTTGTCTGCGGCTGACCGAGGGCACGGCTGCCCACAGGGAGTGTCCCTGGTCTCAGGCAGAGCCCGAGGGCTCCCGGGTGGAAGTGAAAGCCACACTGTGTCAGTTGGGGAAGGACGTTGACTGTCTCTGCTAGCTGCATGTGTCCCGTGATGAACTGCTGCGGTTCTATTTGACAGCAGCTAGAACACACTGGGGTTTGTATTTTGCACTTCACTTTGAGTGTGTGGCAGAGCCCTTCGGAGTCTCGGGAACACCAAGGCTGCCGCAGTTCGCTCCGCCTTGTTGTATGATCCTCACCCTCAGGGATTACAGCAGGTGGAGTTTCTCTCTGCAGTTCACACCTCGCACCTCTTCAGTATTCTGGGAAAATGAGTATAGAATTGGTATTATTTCTTTTTTAAAATGTTTGGGGTAATTTTCTAATGAAGCTCTCTGGGCCTGGAGTTTTCTCTGTGAGAAAGCTTTTAATTAAAAACGCAGTTTATGTAAGAAGTCCAGGACTACTCAAGTTATCTGTTTCTTCTTGAGTGAGCCTCATTATTTTTTGAG
Source organism: Varecia variegata (assembly GCA_028533085.1). Lineage (NCBI taxonomy): Eukaryota > Metazoa > Chordata > Mammalia > Primates > Lemuridae > Varecia > Varecia variegata. Next base: position 2,870,419 of record CM052436.1, on the reverse strand, counting down.
GGCTCCCTTGATTTAATGCACAACTAAGCTCAGTCTTTCTTTGATCAGACCAGAAATCAGCTATTTCTCAAGAGCCGGGTCCTTTAATGGGCTGCAATATTTAGAAACTAAGATCTGGGCGCTCCGTGTGCTCACAGCCCCTGGGATGGTGACGCTTCTGAGCACTTCAGGGGACGGAGCCAAGTAATGCATGTTTTCCAAGTCTTGAATTTAGTTTAGTATTTCCAATTCAAATTTAACATTTCAGGGGTCTTTTCTCTGTTCTTTGATTTTGCATTTTATTTCTTTTTCCTTGTACCAAAAATCTTGGTTCCTAGTAATGCAGCTACTGAGTGAAGTTTAAAATTTTTTGCAGTTGTCAATTAGCCTGGCACGGTGGCATGTGCCTGTAGTCCCAGCAATTCCGGAGGCCAAGGTGGGAGGATCACTTGAGACTAGGAGTGCTGTAATAGGCTGTACCACACAGCAGGACCCTGTCTCTATAAAAAGTGAAAAAAAATAGCTGGGCATGGTGGCATGAGCCTGTAATCCCAGTGACTCAGGAAGCTGAGGCAGGAGGATAGCTTGAGCTCAGGACTTCAAGCCTACAATGTGCTGTGATCACGTCACTGCACTACAGCCTGGGCAACAGAGCGAGACCCTGTCTCTAAGAAAAAAATTTTTTTGCAGATCTTTTTGTTTTTAAAAATATTCCATTAAGGGTATACAGAGTATTATGACCAAAGTCATATGAAATAACTATTTTTCCTCTAGTTGTATTACATATTTGATATAAAGTTGGATTCATTACAGTTTGTTTTCAATTTTAGGGTTTTTTTCTGATTTTCTTTTGATTTAATTTAATTTTTGAATATGTAATACATTTACATGGTTCAGAAATCCACATTAGGTGTCAAAAAAGTATTCTCAGAGAAATCTTCCCCACGCCTTCCACTTTTTCTCCCCACCTCCTTTTCCCACCTTCATTAGTTGTTTTTATTAGGTTCTGATTTATCCTTCTAGTGTTTATGGCAAAAATAAGCTATTTATGTAATTAATATATACCTACATATGTGTTTTATATACATTTATATATGTGCATGTATAAGTGTGAGTATATATGTATGTATGTATATTCACACACATATATTCTTTCTTACATAAGAGGCAGCAAACTCTACTCAGTTTTGTACTTTGCTTTCTTCACTTAGCAGTAAGATCACTCCATATTATCAGTACATGGGGATTTTCTTTATTCCTTTTTATTGATGCATAGTATTTCGTAGCATGAGTGTATCACAGTTTATCCAACTAGTTCTGCGCTGATCGGCATTTATGTGGCAGTGAATAACCTGTGAATAAAGTGAACACTTGTGTAAGCACTGTCCTAATTAAGAAATAGATTGGCACTAACCCTCCACAAGCCGTCTGTACGCCTTCCCAAATGCAACCCCTCTTTCCTTTCTGCCCAATGATAACCTCTGTTTTATCTTTTATGCTCGTCATTTCCTTGCTTTTTTTGATAGTTGTACTGCCTAACATGCATTGCAAAATGTTGTTATTTAATTTTGTCTATTTTGAACTTTATGTAAATGGAATCATAAACCATATACTCTTTTATGTCTGGCTTTTTTTGCTCAGAATTATATTTGTGAAATTTATCCATAATGTTGGATGTAGCTATTGTTCATAGATTTCCATTGCTGTGTAGTATTGCATTGCATAAATATACTACAATTCATTCATCCATTCTACTATTGGGTGACATTTGAGTCATACCCACTTTAGGGCTATTATGAATAATGGTGCTATAAATAGTGCTGTTTATGTCTCTTGGCTCACTTGTTCCTGCATTTCTGTTGGATACATTTTTTTTTTTAACGGGGGGAAGGGGGTGTGTGTCTTACAACCAGCCTCAAATTCTTTAGATAAAATAACAGGTTATAGTTATAGATAAGGTTTATTACAGCAAAAGATACAGAGCAAAGGTCTCTGTGGGTCTAATGATGGGGAATTCTTGCAGTTTATGTTTCACTGAAATATCTTTATTTCCTCTTTATTACTGAAAGATATTTTTGCAGACTGTGTTGTCCATTGTTTTCTTCCCATACACGCACAGTACTGTTCCACTGTCTTCCAGCTTCCACTTTATCTTTTAGGAAGTCATCTGACAGTTGTTACTACTGTGAAAATAACTGCTTTTCTCCCCTCCTGATTGCCTTTGAAATTTTTTCCTCTTATTTTTGGTTTTCAGCATTTGTACCATGACGTGTTTGTTGTTGTTTCATCTTATCTAGGTTTCGGGGGCCATCTTAAATATGTACATCTTGACATCTGTCATCCCATTTGACAAATTCTCTGCTATTATATCTTCTGCTCCATTCATTTCTTCTCTTTCTCCAAGACTCCTAATGGAACACATGTTAGACCTTATTACCACTATATCCTCTATAGTCTACAGATTATTTTATATTTTCCATTTTTTTATCTCTCTGTCCTTCACTATAGACAGAGCTATTTCTCAGTTCACTGATTCTCTCTTGTGTTGTGCCTAATCTGCTATTAAACCCACCCATTGGCTGATTTTAGGTTATTTTAGTGTTTGAGCTTCATTTTGGTTCTTTTTCAAATCAGCATGTTAATTTTTATGGTTTTGAGTTCTGAAATTTTTAATATTATCAGTAATGTTCTGGAGTGTATTAAGTATGGTTATTTTACAGTCTGAGTTGGATAACTGCTGTTCGGAGCCCCTGTGAGTCTGTCACTATTACCTGTTGTTTTCTGACGGTTCCACTGGTTCTTGTTTACATTGGCTCCTTTCCTCATGTGCCAGGTTATAGTTGATAGTGCACGAGACAGTACATTTGAGAAATTGTTTTTTTTTTAATTGAGGCATGGGATGGTTTCTTCTTCTCATCCTCAGAAGCTGAGGATGATTCTTTGCTTCTGCCAGGGGCCCGGAACCATTAGCAGAACAGGATGAACTGAATAAATTCTAAAGGTTGAGATTTTTCTGGGCCACCCAGTTGACTTAAAACTGGGCTGAAGTGTGTGCAAGTTCTGATTTATTTCTGGTTCATCCTCACTTTTAGGATTCAACCCTTCGTGACCCCACTCAAGTAGATGTGGGGGATTTGGCATGGCCCTCACCATGGCTTCTGCCCTCATGGAGTTGTCACACGTGCTGTTCACTTGCTTAGGTGCCTTTTCTGGAATCAGCAGATGCTCCTTGGGTGAAAGTAGCTTCACATGCTGGGCCCACCACCTGGAAATTCAGTCTTCCCCCCAGGTCCTGGCCTGGGAGATTCTCTCCTACCTTATTAGTCTCCAATGTATTCAAGCAGAGCTTTAAAAAAAAGTTGCCTCCTGCTTTCTGTTTTTCTGTATGAGAGAGCAGATTCAGATTTACCCAACTTTCCATTACCAGAAACACAAGTTCCTTTTTGCTTCTTTTCAAGTTCTTCTGGAGTATTCTCTCCAATTGTCAGACAGCACTAAGCCTAGAATACTCATAGGGGAGTTTGGCGAAGACGTCAAGAGAAGAACATTAAAGTGCCACACTCACTGTTCCAAAGCATGGCAGAAGGAGGAAAGCTTCCAAGTTCTTCTCATGAAGCTAACGTTGATTCTAGAACTCGACAGAAGGCCTGTGTGCACATACACGTGTACACACAATTTCTTTGCTCTTCAGTAATACTTACCATCTCCAGGAAAGTCATTTAGTCCTCCCGGTCTTAGAACACAATCCCCTCGAATTTAACATTTCATATTCTCCAATTTAAAAGTGAAAATTAGGTAACCCAGTTTGGGGCACTTATTTAAATAGAGAAACTGTATTAAAGTTAGTGGTTGGATGAAAAGGATTGCCAAGAGTCAAGCAAAGCCGTTGTCACCATGCTGAGGGGCAGAAGGACAGGCACAAATTGAAGTCACCAGACTTGCCTGAATCCACTGACCCACTTCTCACTGCTTCATGTTTGTAAAATGGAGAAACAGATGCTCAGGAGGAGGGTGCAGATTTAGCGAAAGAACGTTTGTAAAGAGCCCGAGCTAAATAAATATTAGTTTCTCCTCTCCCCAGCCATTTGTCTAAATATAAGATTAAATGCAGTTTCCAGCCCCGAGGGCATGAGTCTATAGAAAGTGGGGACAGATGTGTGAGGAGGGAGTACTGGGGTGACGTTCTAGGGAGCCCCACCAAGGCCAGGACAGGGCTGCCAAGAGACGGTAAGTGCCAGCGGGCAAGAGAGACTCCGCCAGGTGAAGACGTCAGTAAGAAAGGAGTTCCTTGACTAACGCTTGGTTACATTTCAGGCTCATAGGACAAAAGATTGGAAATGCTGCCAGAGGAATAAACATTGCCATTGTCAACTGTAAGTTATTAAGTGTTTTCTATGAAACTTCTCTGAAAGCTCTGTGGTCGGATTTTCAAAGAGACCTTGAGTTTACACGACTTTTGCACACCATCTAGTCTAGGTTTATATTAATGCATTTTAAAAGTACATATTTAATTATTTTTATAAGCCTTACTTTACAGATTATTTGTGGTTCCAACAACAACAGAAAAAAACTGAAAACCAAATATAAATAGACTTTATTAAAAAAAAAAAAAAGAAGGGTGGGTAAGAAGGCAGAGTTAAAACCAGATGAGCAGCCCATTGGGGCGCAGACCCCAGGTCCAGGATTGAGCCTCACCTTTGCTCCCAGGTGCCCCGAGGCTGAGCAGACGGTGACACCACAGGCCAATTCCTGCTTTGTGTGATAAAAGCCAGTAGACCCTCAGGGGAAACAAAACACGGCCGTCCTCTTAGGCCCGGAAAAATCTTCTGTCACAATTGCCGTTGATGTTTCTGGAAAACAAGCAGCATAGCAGATGCAGGAAGAGCCTTTCAAAGGGCTTCCTTCCCTGTGAGCGAGCCGACAGCATGGCCAGCCGTGAGAGGAGGGCTGGGGAGCAGGAGGCAGGTGCTCCCGTCCGGCCGCGCGGGAGGGTCTGACGCCGGGAGTGCACAGGGCTGAGGCGGGGACTTTGTTGCCTCAGTGGGAAGAGGTGGCGGCTGGGGAGACAAGGTGACGTCAAATCTAACCCAAAGCAGCCTGGAAGGACGTTCCGGAGCAGCTCCTGGCGCGTCCTGACCTGCACTGGGGACATTCCTCGGGAGGACAGCCCCCTCTGCAGGCTGGGTCACCGAGCAGTGCTGTTTCCCGGAGAGAGACAGCAAAGAAATGAGCTGTGTCCAGGCTCTAGTGCCCGAATGTGCCCTGAGGTCTATGAACGTCCTTTTAAACAACTTCCTCTTTCACTTTCAGATGTCACCGGGAAAGTGGCAGCAACACGAAGCTTTGATATGTATGAAGGTGGTAAGAAAAATTCTTCTCCTGATAAAATTTATGCACAAAACTAAGATTAAAAAAACACAAACAAAAATGTCAGTCATTTTTATTTTGTCTCCTAAAAATACTGCCAGCAGGTCACGTGATCATTCTCGCCTGGTCTCACATCAATCCCCTTAGGCTGTAACTGAGTCATGTGATAAAGTTTGAAGGCATTATCTAGAAATGTGTTTTCTTTGATTACACTTTTCCTTAGTCTTCGTCTTTTGTGCCTTCATGGAATAATGAGAAAGAAAAGTCTTCTTGTTTAAACCAAATACAGTACCTGTAAAATAACGGCGTGGACATCCAGCCCTGAATCCCACCAGCACCGTGAGGTGCCATGGTTACCCTCGGTGGCTCCGGGGCCATCCCAGGCCAGGGCAAGCCTCCCTGGAACGCATGGCGCCCGGTCTCCTTGGATGGTCTCTCCTTTCTGGGCACTGAATGTGGACCTCAGTTTCTGGGCAGGAGATACCAGCCCTTCTTATTTTTAGTGAACACTGAGGGTTTAAAAGCAAATCTTTATAAAGACAGTGGGGAAGAGGAACAAAAAGTGTGTGTGCCCACCTGGTGAGAACTCTGCCCTGGTCCCCTGGGGTCTACCGGAGCAGAACTGTAAACAGTGAGCGGCAGGGGTGAGTAACGGGGGTTGAGAGTAGCCTTTCTTTTCTCGCTGTAAGGCATAGAGAAGTCTCCTGGCTGGGGCTCACCGGTGTCTGGCTTGCTCTGCGCTTCCCGTGTTTAGGGCCTGGGGGCGTCTCTGCCCTGCCCAGGTGCCAGCGTGGGCGCGAGGCTGCTCTGCTCCGGGACAGTCACGCTGTGGGCCCGGCTCTGTGGCAGTGATTGTGGAGAGCGCCCCACCTGGCGCTGCACAGGTTGCTGGTTTCCAGTTTGGTTAATAGACTCTGTATCATCTAATTTCCAAGGAGATTCTTTCCAGCACGAGCTCCAGGTGCCTTGTTCATGGGTCAAAAGAGATCCTTATCTTGATTCCTTTTCGCTACAACCCTGCACACCTATTGCAAGTGTTCTGCGTGGTTCTTTTACTTCTATGCTGGGCGGCTCACCTCGGAGGGTCCCCTGTTGAACCGCAGTCACTGCTCACCATTTGCGTGGTTGAGAGACGAGCTCTAGGAACTGGAGGGTGCCGAGTGGATGGGAGGCTGAGTGCAGAAGGAAGCCCAGCGTCCAGTTAACAGACAAGATCCTAAGCTGACTGCATTGACCCGACAGATAACTCTGGACCAATGACGAAGTTTATTCAGAGTGCTCCTCCGAAGTCCCTGCTCCTCATGGTGACCTATGATGACGGAAGCACCAGGTGGGTGTGGGTTAGTGGGTGGAGAGGCCCGGGTCCCTTGGTACCATCCTCTGGAGAAGAACAGAAAGTCAAGGAGCAAGGTGCTTCCCTAAAGGAAAAGAATGAAAGATCGTAACAAAACAGACTGCATTTCTTTAAAAAGAAAAAATCATGAGCCAGTGAAGCTGTCCATAAGTACTAGAATCTAAGGAGTATTTCCAGGTAGCAAGACAAAGCCACAGCTGACCATAATCAGGACGGAAATGCTAGTCCCTGGCCAGGAAAGCAAAACCCAGGCTGGTACTTGCAGAACTAAGAAAGGAAATTGAGCCAACTTCTCAGATGATGAGGAAATGAATAAAGAAACACCCACATGCGCAGTGCTTTACCAGAAGTGGATTTAGCTCAGTGCTTCTCAAAGTGTGTTTGCTAAGTAAACATGTGTCTTTACTGCTGAAAGTTCCTAAGAACCTTCCAAGTGCATACATGCATTGTGAATTTCCAAGATAGAGCTACCGACCACAGTATTTCCCAAATTTATCTGACCTCAGATTCCTTTTTCCATTGAGCATCTTACCAGACTGAAGTTCACACACTTTGAAAAACTCTGATTTAATTCATTTAGCAAAACCTAAACTTATTTTTTCCTCTCTGCTGGCCTTCCCTTGCTTACTCTAAACTGCACGATTTGCAATGTCAGTATTGCTTTACGTTTCTTTTTCTTCTTTGATGCTGACTTTTGTGAATATGAGAAAGGGGAAGTTTTGACATTCACTTTTGTCTTTCGGCAAATTTTGTCCACCTTATTTTGCGGCCAATAAAAAAGACCGCAGCAAGAACTGAAAATTATGTTGGCTGAATGTGAGGATGTCATTGAACCTCAAACCACAAGGGCTTCTCAGAATGGAGAATTAAAATTCTGTGCCCTAAATCGAGGTCAAAAAGGGATCTGGATGTTGTCTGATGGTTAACTAGAAATTTGATGTCTTTGAGCAGCACGTGTGCTTGTTAGATGTTACCATGGGCCCTAGAAGTGGGTGCATCGGTTTAGAAACCTCCGTCCAGGGACACACAGCATGGCACACTCAGCGCAGAGCTTCCCTCCCCTCGAGCCCCCACGTGCTCTCACGCTTTCCCCTTCAAACCCCAGATTGAAGGACGATGCCAAGAACGCCATAGAAGCTCTCGGAAGTAAAGAAATCAGGAACATGCAGTTCAGGTCGAGCTGGGTATTTATTGCAGCGAAAGGCTTTGAACTCCCTGCAGGAATTCAGAGAGAAAAGGTGAGTGAGCAGTTTTTAAATGCCCCCTCCTACAATCGGAGAGTATCGTAAGTGCTGGTCGGTTATAACTCCCTGTCTCTAAACATAAGATGTTTGTCAGCCTTTCCCATTGGATCAACATTAGCTCTTGACTAAGTTTCCAACTTCTCAAGTCCCTTTCCCAGTAAGAGACTCAGCATGGGCTGTGGTGTTGGTTTTCCACCAAGCTGCAGCCAACACGGTCCGCCCCAGGCCTCTTTCCTTGGG
>CM052436.1:2832519-2861735 GCA_028533085.1 Varecia variegata | reverse complement strand
CACACACACCCTCACGCTGCTCCAGTATCTGCCGGTCCTGCGCTGTTTGCTCTCACAGCAGATTCTCAAACCTTCTTCATTCCGGGTGCCCTGAGTGTCTCCAGGATTCATTTTTGGTACCCCCTGCCCAGGGGAACTACCTAACCGTTCTATTTATTCACTGGGTTGGCCCAATAACTCAGTAAGAGTAGGCTGGGTGGTGTCCAACAGATGCCTCCATGTAGCCCTGGGAAATTTTAATATCCCATCGTGCCCTGTGAGTTTGCTGGAGTACCCCAGGGTGCCTGGAGGCACAGTTTGGGAATCATGGTCTTGCGGTCTTTGTTCGCCTGCACGTCATTCAAGGGCCTACCTGTGGCCTAGGAAATGTCACCTAGGTAATCAGGGTGCCTTCAACAGCGGGGTGCTGTCACTGGACCCAGAGGCCAGGCTGTCCGCACGGGATGAGGTCTGAACCCCTAGGATTCCGGCCAGTGCTCTTCCTCTCCAGTGCGCTGCCCCGCCTCCCGTTCCTCCAGCTGGTCCCCGGCCAGGCAGCTGTGGAGAAATACCGCGAGAGTCAAGTTCGGGGGCCGTCAGGGGAGGCTGGGCTCAGGTTGCAGGTCCTGAGCCTGTGGTGTCCGTGGCCCAGGCAGGCAGAGAACTCGGGTTCCCTGACTTGGCCGCAGGTCCAGCCGGAACCCCCAGCCCTGTCCTCATGCCAGGACGGCAGACAACACGGAGACCGTCAGGAGGAACACTTCCTTGCCGGTGATCAAGGGCGTGGTCGGAATCCCAGGCACCGTGCGGGGCAGCTCTCTCCTTCCCCTGGCAGCCCTCCTCCTGCCCTCCCGTCTCTGCCGGGCGCTGCTTCTTCCCCGGGCCCAGGGTGGGGCCTCAGGGACATTGCACAAGGCCGTCTTCCTCTTGCCCACTCTGGTCGTCCCCGGCACCTCGGACCGCGCTCTGGTCCTTCGTCTTTCTCCATCTTATCAAAGATCAGTTCTATGCTCCGAACTTGGTGTGGTCCCGGTGCCCAGCTGTGCCACACAGGAAACCCAGGTGTTCGTAGTTCTCAACACTGGTTTCAGTTCCTCTTTCTCATCGGGTCAAGGTCTGCGGGCTCCAGTGCTTGTGTTTGCACTGGGTTCCGGAAGCTCCCGCGTGGGGGCAGATGCCTAGAGAAGCAGCGGCAGTGCAGGGAGTGCTCAGGCAGGGCAGGGTGGGGGCCCCTGTGCCCAGGCCTCCCGACGTCTGTTCCCCGGTGCCTGTGCGCGTGACCCTAGCTCCACCCATCCACGTGTCACCTGGGTCCTGCATGTCCCTGAGGCCCACAGGCTCCCTAGAGAATCCGCTCATGAAGACGCACTGTAGACATTGCTGAAGATTTGTAGGGGACGGAGGGTTCACGAGGCACACGGCACACACCACTCAGCCCAAACCCTGCGCCCCCTGGTCAGCCGGCCCATGTCGGAAGATCCTAGACCACAGCGGGGAGGGGCACCGAGGGGCTTCCTGCCTTCCCCCGGCCCCGTGCTGCGCCGTTGCTCACCCCTGCCTCCCCCTTCACACAACTCACCCCTTCAAATTCTCACTGCTTTTCTGCAGAGCAGTCTGTGTCCAGCCTGTCCCCCTAGACTCGCCTGCCCAGCCCATGGGACTGCTGAGCTGGACCCGCCTGCCCTGAAAACAGGGCGAGGGTGGCGACTGCTAAAATCCAAACAAAAGAGCAAGCACCCAAGACGTCTGTGCTTCACACAGAGCTCTCCTTTCCCTTGTTCTCTCTTCCCACGAAGAGGGGAAAATATCAAAGCTGAGTTAGACATCACTCCCACCAGCATCAATTTTGAGTTTTTATTTTTCTTTAATTTCAGAATATTACGGGGGGCATAAAAGTTTTGGTTACATAATTTGCTTTTGTACAGTTTGATTCAAAGTATAAGTGTGCCCATCACCCAGATGGTGTGCGTTGTACCTGTTAGTTTTGTTCCTGAGCCCCGACTTCACCCCGGGGTGCTCCCACTCTCCGCCTCTGGAGGGGTGGGTGGCTGGGAGGTCAGAGCCCCAGACTCCCCTGACAGCTGGGCTCAGTGAGGCCGCCTGAGGTCTCAGCTGGCAGGACGGGCTCCACAGGGCCCTCAGGGTGGGCTGCTGGGCCCTGGCCAAGCCCCTCTTCTGCTGCCCCTGGGGAAGGTTTCCTCGCAGGGCTGGGAGCTGTTTGCACCAACTTTAAATAGCCTCATCTCTCAACCATCCCATAAAATTGCTGCCTTGCCCTTCGGATTTTATGGTTCTCACACTAGGGAACTTTTCTGAAAACAGGAAGTGCTTTAGGCCCCAGTGGGAGGAGGGCACGGGAGGAGGCCTGCAGAGGTAGAGGGGGTGGGGCCAGGCTGGAGGATGGAGGCCAGGGGTGGCGGCTGTGGGGCCCTCGACACTGCTCTTCCCTCTGCCCCGGTGTGGGCACCCCGGTGGGGGCGTCGAACCCAGGAGCCACCTGCTCCGACTGGAATGGTGGCAGGTCTCTGGGCTGCTGGGCTGAGGACGACTCATAGGGAGACGGAGACCCAGGCCAGGCGCACACTCAGGAGATGTTAGAAAGAAACAGGCTCTGAGCCAAGCTTCATGCAGAAAGGGGCAGCCAGGCCAGCACAGAGGGGACTTGCAGGCTGGGCAGGGCAACCCAAAGTGCAAACAGTCTCATCTAAAGAGACGGTGCTGCCGCCCACCCACCGGAGACACCCTCTGCCTTCGTCCAGAGTGGGGCCTCCGTCGGGCTCGTGTGTGGATGCGGGATCGCGGGCAGCAGGAGTGGGGTCTGGGCAGGGGCACAGGCTGGGGGAAGGTCCATACGGGAGACCCCACGAGGATGGCTGGTCTCCGTCCCAGGTGACCTCCTGAGGAGCCGTGCAGGAGCGTGTCCATCCGGGAGGTGGGAGAAAAGAGAAATCATCCCCAGGCCCCCAGGGTGGGAGTTGCCCGGGTTCACTTCCTGCTCCTCCAGGCTGTGCTGAAAGCCGGCAGAGGTGGCAGGTGGTTTGAGGGAGAACTCTGGCTGTGTGAGACACAGTCCTGCAGAGCCTGCACCCTATGGCTGCACGTCCCAAAGCCCCAGGACTCTGGCCATGTGTGGACCTTGCCTTTCATGCCTTTCTCTTGTCCACACTGTGTCCTTTGTTGTATCTGATCTGGTCTACATGAACTTCGGTCAGGCCACTCCCCAGCTCAGACCAAAGGCTGCCTGGGGCCCTACCTACGTTTTCCAATCTTCTCCTCTTCCTTCCTCTCCTTAGTCACATGGGCTGTCTTCTGGCCTCAGGACATTTGCACATGCTTTTCCTCTGCTGAGAAGACTGCTCCCCAGTTCCTCCACAGTTTGCTCCTCTGCCCATCCCATTTCCTGTTCACAGGCACAGCCTCCAAGGGACACACGGGGTGGGACTGAGTGAGTCAGGGTGGGGAAGGTTCCTGCCCCCAGTCCTGGCTTGGGCCAGTCACTGGACTTCCTGGACATCAGTCTCTTGCCCTGGAAAATGCACATAAGGAGAGAATGTGTAGGCTTGTCACAAAAGTTAAATGTGTGTCTTAGCATGGTGCTGGGTGAGCCCAGGGCTCAGTGCCGCCAGCTGATTTTAACAGGGTGCCTTCATCTGAGCGAGGCCACAGCCTGAGAATTGTGAGACTCAGACAGGCCCTTCCACCAGCAGCCTGACCAAGCCTGGGCGTGAGACGGTGACCACGGGGCCTGGGCTGGTTTCAGGCAGGCCTGAGAGGTGCTAGCTGTCATCTCTCCACGGCTAAATGTTCCCCTGTCTGGTCTTGAGCCACAGAGGGGCTAACACTATGGATGGCAAAGACCATCGGGGTGACAAAGGGACACTGAGACTCTGCCCTGGAACGTGGGGTTCACTGCCCGCATCCCCAAGCCCTGGGCCCATGGAAACGCTACTTGTGCTCTGTGGCTGCCAAGAGCCCCTCCTGCAGACGGGAGGCCTGTGCGGGGCCTGGCTCTGTGCCGTGTGCAGGGGGTGGGCTGCAGGGTGAGGTGAGGAAGGGTTGGCAAAGGAGCGGACGGTGGCAGGGGGACTTCCTGGTGACCTGTGGGCCACTGTCCCGCCTTATGTATTTGCAGAGCTTGTTAGAAAGATTAAAGCAACTGAAAGAGCAGATGTCTAAGGCCCACAGAAGGCGAGGTACACTTTCTTCCCAACACCGTCCAAACCCAGAAATGAGCTACTGGCAGCAACAGCCACCACCATTTGGCGGCGAAGCACCAAGACAAATGACGTCTACCCCAAATTGCCAGGCGGCAGAGGAGAAGGACTCGGATTTCCTTGCCAAGGACTTCGACTTCCTAACTGTGAACAATGAGCCGTCACCAGGAAACTGGAGCCAAGCCAGCGCAAAGGTAAGTCCAGAGTAGGGACAACCGGGCAGGGCGCATTCTGCCCCCAGTGCAGGTGGCTGGCGGGTAACAGAGCCAGCCAGTCTGTGCCCCCCACCCTTGCCCGGTCACGTCCATCAGGGACCAGGGACGTTCTCAGACTGCTGCAGTAAGGAGCCGCTGAGCCGGGGGTCCGGGGGTTTCTGTTCTGTGTGCTGGGGCTTGGCCTCCCAGCGTCACCGCTGCCGGCCCACCCACTCCCCCTCTGCAGCCCCGGCCCAGCTCCCGTCCTCCCTCTGGCCCCACCTGCATCCACAGCCCACTCCCTGCAGCAGCGCAGAAGCCAGGCCTCAGAGGACGGAACACAGGGGCCCAGCAGAGGCGCCCCCCGTTCACCTCCTCCCCTCCTGCCTGTGACCCGGTGTCCTGGCTGCACAGATCCTGCCAGGTCCCCCAGGGCAGTGGGAACCCCATCAAAGACCGAGGCAGTGGCATCTCTTCTGCCTTCTCCAGGGGCCGGAGAAAAACCTGTACAACCAGTACGAGGAGAAGGTGCGCCCCTGCATCGACCTCATCGACTCCCTGCGGGCCCTGGGCGTGGAGCGGGACCTGGCCCTGCCGGCCATCGCTGTCATCGGGGACCAGAGCTCGGGCAAGAGCTCCGTGCTGGAGGCGCTGTCTGGGGTCGCCCTCCCCAGAGGCACCGGTAAGCTGCACAGCCCCCTGCCAGCCACAGAGCATCCCTGGGCCGCAGCCTGGTGTCGGAGACAGGCCTGGCAGCGGGGGTCTCGGTGGGGTGGCAGGCCTGACGCCCTTCTCATTTACATAGCCACGGCCGCCCGGGTATCGCCAGGGTCTCGCCAGGGTCCGGGGACCTTGCTGTCTCTCTGTAGTGGTCTTTGTAAGAATGTAGAAGCATTTCTTCTTTGATGAGGTTAAAGTGGCAAGTTTTAGGTGACACATGAAGCCTTTTTAAAGAATGTTGTCAACATTTTGGAAAACCCTTAGCCAGGATGACGGTGTCATTGGCATGGCCATGGTGTAATATGACACCGTGGTCCTGTGTGTGCAGAGTGGAGAAGCTGTTGTGCGTTTGTAATCTAATGAAATAACGATAAAGGAGAAAGGGAGGGGTGAGATCCCCAGAGTGGGCATTGGAGAGGGGTCTTCACAGTGGGCAGGCAGGTGAGGGGAAGCTGGCGGGAGGGGAGCAGTTTCCAGACCCCGAGAGGGAGCAGAGGGAGCCCCATCCCTTCTCCCCCCACTCCTGCCAGCGGTGCTCACCTCCGAACCCAAGCAGAGCCCAGGGCTGCCCCACCATGCCTGGTCCCCAGCAGCAACTGCAGGGCTGAGGGCCCCGCCCTGCCACCGGCAGCCTGGTCCTTTCCCCAGCGCGTAAGATCCCTCAGCCTGGGCCCTGAGGCGGGAGAGAGCAGGCTCTGGGCTCAGCATTTTGGGGAGAGAGACAACAGGACAGGGAGTCTGAATGCCAGAGGGCAGTCAAGTGCCCAAGCCGGAACATGAGGAAAATACCTCCCAGAGCCAGGCCGTACAGGGGCAGGCACCGGGGCTTCACAGCAGGCGTGTGGTCTGCCGGCCCCAGCCCCCGCCTTTCCCAGCCCCCAGCGTTAGTGTGGGGAGCGTCAGGAGGGGTTGGGGGCCCCACAGCGTTGCATTCCCTCTGTCCCCTTCCCTGGGCCGCCCACAGGGACCCGCTCAGGGCTTGCAGCAGACACCCAGCCGCGGGGGTGCTGGGGGCTGGGGGTGTGCTGGGCGTCACTTACAGAGCAGCGGGTGGGCACCCGAGGACGGCAGCACCTCCCAGAGCCCTGTGCCCCCTCGCACCTGCCCAGTCCGGACCCCTCGTACTACTGGGCCCCAGGAAGGGCCAGAAAGTTCAGACAAGGCCTTTGGGGACACCAGGGCAGGTCCTGGGAGGTGCACTCGGAGGGACCAGAGGCATTTCTTTTAAAGGACACTTAACGAGGTTTGGGGAACTGTCTCTCAGGAATTGTGACCAGGTGTCCCCTGGTGCTGAAGCTGAAAAAGCAGCCGAGTGAGCTCGGCTGGGCGGGAAGAATCAGCTACCAGAAGATGGAGCTGCAGCTGCAAGACCCCTCCGAGGTGGAGCGGCAGATTCGCCAAGGTGAGCCCCCGCAGCTCCGCTCTCGAAGCCGCTGCCCTCAGCCCACCGTCCCGCAGTCCCGGACACGTGCACGCCCTGCACGGGGCCGCGCCACAGGGCCGCCTCCGCCGCCCCTCCGGGTCCTGTCCGGGCCACTCTCATCCCACTGCTCCCTGCTGAAGACCCTCTAATGGCTTCCCTCCAAGGGTGGCCGCAACCCAGTGGCCAGCCCGGTCCTCTCCCCGCCACCTCCACAGCCCCACTCAGGCTTCCTTCCCTGCACAAGGGAACATGCCCTCTCCTCCTTCTAGGTGTTTCCAGGAGCTCCCCCCGCAGCCTCGCCCACTTTCCCTTCTCTTCACCTGCCCGTCCCCACTCGTCCTTTGGATCTCAGTTCTCCTGCCCCTCCCTGGGCAGTCTCCCTGCAGGACCCCTGGTCCCGCCCCAGCTGTCCAGGTTGTCAGTCTCGCTGCTCCAACCCTGGCCATGGTAGAGGCCTCCACCCAGCCCCCCCAAACACGGACCTTGCCCACCTTCGTTCCTGCGAGCACAGCCAGCACCATGTTGAACAGCGTCTATCCATGCTGCCGTGGGCCACCACAGAGTGACAGAGCAGCTCAGTTGCTCCTGAAACCTGGGGCCATACCCTCTGAGGGGGCCCTGTTGGTCACCCCCTCCCAGGACGCAGCCCTGCCCACCCAAGGCACTGGAGCCCCTCACCTCTCCCTACCAGGCTTGTCCGGCTTTCACGGCCCCTCCTGGGCTCAGGGGAGTAAGCAAAAGATAATCTGAATGTGCCAAGAACCTGTGCGGGGAGGACCCCGGTTCAAGGGAGGCATTTGCGTTATTGAATAGCAAACTCGGTATCAGAGAAGGGGTCCTTTACACCTGCAGTCCCCAACCCCCAGCCAAGGACTGGTACTGTTCCATGGCCTCTTAGGAACTGGGTCAGCTGAAAGCTCCACCTCCTCCCTACCCACCCTGCTCCCCCCATCCCCCCCACCCGTAAAATTGTCTTCCATGAAACTGGTCCCTGGTGCCAAGAAGGTGGGGATCCCTGCTTTACACGACCTCCCGGGTTCAGACCTTCCCTGAGAAGCCCCATCTGCCTGCGTCAAAGGGCTCTCTGGAGGGATCCCTTCCCAAATAGAGAAGTTCTGCCCCCAGTTTAAATTCAAATACAGAAGCTGCTGGAGACCCCCAGTTGGCAAGTTTCCTAATCGCAAATTGTAAAGGTCTGCGCCCTGGCTGCCCACCGCAGTCACCATGGTGCCCCTAGCTCCTCTTGCAGCGTTTGTTGGCATCGTCTGGGGTCTCTGCAGCGTGGCTCTGTGGGGCAGAGCCAGGCAAGCTGTCTCCAGCAGGTGCACACTGGCTAAAGGCTCCGGGTAAGAGTGAGCAATGAGCAAACCACAGCCAGGGCATCTCTAGAATAGCACCCCAGAGGCCGGGCGCGGTGGCTCACGCCTGTAATCCTAGCACTCTGGGAGGCCGAGGCGGGAGGATCACTTGCACTCAGGAGTTTGAGACCAGCCTGAGCAAGAGCGAGACCCCGTCTCTACTAAAAATAGAAAAAAAAATTAGCTGGGCAACTAAAAATAGAAAAAATTAGCCGGGCGTGGTGGTGAACACCTATAGTCCCAGCTACTCGGGAGGCTGAGGCAGGAGGATCGCCTGAGCCCGGGAATTTGAGGTTGCTGTGAGCTAGGCTGATGCCATGGCACTATAGCATGGGCAACAGAGTAAGATTCTGTCTCAAAAAAAAATAAAAATTTAAAAATTTAGAAAAAAAGAATAGCATCCCAGAGCCCCTCCACTGCTGGTGGGAAGTAAGTTGTGCAACCACTTTGGCCATCTCCACTAAAGCTGTTGGCAGGAGGCCACGGCTCCTCACCCCATGGACTTCTCCAAGCTCCTTGGTGTCCCTGTGACATGGTGGCTAGCTCCCCCCAGGGCAAGCCATCCAAGAAGGGGCGAGGAGGAAGCCTGTCACCTCCACCGTATTAATCTGTTAAAAACAAGTCCCCCTGTCCAGCACACACTCTAGCCTCTACCTTTTGGAGGGAGGAGTGTTGAAGAATTTGTGGACATATTTTAAAAGCACCGCAGCACCACTGGGAAACGCTGAAAAGCATGAAGAGAGAGAACAGAACCTGTCCCGGTCCCGTTGCTAACATGTTGGTGTGTCTCCCTGGGGGAGTGCACACACACTCGGGGGCTTCCAGGACGGTTCTGCAGGCTTCTGGGACATGTTTTCTAAACACTGGGGACTCTCTGGAGCTCCCATTCCCTGGAAACAAGCCACCACTCGCCTTCGGGAACAGGTGCTTTCCCTCGCAGGGGTCATTAATTCAGACTCTGGGTTCCCCGTCTTGGCCTCCGCAGCCCAGGTGACCCTGGCCGGGAATGGCACTGGCATTAGCCACGAGCACATCAGTCTGGAGATCAGCTCCCCCGAGGTTCCGGATCTGACCATCATTGATCTTCCCGGCATTGCCAGGGTGGCTATGGGCAACCAGCCGCAGGACATAGGACACAAGGTGAGCCTTTCCAGAATGTGGGAACGGGCCGAGCTGACGTGGGGGAGACTCCGAGGTGTCTGCCTGCAGCCCCAAGGGCCCCAGTGCGCTCCCCGAGCCTTGACACTGAGTGCTGAGGGAGGAGCCTGGGCTAGGGCTGCCGGGCAAGGGCCTCCTACTCAGGTTCCGACTTGGGCGTGGCACATCCTGGAGACAGAGAGGGGAAGGGGACAGGACTGGCAGGCGCTTGGGACGCCTCACTTCCTGTCCACCACTGTCACACGGGAATGTGGGCCCCAGGCTACCAGCTGTCCTGATATTAGAAAGAGGGCAGAAATTTGGATTTTTACATGAAATATGCCCACTTTACCAAAAAAAATTAAATTAATATTACGTAAGTCAGTGAGAACGTGCCTGAGATCTCTGGCCGGGCACGGTGGGGAGGGATGACGGCCATGGCAGCAGCCAGGACACACACACCCACAGCATGGCTGCCTTGGGAGCCGCCGAGCCTGCGGCCTCTGCCAGCGGCCTTTCCATTTAAACCTCATCCTCGCTGCGATGCCCGCATCACACGTGGTCCGGAAACACTTGTGCACATCCTTTGGGCCAGGGCCAGTCCAGCCCTGTCGAGGTCGGCCAAGCCACTCCTGTGGGAACCAGGGAGACAGGATGGTCTCGGGAGCAGGGTGGGCTCCAGGGCAGGGGGGTGTGGGGAGGAGATGAGCCCTTCCTGCCCTAGGCCTGGGGTCACCTACCTCGCTTCTTCCATTTCATGGGGGCCACGGCCAGTGTTGGGAACCCAGCCAGGGACTAATTATGGGGTGGCAGCTCCAAGAGCATCCTGGGTGGGGTCACCGCTAGCTCCATTGTTCTGGGCAAAATCTTGGGCAGTTAATTTTCCTTTCTACTGCAACATCCTAATCCATTCTCCGCCTCTCTAGGAGGAGGGTAATTAGCTCATTTCTGTTACTGAGTTAAGCGACTAATCCCACACTTCTTAGCCCTCCTAGGAGGGTGGCTGAGTCATTCTTGGAATTGGAGGGATTTCCTAGAGAAGGGGAAGGATCCTTGTGTGCAGTCGGAACACGCAGCTTCCTGCTGCCACTCCGTCCTCTCCTCTGTTGGAACCCATGTGACTTGTTCAAGAACACTTTGATCGCAAACAATTGCATCAAAAGCAAGTTGGTTGAGATGGCAAAGTATTGTTCGTGCTTTAAGTGTTGGAAAAATGTGTGCACAGTGTCTCTAAGTTTTTCGTTTGTGCTTCAGAATTATTAAAGGCTTTGTTTCTCTACATTCTGCTACCGCTAATTTTCAGCTCACTGTTCCCGCCACGCACCCTATGGGACCGGTTAGTCACTAACCGTGCGTTATGAAGCAGTGGGTACAGCCGGCTCGAGGTTTCCGAACCTTCACCTGGAGTTTAGAAAGAATGATAGCTAATCTAATGAAGCTGCAGGGCATGAAAACACTGCCAAATGAACAAGAAAAGCATTTTATAAAAATGAATTGGGAAACATATCTTAGCCTAAGTTTCTTTCTCTGATTCTTAGTTAAATCCTTACAAAAACAATGTGTTTGGTTGTTGAAATTACCAAGCTAGAACTTGAAGGATAGACGTCATTTGGTGTCCCAGTCCTGTTAACACTGGGTATATTTGTGCCCACAAGTGGTTTCCTATGGGGGCACTTGATGTTTGGCAATCCTTCATAATCTCTAAACTGATTGCTTGTAAGTCACTTCCAGTCATTTCTGGTTGGTCACTTAGTTTCCTGTCTTCCCTCTATTGTGACAACACTAACAGCGAATCACGATTATGTAAGGAAAGTAATTAAAAAACACTTTATGTGACAAACGTGATAATATTCCCTTGTTATTCACCAAAATTTGAGGAGTTTTGCATCTACATTCATCAGGGACATTGGCCTGTAGTGTTGTTTTTTTGTTGTATCCTAGTCTGGTTTTTGGTATCAGGGTTATGCTGGTCTCATAGAATGAGTTAAGAAGAGTTCTATCCACGTCAATTTTTGGAATAGTTTGAAAACAACTAGTAATATTTCTTCTTTAAATGTTTGTTAGAACTCAGTGGTGAAGCCATCTGGTCCTGGAGTTTTCTTTGTTGGTAGACTCTTTATTACTGATTCAATCTCATTGCTTGTTATTCGTCTGTTCAGATTTCCTATTTTCTAAATCCCTGGATGCATATAATCTTTGTAGGTTGTGTGTGCCCAAAAAATTATCCTCTAGGCGTTTGAATTTATTGGCATATAGTTGTTCCTTGTATTAATATTTCTGTAGCATCCATTGTGATGTCTCCTTTCTCATTACTGATTTTATTTATTTGAGGCTTCTCTCTTTTTTTCTTAGCTGTCAAGGTAAAGGTTTGTCGATTTTGTTTATCTTTTCAAAAAGCCAACTTTTGTTTTGTTGATCTTTTGTATTGTTTTTTAGTCTCAATTTCATTCATTTCTGCTCGGATCTTTATTATTTCTTTTCTTCTACTAATGTTGGGTTTGCTTTGTTCTTGCTTTTCTAGTTCCTTGAGATGCATCATTAGTTATTTTTTGAAATCTTTCTAGTGATGTATCGGGGGTTTGCAACATCCCCGATAAAGATAGGGTCCCCTGGCAGAATGTGCTGCAAGAGATGAAAGAAACAGAGACACAGACACAGAAATAGTATTTAAAACAGCGGGGAAATCAGGGGGCCACCAGCACTCTTGGTGCCAGGTGGCAATGACTGAAACCCAGCACTTGCTTTTTATTCTCTTTGCCATGCCGCAAAATACAATGATCTCATGCGAAAAAATCATGGGATATAATGATCAAAGGTCTCAGGGATTCCCCCCAAAATCACAAGGTGTCCTAGCTAATTTCCTTCTCCGTTCTAGAAGGGAAAACCACATAATTCTTCAGTAGGTACAACACTATTGATCAAGGTAAACTAACTAATTTTATGCCAGGCTCAAGCTATGTACATGGATATCAATCTTCTAACTCCAGTAGCTGCGACCCATTTGATCGAGGAATAAAGAAACTACAGGCTTTCCACTGGGAGCCTGGTTTTACACTAACTGAGGCATTGTGGAGAGAAAGGGAGAGAAGGAGCTTGGCCCAGTGTTCCAACAATGGAAGCCTTAGGACCCTTCTCCCGGGCTGACACATGGCAATCTACCTCTACAGCCATGAGAAGTTTTCATGTCAGGCCACTCCGCGGCTTTTCAGGCATGAGACCCCTCAGGCTCTGAGGCTGGAGCATGCTGTGCTGTACTCCCAGGTCGCTGGTATATGCCCCCCAACTAGGCAGTTAACATCTGCCCTTATTTCAGGCTTCTGCTCAGGCAATTCCTTCACCTCCTCTCCTCTTGCAGCCCCAGACACATCATCCCCGAGTCCCAGTGGTCTGAATCCCATCACTGATGTAGGCATTCATTGCTATGAACTCGCCTCTAAATGCTGCTGTTGCTGTGTCCCATCGGCTCTGGGGTTGGGGACACAGGGCTGTTACACTGGCCAGGGACACGGATGGACGTTGCTTGGCCAGCCTGGGGCGTGCCTACCAGGGTGGCTGCTGGGACAGACCTCTGCACATGCTCTTCCCTCTGCCCCCAGCGCCCTGCCCGCCTGCATTTCCATGGGAGATGCCTGTGTTTCCTTCAGGTTTCTGCTCCAACGCCACTTTATCAGGTCCGCCTTCCCTGGCACACTGTACCCTGTGCCTGGCCCTCCCAATTCCACTTAGCCTCCTTAATGTGCCTCCACTTTGAGTTTTTAGTGCCGGCATCCCCTACCAGGAGGTAAAGCCCTGAGGGACGTTGCCTATATGTTCAATGCTGAGTCTCCAGATCCCGGAATGGGCCCAGCACCTGGTGGGCACCTGGTGACTGTTGCACCCATAGAATATGCTGTTTATGATGCTTCCCTCTCTGGGCAGTCTGTTCTGGGGAGCAGCTCTCACTTCCCAAGACCTTGCACAAATGCACATAAATGAGTGTGTTTAATACAGTGATTCCCAGCCCACGGCTGTTTTACCCTGAGGCGACATTGGCAATGTCTGGAGATATTTTGGGTTGTTAC
Organism: Varecia variegata; assembly: GCA_028533085.1. Taxonomy (NCBI): domain Eukaryota; kingdom Metazoa; phylum Chordata; class Mammalia; order Primates; family Lemuridae; genus Varecia; species Varecia variegata. The sequence goes on along the minus strand of CM052436.1, from coordinate 2,848,649 downwards.
AACTCAGGTAGCAGGTGGGGTTTGCTACTGGTTTGGATGCTACTGGCATCCAGTGGGCAGGAGCCAGCGAGGTTGCTCAGCATCTTACAGTGCCCACAGCAAAGAGCCGTCCTTCCGAATTGTCCATAGTGCCGGAGTGGAGCCCTGGATCCCGTGGCCTGTTCTCTGGCGGACGTCAGTGGGACAGCCATGCCGGTGTAGCAGAGGGAAAAAGCACAACTGAGAGAATAACCTTTCATTTAAGGACTAGTAACATGAAAGCTTGCTTGTAAAGGCTGCTGATAACCTTAGCCAGGTACATTTTCTCATGGCCATGGCTTGCTTGGACCTGTTTATATTTGCCAGTTTTATTTGACTCCAGCACTTAATTTCCTATGTGTTGCTAGTTTGTGCTAACGTGATGCAGTTTCTGTTTTCGGCTGTGAAGAATTATCTTCTGCTTGCAACTTAAAATGACAATATGGAATATTGTCTGACCACAACAATGTGTAAGTTATGCCAATATATAAGAAAATATGTCCCAAGATGCCAGCCTTTTCTATGTCTATTTGAATTGTCTGTAGGGAAAAAATAATATCAAAACTAATGTTCTAAGGCTTATGTTCCCACGTCTCCTTTTTGCCTACAAATTCTAAGAAATGTGATTGAATTTCCCTAATTTGAATGACCCAAGCCCCTTTAAGAACAAATTGCAGGTAAAAAGTCATTACTATTAGGAATAAACACGTGCAGAGATACTGTCACATCAGAGACCTGAGAAGCCCGCTGCTAGAAAACCGTGTGGTGGGCAGGCATTGCTCTCCTGAGCACCTGCTGTTGGGGCGCTGTGCTGGACTGTGCGTGAGGACACTGGGACAAATAAGATGTCACTGATGGCCACAAAGGCATCTCTGGGCTGCTGGGGCAGATACAACAAGTGCACAAATCATTCTAAGGAAAGGCAGAACCTCGGGCGAGATCTGGAGAGGAAGGAGGGAGTTAGAGTCTGCAGGGAAGAGAAAGTGCCAGGGATGGGCTTTGAAGGGTAAGCAGGAAAGCAACAGGGGCAGGGCAGGGCAGCCGGTGGCAGACATTCCACAGGAAGGGCACAGGCCAGGCAAAAGCCCGAGGCCACGCTCTGGGGCAGCATTGCTTTTGTGTCGTCATGTCTGTCTGCCGTCTGCGTTGTCGGATGACCAGAGGTAAGACGTGTGCTCTTTCTTTCTCCCTGTGACTCTTTGGCACCAGATCAAGGAGCTCATCAAGAAGTACATCCAGAGGCAGCAGACAATCAACCTGGTGGTGGTCCCCTGTAACGTGGACATCGCCACCACGGAGGCACTGAGCATGGCTCAGGAGGTGGACCCCAAGGGGGACAGGACCATAGGTAAGAAGAAAGAACCAAGCTTCCAGGGGACAGGAAGGGTGGGAGAGGCTCCTCCTATCTGATGCCCTGCGTGCGTGTTCAGCACGAGTGCTCACGGGGGCTGTCTCACTGAGGGCTGCAGTGGTAACCGCCTCCCCGGAGACGGAGCTGTTTGAACTAACACCTCCGTGGGAAGTTAGTACCACTCCTTATTAATAGACTGTTTACTGGTCCTCTCACTGGCCACAAATTCAGACAACCGAAAGTTCTCAATAAATATTAGCAGTTATTATTACAAAGTCAACCAATGACTGTACTCATAGGGTGTACACAATCAGGTCTTAGTATAGCACAGAACAATAGAACATAAATGCAAATTCTCTGTGCATTCGAGGTCAACTACAGAGATAGAGAAAAGTGCACTAAGTCTGAAAGGGAAAGGGGATGTTCACTGACATCACAGCAGCATGATTTGCAACAGCCGGAAGGTGGGAGCAGCCCAGGTGTCCGAATGGATGGATAAAATGTAGCATACACAGAAAATAGAATATGTTTAGCCTTAAAAAGGAGGAAAATCCTGAAACATGCTACGGCGTGAACAAACTTCAAAGACACTTTGCTAAGTGAAATACTAGTAACAGAAGGACAAATACTGTGCAATTCCATTTCTGTGAGGTCCCTAGAGTAGTCAGATTCATAGAGACAGAGATTGGAATGGCTTTTGCCAGGGGTTGGGGGAGGGGGAGGGGAAGTTAGTGTTTAATGGGGACAGAGTTTCAGTCTGGGAAGGTGAGAAAGTTCTGGAGATGGATAGTGGAGATGGTTGTACAACCATGTAAATGTACTTACTGCCACTGAACTATAAACTGAAAAATGATGAAAATGGTGAATTTTATATTATGTGTATTTTACTACAATTTTTAATAATAAGTAATTTTTAAAGAAACAAGGTAACTAAAGGCAGAGTGAGGCGAAAAATCATATTTTTGTTAGTTGAGTTATTCTGTTGTAGATCTGAATTATATGTATTTCGTTACATTTCTTTTAAAAAGGAAACTGAACAAATATTTATATAGTGTACCAGGCCGGGCACGGTAGCTCACACCTGCAATCCCGGCACTTTGGGAGGCTGAGGCAGGAGGATCACTTGAGCCCAGGAGCTGGAGGCTGCAGTGAGCTGTGATGACACCACTGCACTCTACCGGATGCCATCCCAGCCCCTCTCACCCACGGCCTGGAGTGCTCCCTCTCCGTCCTCCCTGGGCTGGGTTCCTTTTTCCTTCTGATCTCAGCCCACAGAGAGGCCCTCCCTGTCCACCCAACCTAAAACCGCCCACGCACCTTTGCCTCAGTCAGTCACCAGCACACCACTTTATTTAAAAGTGCATAGCACTTGTCGATATCAGTTATTCTTCTCTATTTCTTGTATATTACTAGGTTAATTTATCTGGAGAGAGAGTTTTAGGAATAGCATAGACCGGTTAGCCAGACTTAACCACAAATTAAAACTAAGGACTAAAAATAGCAGAAGATGACATCCAGGTTTCCAACATTAAAAAAAAAAAATACAGCAGCAATTGGACACTCAAGCAACACAAACAAAAATAAGCACTCAGAATTCAAAGCATTTGCAATGTGAGCAGGAAGGTGTGAGGGCAGAAGAGTGGGAGAGGGAGGCAGGGAAGAGAAGGTCAAAGAGGTGCCCACAGGATGGGGGAAGGCTGAGTCTGTGCGGAAGACACCAGAGAGGGGACACAGACCTGCCTAGAGTGGGGAGGGAGGTGCTCTCGGAAACATGGCGGATGGAGCCAGGCCATTCTGATGACGCACGCTCCCTAGTGCCAGCACACAGTGGGCACCCAGAACATGGATTAAGGAAACTATCCACGAGACTGAATGAACTGAGTGAGAGGGTGAGCAGATGAGCCAATAGAAATGCAGATAAGAGGGCTGATGAGAGGAGGGTGATGGAGCAGGTGAGCAGCTGTCAGACTCAGACGCTGGGGCTGCAGAAGACCTCGTTGGCCCATAGCCTAGCAGGAATCAAAGGTATCCGAGGGGCGAGCTGACCTTTCCATGGCCCTTCTTTAACCATTTCGCAGGGGTTCTGACCAAACCTGATCTAGTGGACAGGGGCGCCGAAAAGGGTGTCCTGGATGTGGTACAGAACCTCACGTACCCTCTCAAGAAGGGCTACATGATCGTGAAGTGCCGGGGCCAGCAGGAAGTCACAGACAAGCTGAGCTTGGCAGAGGCAACCAAGAGAGAAATCATGTTCTTTCAAGTGCATCCGTATTACAGGTGAGACTCTAGAAAAGCCCTGGAATTGGCGTCCCCGGAAGCCGTCTCCACCCACCAGCATGGGCCAAGCTGGTAACCAGACTGCACATAAAATTACATCATGTAGTATAACCTAGCCTTGCCTCATTTGGTGTTAAATTTATTGGCTTACTTAAACAAATTGAAACAAATTATTGCTTCTTGGATTCTAGCAGTGTTGACCATCAAAAACTGGAATGTGACCTTACGTAGAGCATAGAGCATGTCAGTTTCCCAAAATGTTTTCACTTGCTTTTTCATTCGAGTCCCACGAAATCTGAAGAGCTCTGTGAGGCAGGTGAAGTTCTTCTCATTTTTATAGGTAGGAATGATGAGGTCAAACGGAGAATGGAAGCAGGGCTAGAAACAGGTCTCCTGACTTCCAGCCACCTGTGCTCAACACATCAAAGCTTCTTCATGAACTCCCCACCTTCTTAGCGCCTGCAAACCGGTTTTATTAAATATAAATTATCCTGCAGGGACTCTGCAGTTTGTAGGACGTTGGAGTTTCCCCCATCGAACCGGATATTTTCCCCCTTCGTTTTACTCAGGAACTTGCTCCTGCTGAACACTTGGGGACCAGGGTGATAAGACCGGGGGGTCACTCCTGCTCTAAGGACAGACATAGTAGCAAAGTGGTGAATTTGGGCAGAGCAGCTTTGCTACTCGCTAACTATGTGATCCTGCGACATGAGCCGCTACTCCACAGGGCTGCGGTTAGGATTAAGTAACACGACATGCACAAAGGTTGGGATTAAATAATACGACATAGACCGAAGGCCCCGACTCAGTGAACACCATCCTGGTTCCTTCTTTCTTCCTCTCTGCTCCTGCCCTGGCACACGTCGCGCCGGGGAGCTGAGCTCACCCACCCCCTTACGCAGCGCAGTGCAGGAGAAAGGCTCACACAGGTCCTTGCTGAACGCATGGTTGCCTGTGTCGTTTCAGAGCTCTCCTGGAGGAAGGCAAGGCCACGGTGCCCCGTCTGGCAGAGAGACTCACCGCAGAGCTGGTCATGCACATCAAGGTGAGACGGCGGGCTGGGTTCCGCGGTACAGAAGTGGCAGTCTGCCCAAGTCACCGTCTCGGTCTTGAGTTGGCCAAGATGCCCCACTTAACCAGGCAGCGACAGCTACACAATGGTGAGACACAGAGCTGAATCAGAAGGAATACAACGTAGCACCCGTTCAGCAATGCAGAGAGGAATGGCCACTGAGTTAGCGATTTTTTTCTTTCTCCAATAGGTTGTTAATACTTCACAGCAGAAAAGAACTTTCCAAGCCTCAAACTTGTAAGAAAAAATTAGTTTGCAAGAAATAAATCAGTTTTTATTGATTCTCAAAAATAGACAACTATAGACAAAGTTCTCATGACATCATCAGTTATAGCAAAACTTCAGCTTAGTGCTTATTGAGAAAGTGGATATTTCAATGCTTGCCTGAACCTTCACGAATGAGTTTATGCAGCGTGGGAAGATTTAAGTTTACCCTTAGAGCAGAGACGACTCCAGTCCTGGGACTCAGTCCATGTTACATTGTGTGTCAGGCAAAAGCAGTGAATTCTTTGAGCCAGGAAGCTCACACTGAAAGAATATTTAGTTGGGAGGGGCCGTTGTTCTCAAATTCTAGTATGCACAAAAATTACGGGACATTTTGTTAAAATGCAGATTCCTGGGCCCCGGCCCCAGAGTTTCTGACTTAGTAGGTCTAGGGTGGGGCTCATGAGTTTGCATTTCTAAGTTCTCAAGTGATCCTGGGAACATACTTGGAGGAGCATTGATTCTAGTAGAACCCCCGAAGTTTAAGACGTTTCTGAAAGCCTCATCCTGTTTAATTGAGAAAAACACCTTTTATGCAAAAAAAAAAATGTGCATTTTGATGACTTTTTTGGTAACTTTTTTCTCAACACTTAAATGTTTTAATCTAAACTTTGTAATATTTTTAATTAATTTTAAAAATTTAAATCAAGACTCAATTATGATAATGATCATTTGAAATATCAGAAGTTAATACACTTCTGCCTGTAGGTACAAATTGTCCCCCAAAAAAGAGCCTCCGAGACCTTATTAATGTCTTGGTGTGACCCATCTTGCCTAGCCTTGCTGTGCTGACTGACCCCAGACCACCTCTAAGCCCCGGTTCCCTCCGCCTGCCCAGCTGGGTATCTGCCTGCAAGGGCTGGGGAGAGGGTGGACAGGGTGAGACTCCACACCTGCCGCCAACTAGATCAGCCTTGGTACTAAATAACTGGATTCTCCAGGCATAGAGTCCTCTCTGCCAAAGAGGGGCAGAGTACTGCAGTGTGGGATTGAGTGAGATGTGGGGGGTGTCACCAACACCTAAGACGCACCATTTTCCAGTGGTAACATTCAAATTGTCAAATTGTCTATGTAATATTTTGCCCAGAAATCACTCCCGTTGCTAGAAGATCAAATCAAGCAGTGCCACCAGAGGGCGATGGAAGAGCTTCGCCGGTATGGCGCCGAGGTCCCCCAACAGGAGCCCAACAAGCTGTTCTTTCTGATAGAGGTGAGGGTTTCCACGGGACTCCATGGGACACTGCGTCCTTCCCTGGTGGCCTGCAGGTCCCAGGGGCGGCCTGGGGCGGTGACAGGAGCCCTGTCCCTGTGCCCCGCCTGGGACACGAGGTGGGCGGGATCTCCTTGCAGCCCTGGCCCCAGCCCCACCCACGCTGGCGCGGGGCCCGGCCCTTTCCTATGATTACGGCACAGACGAATGCCCTGATATCATTTTCAGAAAATTAAGGTGTTTAATCAGGACATTGAGAAGTTAGTGGAAGGGGAAGAAGCCGTGAAGGAGAACGAGACCCGCTTATACAACAAAGTCAGAGAGGAGTTTAAAAGCTGGGTAAACGTCCTCGCAGCCAATACCCAAAAAGGTAAGTCCTGGCGCAGGGCTCCCCCAAAACATTGTCACATTTACCAGGACCAGAGGCTACTTCCGGCACATACAAAGCGTGCGGAGAGCTGAACATACCCACGCAGGAGACCAGGGGCCCTTAGTCATTGGCAACGGCTTCCCAACTGCAGAGACCCTTCCAGATGGGGTTGCCCTGGACAGCTCAACAAAGGCAATTCCCCTGCCTCCGACTTCCCACTTGCTCCCTGGTTTTGAGGCTAAATGGCATTTAATGTCCATCTGAGAAAGTCCAGCACACCCTGGGCCGGTGATCCCCGAGGGGAGGCTGCACCCGTGGCAGGGGTCCGGATGACCCAGGAGCCGACCCCCAGGGAAGCTGTCAAGCTGCTGTTATGTTGAGTGCACACCTGCCGGCTGGCCACGGCGCTCACCGAGGACGCACCAGGCACAGAGCCTTCAATAACTGGCTAAATGTCAGCATTTGAGTGTGGCCTGACAGAAAAAGTGACCCGGGATATTTTTCCTTTTGCTGGTATTGAGACAGAGCACAGCAGGCTGCCAGGGGACAGGGGCAGGGTACCCACATGAAATCCTCACCACCACCCCTCTGGAAGGTCTAGGGCGCCATGATCTAGTTTTAGCAAAAGCAAAGACAAGACTAGACGAAGTGGCAGTTTGTTAACCATGGAAACATGCCTGAGTCAACTAAAAAATTCCACTACCCCAATTCCCCCCTTCTCTTTGCCCCTAATCCAAAAGCAGAGAGATTCCTGGTTTGACGAGAGCCTCCTGGCTTCACCTGGCTCAGTTCTAACTCCCGGCGCTCCAGCCCGGATGCAAGTAGGGTGTGTGTGTCTGTGTGTGTGTGTGTGCTGTTGGTGTTGTGTTTTTGTTCTAGCACTTGATAAAAACAGCACTATTTACGTCCATGGTAGGATCCCTCCTACCGTGGTCTGTGGGTGTGTGCTCGTGAGGTCTGTAAGTGGGACAAGACTGAGTTTCTATTTTCATTTAACTAATCAGATTTTTTTCTACCAATTATAAACAGTGAACTTCTCTGTTAGGGTGATGATTCTCAACTGAAATGCATTTTCGTAGAATAAGATTTTTGTTTCTCAAAAGTCAGTATTTCTTGAACTGCCGTTATCAGACCATGAATGTATTTTTTTTTTTTTTCATTATGAACAAAACTCCCTTTTGAAACACTGCTTTCGGGTACATTTGAGAGCAAGACTTTAAAAAACTTTTCCTACTTTTAAAATGTCTATGGAATTATTAGAATTTACCATGGTGATCTGTTACATGTTACAGTTAAAAATATTATTCATGAAGAAGTCACAAAATATGAAAAGCAGTATCGCGGCAAGGAGCTCCTTGGGTTTATCAACTACAAGACGTTTGAGACCATCGTGCATGAGTACATCCAACAGCTGGTGGACCCCGCCCTCGACATGCTCCGGAGAGTGGTTGGTGAGGACTCTCTCATGGCCCCTCGAGTAACTCGTGTAGACCCTGACGCCTCGGAGGGAGAGACTGGAATGGGTTAAACACAGCGTTGTCTCTGGTGTGCTGCGCTGTACTCTGGGAGCTGGTCAGAACTACAGATTCTGACCTTCAGGATGAGAACTTGTACCGAGGTCTCCAGGTGGTTTGGAAGCACACTGAAGTTTGAGAAGGCTGCCCTTGAGTGCTATAGAGGCTTTCCAGGCCCATCCTTCAGATACGTGAAGGAGAAGGGTGGGAGGATGGGTTCTCCTGACTTTGGGGCGGGCACGGAGAGTGCACACGAGCTTCACCCATATCACATGTAGCCCTGGACACAGCCGTGTGAGGAATGGTCAGATGCTAACCGTGGAGAAAACACACATCCCAAGAAAGGATGGGAAATCCACAGGGCCTGGCCACGGTGGCTGGTGGCCGGGCTGCCTTTCTCCCAGGGATTCTGTGCTGCCCTCTTGGCCTGCAGGTCTGGGGAGCTCAGCCCAAGAATGGGGTCAGTGTATCACGAATTATCCTGCCTGTGTCTTTAACCCATTTTTTCCTGCTTGCGTTTTACTGATGTTTTGTTCTTTTTTTGGTCAGAAATTGTCCACGAAGCTTTCATTGACAGGGCTAAAAACAATTTTAGCGAATACACCAACCTTCATCAAAGAGCCCAGGTAAGTGCCCCGTTCACTCGCTCACCACCTGGGCTACTGGCTGCTCCATCTGGGTCTCCCCTTTGAAAGAAGGCGGATGTTTACTGCGCCTTGGGGCTGCAGGGCCGGGGCTGTAAGTGGCAGCCTGGCTGAGCTGGTGACTCCAGGAGCCTCTTGGCTTCTGCTCAGGTGTCCCCTTCACTCCCAGGAGAAACGAAACAAGGCACGTGACCCCGCCATCTGTTCCACGTGACCTTACACAGCATGGTAGGACGTGGGGCTACGCCTTGGGAGTGGCTGGTAGTCCAAATCATCCTCAAGCACAGAGGACAGCATTGTCTACTAGTCCTACTCCAAAATTTGTACAAGTTTGACTTAAAAATATTGTCACGGTTCTGTGGGTTTCCACTTATCAACTCTGCCCTGAGCCACCTGTCAGTACAGGCAAGAGAGGGGGTCTGGCCCCCACCCTGGCTCTAGATAAAAACCCTCTTCTGTCCGGGCCAGTGGATTGAAATCTCATTCCGCAACTCAGGCCAGCGAGAAGACAATTCCCGTCATTTTCCCGCAATGTAACGTAGTTTCTCCTTTCGCCCCTTTTGCCAGTTGGTAAAAATGAAATCTCAGTTCTGACCTCCACAACGTCCTCAGGGGCTGTGCCTGTGTCCTGGGCGCCTCATCGTGGGGCGGGTGACAAGCCTGGTCCCCATCACTAAGACGTCCGCTATCCTTCCTGGCCTTGGCGCTGGTTCCCTGGGTCCTCCGGACTCTTGCCCACAGGGCTGGTTACCCAGAGCCTCGTCCAGCCCTGCAGGGCACAGGCTCTGCCGCAGGCTCTGGCACTCTGGGGCCACGGAAACTCTGGCACCCGCGAGGGCCGTCCCCGCTTCTGTGCTTCCCCTGAGACAGACACAGCCTGGGATGGCTCCTTGGACCACCGGGGGCCATGGCCCACACACTCCGCTGCTCCTGAGCACATGAGAGCCTGAGGGTCTTGTCACCTCCCAGTCACAAATCTTGAGAAGTGAGGGACAGGCCACACTTCTGCTCTCAGACGTCAAACCTGTGAGAGGGTCTATTGTCCGTTGTGACCACAGACACTCAAAGAAAAAGAAGAGAAACGGGCACCTGTGAAACCTCACCTGTGAAACTCCCTCTCTCTCTCTCTCTCTCTCTCAAATCACCGCCTATGCCTTCGGTTTTCAAAAGTCGGTTTGAAATTCAAAGCCAGAACGCGATTATCTTGGTCAGGCTACTGTCACAAAGTGCCACAGCCTGGGTGCCTTAACAACACAAATTTATTTCCCACTGTCCCGGAGGCTCGAAGTCTGAGGTCGGGGTGCTGGCGCGGGCGAGCTCTGGTGAGGGCTCTCTTCCGGGCTGCAGGTGGTTGCCACCTTCTTGGGGGTCCTCACGCGGCTGGAGGAGAGCAAGCGAGCTCTCTCCACCCCTGTGACCTCATCACCTCCCAAAGGCCACACCTCCTAATACCATCACTTTGGGGGTGAGGACGTCAACATTGGAATTCGGGGGTGGGGGGGCACAGACATCCAGTCCCTGGCAGTGGCTTCTCTGGTGTGCAATCTCCTCCTTTCCCAGAACGCCCTGGGCTGCAGGGGTGATGCAGGGGTCTTGGGATTTCTGGGCGGTAAATACACCAAGCTACCGTCCCACTGTGTTCATCGGCACTGGAGTCCCTCTCCAGGGCTTAGATTCAAGCAGAGTCAAGTCACAACACTGCTGTTAAAATGTGGACCAGACCTGATCCAGGAGGCAAACAGCTGGTGGTGTGGGAGGGGTCGGTGGGGCAGAGAGAAAGAAAAGGAAGGAGAGAAGCCAGGTTGGCAATGTTGCGGGGGAGTGAGGTGGAACCCTCTGGAAATCACTATTAAATGTCAAGGCCTGCCTTGACCTTGGATTATTTTTAATTCTGGGATCGACACAGCAGTGCTTCCTCAATTGTATAAGCAACAGGAAAAAGAAAAAGAAGTAACCTGTTTGTCTTTCTTATCTAACCAGTACCATATTGACGACATAAAAATGAAACAGGCAGAAAAGGCAGAAAACATGATCCAGCTTCAGTTCAAGATGGAGCAGCTGGTTTTTTGCCAAGATCAGATTTACAGCGTGATTCTGAAGAAAGTCCGAGAAGAGATTTTTCACCCAATGGGGAATCTGCCGCAGAATATACAGTTGAATCCTCTGATGTCAAATAGCGAGTTTGTGATTTCCGCCATCACTGAAATAGGTGCCCACCTGAACGCGTATTTCTTGGTGAGCCCCAGGTGCACGGCCCGGTGCTCTCTGGCATCAGCAGAGGTCGGGCTGTTCTGACCGGGACAGCCTGCACGGGGGGAAGAAGGGAGAGACCACTATTATGCATTAAGCCCTTTTGCACTATGATAAACTACTCGTATATTATCTCATTTATCATTTGCCCCAAATCAATTTTTTAATGTGCCAGAGCATGTACTCAAAATTAATTCAGACCCCAAAGTCCTTTATATTTTATACGCAACGCATGAAGTACAAAACCACTATCATCAGAATGCAGCAAAATGCAATGAGCACTAACGATGCTGGCAGTAAGGTAGCTTTCCCAGATGGTCGGAGGCACGTGGCTCGTAGTACGCCTCACACTTGCCAGCTCCACAGCACACAAATGAAATCTCCTTGCCTTGGATTTTGTGAGCCAGTCAACTTTGTGGTTTCTCACTTTCCATCCAATATGCAGGTATCAGGGTGCATAGAGAGGGGAATAGCTTTTAAAGTGCAACTCCTGAAGTCCTTTCTCAAGCAAAATAGAGACTGGGGTTGCCCAGCTGTGGGGGTGGCTGCCAGGCAGACTGGCCACCCCGTGAAGACAGGGAAGGAGCAAGGATGTGAAGTGGTCCCCACCTACTCTCAGAAGGAGTCAGGGGAACCCCGGGCCAGCAGGTCTCTCTAGAGGGAAGGGAGCTCCTAGGACGCCCCGAGGTGGTGTGGGGGGCTTGCTAGCCTGTGATGGCGGGAGCAGGGGGGGGAGATGCCTGGGAGTAAAGAGGGTGTGGCCAGGTCAGAACCTTCATGGGGTTTGATCCCACTGGCGTGGATGGAGCAGGGCCAGGGCTTAGCAAGGCAACTGCGTGTGCATCCAGGAATCCCAGGGCTTCGCTCTGCAAGCACAGGCCTTGGGCGGAGACCCCTCCAGTGACCCTTTCTAATTCCTTCTTCCAGGAAACCAGCAAACGGCTCGCAAACCAGATCCCGTTCATAATTCAGTATTTCGTGCTCCAAGAGAATAGCGAGTGGTTGCAGAAAGTCATGATGCAGATAATACAGGAAAAAGAGCACTATTCCTGGTTCCTTCAAGAGCAGAGTGAGACCGCCAAGAAGAGAAGACTCCTTAAGGATAGAATCTACCGGCTCACGGAGGCGCGGAAAGCACTCTATAAATTCTCCACCGAAGAGTGCCAGTGAAGGGTGACAGTGCTCCTGGCTGTTCCCTTACGTGCATTCGTTCGTTGCAAGAGGAAGTGGTGGAGGACATTGCTTCTGTTCTGGGGCCAGACTCATCTGTTGCTGGCTGTGTCCATCTTTGCTGTGCTACCCTCTGCACCAGAGCTTATATCTGAGGTCCACCTGGGCTTAGCTGTCACCTCTGACAAGGTCTTCTCTGACCTCCATGAAGAGGTGGCTTTCCAGTCTTGGGCCCCATGACACACAGTTACAGCGTTAGATACTGCTACCATTCTTTGCTACTTTGTATTTGCACCCCCCCTTATTAGATTATGAGACCCCAGAGAGGGAAGTTCTGGATCATATTCTTCTTTTGTATTTCCATTATTTTGCACAGCACCTAGCACATAGTAACCACTTCATAAGTGATATGTCACTGAACACAGGAGTACTGTGGAGTGATGGAGATGCCTGAGGCTATCACTTAAGTCCAGGCCCTGGTCATCCAGGGTCCCTTAGCTGGTCACTTTCAGGTGCATCTGGTCATGCCACCTGCTTCCCATCACTCACTGAAATCGTGATTCCCAGCCCCTGCCCCCTGCAGAAATGGCCTGAGTGACACTGTATTCTCCTTGAGTTGCTTCCGCATGGCAGTGAGCTTCCATTGCTTCGTTAAGTCTTGAAGAAGAATTTAATAAGGAGAAACTTTTTAAAAAATATATAGAGCTTCACACCAGTGATCACCTCTAGATTGCAGGACTGTGGGTAATTTTATTTTCTTCTTCATGCTTCACTGTATGTTCCAAACAATGAGCCTGGATCCCTTAATAAAAAGACAATAGGCTAAATGTCATGATTTGTTTGTTTTTAAACCCAAGTTTAAGATGGAAAGAGTGCCTCAGAAACATTCAGCTTTGGTCAGGAGTACACACAGGGAGGATACACAGGAAATCTTTTCTTCACTTGCTGTAAAAGAAGTTGGAGAAGAAAGTTCAAGTCAAAATCACAACTTGACTTGCATCCCTCAAGAATTCTCTAGCAGATCTGTATTAAAATACTAGTGTATTAGTCTGCACGAGCTGCCATAGCAAATACCCTAGCCTGGGTGATTCAAAATACAGAAATTTATTTTCTCGCATTTCTGGAGGCTGGAAGCCTGAGATCAAGCAAGGTGTTGCTGGTTTGGTTTCTTCTAAGGCCTCTCTCCTTGGCTTGCAGACAGCTACCTTCTCAAAAGTCTTCACTTGGCCTTTCTCTTTTCTTCTTATAAAGACACCAGTCCTATCGGATTAGGGCTCCACTCCTATGACCCTCTTTATAGACCCTATCTCCAAATGCAGTCACATTGGGGGTTAGGGCTTCAACATATGAATGGGGGTGGGACAGGAGGGGACATAGTTCAGTCCATAACATCTAGTAAGTGTTAGGTCTGGAGCCAAGAGGGAGACATACAAAGCCTCATGTGTAGCAAAATGCTACTTATTTTGAGCATCTGGGTGCAGACGGGTGGAGGCCAAAAGAGCGTCCACCATGAGGGAGGGGAAAGCCTTGGGTTTTATAGAGCGTTTTCTGGGGGGAGTGAGTAACTGGGCCAGAACAGCCACTGTAATAAATTTTAAAAAAAGAAACCAATTTGTGGGACCCCTGCGTCTGTCTCATCCTGCAGGGATAGGGAAGGGGGTAGGATAGGAATGTCATCATCGTTGCAACTGTCTGTGGTTGGAGTTAGGTTTACAGCCTCCGGACTCCAGACTCCTGCAGCTACTGTTTCGCAGGATTTATGATCACTATCTAAGTTTTCCAGTAAATGCATTTCATCCTATACACACTTTTCGGGTTCCTACCCGGAACAAACTTGACCGTAAGGAAATAAGCACATGCACTCTGAACACAAAACTTGACCAACAGTTTGGAGGGTTTATTTCTAACTTGAAAGCCAGCAGGTCCGGCCTGAAACAACCCAAATGATCGTGGAAAGGCTGACACTGATTTACTGTTTCCTACCCACCCAGCATATAGAATTAGGGGGGTTCAGTTATTTATTGCTGTGTAATAAGCACCCCAAAATTTAGTGGCTTAAAACAACATCAATGTGTTCTTTCTTCAGATTCTGCGAGAAGTCTGGGAGGTTCCTGGGCTGGTGTAGCCTGGGCTCACCCATGGGTCTCAGTCACATGAAGACCAGACGGGCCTGGGAGGTCCAAGATCTCACTCTCCAAACTACATTTGTATAAGGGACACTTGGGTTCCATCAGCACTGATTTTCGCCATTAAGAACAATGGAGAAAGGCTGCCTGGCTACCTGGATCTGCAGCGCCTCTTACTGCGGCTGCTTGGAAGCTGGCTGGGCAGACCAAGACAAACGTCACGGACACTCGCCCGTGTTAGGCACTAGGGGACCATCTGAAATAGCATTCCTACCCATAAATCTCCCTCCCTGCTCAGAGGGGCTGGAGAGGAACAGCGGAGGCCCAGCCCCAAATGCTTCTTGCTGGGCTGTGTTATGAGGGGGTGTCGGCACTTGCAGGCACTTGCGTTTAAGGTGGAAGGAGTGAGAACAGAGCAGGTGGCCACAGTCTGAAACAGTTCTGGAAAGGCTGCCCTGGGAGCGAGAGGCGGCCGTCAGCAGAACTATTCTCTCACAGCCGTGAGGCTCCCCCCACCAAGCATGTCCTGGGTGCCTGGCACACACCCCACACTGCGGGGTGCAGAAATCTATAGCACAAAGCTGAGCTTTCCCCACACTGCAGGGTGCAGAAATCTATAGCGCAAAGCTGAGTTTTCCCCACACTGCGGGGTGCAGAAATCTATAGCGCAAAGCTGAGTTTTCCCCACACTGTGGGGTGCAGAAATCTATAGCACAAAGCTGAGTTTTCCCCACACTGTGGGGTGCAGAAGTCTATAGCACAAAGCTGAGTTTTCCCCACACTGTGGGGTGCAGAAATCTATAGCGCAAAGCTGAGTTTTCCCCACACTGTGGGGTGCAGAAGTCTATAGCACAAAGCTGAGCTTTCCCCACACTGTGGGGTGCAGAAATCTGTAGCACAAAGCTGAGTTTTGCAGGACTCGGCTGTCCTCACATCTGGGATGCAAACAAGGATCAAGGAAAGTATGAATGTGCAATGCTTTTCCTGTGTCTCCTCTGTATCAGGAAATTGAAAACGAACTTTTGAAGCGGGCCATTCACCTTGTCCATGAATCCTTTCCTGAACACTTTCCTCATGGCCCACTCCCCCCCTCCCCAAAGGCCCTCTTGTACCCCCCCCACGCCCCCACCCCATGGGCCTCTAGAGCAGCACTTGGCTCTTACCTGCGCCCCACCTGTCTCCTTAGGAGCAGTGGCTTGGTCGTCTTATTTATTTGTATATCCCAAGCACCCAGCATGGGCTCTAGCAGGTGCTCCATAAATGTCTGTGGAGGCAGGATAATGGGGAGGGGAGGAAGGAGAAGGAAACTGCTTTTACTCAGTTTATCCCTCTTATACGCCAGGATTTACCACAATATAATATTTCTTTTCTTTATGTGAATGCCAGTGGACAGCTGGCCTTGTCTGGGGAAAATGAGTTTGGAGAGTCTGGGGACCTTCCCCAGTATTGTCAACATCAGTGTCGTGGGTCGGGCCACGAGTACACCAAGCCAGGGCCCCTGCTCCCCAGAGCCCCTCCAGCACAGCAGAATTTCAGCATCTGTCCCCTCCTGGCAGGCTCTGCCATGGGCCCCAGCCAACAAGAAGGCCAAGTGTGGGCCCCGACCGCGAAGGCCCACAGCCAGGCCAGATGAGGCCTTCCCAGACCACCCGCGGCGGGAACCGCTCAGAGTGCAGGTTCTGAAACAGTGGTCGCCAGGCGGCCCCACACCCTGCGTTTCTAACAAGCGCCCTGGTGAGGTCAGTGCTGCCGGTCCAGGGGCGGCCCTCTGAGACACACGGATCTCTGTCACTGGCACAGAAGGGGCACAAAAAAACGGACAAACGAAACCAGTCCCTGGACTGGGGCCCCAGGCCAGACACGG
>CM052436.1:2798447-2832019 GCA_028533085.1 Varecia variegata | reverse complement strand
TTCACCAGGTTTGGGTCTCATTAGTACACTTCGCTTGATTTCAAGGAGGTGCAGGAGAACAGCTCCCCATTTCCACCCAACTGTTGACGTTACATCTTCAAAAAAAGGAGCATATATTGGAGGTAAGTTGGTGCTTTGTGTTTTTTATAACGTTTATGTTGAGTCGTAGGAGAAAAATTTTCATTTGCTTTTATCCAAGATTATTAGATGCTATAAAATTTAATATTCAGAGACTATGGTCCTGGAACATTTTAAGAATGAATTTTACATGTATATATGTATTTGTGATGCAGACAAGTATGATAAGGTGGTCAATTAAGTGCTTTCAAGAATAAAATGAATGACATTAAGATATACTTACGTGGAGGCAATGGGATGAAAATATGAAATCAGCGATCAAAAGGAACAGCATAGAATACTTAGAGTTCATACACTTTTTTAAGCTAAAGGTCTGGGTATCAAATCGCCATAATATTTAGATTCCTTTGTCTACATTAGAAAGAGTTCTATAACAATTTTATATTTAAATGTAAATTTTTTGAAAGGCATCAGAAATTGTATTCTTTGCAAATATTTAAATTTATAGTGAAAAAATTTTTGATGTTCAACTTAAAATTTTGAGAGGAAATACCTACTTTTAAAAAATCTATTAAAGTATGGAGGCATATTCTTGAAGAGCCTTGAGCTGGGGTACAGTGTTTGTCTGCATCCGTTTCTGTGGGTTCCCCTGTCACTTCTCTTTCAGTGAATAAAGAGTTAATGAGCATGCACTGTGCCCCGGGGGCTCTTCTAAGCTCTGGGGACATCACAGTGAATAATTGGTCAGAGCCCCTGTCCTCTGGATCTTACCTTCCAGTGGTGGGTTTGGTTCCATGATGGAATATACCCAGCTTCTGATCTGCCCCATACTGATCGCTTCATTTTAACTTAATTTACAAAGGAAGAAGATGGTTCTTTCCGAAGTGGAAATCGCAAAACCTGACTCAGCTTCTGCATCTGCCAATCTGTTGCTAAATGGAGATATTAGTATGGCTAAGAAAACTCAGGCCGTGGTAAGTTGTTGTCTGAAAGTCACTTTAGCCACGGTGCCTTGGCTAAAGACATCACATGAACTGTGCCCATTTGAGGCTGGCTGCCACTGCCCGGAGATGACTGCTTCCTCGCCTTCCCTGGGGTGGGAATCAGATCCGGATCCTCTATTCACTCTGCTGGGCCAACTGGCAGCCAAGTGTAGACGTTTTGCCTTCGCTAACTCCGGCTGGGGTGCCGTGGTGCTCTGGGAAACCAGACCGGATGTCGATGGCTCAGGTGGGAATCTGCCCAGCCCTGGGTCCAAGGAGCACTGCGTTTCCCTGCTCACATCCTGGGTCAGGCTCAAGCTATTATCTCCTTCGGGAAGCCACGTGGTGTCTTTCTTGCCCAGAATCAAGACATATTTTTAGTGGGAGCAAAACCTGGCCTCTGGAATCAGTCCGGCCTGAATCTGGTCACGACACTGACACTTTCAGCTGTCTGATCAGGGGTAGTTATTCCTCCTGTTATAAAGCCTGGTTTTCTGTCTCTAAAATGGGAATAATAATAGTCTTTGCTTCTTGTAGCTGTCGAGAGAAGTCAGTGCAGGCAATGTCTGGGCACCTAGAAACTGCTCAGTTCATTGTCACCACGTGTTTTAGACGCATGGGTCATCGGCCTGCTTCAGGTCGCCTCTGGCCTCCTAAGCAATGCTAAACAATTTTTAAAACAGTATTAGAAACAAGATTGAAGGACAGAAAAATAAGAAGGGCCACCCATCTTTCCACCACCCTAATATCACTGTTTCCCCTTCTCTGCGTTTTCCTCCCATGTATGTCTCTGGCCGCAAGCGTCAGGGTTTGGGCAGGAGGAACTCACACCCTCTCACACCCACCTGTTTTGGCAGCAGCTCAACCCTTTCCAGTCAAGGGGAACAGGGCCCGTCTTGTGATCCGGGAGTTCCACTTCTGGGTACAGACTGCGGTTCTCAAAGTGAGGTCCCCAGACCCGTCGCATCAGCATTGCCTGGGAAGTTGTTTGACTTGCACGTTATCAGCCCCTCTCCCCACTGTCAGACCCAGTGAATTAGCAGCTCCAGGGGCAGGGCCTCCAGGTGATTCTGCTGCCGGCTGCAGTTTGAAAACTGCTGTGCAAACTCTCGCACGTGCCCGTAGCATAGCAGCGTTGTTTATAATAGCAAAACCAGGGTCGGTACAAGTGCCCATCAGTGGTGGAGTGGGTTCCGGACAGTGGTGTGCTCGTGCAGCAGAATTCTACACAGTAGTGCAGTGAACAGACTGGAGTTCCAGGCATCGACATGGCTACGTCTAACAAACAACGATGAGCCAAAGCATCAAATCACAGAAGAAATATACAGTGTGATCCCATTGATATAAAATTCCCAAACAGACAACGATAAGCAATATACCGTCCAGGGACAAGATGTATAGGTGGTGAAACTATTCAGAAAAGCAAGGACGTGATTGCCACAAGCCTCGGGATAGAGGGGCCCTGCGGAGATGAGGGGTAGTGGGAGGGAGGTGGTTAAGGAGGTGTGTGGAATGTCTTAAGTGCCGGGAATGTTTGTGTTCTTAACCCGGTGGTTGGACATGCCTATTTGCTTTGTTATTTATGTTTTATAAACTCTTATAAACGGGTGATATAAAGACATGAAGACAAAACAAAACAAAAAATTCACATGGAAAACTAAGACCGAGGCTGCGGATTGCATCCGTGCGTTCTGCACGGCAGTGCTTCTTTCTCCACCAGTGTCACTTTGCCCCCTGGACTGGGTGGCCACGTCCGGAGACATTTTGGTTGTCACAACTCCAGGGAAATAGTAAATAGTGAATAGAGGCCTGGGATTTGGCTAACCCTCCTACAGTGTGTAGGACAGCCCTCCACCGCAGAGAATTGCCTGGCCCCAAATAGGAACAGCTGCTCGCCCTGATATAAAGAAACTATCCCAGTAAAAATTTACGAATATGGTGAAGCATGCACAAAAATAGGCATTAAACGGAAACAGGTAAAAAATAAAATGATTTTCTTATGTTTTCTCCCTAGACCCCAATCAGCCCACTTTGGGAAAATTGCCTCAAGCCCCTGGTGGGTGGCAGGATGCGTGTGAGCCCTTCTTCTCCTTAAAGAACCGTGGCTGGCATCTCAGGGTCGTGGCTGCAAGGACGGGTGGAGGGAGAAGTGTCTGCTCTGCTTAGAAAGTCCTGAGCAGCTAATTGTGTCTTTAAACCCTTCTTTGCCCGAAAACATTTATAGTGGGAGTTTCTCATATTTTTGTTGTTTGTTTGTTTATATTTCTCTAACTTTTTGTAGTATGTTACACAGAACAATTGCTTTAGCCATTATTCTGATAAGCCACTGAAATTTTCATGTACGCCTTCTCTGTGGTTTTTATATTTACTTTCACCTTTTAAAAAATCAGTTTTATTGAGATATAATTTACATATAACAAAATCCCACTAATTTCAAGTATTGTAAGTTTAATTTGCATTTCTCCAGTGGTTAATGATATTTAACATCTTTTTTGTGTGCTGTTTTGCCATCCATCTTCTTTGAAGTGTCCGTCCAAATCTCGTGCCCGTTTTTTAATCGGATTGTTTTCTTATTGTTGAGTTTTGAGAGTTCTTTATATATTTTGGGTACAAGTCCTTTGCATACATGCTTTGCAAACACTTACTTCCAGATTATGGCTTGACTGTTCATTCTCTTAATAATCTCATTTAAAGATCACATGTTTTGAACTTTATGAAATTCAGTTGATCAATTAATTGGTTATTTTTTTCCTGTTTGATTTGATTTTTTTTTAGGGTACATGTGATAATTTAATACATTTGTATAATTTGTAAAGATCAAATCAGTATAATTGGGAGATCCATCATCTTAAATATTTGTCTTTTCTTTATGCTAGAAACATCTGAATTATTCTCTTCTAGCTATTATCGGTTGGTTCTTTTATGGATTGTGGGTTTGGGGCCATGTCTAAGGAATCATTGCCTAACTCGTGGTCACCAAGATTTTCTCTTATGTTTTGTTCTACAAGTTCTATAGTTTAAAATTTTACATTTAGGACTATGATCCATTGTGGGTTAATTTTTGTATACAGTGTGAGGTATTGATGCAAGTTTATTTATTTTTGCACGTAGATATCCAATTGTCCTAGTACCACTGGTTGGAAGGCCTATCATTTTTCTACACACTGCTTTTTTACCTTTGTCAAAAATAAGTTATGTGCTGGCCTAATTCTGGAGTATATGTTCTCTTCCATTGATCTCTTTCTCGATTTTTACACAAATACCACACTTTTTGGTCACTTTAGCTTTATAATAATTATGGAGATTAGGTACTGCTAGCCCTCTGATTTTGTTCTTCTTTTTCAAAGTCATTTTGACTATTCTAGGAATATTTAGGCCATTCATATTTATTGTGATTGATGATATAACTAGGTTTGAGAATATTATTTTGCTATTTGTTTTCTATTTGTCCCATCTGTCCTTCACTCCCCCTTTCCTCTTTTTCTATCTTCTTTTGGATTAATCAAGTATTTTTATGATTCTAATTTGTCCCCTTTGTTGGCTTAGTAAGTATAACTTAGTGTTTATAGTATATGTCTTTAACTTAGTAAGTCTGCTTTCTAGGAATAGTATATCACTTCATGTATATATAAGAATCTTACGATAGTATACTTCCATCTCTCATCTTCCAGCCTTCATACTATTTTGGTCATGCATTTTACTTTTCTATGTATCATAAACCCCATAATACATTGTTATTTTTTTGTTCAAGCATTCATTTATCTCTTAAAGATATTTAAGTAATAAGAAAAAGTACAGTAGTTGACACTTCTGGTGTGGATTCCTTGGTGTAAATCAAGATTTCTATACGATATCATTTCTTTATGCCTGAGGAATTCTGTAACATTTCCTGCAATGCAGGTCTGCTGCTGATGAATCAGTTCAGTTTTTGTATGTCTGAAAAAGCCTTTATTTTGCCTTCATTTTTAAAAGATACTTTTGCTGGGTATAGAATTCTAGGTTGATGATGTTTTTCAGTACTTTAAAAGTGTTGCTGCACTGTCTTTTCACTTGTGTTGTTTCTGATGAGAAATCTGCTGTCAATCTCATCTTTGGTCCTCTGTTTCTGGCTGCTTTTAGCATTTCCTTTTTATCACCGGTTTTGAGCAATTTGACTCTATTGTGCCTTGATGTAGTTCACGTTATATCCCCTGAGCTTGCAGTTTGTTGAGTTTCTTGGATCTTTGGGTTTATGGTTTTCATTAAGTTTGAGGATAGTGTGTGTATTATTTCTTCAGATATTTTTTTCTGTCACTCTTCCACTCTCTTTTAGGGATTACAATAACTTATTAGGCTTTTTGAAGTTGTCCATCTTTGAAGGAGCGTGATCTGTAGGCCATGGCAGAATTCTCCATTCTTTCTTTCTCCAGGGGGCCGAGTACAACCTGTGCAGCAAGTACGAGGAGAAGGTGCGCCCCTGCATCGACCTCATCGACTCCCTGCGGGCCCTGGGCGTGGAGCAGGACCTGGCCCTGCCAGCCATCGCCGTCATCGGGGACCAGAGCTCGGGCAAGAGCTCCGTGCTGGAGGCGCTGTCTGGAGTTGCCCTTCCCAGAGGCACTGGTAAGAGCTTACACCCCGCATTCATCTGATCTGGCTGCCATAACAAAATATAGGTGGAGTGGCTTAAACAAAAGAAATTTATTTTCTCATGGCTCTGGTGGCTGGGACTCCAGGATCAAGGTTTAGTTTTTCCTGAGGCCTTTCTCCTTGGCTTGCATGTGGCCACCTTCTCACTGTGCCCTCACAAGGCTGTTCTTCTGTGGGCAAGCATTGCTGGTGTCTCTTTCTCTTATAAGGGCACCAGTCATATTGGATTAGGGCCCCACCCTTATGACCTCATTTAACCCAAATTACCTCTTGAAAGGCCTTATCTTCAAATACAGTCACATTGGGGTTAGGGCTTCAACATAAGAATTTGGAAGGAACGCTATTCAATGCATAACGTCATAGTAATTGTACATTTTTTGTGTAAGTTGTATGCAATTTAGAATTCTTGGAAGATCTGAATAAAGGCATTTGGGGCCTCAGTCCAGAACTACATACATGTGGGTGTCTGTCCTGAACCCCTTCCCAAGAGGTGACCCACCATGTTGGGAGATAAAAATTGGTGCTCTGGTTGGTGATGCTGTTTGTGTTGCAAGGCCAAGATATCAGTGAGGGCTCCAGGGAGGAGGTCAGACCTGGGATGGGTCTTGGAATACAGGTCAGACGTGGTAAGGAGGTAGGATTGGAAGGAGTTTACAGTAGGAGGACAGTGATAAGATGACCTGGTGGCAGCTCTATGCCTTCCTAGTGGGTGTACAGGGTGTATGTTGGGGGAATAATGGAGGATGTTTGCATGATTTTTGGGTGTTTCCCACTGCAATTTGCCACCTGAGCTGATGACAAAACACTGGGATGAGACAGGAAGCCTAAAGTGGTGGCTTTCAAGCATTAGTGAGCAAAACCTCACCGAGGGTACACATTCAAAATGCATGTTCTTGAGGTCACCCTGGACATAATGCATCAGAGTGTCGGAGGATGAGACCAGAAAGTTTTCAGTTTTAAACATCTCCCCAGACGATCGTATAAAAGTTTGAGAACCATTGGTCTAAGGCACCATATAGGACTTTGAAGCGCAGAGCATGGAACTGATGTGACTGTGGCCTCCTAGGAATTGTGACAAGATGTCCTCTGGTGCTGAAACTGAAAAAACTCATGAATGAAAATGAGTGGAGAGGCAAGGTCAGTTACCAGGAGGTCGAGATGGAGATTTCTGATGCTTCGGAGGTGGAAAAGGAAGTCAGTAAAGGTAAGACCCCATGTTTGGTGGCCATCCCATCTGAATGCCTGGTCGAACCTCGTGAGGGGGGTGGGCTCTGCCTGTGACAGTTCCTACTCCCTGCCCTGGGCCTGGCTGCTCCCTCGGGACCCTCTCTCCACATCGGGCCCTGGTCCCTGGAGCTTTCTCGTTGTGTCCTTGTTAAGACCAGCACATTGGGACAGAATGTGATATCAATAATTTATTGCTCAGTATGTAAATAAGTATCTGAGAATAATGTAAATCTCAAAATTTAAAACTTGTCTCTAAACATGGAGGTCTGTCCCTTTTCAAGGACTTCCCCACTCCACAGATAGGTGGAGGAGGAACGGTGTGGGGGCGAGGGAGCTCCTTGCCCTGTTCTCTCGTAAAAAGGCATTTCAGACGGCTGCCTGGGTCATCAGGGAACCCCACGCGGCCTTTCCTCAGAGAAGGGGATGCAGGCATTTGCATAATCCTAGCTCGGGCTGGTTCAAGGCAGGCCTCCATGGACACAGAGGTGAATCGGAAGCCTCTGCAAGGGGAAATCACACTGGCAGTGTAGGCGAGGGCCAGCTAGCTGACCAAGAGCAGCACCTGTGAGATGAACAGATAATGACTCTTTACTGACTTTCATTTTGTTCCCAGCATGTCACGTGATTAAGTGTCAGTCATTTGGGAAAGCCCTGAAGCGGCGTGAACTGATACCCAGCAGTAGGAAAGGACGGGTTTCGCTTTCGTATAGACAGGAGCACTAAGTAACATTTGTTGACTCTTACAGACAGTTAAATGATGTTATAGACAAATTGTGATTTTGTATTAGTTGGGAGTAGGTTGGCTGCCTGTGGCAGCAAACTCAAAATAACTGAGTGCATTAGTCAACCCTTGCTGTGTAACAATCCCATCTCAAAATCGGATGGCTTGCCAGGCATGGTGGCTGACGCCTGTAGTCTAAGCACTTTGAGAGACTGAGGCAGGAGGATCGCTTGAGGTCAGGAGTTCGACACCAGCCTGAGCAAGAGCAAGACTCCGTCTCCACAAAAAGTGGAAAAAATTAGCCAGGTGTGGTGGCATACACCTGTAGTCCCAGCTACTTGGGGGGCTCAGGCAGGAGGATCACTTGAGCCCAGAAGTTCAAGGTTGCAGTGAGCTGTGATGATGCCATTGCACTCTAGCGGGGCAACAGAGCTAGACCCTATCTCAAAACAAAAAGCGGGGGGGAAAAAAAAGGACACACACAAAAAACACCCCACCAAAAAAAAACTAATAATGGCTTAAAATTTTTTATTTCTCATGATTTGATGGCCTGGGCAGTCCTTTTCTGGGCTGGACTGTCTGGGGCTGATGGTCTAGGACGGCCCTCAGCTAACACACCCAGGCCTTCTCTCCACGTGGTCTCTCATCTTCCAGGAGGCTACGCTGGCTGGGCTTTTTCACATGGTCGGGAAGGGGTTCCTAGCAGCTGGAGAGGGCAAGCCTTTCGATCTCTACTGGTGTCACATTTTATAATATCCCTTTAGCCAGAGAAAGCCACAGGGTCAAGCCCAATTTCAAGGGACCGACTCTTGATGGAAGAAGTGACAAAGCCACACTGTAAAGTAACATGCACACAGGGACAGAGGGGAGTATTGATACCACTTGTGCAAGCAAGCTGCTGACACAGTGGTTTGAACAGTGTGGAAGTCCCCTCTCTCTCTCTCTCTCTCTCTCTCTCTCCCCCTCCCTGTCACATAAAAGTCTGGAGGTGGGCTGGTTTGAGGGTTCCAGCATCCGGAACGGAGACACTTACTGTGTTTCTCTGTTTTGTGTGGACTCTGTCCCCAAGGCCCTCTCACGATTCAGCCGGCAAGTGCACATAAGAGCCGGTGGACCATGGCAAAGGGCCTGTCCCCACTTTACAAGCACACTTTCTGTAAGGTGACTTAGCATTTTCACATGTACCCCGTTGGCCAGGACCTAAGCTCATGCTCGTGTCTGGGGTGCATGGACACCCGGGTCATTAGCAGACTGTATGCTGCACAGGCTGTTGTTGCTGTTTCCAATCTAAGTTCTGGATTGGTGTCAAACATACCCGAAGAAAAGAGTGCAGTGGTATTAGCTAACCATTCGATGAAACAAATTCACATCATACATTTTTCATTATTAAGGAGGAAGGATGAGGCTAAAATGTCTTAATGGAAGCCCAGCAGCCAGTGCCCGTCTTGGCTAATATAAGCATGTTCTCCGATAAAATTTTCCAGCGTATGTTTCAGGAATGCCTGTGTGTTCTTATTTGTTTGCAGTCGGCTTCATTGTTCATTTCCTCCCGACTTCAGTGGGAGGGTTTTAGGTATGCCGCCAGGAAGGACCTCTCCACTCTGCTCCGCTTTGGACTGCTGTAGGTTGGTGTCACCCGTGGGGATGTCCTCATGAGGTCTCACCACAGATAGTTCTGGACATGGGAAGGGAAAAAAACTGAGTTATCCCTTGAGGCCCTTTTCAGTTGCGATCACGGAAAAGTGAATCTGATCCAAATATGCTTTTATCTATGACTCACAGAGGGCGGAAGGTGCTCTCAGTGTTCTCACTGTAATGACATACTGCCATCCTAAGCTTTACTGGAGTTTTCTCTTGTTCCTCTTGTCTAGCCCAGAACGTCATCGCTGGGGAAGGGATGGGGATCAGTCATGAGCTAATCAGCCTGGAGATCAGCTCCCCCCACGTCCCGGATCTGACTCTCATAGACCTTCCCGGCATCACCAGGGTGGCTGTGGGCAACCAGCCTGCTGACATCGGGCGCCAGGTGCAACCTCAGATTCCATCTGACCTTGGCCTTGGCGGGGTTGGGGGTTGGGGTAGGGTAGAAGTTGGGGGAGGGAAGGGGGAGCAACAGAGTCCAGGGCTGAGTTTTAACAAGTGGATATTTGGAGGTGTGAGTGGGGAATTTGGAGAGCCCATTGGTGGAAATCTTCAGCAAGTTTCATGGAAGCTTCTCTGGGGAGAGTGAGGCAAACAGGCAAAATTGGAAACACATTCTATGTGTATATGTTTTGTGCTTTATGCAATGACTGATTTTTGGTTCTAGTTACACATTATGGCATAGCTAAACTGGTGTGTTTTCGGAAGGGGTTTTATGTGGAAAGAGGTAGCATTGGAAATAGGTATAATGATATCTACATATCAGTGAATTTCACATTACAAATTAGAGATTTAGGGAAGGATTCGAGCAGTTTTTTGCATCGTGTTTTCCATTGTGACCCTCAGACCTCAGGTCTCAGGGGGTCGTTAACCAGCTAACTAACACCTTGTGGTTTTCCCTACCGCCATAGCTCTGTTTCTGCCGCAGAGAACTTGGTTTCCCATAACTCCGTCTTGGGTGGTGCTGCCATGTTTGTGTTTGTGGGTTAATTTCTCTGTAGTTACTTCTCTTTGGGAAATACCCCTGAGGACCTGAAGTAGGTGCAAGGTTGGCACCTGTCTCAGCTCCTGTTCCCCTTTGCAATGCTCACCTCCTCTCGCTTTCTTGTAGATCAAGGCACTCATCAAGAAATACATCAACAAGCAGGAGACAATCAACTTGGTGGTAGTCCCCAGTAACGTGGACATTGCCACCACGGAGGCGCTGAGCATGGCTCAGGAGGTGGACCCCGAGGGGGACAGGACCATAGGTAGGAAGAGGGGGACCTGAGCGTGGTAGGTGGTCTGCTGGTGGGAAAGTGTCCTTTGAACCCCGGTGGGCATTGCTCAGCATGCACGGGGCTGGGGGACCCACATGCAGCAGGTAAGACCTGCTAAGGTGGCAGGTTTGGCGCCCACCCAGGCCAGATGAAATGAGCCACATCTGACTCTTGTTGGCCACAGGTTGCCTGGTAACCGTTATGGATCTGTTTGGAAAAGGCTTGGTGAGCTCAGAGGGAGGGGCAAAATCAGGAAGCGAGTTGTATCCGTTAGGGACTCACCTGAGGTGGAAGCAGCGCGAGTGTCCCTGGCAGATGAAGGGATACACAAAATGTGGTCCGTTCGTGCCTCGGGCCTGAGTGCAGGGGCTCAGGGAGAGCCCCGTGGCCGCCGGCCTGCCCTGCCATTCTGCCCCTGGACGGGGGCTCCGTTGGCCCCTCGGTACTGTAGGAGCAGGGCTGGGAGGAACCCTGGAAGGCCAGTGGCTGGGGACGGGAGCTGCCCTCACCTCTGCCTCGTGACCCGGAGCCTTCTCTGACCTGGGTCTCCGGCTCGCAGGAATCTTGACAAAGCCTGACCTGGTGGACAAAGGTACCGAAGACAAGGTGGTGGATGTGGTACGCAACCTCGTGTGCCACCTGAAGAAGGGCTACATGATCGTCAAGTGCCGGGGCCAGCAGGACATCCAGGACCGGCTGAGCCTGGCCGAGGCCCTGCAGAGAGAGAAGGCCTTCTTCGAGGACCACGCCCATTTCAGGTGCGCTCGTCCGGGTTTCACACTGGTAAATTCAAACTGAGGACATCGGTCCAAAGCAGATGTTTGGAGAGAGTGTGTGTGTGTGTGAGTGTGTGTGAGTATGTGTGTGTGTGTGTGTGTGAGTGTGAGTGAGTGTGTGTGTGAGTGCATTTGTGCCAGGGCCATGACTCGCCTGGAAGCACGAAAAGGGAATTTGCAAAGCACTGCAAAAAAACATTAAAAATCAACCAAAACAAGGAGAGGACTGCGTACAATAATTTAAATAGTATGGTGCTGGGACCAGAATAGAAACACAAATAGAAAAGTAAGAAGCCTAGAAATAGGCCCAGATACTCACATTTGATATATGATACATTTCACGTTTCAAATCAACGGGTTGCATCAGTTTGATTATCAATCAATCGCATTGGGATAATTGCTTAATATTTGGGAAAAAATTTAAATAGTGCCCTTAACACATGATACCAAAATGAATACCAGTTGAAGTTTAAAATTAAGTATAAAAAAGAAGCCACACATATCCCAGAAGAAAATGTGGACGGATAGTTGATACCCTTGGTGAAGACCCTAATACAAAGGTAAAATTTTTTTTTAAAAGGAAAAGACTGATAAATTGGTTAGATTTAAAGTGATGGGAACATGTAGAGTTGTAAAGATTCTTACATTCAGTTCTCCCGGAAGCCTACAGCAAGGCCTCGCCCAGAGTTGCAGGGGTGTCAAGGAGTTACCTGCACACCTGCGCATAGCAGCACTGCTCACATAGCCGGGGGTAGAACAACTCGAGTGTCCCTCAGTGGATGACTGGATAAAAAATGTGGTCTACACATACAATGGAATACCATTCAGCCTTAGAAAGGAAGGGAATTCTGACACACACCACAACACGTATGAACCTTGACGTCACGCTCAGTGAAATAACCCAGTCACAAGAGGACGAGTACGTACGATGCCACTTGTATGAGGCCCCTGGGTCCTCAAATTCACAGAAACAGACGGTAGAATGGTGGGTGCCAGGGGCTGGGGGGAGAGAGAATGGGGAGTTAGTGTTTCATGGGGCCAGAATTTCAGTTTGGGAAGATGAGAAAGTTCTGGAGATGGTTGGTGGTGATGGTTGCACAACAACGTAAATGAATGTACTTAATGCCCCTGAACTGTACACTTAAAAATATTAATATTTAAAATGGTCAATTTTGTATTATATGTAGTTTACCACAATTTTTTTAAAAATTGGCAGGTATAGAAACTAAAGCTTACTCTCGCAAATGGGTACGTAGGCTCATGCCTTCCTCCTGCCCTTTATACTAAAGGTCCTTTAAAATGTAGAAAACCCTATAGTAACTCCCTGTGGCCACAAACTTGGGTAGAGTGAGAAGATGCTTGGCTTCCTTCCTCCAAGCAGCCCGTGGTTTAAGTTCTTCTCCTGGACAAGGGCGTGTCTCCCCCAGTTCAGTATCCATCCACACACTTAGGCATCGATATGTTTTTATGAAGACCTACACCTTACGCATCATGTCTACTTATATATATATATCTTGCACATAGAAGCAGGTATGTGTTATGAAAATATATCTATAGATGTATATGTGTATTTTTATGAGGATCAATCGTGTGGTCAGATGTCATGAGACACATTTATTATATCAGCTGGAATGGATCATTCCATACCATTGTCGAAATGTCTGAGATTGCTCAAATTCACTCATAATTCTGTGCAATACTGTCCTGGATATTTGTTGGGTATCAATGGCAAGACGTTCCATTCAGTTGTAAGTGACGGCCTTGAGTTCCCCCAACAGCGGGCTGCAGATTTGCACGTTCTGGCTACATCGAGATGGACGCCTACCTTGTGTTCTTTCTTAGGAATCTTCTGGAGGAAGGAAGGGCCACTGTTCCCTGCCTGGCAGAAAGACTGACCACGGAGCTCATCATGCACATCTCCGTAAGCACACGCAGAGCTGTCTGTTCTCTAAAAAGAGACAAAGAGCTGAACCTTGCTGGCTTCTTAAACGCTACTGTACACACATCTCCCGGGGACCTTGCTAAGATGCAGATTTAGGTTTGGTGGGTGTGGAGTGGGGCCTGAGATTCCGCATTCCTGGCAAGCCCCCAGGAGGTATGGATGCTGCTTGCAGGAAGCCACACTTTGGTGTGGTGACAGACTCTATCCGCCTGGCCTAAAGAAAAATTAAAACCTTATGCACACTCTACTAATGGACTTTCATTGCCAACCACCATTATAATGTCTTAGCAATTGTAACGAACATATTTTTTATTTCTCAAAGCTCTCTGTGGTTTTTTTTTTTCAAGTCTGCCTGCACATTGTCTTTTGCTTTTTCAAATTTTCAACACAGCGCCAGAGTTCAAGGTCTTCCACGCCGGGCCCAGGAGTGTGGGTGGAGAACAGGGTTTCTAGCTGATCGTGACAATGAGAGCTGAGCCTGTTTGGGGTCCCGCCTTTATGCAGAAAGAGGGTGCTCCCTTATTCGAGTCCCCACCTTGAGCAAGCTGTGGGGATTGATATTTTGCCTCTGCGCCAAGTCCGGCTCACAGACTCAAGTTCAAGTTTTCTTACCTAGACAAGTGTCCTTGAGGCTGAATCTGGCATCATTGCTGCTTGAGTCCCTGGGAGGCTGCTGTCACCTGGCTTTGGCCTCTAAAGATCCCTCATTAACTTGCCAGCTGCCCGATACATCTAAAGGGACAGTTGGAAGATTTTAACCGTGCTTAGATGTTTGCCATGGAAGAGCAAGACTGCCAGCACATGCAGTCACCATATTGTTAGAAGCACAAGTCCCTGCTAACTTTTTGTCTGTTAAAAAACATTAACAGTTGTTGAATCTCAAATTGTTCCAACTGCCACTTTTTCAGAACCTACTAGGCAGCTGGTTCTTTCTAATCTCCCTGCAGAGAGCTTACGTGATACAGTCACAGGAGGAATCTCTCCTTGTGTTGCTCTTATAGGGCCTGGGAACCATGCACACGTGGGTGTCTTAGTGGCTCTTGAGGCTGTTTCTATAGCAGTGGAAAAGTGGGGAGACCTGGGTAGAAAGCAGGCCCCTAATGTGCCCTCTTTCCACCTGGAAAATCTTCTGCTTTTAGAGGAAACCGGGAAGTCAGATGGATCATGCAGCTACTCTGCAGGAGGCCCAGGATGTCATTTTTATCCCCTGTCCATATTTATAAATTTCCATTATTTTCTCTCCATTTTCCTCAGAAATCTCTGCCTCTGTTAGAAAACCAAATTAAGGAAAGTCACCAGAAAATAACAGAGGAGTTACAAAAATTTGGTGTGGACATACCAGAAGATGAGAATGAGAAAATGTTCTTCTTGATAGATGTAAGTGTTGCCAAGCGCGTCCAGGGGGAGATGCATGTGCCTGAAGCACTTGCTGCTTCACTCCCCAAAGCGGATCTGAATATGCGGTCCGGGCGGGTCCACAGCACTGGACAGGGCAGGACAGGGTGCGGTGGGCTCAGTGAGGGCGGAGTCAGCAGTGAGAGGCATCACGTCTCATCTCCTTGACTCTTTGCCCTTGATTCTGTCCTGAGCACTCACCCAGATCCCGAAGGCAGTAAGGGGAGGGACGGGTTTCTGGTGCCAAAGTGTCTTCTTTCCCGGATTCCGCAGTGCCCATAAGGACAAAGAACGAGTCCCACCCTCAACATACGACCTCCCAACCACCTTGACTTGCATCTGAAATGTCTGTGCTTATACTGATGTTTTTCTTCCTGGCAGAAAATTAATGCATTTAACCAGGACATCGTTGCTTTAGTACAAGGGGAGGAAATTGTCCAGGAGGAGGACACCCGGCTGTTTACCAAACTCCGCAAGGAGTTCTACAAATGGAGCTCTTTAATTGAAGACAATTTCAAGAGAAGTGAGTATCTTAGTCCCTTTGGGCTGCTATAACAAAACACCTTAGACTGGGCAATTTATACACAATAGAAATGTATCATTCACAGTTCTGGAGGCTGAATTGTCCGAGATCAAGGCACTGGCAGACTCAGTGTCTGGTGAGGGCTAGGTCTCTGCTTCAAAGATGGCACCTTCTAGCTGTGTCCCCATATGGAATAAGGGACAAACAAGCTCCCTCAGACTTCTTTTTTATGACGGTGCTATAAGCATACTTCAGAGATACTGTGGGTTCAATTCCAGGCAATCAAACTAAAGTGAATATTGCAACAACACAAGTCACACAAACCTTTTGGCTTCCTGATGCATATAAAAGTTATGTTTATATGACACTATAATCTAAGTGTGCAATGATACCATTATGTCTAAAAAATGTATGTACTTTAATTTTAAAATATTTTATTGCTAAAAAATACTGACACAGAGGCATAAAGTAAGCATGTGCTGTTGGAAAAATGGCACCAATAAACTTGGTCAACTCAGGGTTGCCATGAACCTTCAATTGGTAAAAGCCTTAGTGTCTGCACAGTGCAATGAAATGAGGTGTGCCTTTAATCCCATGCACTTCCCAAAGACCCCACCTCTTAAGGTTAAGTTTTGCATTGGGGTTTAAGTTTCAACATATTGGCTGGGTGCGGTGGCTCACGCCTGTAATCCTAGCATTCTGGGAGGCTGAGGCAGGAGGATCGTTTGAGACCAGGAGTTTGAGACCAGCCTGAGCAAGAGCAAGACCCACATCTCTACTAAATATAGAAAAATTAGTCGGGCATGGTGGTGCACGCCTATAATCCCAGCTGCTCAGGAGGCTGATGCAGGAGGATTACTTGAGCCCAGGAGTTTTCAGTTGCAGTAAGCTAGGCTGACACCATGGCACTCTAGCCTAGGTGACAGAGCGAGACTCCATCTCAAAAAAAAAAAACCCCAAAAAACCAAAATAATAAAACAAATTTCAACATATGAATTTTGGGGAGACACAAACATTCGGTCCATAGTGGTTAGTCAAGGTACCATTGTAAGCCAAGTATGTTGGGTTGAAAGAGAGGAGGGGGATTTGTTGATGAGGACAGCCATAATAAGGAGTTAGTGACACAAAAGCCACATTTGCTCTGTCCTGTATCACTGAACCCAAGTGTCCATCAGCTGGTGAATGGAAAAACAAGTGATATATTCACATGCAGTAGTTTGCCAGGGCTGCCATGACAAAGCCTCACAGACTGGGTGGCTTAAACAGCAGAAATGTATTATCTCACCATTGCGGAGGCTGGAAGTCCAAGATCAAGGTGTCAGCAGGTTTGGTTTCTTCTGGGGCATCTCTCCTTGTGGATGGTATCTTCTCCCTGTGTCCTCTGTGTGGTCCCTCTGTGTGTGTTGATGTCCTAATCCCCTTTTCTTACAAGGACACCAGTCAGATTGGATGAGGGCCCACACTAATGACCTTACTTCAATTTAATTACCTCCTTAAAGAGCCTGTCTCCAAACGGTCACATGCCGAGGGACTGGGGGTTAGGGCTTCAACATGTGAATTTGTGGGGGACACAATTCAGCCTATGACACCAGACAGTGGCATATTTTCAGCCACAGAAAGGCACAGAGCACTGATAGATGCTGCCACATGGGTGAGTCTTGGTGTCACACTGAGTTAAAGAAACCAGTCACAAAGCACCACATATTGTGAGTCCATTGATAGGAAATGTCTGGAACAGGCAAATCCCCAGGGACAGAAAGCAGAACAGTGGCTGCCAGGGCTGGGGAGGGGGAAATGGGGGATGACTGCTGATGGGGGTGGTTTCCTTGGGGTGACGGAAATGTTTGGGAGTTAGATAGTGGGGATGGTGGCACGACTTGTGAAGATAACTAAAAAATCACCGAATTGTGCACTTTTAATGGGGCGAATCTTATTATGGTATGTGAATGATATCTCAATAAAAAAATCCTCGAGGGAAAATATCTCCTGAGCAAAAAAAGGGCATCGGACAGCCATGCCTGCTTAGTTCTTCAAAAGGAGGAACCAGGGCCCTTCTGAATTCCCACCCCAGATGGAAACCCCATAGTCTAGGTGGTTGGGAATAGAAATAATTCCAAAGGTATGGAGGAAAATGAAACATTTTGTACAGTCAAGAGTGCTACCATGTGACATTAATACAGTTCGATGTGCCAATCGATCACTGTGCGTTGCACTGGATTTATAGATATTGTCTGCTCGTGCCATGGCACATGAGCGTGTGCTGCACAGCTGAGTCCAGAGCGTTCACCATCACTTCTGCCTTTAAAGGGCACACGGTTCTGTGTCATATTCCGTTTCAATATTCTTTAACGTAATATTCTATTATGATACAATTTCTTTGGTAAAAATAATATCAGATTTACAAGAGTTCGTACTCAAGTTCCTTTTCAAGAGTGTTTCCTTGTCTAACTTGCCACATTCACTGATTTCTGGTACCTTACCGCTCTACACTGCCCATCCTGAATGACCAAGGAAAATTATCTTGAGATCTATTTCTTCCTTGCAATCCCTGGATATTTTGCAATTTGCAGGTCACATTTGATTTGATCATATTTTTTTCTCACCACTCATATCTTCAGGAAGTCCAGAATGGTATTATGTTTAGAAAAATCTACGAGATTATTTTTATAAAATAATCCGGAGCTATTTCCTTCCTCCTGTAGGTTACGAAATTATAAGTAGACAGGTCTGGAAATTCGAATGTCAGTATCGTGGCAGAGAGCTGCCAGGATTTGTGAATTACAAGACGTTTGAGACTATCGTCAAACAGCAAATCAGTACCCTGGAAGAGCCGGCCATCGATATGCTGCACAAGGTGACTGGTGAGTTCTTGGTTTTACTTTTAGGCATTTTATTTCCAGGGCAGGGAGAGGTGTGAACCAAAGTCAGCGGTACACTTCCTTCAGAGCCTTCCTCCTGGGGTGGTTTCCAGCACCAACAAGCAACTCTCTGATTCTCCAAATGCCAACTTGGGGTTCAGCAGCTCAATTCAGTTCTAATACGAACTGCCCAGGGACAGCGCAGACCCCACACACACCTGAAGGACTCGGTCCCACACAACTTCCCCCAGCTACAGATGCCGATCTGAAGTCCCAGACCTCATGCACTCCTACCTGACCGTCTGTAAGTCAGGGCTCCTGCAACCCGCTCCCCAGGCTCGATCCTTCGCTAGATAGCTCACAGAACTCAGGAACGCACTTTGCCGACCTTTCCTGGTTTGCTGTAAAGGATATTATAGACACAAAAGGACAGCCAGGTGAAGAGGAAGCTAGGGCGAGGTCTGGCAGGGTCCCGAGTGCAGGAGCTGCCGTCCCCGTGGAGCTGGGGTGCACGTCCCTCACGGCACGGGTACGTGCTCACCGGCCGGCAGCTCTCGGAACTTCTTCCTTTGCAGGGTTTCGTGGAGGCTTCATCACGTAGGCAGGACAGATGTCAACCCAGCGTCCTGGCCCCCTCCCCTCCCTGGAGCTGAAAGTTCTAAGCCTCTAGTCGTGTCCTGGTCTTTCTAGTGACCCACCCTCATCCTCAAGCCACCAAGGGGCCCACCAAGCGCTGTCTCATTAGAACGAGAGACGCTTCTAGCAGCCAGGAAATCCCAAGGGGTTTAGGAATCTGTGTCAGGAACTAGGGACAAAGACCAAGTACCTGTTTCCTATCAAGCCACACCTGCACCCTCCTCCACTGCTGTGGCTACTTCACACGCTCAGAATACTCTGTTTATTTGAAGTTTCTGAGACATAAAGTCAATGACTAAATAACCGCACATGAAGGCATGTTTCAAGCACCCTACAGTGCTGCAGGAACTAGGAGGTTCTCACGTGTCTCAGGCAGGTCGGAAACCATAGGGTACTACGGGTATGGGTCGCATCCGTCCCGAAATGCTTTGCCTCCTAGGTTTTCCTGATGCTGTCGAGTCTCGTTGTCCTCCTCCTTGACTGGTGACATCCTTGCTCAGACTTCAACTGGCTCATTTTAGCAATAATTAATAATCACTCATAGATCATGAACTAAGGGGCTGGAGACAGCCTCATAATGGCTCACTAACAGATGTATTTCCAATAAAATTTTACCTTTTAGGCTGAATAATTATATACCCAAACATGTAATTGTGTTGTTTTGGTCAATTACACACTCGTAATTCACTCCAGAAGAAAGTCTGTAATACTTGTATGTTTAATCATACAAAACAGTTTAAAATATGTATATATATACCTACTTCTATTCTGGAAATATATGATATGAAGATTGATAAAAGATATTCAAGCATAAAGATATGGTACATTATATTACAATAAAAATTCTGTGAGGAAGTAGAATAGAAATATGAGTTTGAAAAGTAAAAGATAAATAATGTCCTTTTTTATCTAAATAAGAGCTTGTTCTTATATTTCTTTTCAAATGGATAATGTGGTCATTCAGATTTCATTGTATATTTAAGAGTGATTTGACAGCTTTATTATAAAATATTAATGTATTTATAATTTACCAGAATTTACATTCTTTGCAACTATTTATAATTAGGATAAAAAGTTTAAATGTCAAATAAATATATACCAGCTAACATTTAGGTTTTAAATTTCTTCCAGTGAGTTCTTCCAGCAAAAGAGCATGCCTTCCTTTTTTCATGGTAAAGAGGAGAAGGGAGGGAGAGAGGAAACTTTTCTTCTTACCATTTTATCCATATGTTTTGCAATCTAGGACAAGTACAAATGATCCTACCCATATTGAACTGTTTTTCTCTTCTTGATCAGATTTGGTCCGGATGGCTTTCTCAGATGTTTCGATAAGGAATTTTGAAGAATTTTTTAACCTCCACAGAACTGCCAAGGTAAAACCAACTGTATGTTATTTAAAAAAAAAAAAAAAAAAAAAAAAAAAGCATGACACTAGCATACAGATTTCTTGGATTAAGACCATTTCAACTTTATTGTATATATTTAGAGAAGCAAATACTAGAGCTCACCCGCGAATCTTACTAAGGCGATTTTACCAGTGGTGTCTAGTTAAAAGCAATGAAGAGAGAGAGTGTTTACACTCGGGGGAACAAGAGGTCCACAGTTAGTGTAAAAGATTAGCACATCTGAAGACAATGGGCCCAAATCCAGAAACTCATTAAAATGGTACCTTCTGAGAGTAAAGAAAGAGCCAAGAAGAAACGAGACACCCTCTCTCCCCGCAGCCAGGGGGCCAGTCTGGGCCAAGAAGCCAGACTCAGCCACTCTCAGAAACAGGGTCCCCGGCACGGCTGGGGAGAGCTGGAGGTCTCGGGACATGCCCTGCGCCAGCCTGTGCCTCTGGCTCCTCATCCATGAAACAGGACCGGGAAGACCTTCCTCGGAAGGTTGTGACGGACGTAGGAAATGTTTGGGACGCGCCGGTGTGGTGCCTGGTGGCTCTCACCAAGGTGCGGAGGGTGCAGATGTCCTCTGTGGCCGTCTCTCCTCCTCCGCCAGTTTCTCTAAACGTCCGAGGAACTTGGCGAAACACAGAATTTGACTGGCTGAAATTTTGCCTCCCGAACCCCTGCGTGCTCTCTGCTGGATGTGATCTCCTCACCTGCACGTGTGAAATCCCCTAAGGGAGGAAGGACAGGAGCTGAGTCATGGCGCCTGAGCACAGAGTCCGTGCAGGTCCCAGGCCCTGGCAGGGATCTGGTCACACCCTCGGCCAGGGCTGGGCCCCCGCTCAGAGCAGCTGCACGGGGCCTGTGCTCGCTCACGCATGTCGGGAAGCGTGTGGGCTTTCCAGACCACCTGTCTTCCTGTGTCTCAGGGAGTCGCTTCCTGAGGGAAACTGAGTCATGTTTCTCTTTTGCCACAGACCAAAATCGAAGACATTAGACTAGAAAAAGAGAAAGAAGCTGAGAAGTCGATCCGACTGCACTTCCAGATGGAGCAGATCGTCTACTGCCAGGACCAGGTGTACAGGGGTGCGTTGCAGAAGGTCCGCGAGGAGGAGGTGGAAGAAGAGAAAACTAAAAAATCAACGACTTTTGGCTCTCTGAAACTTTCACCAAACTCCAAAGATTCTTCTTCCATGGATGAAATCTTTCAGCACCTGATGGCCTACCACCAGGTGAGTCTGCGAACCTCTCAGAGGGGCGTTTCCTTTTCTGACAACTGCCTCTCTCTCTAGTCTTGTTCTCCCTGCAGGTGACCACGGCTCAGCTCCGCTCTTCAGCTCCTTCTGGGCCTCCACAGGAGCAGCACAGCCTCGGTAGAAGAGGCTTTGGCTTAGAGCCACTGACGTCTGCTTTTGACTAGCTGTGTGGCCCTGGCCAAGTTACTTAACCTCTCTGAGCTTTGGCTTTCTTCTCTGTAAAGTGGAATCTCTCCACGGGGTTCTAGTGACTACTCCACGAGCCAGGTGTGGATACGTTCCTTAGCGCAGCATTGGAATGCAGTGGCAGCTCACCAAGTGGAAGCTGTCCCCCAGACACGTGCTTTCATTGATACTGCACATTTCAGACAACCAAACGTGCAGTCTAGTTCATCCTGGGGAAGGGGACTGTGAGTACAGGTGCAACTCAGGTAGAGCCATCAGGATATGTAGAAATCTGGACAGGTAGAGCAGAGTGTCATCTCTTGGTTTGCCAGCCGTCTCCATCAGTTCGCCATCTGGATGCGTTAAGGCAGTGCTGCTCAAACGCCACCACACACACAGGCCTCCCGGGCATCGTGCTGAAATGCAGGTGTTGATTGCAGGTCTGGGGTGGGGCCCAGATTCTGCGTTGTTCACGGGCTCTTGGAAGATGCCCGTGCTACTGGGTAGAGACCCGCTACCAAGGGCCAAACTGCACTCCTGCAGACACTGCGAGGTGCACAGGCTGAGTGAAGCCAGTCAAGGGTAGCACAGGAGTGCACGCTGCTTCTCCTGCAGCTGAGCTCAGCACCTGTCTGCTGCACGCCACCGCTCAGAATGAGCAGGTAAGGCGTGCACCTGTGCAGAATCCAAAAGGTAGAGTGAGTGACAATGGAAAATGAGTCTCCAACCAACCCCACCAGAGCCAGGCAGCTCCCTCCCCGGAAGCAGCCCTTCTCCAGGTTTTCCGTCCTCCCGGGGCAAATCCGTGCGTTGGAAAACGGCCCTGCATGTGCATTTTGCAATTGTTTTTACACCAAGGGTAGCGGAGTACACATGCTGTTCTGCACCCCGCTGCTGCTGCTGCTGCTGTGCCCGGGAGATGGCTCCGCCTCAGTTCTTAGGGAGCCGCCTCGTTCTCATTAACGGCTGCCGAGGGGACCTAGCGCATTGAGCCAGTCCCCTGTTCGTGGAAATAGTTCGTTTCCAGTCGTGCTAAAGCAAGGGCGCTGACCCCAATAGCCTCGTCCACACATCATGTATCTGGAAGCGTAAATTGCTAGGAAGGAGATGCCTGGTGTATTAGTGCCAGGAAAGCGGAAGCAATAGGATATATGTATATAAATAAATATATTTCAAGGAATTGGCTTGTGGGGCTGTGATGACTGGCAAGTCCAAAATCCTAGGGCGGGCAGCTGAGTCCATAGGCCGAATCCCTTCTTCCTCAGGAAAACCTCATTTTCACCCTCAAGGCCTTTCAGCAGATTGGATAAGGCTGCCCAGGTTATGCAGGGTCCTCCTCTTGAAGTCGACAGACTGCAGATGGTAACCGTGTGTGCAGAATGCCTCCCCAGCAACGCCTGCATCCGAGCTGATGGGCCCACTGGGGTCCCTGGCCTAGCCAAGTGGACCCACGAAACTGACCATCACGCCTGGGGAAAGCACAGCTTGTTGCAGACTCGTAAACATCACCGCTCTTGCCAGTTTAGTCCACACCTAAAGTCATTGGGGTTTTTTGAGAGTCAAGTATGGAAATCATATGGGTGAAAAGTGACATCTTTTAATTTTAATTGGCGGTTCTCTTACGGCAGTGAGGTGGTCCGTCTTTCCGTGTGTTGAGAGTGATTTCTGTTTCTTGTGTAGCAAACTGTCCACCCAGGAGGAGCTCTGGGCCCAGTGAGATCTTAGACTTTTGTCACTTATGATGCAAATACTCTATATCTTGTCATTTGCCTTGTGACTTTGTCTCTGGTGGGTTTAGACCATGCTGAAGTTTTCTAGACTTGTGGGTTGGATTTAATTGTTGTTTCTTTTTGGGCTTGTGTGTTTTCTGGTCATACTTTCAAAGGACTTTGTGTCTCTGAGATTATAAACAGTTGCACAATATTTTCTTCAAGTCATTTATTACTTTAACTTTTACATTGTACCCATGATGCATTTGGAATCACTGGATGTCCAGAACGAGGCAGGACGGAGCTGGCTAGCCGCTGTCCCGGCACCATCTAGCCAGAGAATCTTGTCCCCGCGACAGCGACATGCCCCGCCGTGCACTCTCTTCCCTTCTGCACTCGGGTCTTTGTCTGGAACCCGTCTTCTGGTCTGTTGGCTGTCTTGTCCTCGATCAGTGTCAACGTGGTCGCATCCGGGCATCTCTGTGCAATGCTTCACCCCCCAGCACCGCCATGCCACCCCCACTTCTTTTCTTTCTGTTCTTCACTGTGCTAAGATATTTATAAGGTACATTTTACCATCTTGACTATCAGTATTTTTAGGTGCTCAGTTCGATGGCTTCAAGTACATTCACATTGTCATGCAACCATCACCACCAACCATCTCCAGAACTTTCCTGTTTTCTCCAACTGAAACTCTGTCCCCGTGAAACGCTAACTCCCCACCCCTCTCCCCAGCCCCTGGCACCCATCTTTCTGCTTCCAGTCTCTATGGATTTTACTACTCTGGGGAACTCATACAAGTGGAGTCACACGGTATCCGTCACTTGGTGACTGGCTTGCCTCACTCAGCATGACGTCTTCCACCGTGGTCCAAGTTGTAGCGTGCATCAGAGTTTCAATCCCTGTAGGACCGTAATATTCCACTGACGTGTGTGTCACCTTGTCTTCCTCCATGGACACCTGGGTAGCTTCACCTGTCAGCCGTTGAGACCAGTGCTGCTATGCACATGGGTGCACAAGTATCTGGGCCCCCACTTCTTTTTATGTGGATGTTTTCTGTGTATTTTTGCTTGTTCCAGTTTCACTATTTTAGAATTAGCTTATCCAGTTTCCTAGGAACAGAGAGAACCGCTGGTGTCATTATTGGGATTGCGTTCACTGCCTGGGTCTCCGTAGGGAAAGTCGATGTCTTTCTGACACCGAGGCTCCTGTCCGAGGGCATCACGGTCTCTGCATTATCAAGGCCTCCTTCCAGGGGGTCTCAGGAGTGTGTTGAAGTTTTCTTTGTGTAGACAGTGCACATTTCTGAGGTTTACGCCTACATGTTTCCTCACTGCTGTGTCTACTGCAAAGGGCCCTTTCTCCCATGACGTCCTCCACTGTTGGCGGTAGGTGTGGTTTCTGTGCATGAGCTTACTGCTCCACACCCCACTGAGTCTCTTACTGCGTGTCGCAGTGTCACGGCTGATTCCTGTGACCTTTCCCAGGGAGCACACCCACCAGCTGCAGGTAGCAATGGCTTCGCCCTGCCCTGGCCCCAGCATCGCTCCTGAGCCCCTTCCTCCTGCCTGTTCCTGTCTCCTTCCCCGCCTGCGCTGGGACGTGGGCCCCGCCCTTCACTCGCTGTGGCCCTGGAACACGAACCGTGTGTCCGTCTCTATCTCGCTGACCCGCTCCACTGACTTCCACTGGGTGCCCATTACGTGCCTGGCATCTCTCTAAACCTGTGTCTTTT
The DNA here is from genome assembly GCA_028533085.1 of Varecia variegata. Lineage (NCBI taxonomy): Eukaryota > Metazoa > Chordata > Mammalia > Primates > Lemuridae > Varecia > Varecia variegata. The sequence goes on along the minus strand of CM052436.1, from coordinate 2,807,098 downwards.
AACCCATTTAATCTGTGTAACCATCTGTGAGGCCAGTGCTGTCCATGTCCCTACATTATAGGGAAGGGCACCGAGGCACAGGGAGGTAGCAGGACTTCCCGAGGTTCCGGCACCCATCACCTTCCTGCGAGGGCAGCCAATCCCGGGAAACAGGATGCTTTCCCTAAGGGTGGGAGCCTGGGCAGGGAGGAGATGGTGAGTGTGTCACCTGCAGGTAACTCAGGGGCTCCTTCTGTGGCTTTTGATAGCCCAGCGTCTACTTTCTGCTGAATCATTGGAGTGTTGATGAAAGACGAGCCATAACACCTTTTCAGCAGAGTTGCAGATAATTTGGAAATACGGTTGTCGTGCTGTCTGTGCTTCTTAGAGCAAATATTCCCTCTTCCATCTGAAGTCCCCACTTAATGGTCAGGCACGGCTGGTGGGGACGGGCAGTCCAGAGTGCAGCATGGCTTGGAGCTGGGACCGTCTTTGCCCTGTGCGAGGCTCCCCTCCTCCGCCTCCCGCACAGAGGACGCTGATGGGCCTGAAACCCAGGGGAGGGACCTTGTCCTCGCCTGGGTCTCCCTCACGGGAAGTCGGATGCCGCAATGCTCACGTGGGGCAGTGCAGTTCGCCTCAACCAACTGTGCATTGTCCCTTCCTTCCAGGAGGTCAGCAAGCGCATCTCCAACCACATCCCTCTGACCATCCAGTACTTCGTCCTCCAGATGTACGGCCGGGATCTGCAGAAGGGCATGCTGCAGCTCCTGCAGGACAAGGACAGCTACGGCTGGCTCCTGAAGGAACGGAGCGACACCAGCGACAAGAGGAAGTTCCTGAAGGAGCGGCTGGCGCGGCTGGCGCAAGCTCGGCGCCAGCTGGCCAAGTTCCCCGGTTAATCAGGCTCTCTGTCCAGCCCCGTAGACATGCCTTTCCCCGATAGCTGCACCCTTATCATTCAGCCACTGAACAGACACTGCGTTTGAGCGCTCTGTGGCCAGACCTCACGGTCACGGTCTCTGCTCCTCCATCAGCTGATGAGGACTTAGTAAGAGGCTCTGGTGGCAATCTGATCTCCAGCACTAAGACAAAAGCCCTTCCTGCAGACGCTCAGAATCTAGACCGGGTGAAAGATGCCACTTTCCGAACTGGGAGAAAGTATTTCAACCCTTAGATTCACTCATCTTCTCTGAACTATCCTCTTTAACTTGTTAGACACCGATGCATGCTAGGCATCACTAGAAGGGTTACTTCCTGGTTTTCCTAATGTCCTTTCAGGAACCCAGCATTTTTGGAGTGTCAGCACCACCTGTGTATGCTTCTAGGAGTCGCACCTGTTTGTAATAAACTCATTTCTAGCAGACCTTTCTCGGACGTGTTTTGCATTTTGGGGAGAAGCCCGCAGGTGGCAGCAAGTAGGAGCCCAGTGGCACACAACTGAGCACCAAAACCACCCTCCGTGTTGGGACTAGGTGGGAACGAGCAAAAGAGCAGGGTCTGAGGATTTCCTAGACACTGAAGGAAAAGGGGGAGAACAGACTTAAAAAAATGGAACCCAATGTGAAGCCAGCAGCACTGTTCACAGTGTGCACCGATCAAGTGTCCAGTTTGTTTAGTCACCGGGTAGCTGCATGGACTTGAAGTACAGGACCAAGTCAAGAGGAGTTGCCCTATGGTAGGACTTTGCCGCATGCAGGCGCCCTGGCTGGGGAGCGCCGGGAAGCAGAGAAGGGGGATTGTTAGCGTGAATTGCCCTGGAGGAGAGCTGTAGAGTCCTGGCTGTTCCCTTTGGTCTAGCCAGGGGTGGGGAGACTCCCGGCCACACTCTTACCCTGACCCTCCAAGAATTGCCAAGAACCACGGCTCCAAATCAGCGCTGCTGCCAGGGCCTCCCTCCCCAGCAGGCCAAGGCAGGCTCGAGGGCAGGAACTTGAACGATGGACCGTGGCTGCACGGGCCATGAGAAGACCTGATGCTGTGTCCCTTAAAGGGAGAGTCGAACGATCACAAATGGCAGAGCCTAGGAGAGAAGACCGGGGCGGTTAGAGAGATGAGGTGTGAACACCAAGGAGCAGATGTTCTCTGGGAGACACATTGCAGACTGGGGGGGTGGGTGTGCTCTCTGCAGAGCCGTCCAGAGGGGGAAGGGCCACCTCAGGTGGGGAGTGGGGTAGGGGCCAGACCAGCGACACCGTCCCCTCCCATCTGGATCCCTCACCCACAAATGTCTTCTTACTCTTGGGACTCTGTGATCCTTAATCTGTTGGGACCATTTGAGAATGTTCGCAGGAGAGAGCGTGGCAGGAGAACAGCAGGCCTCGTGCCTCTCCCAGGTGCTGCAGAACACCTGCAGGTCGGCACTGTGGGGTAGCCCAGGCTGTGGGTTTGGCGCGTGCTTGAAGGGAAGACCATACCCGCACGCACAGACTTTAGTAGGGACAGACTGTGCGTGTGCTGCGAGTGTCCCTAATCCAGCACCAGGCACGTGTCCCTTTAGCAGACAGAGTCCAGGTCTTCTCACTTCCCTGCCGGCGACCAGCCAGGCCAGCCCCTTCTGCGAGGCGGGTGCCCTCTCGCGGCCAGCCTGAGAAACTTCCTCACTTGGCGTCCCTGCCTCCACCCGCCCTCCCGCCTCCCACGTCAGTCTTCCCCCGCCGCAGATTCTGCCGACCAGAAACCGTCAGCGGTGTCAGAGTGTTGCGGGGACTCTACTTCACTGTCGCCACCATTTCCCTCCCACCTGGAGAGGAAGGCGGAAGGAAGGTGACAGCAGGTGCCTCAGAGAAGGGGAGTTTACCTGGGGGAGTGAACTGCTGGGGACCCACCAAGGTGCTTGCAGGAACAAGGTGCTTGCAGGAACGTTCCTTTTGGCCAAAAAGAGCAAAGGTGGGCGTGCCAGGCCTGACCCAACTCCTCACTGAGAGGGGAGGAGTGCCTTGCTCCTCCCCCCAAGGGTTCAGAACTCAGAGCGAGCCCTGGAGACCACTTTGCGTGACTCCTTCACTCCCAGGCCCCCAGCCCCAAGCTCAGGCCAGCAGTGGAACTGCCCCATGCAGTGGGGACCCCATGCAGTCCCCACACAGGAGGGCCCCAGGGGGCCAGGACCTGCATCTCCATCCTGAAGGCCATCGGCCTGTGCAGACAAGAACATCCTCCGTGTCTACTCATGGACCCACTCCGGGCAGGTCTGAGGCTTGGTTGACTCCGCAGGGTGGGGTTGAGTTTGGAGCAGGGCTAGGAGAGGGCCAGGGGAGACTGGACGCACAGAAACAGAAAGCCCGCTTTTCCAGAGCATGCAGCAGGTGCTTAATAAATGCTGTGGGGAGGCAGTGGAGACTAGGGGATACTGGGCATAAGCCTTGTTTGAATGACCTTCTGGCTTCGTGACTGTCCTCTAAGATGCCAGGGGGCATCTGCCTCATTGTCACCCTCCTCAAGCAAAATGCCCCCCAGACAGCGGTTGTTATTTTGGAGGAAGGGAATCCAATCCGAGCGGCAAATCCTCCACAAGGTAGCAATAAAAACAACAAAAGGGATACAGACCTTGGCCTTCAGATCCCACTTCTGTTTTCCTCCAAGGAAAAAAAGGTCCAACCGTCCAAGCAGTTCAGTGGGTTTTCAGGCAGTTACAAAACCAGCCTGTTTGATCCCAGCGAAGAGGATGGCCCTAGCAAGCTATCTAGCTGGTGCATAGCGCAAACACCAATATTTAGGGGGTTAATTCATTTAAAAAGAGTCAGCTGTTACCTTTGTGAATTTTTTCAGTGTTACGTTAGAAGTAGCATAAATTCCAGCACATGTCTTAAAACACCAGGTGCACCAGGCGTGTGAGCTGTGGCTCATGCTGGGGCATCTTGGTGCAAAGTCACCCTCCCTGTGTGACCAGAGCAGCAAAGGGCTGTGGCCCCGGGATTGAAGTCCAGCCGGGGGTGGGTGCGGCTTTGTACAGAGCAGGGCGGCAGGCATAGCCCTGGCCTGGGGGTGAAAGGGCTCGGAGCTGCTGGACAGGTGAGCCGTAGAGGAACCAGAAGAAAGAACCACGCACGTGTGGACCTGAGCTTAAGGCGCGACCATCCCCCAACAAGTCAGCACCAGGAGAAGCAAGGGAACCCTCCTTTCAACCCTGACACTTACCCGCTGGGAGAAGCAACAAAATGATGGCACAGATGACGAGCTGTACCCTAATTAGCATTTGGGTTAATTTATATTAAGCACATTCAGTTATGTCTTTTACAAATATTTAAATACAAAAGTATCGATATTTGCCTAGTCTCTTGGCTTTCTGGCTAGATCTTGGAAGTGAAGTCAGCCTCATCCAAAAGTAAAACCATTCAAAAGTAAAATCGTTTTCCAGTGTGAAAAGCGTAACTGCATAAAAGTCCGCTGCTGTGCTCGCGTGGACATTCGAGGCACCCGTTACTCACAGTCCCTCGTCTGTGACTTCACCTCTTTGCTAACATTGATCTGCAGCCTCCAGTCAACCAGCAGCTGTTTTGTGGGCTCGCACAGAGCAGTGGGAAGCTTGTGTCACCCAATGTGAACGTCCCCAGCCCAGGTCCGACGGAGCGACATGCTGCCTGAATAAGTGTCCTTCTCACGGTCTATTTAGTGCCATGTTTTCCGAATTGGTGATTTCACTGTGTCAAATGCCCCCAAGTGCAGGGCTGATGCCCTGAGCACAGGAAAGCCGACATGTGCCCTTATGGAGAAAATGCGTGTGTTAGAGAAGTTTCATGCACACTTGAGTTACAGGCTAGTGTCTCTAAACAGCAGCACACATAAAACAAAGTTATGGATCCATCAGTTTATAAAAATGCTGTGACCAAAGGCTCACGGGAACCGGACTCTATTTCCCCAGGAGCGATGGTTCAGTATTCCCTTCAGTGTTGACGGTGACTATAGAACATGACTCCCGCAAATCACAAGAGTCTGTAAGAATATTACCCAGTACAAAAATATGTGCTTTAATTTTTCCCCTTGCTTTTGCCACATTTTGACGTAATGAAGCCACGCTCCACTCGTGTCCTGCAGTCCCTGTCGGGGATTGAGGGAGGCTAGGAGAAACGGTGGGATCTGTTCTCAGGCAGGGAAAACTGTCCCAGTCTTTGCCTCCCACCTGCGTCTCAACCACAGAGCACTGCACACAACCACGTGAGCGAGTGTCTCTGCCACCGTGGACACACACGGCCTCCCCAGGGAAGAAACCTTCAGGTACCAGATGTGCACTCAGTCTCGGACATGCTGCCCCTGAGGACGTGAGGATGTGAGGACGCTGGGCAGGTAGGTCAGAAGACAGTGGTTCTCTGGTCTGAGTCTGAGAGGCTGGGAGCCCCAGGCCATGCCCACTCAGGAGTCACTCAAGGGACACCTCCAAGAGGACAGGCTGCGGGAGTCGAGGGCCCCAACCAGAGGAGCACCCGGCCCTGCCTCGGTGCCCTGGCCAGCACACCCCACGCTGGAGCAGCCCCCACATCCGCCTTCGCCTCGGCCACGCGGGCTGGCCCAGCGCCAGGCAGAGCTCCATGGACGCGATAAATGCATGGAAAAAAATGTATAATTTATTTGCATGATATTCAATTTCACAATTGCATTTTACAATTTAAAAAAGATACAAAACAGAAGACAAACTACTGGTCACATAAATAAAAAGGAACAGTAAAGAAGGAAGATGTTTTCACCTTACGAGGCTGTGTCATATCTGGCCTCGAGCTGCCGTGTCACCGGCCCCTGGGGACGCCGCTCCCACGGAGCCGCGGAGCACAGAAGCGTCCTGCGGCTGGGCTGCTGTTTCAAGGTCAGGTCCTAGCAGAAGAATCATGCATTTCCTTCTTAAAACCAGTGTGCTTGCAAAGGAGGCAGGACCACGGTGGAGTAGCACCCATGGCCAAAGCGCCTGGCGACAGGAGAGGGACCCCCGCCCCCGCGGAGCCCTCGGTGTTGGAAGGGACCACGGGAGTCCAACACGAAACGTCCTTCTCTTCGCCAGCACGGGCACTTTTCTTCCGCACGTTCGTTTCCAGAGCGTGAAGTCAGGAGCCAGTTCTGTGACAGTGGCTCGAGTGCGCCACCGCCTGTCCTTGGCCAGGACGACGGCAGTCTCAAAGAGCCAAATGCCTGAACTTCTTGGAGGCGTCAGAAGCCAAGATTCCGGCACTGAGGTAGCAACACGTAGAAACATGACAAGGAAACAGTGTATCCTAAACCGCACGTCCCTGATTGCCCCAGGGGACCTTGACTTCCAGCAATTAGCAGGTGGAGAAGGTCAGCGTGGTACCCAGCTGGGCCCCACTGCCGGGACCAAGAGTCGTGCACACTCTGCGAGGGGGCCGGACGGGACTGTGGGGGCTTCCTCCGAGGAGCCCAGGACGTGCAGGTGGATACCTGCACCAGGAGCCACCTCTGTGACCGCGTCCCTTGCACCAAGGGCTGTCTGCACTCCCACCCCCGCAAGGAGGGAAAAAAAAGGTTTCCTTGCCCTTACAAGTGACGAGCATGTCGCCACCCATGAAGGGCTGGTCCCTTTATTTGTAGGCACCATCGGGGCTGCTAAGAAGGCACTACAAAATGATTGGCAAAAACCCCTTGCGGAGAGCCAGGCCGTGGGGCTACGCAGGTGGCTGTCCCCTTTTCCAACTCAAGCCGTCCAGCAGCTGAGAGGTGACAGCTCCCTGCTCATCCAAAAGCAGCCCCTGGAAGGGGTGCAGAAGGACGGTCCCCACAGGGCAGCTTTCACCCCACTCCTCTGCATCTGGCCGCAGGTGCCCACACCCAGCTGGGCTGTCACCCCTTTTGGACAAGGGGTCAGAGGGAATGGGCCCAGGGCCAGGGGAGCCACTGCGGCCTGCACAGAACGGCAGAGAGTGCCAAAGTCAGACAAGTTCACTATTTAATAAAAATGAAAGGACCTTTGAATCATCTCTAAAAATAAATCATGCACAGGGAATCAAAGTCAGCCCCTCCGTTTTCTTGCGGAACGATGTCAAGGACAAAGGCCACGAGGATTAGCTGTCTGCCTGTTCAAACAGGAAAGAAAAACAAAAACCAGATATTATTTTCTTAAGACAAACAAAGTAGAAAAGTATTGTTTTCTCTCTAGATCGACATGCAGCACTTATAAAGCAAATAAGCCAGTTTAATGTTACAGAGGGATCATTTTGTCCCCAGTGTCAGCCAGAGTCAGGCTGGGACGGCAGGGCAGGGGCGCAGAGGGGCGCAGGCCGGAGTGAGCGGAGCCTGCAGCTTAGCGCAGCTGGGACACAGCTCACGCCCCGCTGGTGTTTCCTCAGCAGAGCCCTGGCCTCCTCCCGGACGCTCTCCTGCCACTCAGCCCTTTCCGTCCCTGGGCCGGCCACGCTGACCCACCTGCGGCCCTACACACACCCTGCTCCTGCCTGTCTCCATCCTGGAGAGAGTCCGCCTGAGGCCTGGCCGACCGGCCCCTCTGGACCCCTCCAGCCCCACCAACTGCCCTCCTGCCACGTCGCCTGCAGGACAGCTGGGGTTTTCTATTTCCAGCACTGTCCCCTCGGCCAGGTGAGGACCAGCCAGCCCCACGGTCCCGTGAAGGCCCTGGGCCCCGGGTGTCATCTGAGGGAGACACGGGTCGGCCTTATGGGGCCATCCCCCGGTTCTGCCCCTCCTGCAACAGACCGGACACCTTGGGAGACTTGAGAGGAGACAAAATAGAACATTTTCTTTCACCAGCAGCCTGGCCCTAGAGAATGCAGATATTGGGAATACTGCAGTCCCCAGGCCCCGGGGACGGGAGATCTGGTTCTCTCCCCAGACGGCGGCAGTGCCGTGAGCAGACCGAGTCAGGCCGGGCGCCCAACGGGCAGCATTGCGGGGAACCTGGGTCTTCCTGCCCCTCACAGCCTTCCCTGCACCAGCGTCTGGGGAACCTCAGAACCCCAGCTGCCTCTCCACCCCTACCCTGGGGCGGCCCAGGCCCACCCAGTGGCTCCAGCGAGGCTGCAGCACAGGCACAACTCTCCCCTCTGCTCTCTGCCCACCGCCAGGGCTGGGTATGATGAGGTCCGGGTGGGAGAACCGAGTCGCTGAGCCAGGACTAAGCATGGCCAGCGGAGCACGAGGGAGATCCCCGCAAGCTGATACCCAGACTTGTCATCCACGCGCCAGTGGCAACGTGCCGAGGACACTGGTCAGAGGCGATAGGCGGGCACCAGGGGGGTGGGGGGAGGTGACCCTCACAGCAGACCCCTGCCCGTGGGAGGCAGGCTTTGCTTCATGCCACCGCTGTCAGCAGTCAGCTTCTGGCCGGGCAGCCACTCCTGACAGCCGTCTGGCTCGGCTCAAGGAATCGGCGGACCCAGTCAGAGGGAGGATGGGACAGTTACCTTCATTTGTTGATAGATCCAGTCTGTAAACACTGTCACGTTCCCATACACTCCTGGTCTGTTAGGCTTGGCGCAGCCGGAGCCCCAGCTCGTGTCCCCGATCAACCACCAGACGCCGTTCTTCGAAGTGACCAGAGGCCCTCCACTGTCACCCTGGGGGACAGAGCAAGTTACCAAGAGCAGAAAATCAAGTCCCGACCACTGGCCGTGGCTGGAGGGGTGAGGGTAACAGAGATGCAACCCCCAAAAGAGACTACACCAGCCGTGACTTTTAGTCTATACCAGCTAATAGTTACTCAATAAATTGCTGCT
>CM052436.1:2778227-2797947 GCA_028533085.1 Varecia variegata | reverse complement strand
GATCAGTACAGACTTCACTTGGCCCTGGTTTGCCGTGGTGCCACCGAGGAGTTTAATTACAACGTACTATTCATTTACCTTAATCATTATCCATTTAGTCTGCTGTTGACTTGGTCCTACAGTGGTTTCTAGAGTCCCTATTTGCATCAGATACACTGTCACCCTTCGATTCTCCAAAGCCTAAACTTAAAGATGTGTATTCATTCCTGTTCAAATGTAAAACTTCTGTGGCTGTTACTAAAGCAAATAGATACATTAAGTACAGAGAAAAGTTCCTTATACTCCTGTAGGGTACTTCTGAATTTGTGCTATCTAAATAACTTGGAAAATAGTTTCAAACATTACACTTACAAAATGTATACTTTTCTATTTATTATGCACCAATAGCACGTTCTTAAAAATAATGCCAAGGCAAGTTCAATAAAATTACTAAATTATTTTTGAGCTCATGGGGCAGTTTTATAACACAGAATCACACACGTAGGTCATATCTTTCGCTTATGAAAGCAATCGACACACAACTGATATATTCCTGTCCAGCTGTCACCACCGAATCTATCCCCTGGAAAAGTGAACTGTGTCGGGTGGGCCAGGGGTTCTTTTGCCCTCTTTGGTGGGAACACCACCTTTTGGAGGCGCTGACCTCAAGAGAGGACCCCTCACTGTCCTTTCTTTGGGAGGCGCTCACACGCCAGGGCACAGTTCAGTCTGCTCCCCCTGGCCGGCTTCCAGCCACCATGGCGGACAAAGACCAGGCGTTCTCAGCCTGGGCACCGCTGACATCTTGGCCTGACGGTTCTCTGCTGTGGGTCTGTCCTGCGCATTGCTGGGAGTCTCGCAGCAGCCCCAGCACCTACCCGGGAGAAGCCAAAAAAAAGCACCCCTTCCCCACTCATGACAACCCGAACTGTCTCCAGACGCTGCCACGTGTCCTTGTGCATCAAAGCCACACAACTGAGAACCACTGGTCTCAACCTACCCACCGGCTCCAGAAAGACATCAGTGCAAAGACAGGGGCACTAGATGGAGGCCCCAGGGAAGCAGAGAAGGAGGAGGGGAAGGGATGACAGGAGGGAGGGATCAGGGCAGGGCAGGAAACCCAGGGACAGAGAGACAGGTGGTTGCAAGGGAGGAGTGGGGCGAGAGAGCGCTCTGTGAAGGGTGAGGGGCGAGTGGTGGGGCAGAAACAGAGCCACGGCCCTTGTCAAGAGCAGAGAGAGGTCTGGGAGGGGCAGAGGGGGCTTCACGGAGTACTGGTATTGACTGTGGCCCATGGAAATCCACCTCCTTATTAACCTTCAACTGTGTAAGTTGCATAGACAGGGATGCATATTTCACAAAATGAAACAGAAACATTAACACGTAGATCTTTGGTGCTGCTGTTGCCGTCCTAGCTCCGCCTGGCCAGGCTTAGCACTGAAAGGAGCCTCGCTGAAGTCTGGGAGGGGGTGCCGGGGCGGGGGGACCGGGGAGACAGGAGACAAATGAAATGGCAACTTAAGGCCATGAATGAGGGCGAGAAAGAGGCCAGGTTGAAGGGACAGCAAAGGCCATCCAACCTTCAGTAGCCCCCCCACCCCCCGCTCAGGCTGTCTACAGGACCGTCAAGCCCGGTGAGATGTCACAGATACGTCTGTGCTACAACCACAGCAGCCACGTCATGCACGGAACACAAAATAACATGGGGCATCTAAACATGACCCGCTGTGTTCAGGGGACGGCCCAACAAAGAAAGGCAGGACAGTTCATCTCCGCCCCTGGGAGCTCACCATTTATGCAGGAGGAGACAGCGACAAGCCACACAGGCAGGAAACGATGCAGACAGGCCTGTGTGGGAAGCCCACGCCGAGGGGCACGGGCAGTGCCGCACGGGAGGGTTAACAGAACACAGAGGTCTTGCAGAGCGGAGGCCCCGGCGAAGCCCCGGGCAGGAGGGAGACCCGGCGGCGACAGCTCTGACCCAGCAGGAGGAGAGGGAAAAGCCTCGTGGAGACAGACGGCTCCAGCAGACAGACGGGCAGGATCAGACCAGGATAGCTGGTGACAGAGGTGCTGGGAGCAGAGAGCCCACGCGGGAAGACAGACCCAGGAACTCAGGGTCGTGGCAGGAAACAAACACAAAGAGGGTCCTACTTGAGGCGCACACAGCTCCCGACCGGGATTTTGGCTGCGTGTGGATGGCGGGAGTCGGATCGTTGGTTAGAACCCTCGGAGCATACTGGGGAACCTGGGCCGGGTAGTACTGAGCCGGATACACTGGGTAGACACTGGGAGCCACGGGGGGCTGCGGGGCGTAGAGGTTTTCCGGTTGGTAGCCATGGTTTTCGTAGTAAGGTCCAGCACCTGGCGGTGACCCCTAAACAATCGAAAAGAAGACGAAGGCCATGAAACTCTTACTTACCCTAAAGGGTTAAATACACACTCTCACACGGCACTCCCCCAAGACGCTGCAGAGGTACTACAGATTCTTCTGGGATACCTATCATTGTGTCAAGTACTGAATTTATCTAGAACAAACACTAGCCAGAATTTTCAATTGTCTGTCTTCTGTTTTATTTTTTACTATTTATTCTCTGACATTAAAAAAAAGGGGCAGACATTGGGATTTAGTAAAAAATAAACAACAATAATAATAATAACTTGTGTAGAAGTCTGGGATTAGAACCAATCAAGCCAATAGGTTGCACCTTTAATTCCCCTAGGCCTCTTCTTGAGAATCAAGGTGCAAAATTACAGACTAAAGATACTAGCACTTTAAAGAGAATGACAACAGCTAACGTTGGAGAACACACGTGCTGGGGCCTCTGTATGCACAATCTCTTTGGAATCTGACCATAACCCCCCGAGACTGGTGCAGGCACCATTAAGGCACCCACTTTGCAGAAAAGAAACTGAGCTAAGAAATGTGCCCAGAGGAGTATTCTCTCCATGTGATTCTGCAAATTCCCTTTCTATGTCCTCTTCTCTTGCAGGAGATGTGACATTTACTCATCATCCCTTCGTGATGACACTTCAGTGGTTCACAGCGTAGCTCCCGCCGTCCTGCCACAGTGAACGCCCGTGCGCAGCACGCGCGGTTTTGTGCGAAGGGCCTGGATCGCTGCGGCTGCAGCCCTTTGAGTGGAGGGGCTGGGTCAGAGTGTGCACCCATACAAATGTGACAGGAACTGCCCAGTGTGGCGTTTTATTCCCAGCTCCATCTTTGGGCTGGTGCCTGCCTTCTTAGGATGTCCTTCTCCCCTCCCTCGGCCTACTTGCAAATTCTCTTCCCAAGGCCCACCCTCTCAAGACCCACCCCCAACAGGACACTCTAGACCCCACCGGCCCCGTCGTCCCCTTCTTTCAAACTCCCCTCAATTGCCCCTTGTCTGGGCCTCTCTGGGAGGCCACACTTGTCCTCTTGTCTGTGTCTAAAGGGCCCCATGCAAAACTTTTTCCCACTCACTAATTTCTGCCCCTTGTCTCTTGCTGACCTCAGAGACGACAGCGACGTTGTTCTCAGAGGACAGGTATTCTGGGCAGAGGCCACTAACTCCTTAGAAGTTTAAATGGGGCTTCCAGGGAAGTGTGATTATAAAGGAACAACCAAATGCAGGCTCCAGGGTTAACCTCTGCTTAGTAACTCACTAACACCAGCCTTCAAAAGTCCGAAGATTGTTAACTCTAGACCAGGGCAGCGGACAGAGGGAAATGGAACATAATCTCTCATCTAAATGAGGGTACCAGAGGCTCCAAAGTCGGCATGTGCTGGCCTCAATCTCAACCATCTAAGAACACACCATCCCACCCAGATGTCCCCAAGAGTCCTATGCAATGGATTTAAAATTAAAAACAGATCCGGGAAAAAATAAATATCAGTAACAAATAAAGGGAAAAACAAAGGTCTATTTTCTGAATATAGAATCTAGGAAAATTTTCAAACTCTTTACTAAACACTCTTATTTCAGGTATAAGATGAATTGGTCAGATAACAGGGGAACAAAGATAAGTGCGTTTGTCCCCACGGCGGGACGGACCACCCAATGCCTCACTAGGTCAGACTTTTCCTGGTTTATCAGGAAGCCGGGCCCCAGTGGTATCCCACGGGGGGCTCTCTTCCCTGGGCCTGACTCCCTCTGACCACCAGCCTGCCTCCTCTGTCCTCACACCTCGGCCCCGCCCACCCCGACCCCACCTGCAGAGCAGGACGGGAGAAGTCAAGGTGAGAATGAACATCACCCATTTGGACCCGCCAGCAATGGCTTTCGAGACTCACCTCTGCAGCTGCCACGTGCCAGCCCCCTGCAGCCCACACAGCCCTGCACATCGCTCTGACACACGCTGACCACCACACACTGCCGGGATACCAAAGGAAAGGCCAGGGAGGTAATAATTAACCACTTACTGAGTTCAAAGCCATCCTGATTTTATCAACAGCATCGAGTAATGGGAGGTATTTGGAACGTTCAAGATGACCTAGAAAAAAGAGTTACAAGACTATAATATTTCCATACCAGTTAGTTTTTGGAAGATAAATCTGGAAAGAACTAGAAACCTTCTAGGTGAAGGTCACCTCTCACCAGAACACACAGCAGTGCTGCCCACTGACCTCGGCCCGACCTTCCACTCCTCTTCCCCACCCCCTCCGCACTTAAGGATTCTGGGGCTGGCTGGCACCTGATGGGTTACAGCGAGCAGGTGGGGGTGGCCAGGGACGCCTGACCCAGAAGGAGGGACAGGCGCAAAGACTCAGACACCCATTGGGTGGCACCCCGGGGGGTGCCCAGGGCTCCACTGCCACTGAGCCCAGGGGTCCTACAGCAGTGAACACGGCTCTCACCAGGGGGCTGTGATTTCCCCCTTACGGTGCTTCTGCCAACTGCCGGGCGACCCCTAAACCCATCAGGTTCAGAAGAAGCTAGGCCCAGGAGGCAAAGACCTGGGGCCAACTCCTGGCAGAGCCTCTTCCTGGAGGTGTCACTGGGCGAGTAACTGAACCTCACTGAACCCTCAGGTTCCTGATCTGAAAAATGGACGGAACAACAGCACCGTGTTATTACGTGAAGGGGTGTCTCCCTGCGCCAGGCACCGAGGAACTGCAGGTGCGAGCAGATTCTCCCTCCTGAGGACATCCAGAGGCAAGTGCATGGCCACCCTCCGCCCAGCAGGGGGTCCAGAGCCCAGCACCAGAGACAGCTCACATTTGACTCTTCTAAGGAAGCCATATGCAACTTCCCAATTTTTTAAAATACATGTGTAAAAAAATTCCATAAAACACATCCACACCCACGATGTTTACTGCCCCAAATCCAACATACAAAATTCAGAGCTAACCATTTAGACTGTTTCTAAAATAGGCAGTAATGAGAAGAAAACCATGGGCCATTTTGCTTGTAGCCATTTATGAAGAGTTAACAATAATACCTAGAGATACCATCACCATGAAATGCTCTGTGGCAAAGCCCTCGTTCCGACGTCATTCTCCACTGACAAGATTCTTCACTTGGCCAGACTTTACCAGGCTCCGAGCCGCCTAGGCCGTCTGTGTACTTCCTGGTAACATGCACTTGTAGCAAAGAACCCTGCTAGGTCAGTTTAGCAAGAACCCCCACCCTTGATATCTGAACACTCTCCATACCTGAGCAGGTTCCTCACCCTCCACCATCCCCCAGGTGACGTGTGACCACCTTGCCGGTCTTCAGCAAGAATCTCGTTAGGGCCAGAATGCCCCTCACCCTTGATGTCTTCTCTTAGTGATTATTCCACCCCCCAACCCTGCTCCTTAGTTATAAATTAATCCCCACTTGCCAACGCTGTGTTCAGAGTTGAGCCCAATCTCTCTCCCCGACTGCAAAATCCCATTGCCTTGGTGCCTCCACCTGCCATGATGGCCCTGCTAACAAGTCCGCCTTACCACCTTTAACAAGTGACGCTGAAGGATTTTTTATTTAATACCTTCTCACAAGTAAATGAAGGGCTCTTCCCTACCTCTCTCCTCCTGGCTTGAAATGACCAAAGAATATTTTAAGAAATAGTCTTCGAGACCATCCATTCATAAGACCATGTTCCCTGGAGAAGGCTCTGGTCTTTGGAATCAGTAGTCAGATCAGGGTCTGAAAATTTTTCATCTATAAGAGGCAGTACACAGTAGGCGCTCAAACAGCAGCAGGTAGCACAGCACAGTCCTCTGGGACCGGGCTCAGTCCCTCACTAACTGTGGCCTGGAGCAAGTTAATGTTCTGTGGCTTAGTGTCCTCGTTTGCAAATGTAGATAATAGTAGCACTTACCATAGGGTTGTCAGACATTATTAAACGAGTTGGTACTAATCAAGTGCTCAGTGCCCAGCATACAATAAGTGCTACATAAATTTTCATTAAATAAAATAATTATAAAGCTGATAAATGTTTAACAACCTGCTGAAGGAGAAGAGATTTGTGCCTGGCAAGCACTCCCAGGCTACCGCATGAAGCCCACCAGCTCTCCAAGTCCAGCTGCGCCCAGTGCGGTGGCGCCAGCTCCAGCTGCTCCATCTCCGGAGCAAAATCAGCCTCGGAACCATCGAACGAAAAATACCCAGACAACCTGCTGTGAATCAACATGAGTATGGCTTTTTAATCCCAGGACACCTCACTAAACAGATCACAATAAAAATTCCCCAGATCATTTATTTACTTTTCACATACAGATAAAACATAAGAACCAGGTCATGTTGATAGCTTTGAGTTGTTTTAAGATTAAAAATAAAGTCCACACCCTTCTGGGTATGAGGAAAGAAAACTGACTAACGTACAGGTGGGAAAGATCACCATTTGAGACATATTTGTAACATGTAAGCTGTCTACATGGGTGTGACTGTCACATATCAACATCCCTTTCTGGTGTCCACGTTGTGAACAGAGGACGCTAGGGCTTGACATGGGCACAGTAAATCCTGCTCTCTTGTCTCTAAGCGGGAAAGGGCTCGGCAGCGTCCTGGGCTTACTCCCCAGAGAGCTCTGCCTAAACAGACTCATTCTCACCCCTCTGGTTTCTCAGCTCTGCTATCTGACCAGTTGTAGGTTCGGTTGAAGTTTCAGGAAATGAAAATTTGATCCCACTGGCGGCTTTCCCAGTCCAGGAGCCCTCTGAAAGGAACGATGAATCAATGCTCAAATCCAAGCTTGGTATTCATTCGTGATCCCTCACAATGAGAGACGAGGAAGCCAGGAAAGGGCGGAACGCCGAGAGCCACGACCACGAACTGTCCAATAAAAGCCACAGGACCCAGAGGCAATCATGGGACATCCCCATCTCATGCAGCGATCTCACGGCCCACATGACATGAGAGCCAAAAATATTAAGTGTTTCCCAATCAGCTACTTTGGAATAGAAGACAAGAGTCGCGACGCCTGTAATTTTCTCCAGCAGAAAAGAAAAGAAGGGGGAAATGTCCCGCTCTGGCATCGGATCTGAGAGGGGAGCGTCACTGTGCCCGATGGGCCAGGAAATCAGATTCAGCTCCACTCATTTTCAAAACAGGCATTTCCACGCCCACACAAGACTGTAAATCTCATTAACTGGTTTCTGAAAGTAGCAAGATGTAACCTGGATGACAAGAGGCAACACTGCTTAGCGAATGTCCTTTCCTGCCATTTAAAGGACAGAGATGATTGTTCTCCACTCTAGAAGCCAGCCATAATGAAGCACTTTGGGAAATCTTCCTTTCAGCGGCAAAAGAGGAAAAGTGAATGAAGCTCCGAATCTCTTCCCCCCGACAGTGACAGCATTACCCACTGCAGTCTCACCACACACCCAGCTGCCCTCCAGCTGTCCTGTCCATGCCGGGCTGCTCTTTCAGAGGCAAGCCAGCCCGAGTCACCTGCCCGGCCACCGTGCACAGGATGAGGCTATGAGATCCCATCTGCATCCCATGACATGATGAGTTATTTCCAAAACAAGAATAGTCTCTTCTAGTTTCTTTCCTCTGGAGATCTCAGAACACATTTGCTGGACGCTTATTTTGAAAACAACCAAACCAATATGAATGGAGTCAGGCCACAGACGCCGGTTTCAATCCAGGAGTCAGGGGTATTCCCTGTAACTGAGGCTCCGCTGACATCACCATGAACACCACACAGGCACTCCTCCTCCTTCTTGAGGTCCCCACTGTGTGCCGGGGACTGTCCAGGATTCGGAAGGTGTAAGGGTGAGCAGGCGGGCGAGGCCTCACCTTCCTCGGGTTCCGTTTCCGTTCTTCAAACTGCAAAGCAACACTGCCACCATCCACAGACACTTCCCTTCCAATGACCCAGTGATCGAGAAGAACCCCTCCTGCCGAAACCACGGCACTAAAATCACAGTATAAAAGAAAATGTTCTGTCCTCCTGGGGATATGACATGCTGTTAAATGAAAGTTAAATGACAGTGGTGGATTTCAGTAACAGCTCAACATAAACAAGTATAAGACAGACAAATGACATACACAGTGACTGGCACAGGAATTCTACAGATAGAGAGAGAGAGAAAAAGAGATGACCTCAGGAGAGGCTTCGCCTACATCATCCAAGTTTCTCTCTCTGTGAATGACTCATTGTCCCAAAGAGATTACAAACTTTTTAGGGCAGGAATCAGGTCTGGTCCTCTTTTTTTTTTTTTTTTTAAGTCTAGCTTTGTACCATACAAAGAAAGTGTTCAAATATTTTTTGAGTTCCAAAGGCCAAACGAGTAAGATGAAATTTAACAGAGAGAGATGGGAAACCTGTACCTGGCCAAGTCAGGACAGTGGGTGACCTCGCAGGGGTCCAGGGGCACAAAGCTGAGTGTGCCCCTAAAATGACAGACAGGCAGGCAGCAGAGGCCCCCAGGCCACCACTCCTTGACACCACGCACAGCCCACTGGCTGAGGTTTAAAGAACTTGCCCAAGTTGATCTGTAAAATGGGGCTAATAAAACAATAGGGCTGTTGTAAGGATTAAGTGAGAAAGTGAGTTTTCTAGCACGGTGCCCAACACATGCTGAGCTCTCAGTGTGATGAGAGCAGATAGGTTTGTCTTCCAATATCCAAGGACTGCTGTGTGGAAAAGGAATCCAATTTATTCTACGTAAATCCAAGGGAGGACACCAGGATGCATGATCGGAATTACCAGAACTGCAGGCTTTGACTCCACTTGGGGAAACCACGTTTCTAAAAATTAGAAAGTTCAAATGTGAGCTACCTTGGAAAGTACTGAATTCATTAAACTAAAGACATTTGTTTCGAGACTAGAAGATCATTTCTCCAGCATATTCTAGGGCAGAATTGGGCTTTAGCTCCGAGGCCAGACTCGATGACCTTTTAAAGTCAATCCCAACTCCTTATAAATGTATCATCACCCGTGAACTTGAAAACGTCACCAAACTCTCTGTCATCAGAATTTCACAGAATGAGCTCCAAACCCATCATCCCTAGAAAACTCAGTCTCCTGTGACCCCAAGGCTGTGCGGCAGTAAGGTCAGGCTCGGTCCCCTGCCAGGATGGCCCTTTGGAAAGCAAAGGCTTGAACAGGAAGGAATTTGACACTGGGTCTCACACCACGGACACACAAGCAGTTATAAAGCCTGGGCCTAGGTTCATCTGACAATTTAGCTCTCGCTTGAAAATATTTTTCCAACGAATGTCAGCGTGATCGTCACGGCATCTCTTCTCAGTCCTGCTTGAGTGCCCCAGTTCTTCCATCTGCTCTGCCCTTGCATAAACTTCAGCCACCAAGACCACAAACCATGGTGTTGTTCAAACATTCCCACTTTCTTATCATACTCTGCATCCTGAACCCTCCTGCCCACCTGCCACTGATGCCGGGCAGCTTAACTCCGGGTACTCACCAGGTGCCCAAGCTCTCACCTCCCTCACCCTCACTCACCTCCAGGAACAGCAAAATGCATGTCATTGAGTCACCTGCCCCTTGAGCTCCACTCTGTTTAGAATGCAAGTAACTGCCCACACCCCCGCCGGAAAATCAGCCTCTTCCGCTGACCAGGGCGTCTCCCAGGCATTCAGCTCCTCTCTCCTGACCACTGCCTGGTGACCAGGAAAAAACAAGTCCCAGGTAGGTCTCTGCCTCCTCGGGAAGCCTCCATTCTAGGTCATCCCGCAGAGCTGCCTGTGTGATCAGCTGAACTGCTAACCCGCTGCAGACAACCCTTTGCTTCTCCCCATGAGTCCCTGTGCCCGTCGGGACCAGGGGCTTCCTGAGCCCGCCTCCCTCAGACCCAGGCCCACTACTCCTGGGGATTGCCAACCAGGACTCCCCAAGTCAGCCTTTAGGTCCAGGAAGGGACTGACCCACAAAGGCTGCCCCAATGCAGACCTTGGCTCATGCTCCTGCACCCCAATCCTGAGACCACCCAGTGCATCCTGGGGTAGGCCAAGTGTTGGGGGGTCCCTGACAGGTGCCCTGGAAAGTAAGGAGGAGCCAGGAAGAGCAGGTGAAGGCTCAGTGACAGGAGGCTCAGGAGGATGAGGGAACACCCAGAGAGTGCAAAGTGGGAGAGACCAGAGAGGGGACAGGCACCAGGGCCTGCAATGTCCCATTCCCCGACAACCAACTCCCTGCAGGGAGCACTCCTTGGCCTCCAGAGCCCTCCAGCACCCTCCCCACCAGCAGGGCCAGTTTCCAACTCTTCAGTAACCCACACTGACCACTCAATTGATCAGGCACCATTCCTTTCTGCCTCAGTTCTCAAGGCTTAGACCTGACAAATCGTTCCCAAACCTGGAATTTTCAGGAAGGCTTATAAAAACATTAAGATTTCTGGGCCCCAATCTCCCAGAGTCTGAAGCAGCAATGGGGATCAGGGCAAGGACCCCATATTCTTACAAAGGTCCCCCAGGAATCCTGCCACAGATTTAGGTGGGAAAGATTAAGAGTTGCCTGGCTATACTCCTGGTTTAAACTTCCAGGTTGGGCCCAGAGTAGGGGTTGGCACACTAACACGAGGATGATGATGGTCGCGAGGGTACTGCACGGGTCTGGTTTCACCACCTCCAGGACATCTGCACAGCGTCCCCCAGTGAGGCCAGCCCTCCGCAGGCCCCCTTGAGGAGTCCCAGGCACTGTCACCCACGTTGTGCTGCTGGGCGCTGGGGGGCAGCACAGAGCCCAGGGGGCTGCGGGCAGGTGCTGGGCTCTGTCAGGCCGAGGAGAACCCGAGCCCGGCCCAGCAGCTAGCCCTTGCGAACCAGGATTCCCGGGCCTTGTTCACAGCCTCCAACTCTCCTTTTCTCCACTGGCCCCGAACACTCTACCCTCCAAGAGGAGCTGAGGGAGGGAGGGAAGGGACCTGACACTCTGTGCTGATGGTCACCACAGTCCCTCCTAACTGCCTGTGTCTCCACCTCAGAACCTAATATCAGAGCATCGACCTGTGCAGCCCGTGGTCATCCCCAGGTCACAGTGTCCTCATAACTGAGTTAAATATGCCATAAAGAGCTTGCGACGACACCTGGCTGGAAGAAAGTGTCACATCAATGCCTATGGTTATTACTATGATACCAGTGAGGCCAAATTTACTCCTAAGATGAAAGTGACTTGGGCTCACAGTGGAGCAGCCAGTGGGGCCAGCACTAAGCCACCAGGAGGGCTCTGCATGTGGCAACAGCACATTCTTGTTGCTAGAAGGTTGGGGGGGGGGCGGTGAGTAAGACGGAACTTGCTGGGGACCAAACAAATGTCTAATCTGAGAACAAAGGCCCAGCCTGCTCACCGGTTGATCATTAAAAACAAGCAGAGATGCAGGTGTCAACCGCCATCTCCAGGCAGAGGTCCCAGCCCATAAGGATGCCGCCACCCCAATCCTTGTGCAGAGTGTGTTCCACTCAGTGGTGTCCCCAGTGGCAGCCCCTCTGTCCAGAGAGGTGTGCTGGGGGGAAGGAGGCAGGTCCCACCTTTTTAGAAGCAGCTCAGTAAAGGTGAGGGTGTCCTGAGCAACCTCCAGATTCCCTGGGGGAGCTTCCCCTCCCCCACCACAGGCCCTCCCTTCGCCTCACTGGGGGTCAGCAGCAGCAAAGGAGCTGGGCTCCCTTATCTCCTTGTGTCCCCACGTCCCTTCCCCTGGTAAACTCTGCTGCCACACTCCCAGCTCCCGCCCCTTCTTCATGGGAGGTTGGCTCCATCCTCACTTCCCGGACAACCCTCCAGGCTAGGTCAACCACCCTCGCCTCACTTTAGGTTTTCCAGACACCTTGTAACTGGCCTTGTAGCCCTTGTAATTTTCCATCCTTCAGGTGGTTCTCCCCGCCGGGAGCTTGGTGAGCCAGGCATCACCACTCGATTTTAGCCACAGGACCACTGCACCTGTTTACCTGGAGGGCTGCGGAGCCCCGAGGCCAAGCCCCGGGTGACCCCTCCCCACCTGGGCAGCCCAGGTATCCTTTCCGTTGCAAACAAGCCATCAGGATTCCTCCTGACCCAGCCTGCCGCCTGTGCGTTCTGAATGGGACTTCTCCGGGCCACTGCGCTGTGCCCTGGGGTGGGGCGCGCTGGGACTCTCCCCTGCCGCTCTCACTCGGCTCCGGGCTCCCAGCACGCCAGTGCCGGTGGCCACCCTCACCCAGGGCCTCTGGGGTGTGGATGCGCAAACTTTCCGGCGCTAGGGCAGTTCTTCAGCTAGGCTTGCGCGCGAACAGAACGCCCACTGCCAGGCTGGTGCGCTCGATCACTCAGAGTGCCACCGACCCGACTCCGTCTGGACGGGATGCCGTGGACGGAAGCACCCAGGTGCCAAGCCTTCGCCCCAGCAGGGAGCGCGCGCCCAGCGGCCAGGCCGGGTCCTCCAGGGCCGGCTCCTGCGGGTGCCCAGTGTCCAGGCGGCCCCGGCCCTGATCGCCGCAGTGGGGTCCGGGTCGCCAACACTCCCTCCCCTGGGCTGAAGAGCCATTCGTGCCTCGCCCGGGGCCCCTGCGGGAGCCTGGCCCCGCGGTCCCGGCCGCGCCGGCCGTATCGTTCCCGGCATCTCAGCGAGTTTCCAGTTTCTCCCCACATCGGTAGGGAACCAAGAGCCGAAGGAGTTCAGGTAACACTCCGGGACTGCAGAGATTTCCCCGAAACAAAGAAACACCGACAGCCCTCCTCCCCCTTCCTCGTCCCCAAAGAGAAAAGACGCACCCCGGGCGACAAGGTGGGGGCCGTAGAGGGCCGGCGTCCCGGAACCCGCTCCAGCTCAGGCACCCACCCCGAGAGACCCGGAGGCACCCTCTTCTCTGACCCACTGGCAAGGGATTCGCAGGGCCACCTGCCACAGCTTGACGACGCCAACTGGGGCGGACAGGGGTCCAAGCCGCGCGCCCCAGTGTCCCCACCGTGCAGCCCCCTCCGGCCCCTCGGAGGGCGGGTTGCCGCTCGGCCCGGGCGGACGCACCTGCCTCGCTCACGCTCCTCGCTTCGGCTTCGCCTCCAGCCACCCACGCCCGGCGCGGGGCCGGGGACTTGGGTCGTTCCCAGTCGCCCAGGTCCACCTCCCAAGCCCGGAACGGCGCCCAGGCCCCGGGAGCAGGTCGCGCGCGGCTCACCTGCAGCTCCCGCCCCGCCTTCCTCTCCGCCTCCCGGACCTCCCGCGGCGCTCGCGTCTCCTCGGCTGGCGCCCGAGTCCCCGACCTTCCTGGCTCTCGCTTTTATCTCAGGAGGCGGCGTCCGGGTGCCCAGGGTGACACCCCCACACGCGGGTCCCCGGTCACCTCGGGCGCGGGGAGGGGACGGGCCGGAGCGGCTGTCCGCGGTGGCGGGGGCGGGTCCGGAGCGGGCGGCGGGAGCGGGGGGAGGAGTTTCCCTAGGGCTAGCCCGGGACGCAGCGGGACCCGGAGGGGACTCCTGGGCACTTCCCACGTCTGGCCCCAGCGGGCAGTTTAAGGTTGCGGAGGAACATGTCTCCTTCCCCACGTCCCCGGACCCCTGGGGTCTCCGACGCTGCACTGTCCGAGTTTAAAGGAGGGGGACTGGGGGGCGCTAATCCAGTCCCAGGTGAACCCCTGGAGCTGCTGCCTCACGAACTCCCTCCGGTGGCGGGGCGCGTGGCGGGGGGAGGGGCAATGTGGCCTCTGTGCAAGAACCCAGGAGTCGGCCTCAGGGGACCGCTGGCCGAAGCACAAGCGCGGCCGAGGACCCTCCCTGGTCGGCCGGAGCCGACCGTTCTCTGCCCTCCCGACGCCCCAGCGGACAGGGTTCCCGAGAGGGGCCCGAGGTCTCCTCGCACCACGGGCCGGGCGGGGGCGGGGGTGAGGACGCGGTGGGACACACTTCGGCCCAGCACACGCGGCTTTTCCCGGGACTTCAGAGGCTCTTTCAATATTTGCAACTGTGGGGACTCAGGATATACCACCCCAAAATTTGGCTATGGGAGACCAGAGTATGTCACCCCAAAATAGTCCTCTTTGGCGTATTGCTTATTTGGAACTGGTCATTTTGAGAAACTGCAGACACTGGTGTAGCTCGGAACCGCTGCCCTTTGTGGAGGAAATTTACATCTCTAAAGGAAATGTAAATTTGGTAAATTCCTCTGTACCGGGCAGGAAGCTGTTCCAGGCAACTTCTATCACCGCAGAAACTTTCATCTGCCTAACAAGGCAGACTTGCCTCACCCTCCCTTAATGCGCCTCCACGCCCCCCACCCCCAACCTCTATTCCATTCTGTAGCTCAATCATGTGGCTGCTGCTCTAAGTCTCACGTTTTTGTTGGCTCCTCATCCCTGAGTGTGTCAGTTAAAATGGTTTTACACCTGTGAATCTGTCTTATGTCAATTTAATTCACAGACCAGCCAAAGACTCTAGAAAGGTGGACGGAAGCATATTTTTTCCTCCCATACACAATATGTAAAGTAACACGGTTTGCTTTAAAATAAGGTGGAAGCAGAAAAAAGCCAAGAATTCAGTCCAAATCACGCTGCCTGGGCTCCACATTCCCTGCCTGGGCAGCTCTCCCTGGGGGCCTCTCCCGGGGGCTGGACTTTCCTAGTAAGTCCTTCCCTCCCACTCCCTCCCCTGGCTGCTTTTCTGGTCTGCTCTTAGCATCCACAACAGGGATTGTCCCCAAAACACCCACCTCTGCCCATCTCCCATCCTGCCCTGTGCCCCAGGCTGTACCCAGTGGAAGACGCTGGAAGACAGTCTCTAGCACGTAGGGCAGATCTAGTTGTGTTCTGGTGGCAACTCACTTACTTCTGTCCTGCCAGTGTGTTTGGTGCCTGCAGAAGTGACCCCTAATTTCCAGCTACACAGCAGGTACTGTGTGCTTCTGTTCACCGGCTCCCTTGTGGTGTCGCTCACCTGACACTCGTCTTCCCCTTGGCGTTGGTAGGCAGGCTTCCCCAGAGAAGCAGAACCAGCAGGGCATATACATATATACGTCCAGAGGGATTCATTGTGAGGAACTGGCTCACACCATTGTGGACGCTGGGAAGCCCCACAGCCTGCCGTCCCCAAGGCAGAGACTCAGGAGAACAGTGCTGCAGTTCAAATGCCCAAAAGCCCAAGAGCCAAAGAGCTGATGTTGTAGATTCCAGTCTAGACCTGAAGGCTGAGACCAGGCGTGCGGAGGGCAGGAGAGGATTGAAGTCTAGCTCACACAGTCAGAGAGTGAATTCAACCTTCTTCCACCTTTTTATTTTTTTCAGGCTCTCAACAGATTGCTCAAGTTGGGGAGGGCCATCTGGGGTACTCAGTTCACCTGTTCTGATGCTAGTCTCTTCCAGAAACACCTCACAGACACATCCAAAAATAATGGTTAACCCACTATCCAGGCAGCCCATGGCCCAGTCAACACGACACATAAAATTAACCACCACAAGTCTACCCCATGTCAGCTCGGCACCCACACACGTCTCCTCAAACCGTGTTTAATCTCCAAATAAAGATGATAGCAAGATTATCACTCTGCCTAACATGTTACACCTATCCTCATACAGCCAAAAATGCACCAATGCCTTCCCCAAGAGAGGAGGAAAGTCCTTGAGTGATGTTTACCCTTCTCCTTAACATCCTATAACTTAAATACAGTGATGTAAAATTAACAAAACTTAATACAATGAATACGATGATATAAAGTCAATACACCCTATACCACATAGTAAGAGAATAAGAGAGGAAATAAAACAAACATATACACAGTACACACACAGACAGATGCACACACAAATGTATTCAGAAGAAAATACTTAGGACAATTGCAGCCTTTATTTAGCTATTTACCTGGGCATAGCTGGTGTTTATAACCACCCTCTTCCAATAACCACTCTGCACTCCCTTTGCCTTCAATAAGCATCTCAGCTGATCACAGCTGTTTACCTGGTGGAGTACCCAAACCTTCATTCCTCAATCGTCTGGGCCATTAGTAGTCCTGCTTAGATTGTGCTGTTGTAGTGTTCCACTGATGCTAACCACAAGCCTGGCAAAACTGAGAGATGCCCTATGTTACGACCATACCCTTCCTTACCTCTGCAGTAGAGCGGTAGTCTAGTTTCCTCTCGCTGGTCTGGATCAATTACCCCAGCCAACAGCGCAACTCTCTTCTTTGCCTGTTGATTCAGAGGCATGCAGAGCTCAAAGTGGCCAGGTGGTAGTCTTAAGTTATAGTTTAATGGAATTGTTACGTCCTCTGGCGGAAGCATTTCTCCCTCCTGAACTAAGGCCTCTAGGACAGCAGAGCATAACGTTGCAGGAACAGGAAGCAAACGTTTTGCTAGTGGGTCACTAGGGGTGACGGTGAGTGGTGCCACTCCCATTTCCACCCCTTGATTCCTGGACCCATAAATCCTGGCCATGGAAGCACAGCACTGTATACTGGATGCTGGTTCAGAATACATAACAGCCTTTTGCAGAACTTGCCCTGCCCTGCAAGGTATGGCTGCCTGGCTGGCACTGTGACAGCATCTTCAAAAGGCCATTCCACCATTCTATCCAGCCAGCTGCTGCAGGATGGTGGGGAACATGGTCAGACCAGTGAATTCCATGAGCGTGGGAAGTGAGTTCCTTGGTCAGAAGCGATGCTGTGTGGAATACTGTGATGGTGGCCGAGGCAATCTGTGCGTCCACGGACAGTAGTTCCAGCAGGAGCATCGTGTGCAGGGAAGGCAAACAAATTCATAGTGTGTGTTCCAGTAAAACAAAATGACGCCCCTTCCGTGATGGAAGCCATCCAGTGTAATCAACCTGCCACCAAGTAGTTGGCCGATCACCCAGGGAATGATGCCATATCAGAGACTCATCACTGGTCTCTGCTGCTGGCAGATCGGGCACTCAGCTATGGCCACAGCCAGGTCAGCCTTGGTGGCCTTGGTGAGTGGAAATCCATGTTGCTGAGCCCATGTGTCACCTCCATCCCTGCCACCATGGCCACTTTGTTCATGAGCCCATTGGGCAATCACAGGGGTGGCTGTGGAAAGAGTCTGAGTGGTGTCTACAGAGCAAGTCATCCCATCCACTTGATTATTAGAGTCCTCCTCTGCTGAGGTCACCCTTTAGTGAGCATTCCCATGGGACACAAATATCTCCATGCTCTTTGTCAACTCAGGTCTTCCCCAGATTTTTCACCAACTTTCCAATCATGTTCCTTCCAAGTCTCTGACCATCCAGCAAAACCACTGGCCACAGTGCATGAGTTGGTATATAATCACACGTCTGGACGTCTCTCCTTCCAAGCAAAGTGCACAACCAGGTGCACTGTCCAAAGTGCTGCTGACTGTGAAGATTTCCCTTCACCACTGTCCTTGAGGGATGTCCCAGAAGGGGGCTGCAGTGCTGCAGGTGTCCACCTGCGGGTGGTGCCTGCATATGGTGCAGAGCCATCTGCAGTCCAGGCCCAGCCTTCTCTCCCTCTGTCCACGGACCATGGCAAACTCCCTGCGAGACCATAGATGCAGGCTGGGGCAGAGGGCAGGGTAGCAGGAGTAGGGACCTTGGGCATTTGGTCCACTTCGTGTAACTTACTTGTGCCTGCAGGACCTGCCCGGGCCCGATCGCCTATACACCACGTCCATTTGAGGATGGAGTGCTGCTGCGCACGCCCTGCTTTAGGGCTTGGTGGTCAGATAACACCCAGCTCATGGTGGGCAGCTCAGGTTGCATAGGACTTGGTGGCCCATGGTCAAGTGTTCAGTTTCTGTTAATGCCACTAGCAGGCCAAGAGCTGTCTCTCGAAAGGGGAGTGGTTATCTGTGGAGGATGGCAGGACTTTGCTTCAAATCCTACGGGCCTGTGCTGCAATTCGCCTACTGGGACTTGCCAAAGGCTCCGACAGCATCCCCATCGGCCATTCGCGTTATGCACCACTGGATCTACTGGATCCTGTGGCCCAAGCGGCACAGCAGCCTGGACCTGCTGCACAGCCTTCTGGGTGCCACTGAAAACTAGCAGCTTTTCAGGTCACCCAGTTAATGAGTCTGAGTAATGCACCCAAATAAGCTGTATTACCCCAAAGCGGCCCAGTAGGCTTTGTGCCTCTTTTTTTGGTTGTAGGAGGAGCCAGATGCAACAACTTATCCTTCACCTGGTAAGGGATGTCTTAACAGGCCTCACACCACTGGACCCCGAGAAATGTCAATAGGGGTTTATTGTGTTGTCTCTGCTGTCCATTATGGTAACTACATGCACCTTGCCCTTGGTGGTTGAGTGCCACCACTTGGCCCCTGCCACACTGGGGTCCAACTATTCTCATTGCATTTAGGTTTCCCGATTCTGTGCTTGCATTTCTCACTCTGAGGTCTGATCTGCACAGAATGGCAATCACAGAGCTCTTCAAGGATGCTGTGGCTCCCCTCCCAAATTTATTCCCCGAAGTATCGGTGAAAGGTTTATCTTCTGGACCCTCCAGTGTGGGTGAGTAGACCTGAAATAACAAATCATCTCTAACATCCCAAACTCCCTAAGCCTTTGAATCTCTTCCTCTATATTAAACCAAAGCAAGTCCAGCATTTCCAGCTCACTCACTGTGGGCCACCTTTTGACTCATGTTTCAGCCAACGAAACTGTTAGAGCCCTTTCTAGCTCCCTGAGCTGCACCATTAAATAAGCCTGTATCAATAAATTCAGCCTGATCCAACTTTACGTTCCTTCTATTGTTATCCCACACCCTTAGCATCCATCCCCACACACGTTCCCCAGATTTTTGTTTGTTAAAATTAGAAAATTCAAGTAGGTCTTTTGGAAAGCAGCAACCTTTTTATGGCTCACACTTTGGACCTCACCTTCAGGGGCCTGCTGTGGCTTGAGTCTAGTTACAGGTCTAGAAGCAAAGAGGGCTGGTGGGTCCTGGGTGGGTCCTGGGTAGAAGCAGCGCTGACTTACATGGCAGCTGCCCCAGGGGAGGCCACTGCAGTTCCCTGCAGCGAGGCAGGGCTAATCTCCCCAGACTAAGTCAGAGAGGCCGGTAGCACTAGGGGGAGGAGACCTCTTTCATTGGCACGGAAGGCTCCTCAGAATCTAGGGGCTGAATGTCCGCAGCTTCCTCAGGCTCTTCTCACACATTCCCAGCCCAATGTACAGGCTCCCACTCTTCCCAGTCAATGCAGACACTTGAGCAGTGGACACCCTGCGCAGCTGGGCGTCCAACTTCCACTGTAATGCAGCCAGGGTAGAATGAGGTTCTGCTTTTGTTTCTCAGCACATTCAGCCCTGCAGCTACTGGAGATGAGGCTGTCCTTCAAGGCACACGCAGAAGGCTTCAGGTCACTTATGTGGCACTTGAGCTGGGAATTCAAATCCATGAGCTCATCCTTTTCTTTCACCACTTTGTCCA
>CM052436.1:2713055-2767917 GCA_028533085.1 Varecia variegata | reverse complement strand
ACCCCCAGGCAGGGTGGACCATGGGCAATGGGGTGGGGTGAGGACAGCCGCCTACCAAAGGGACGAGGAAGAAGATGTCCTAAGCCACACAGGGTAGAGCTCTAGGGACCCCTTAGGTCAGAGCACTGGGATGTGCTCTTCACTGTTCCTCTAACTACTTCCATAATCCCGTAGACAAATGCCTTAGCTTCTCTGAGAATTAGCTCCTTTATCTATAAAATAGGTATAAGAACATATTTCTGGATTGTAGAGTATTAAATTAGTCAATGAGTAGGGAGAGACTTGCAAACTATAAAGAGCTAAGCAAATGCAAGGTATATTTTCCAAGGCGTAGAGAATTCAGACAACTCTCAAAGCAGTCTAGGGCTGGGATGGGCTGGACAGAGGCATCCATACCTATGGTTGCCATGTGTGGTTGTGCATGTTGTATACTGCACACCTGTGGGGGGTGACTTTGTAGTCATGAGGGATGTGTATATTTAACAAGACATTTTTCCAGCAGATGCCTTAAAATGTCTTGTGGAAAAGGTGGTTTATACTACTTTATAAGATAGTGGGACACAAGCCCATGGTGGTGTGATCTGTCCATGCCCTATTGTATAAAATGGGAGAAATCGAATCTTAGGACTGTGCTCTCTTCTATGTGGGCTGTAATGTTGAATCACAGTTTTGTAGCTTAATTGTTCTTTACTTAAACATATGGCTAGAAGTCAGAAATAAAAGCATCATATAAAAAGCATCAAATAAAAGACTGACTTTTTAAAATATGTCAGACAACTTTAGATTGATCTAGAACAAAGTTCTCAATTGGTTGTAGTGGGCCAAACTAGGTAGGATGCATCTTACTAGAAACGCAGAAGTTTAAAAGCATTTGAACTAACATTGTCAAATTGGGAGGCTTCACATGAAATCCAGCTCTTCAGTTTCTCTTTGACACTTGGGAGGCCTGGCTCACTGGGCTCATCTTCTAGAGGTGCAGGGAGCAGCTCGCCAGCCCCGCACAGAACTGAAATTCCCCTGTCCCGGGCTGTGCCAGGAGGTGCTGGGTCCGGTGGGTGCCTGATGCCTGCGGCGGGTTCCAGAGACCGCGGCTTTCTGCGCTTGCTGCCGCCAAGCAGAGGAACCGTCTCAGCTTCCTTCTGCGCACGCTCCCCACCTGCGCATTTCCTTAGCTTAGAGACACCCCCAGCCCTGCGTCTGCTCCGTGGGGCGGCCCACACCTTTACTGCCCACCTGCGCTGGGGGCTTCAGAGAGAGCAGAACCCAAGTCTTCCTGCAGCTCCTGCTCCACGGAGGAGGCAGAAACAGACAGTGCTAAGTGCCAAAAAGAAAAATAAAGCCAGGGTAAGGAGCCAGAGTGCCGACAGGAGGGGCTCCTTCTCTTGCGTGCGGGGAGGAGAAGCGGCGGGTGCCCCTGCTCGGGGAAGAGCTTTCAGGAAGGCAGCGGGAAGGCCGTGAAGACCACTGGAAGGGTTTCGGATCGTATCCCAGTTGGATGGGCCCAGAGAGAGCACGTGGCCTGGCGCAGGCTGCAGAGGGAACGCGGCTCTCTGCTGTGTTGAGAAGGAATTGCGGGGAGCAGCCGGAGGAGGGGGCTCCTGCAGAAGCCTCGCTGGACGGCACCAAGAGCACCCTGGGGCCTGCGGGACTCGCTTGGGCCGACTGGACTTGGGGGCTGAGAGGAAGTGGGAAGTCAGAGACGGACCAAGGGCTGTAGTCTGGACACCGGGAGGAGCAGAGCTGCCGTTTGCTAAGATGGGGGACAGCAGATGGTCAGGATGACATCAAGGCCCTGGTCTTGGGCATGTTCAGGTTGAGATGCTAATTAAACTTCTAGTGGAGATGGTGGCCGGCGGTTGGAGGTCAGGGGATGGAGGTCACCAGCAGGGAGGTGCTATTTTAAACAGGGGCCCTGAACAAGCCGCCCACGGAGGAAGGGTCCGCCCATGGTTGGGGCTCCCGGGGTGCCCGTAAAAGGCGGGGTCGGGGGAAACCCAGGAAAGGAGAATGAGAGGGGCAGCCGTGGTGCAGGGCAGGACTCAGAGGGAAGCTGTCTGGGGCTGAAGGAATGGAAGGTTTCAAGGAGAGGGAAGACGTCAGCTTTATAGGGAAGGGCAAAACCACCACCACCTGCCGCTCAGGAATACTGGGTTGTGTAGCCATCTATAGGATTAAACTGAAATTCCCTCTGGGAAGGTGATCAATAATTTGTACAAGAGGATGTTGAAACAATTCACATCCACCTAAAAAAGTTCACAGCATCGATATCAAAGAAAGGAAACTAGGACAATATTAAAGTATTAAAATCCTATATACTTAACAAGACAGTAAAAATCAATCGTTCCTGATGTTGTCAGGCACGTGAGAATTAAAAACACTATTTCCTTGCAAGTGGCACTGAGAACAGATTCGATCTTGTTGGAGAACATTCGAGACTGTTCCAGGATGGTACGCAGGAACTGTAAAATCCTATCCCCAGAAATATTCTCTAAGGGGGGAAGGGAAACTTCAAAAGGAAAGGAGTGATGAAGGCCTTCTCCAAGCACTTAATGCAGCACTTGCACAGCAGGGCAAAGGTGGCCGTCACCTGTCACCTGACTGCCCAGGGAAGCAAAAGGAAGTGCTGACTCTCAGCAGGTGGGCATCCTGGCCCACAAGCTCAGGTGAGCAGGTGGCCCTGTTGTCCTGTAATGCAACAGTGCTCTGACCCCGGGCTGGCAGAGGAAAAGCCAGAAAGACCTGCAGGGCACCCTCTCCCTCTGCCACCTCCTTCTCCTGGGAAACAAAGCCCAGAGCCGGCTCCAGTCTGCCTGAGGGAGGGAAAAAGGAAAACTATAAAAATTAATATCTAAAAATGAGCACATGCAACACCATTCATAAAATCACAGCATAAGACAACTGTCTTGTTTATAACAGTAAGAGTAAGTGAAACGATGGAATTAAAAATAGTAAGAATAAGCATTTGTTGTTCTGTTAGTATATGGAGTGGCAAGAATGTGACCCAAACAGGGGAAAGTAATGGAATCATTTTGCTTTCTGACAATAAAGCTGCCAAAGCCAGCTCAGAGCAGAGCAGAGGGTCAGAGCATCGGTGTTTATATTTGAAGGATGACAACAGCTCAGTGGCAGCAACAGCTTCCCTGTCTCCATCTGATTGGAAGCATGAACGCAGCTAAACACACAGACAAAAGCGCAGGAATGTGCCGAAACGACCTCAGCGTTGGCCGGGCCAACTGTCAGTGGGGGAGAGGGGACCAGGCCCAGGACAGGGCTACCCCCGCCAGGGGCGGCTGCGGATTGGAGACAAAGTACCTCAAAAAAGGGACAGAATGCTCTGGTCAGAACAGGGGTGTCTGGTCCTTTATCATGCCTGTACGTGTGTGTGCATGTGTGTGTGTATGTGTGAGTGTTGAAGGTGTGTGTATGTAATATCTACAGTGATTGTCAAGTTTTATTCTATGTAGGAATGGCCTAGAAAGCCAGACTGTTAAAAAGTGCAAATTTCCAGGCCTCGCCTCCAGAGCGGCAGGCAGGGTGTTCTGGGGTTTGGGGCGAAGCCGAGGTCAGTGATCCAGACCACGCTTTGCACCCTCTGCCTGTGGCGTCTGGGCTTGGCAACCTCGAGGCTGCCCCCAGGGTGTTTTGCTTCTGGTGGGCGAGAAGCCAGGCCTCAGCCCTTGCCTGGGGGCCACCCTGCCTAAAGATGGCCCCTGGGGCCCCACCCTCATTTTCTTTGCTTTCATGGATAGTAAATATGTAAAAACACCGCCATGTACATTTACAAAGACATAAGAATTTATAACTTAATGTAATCTTTTTTGTCAAGTCATCTGAGTTAGACTACCTATAAAAACAATCTCAAACCACCAGCTGTTTGCTCACTTTCCTTCTTACTCGGGACACAATGCCCTATTTCCAAGGCTGAAACCGTCTGGAAACATGACTTTGAGGCACGACAGGGACAACAGCAATGGTTGTTGAGCGCATTGAAATGCTGGGGCAGGGGCCCTGGGCTTCTCAGAAAGCCACCTAGATGTGGAAGGAAGCTCTCCGAGGGACCCACATCCCTGCATCTGGGTGGGACCCACATCTGGGTGGGGCTGCAGAACGACGTTCCCTGGAGAGACCCTGCCTTCCTCCCGCTGTCGCTGGGGGCTGCAGCCTTCCTGCCGTCCAGGCACCGCCATGCTAACCCGGAGGGGAGAGTGGACAAGGGCTGCGCGCGGCCACCGGAGAGGAGACTCGGGCACGGCCCCAGCGTCTCCTCTGCCTCTCTTATGATAAAAGAACCCGAAGCCTCTCTCTGCTTCTAAACATTGGCTTTGTGGTTTTTCCTTTTTGCATAGTACATGCACCCAGGGCTTACTGTCTTCCTGGACTTATTTCATTAATTTTAATAAAATATCACCAGAAAAGAAATGATGTATTCAAGCCATGTCCTTCGCTTCACGGATTTTACACCGATGCTCTGGTTTTAAGTTTAAATTTCGAGTCATAAAGCAATTTTTTGAGAAAGCTCCCGAATCTCCCCCAGCCACTGCCCCTGCAATGCCCTCAGCAGGGAGATTAAAAGGGGAGTGAATTTACACTCCACTCCAAGGGCACGGAGTCAAAGTGTCCACACCCACAAGCAATAACCAGTGTTGTATTTTATACATTATGCTGAAAACCAGCGGAATCTCTCTTTCACCTTTTTTTTTTTTTTTTTTTTTGAGTCAGGCTCTTGCTCTTGCCCAGGCTCGAGTGCAGTGACATCATCACAGCTCACTGCAACTTCAAACTCCTGTGCTCAAGGGATCCTCCTGTCTGAGTCTCCTAAAGTGTGGGATTACAGGTGTGCCTTGCCAGAATCTCCCTATCAAATGCTGCATGAGAGCATTCAGAAGCCTTGGACCAGGTGGCTGGATGGTGTGGAGGGGGAATTGTGGCTGGCTGGAGGGGGCTGCTGGGTATGGTGGGGTGGCTGGCAAAGGAGAGCTCCTGAAAGATTCTTGGGGAGAGGATAGGAGCAGAATCCCTAGGGGCATCCCCAGTGCTGGCCAGAGGGGTGTAAGATGGCAGAAGAGGAGGGAGAAACAGACAGTGACCAGGATGATTTCTGGTAATCAACAGTAACAGGTCCTTACTCAGAGACAGTTTTGCTGGGTATAAAAGCTGCACTCGAGCAAACACCATGACCCCCTGGACACCCCTTGATCCCAGTAATTAACTCTGTGCTTGAGACAAGTAGGTAGGTGCCTCATGAAGAGGGACAGACTGACTGGTATGTTCAGTTCAAGTTGGTTAAAACACTGATTTTTAAACCAGACAAAGTGGTCTTAACCCT
This sequence comes from Varecia variegata, assembly GCA_028533085.1. Lineage (NCBI taxonomy): Eukaryota > Metazoa > Chordata > Mammalia > Primates > Lemuridae > Varecia > Varecia variegata. The sequence goes on along the minus strand of CM052436.1, from coordinate 2,762,591 downwards.
GGTATTGTCATTCCTGAGACGAGTACCCTAGAAAACTCAAATTCTCTAAGCCTCAGTTACCATGATACGGGATAAATAGTGTCTAGTCACACAGGATCATTGGAAAGATGAAGGGACATGGGTACATAAAGGCAACAGCACTGTCTGTGCTTGCTGGATTCGGAGTAAGCACGGCCTCCCGCTGTCACACTCGCGCAGCATCTGACAATTGTCAAAAGTCCTTCACATGCTTTCTCCAGATCCCCTGTCAACCTGAAGATAGACAAAGGGAAAAGTTTCCTACCTTTAAAGAATTACTGTGATGATAGCTTGACATAAAACCAAAAGGTGGAAGGGAGAGGAGCCAGCCAGGGGAACTGGAACACCAAGGGCCGGGTCTCAGAGAGGACTCTGGGCGTTTCTGTCTGGACATCTATCAGCTGTAAACTCTAACTTAACCCAAAGCTTTAGTGATGAACACAGAGCCGGACCCCTACCCTGCGCCAGCTGGATCTCTGTGTCCGAAATGCCTTCCCTCCTCCTGAAATTCAATAAAGAGGTAATGAGGGAAGAACCACACGCATTATTGTTTTTACAAATCCTAGACTAGTGTGATTTCCTCGAGAAAGGAGTCAGCTAGAGGTCATTTTATCAGGGAACAGTTTGGGAGAATGAATGACTTTCATAGCACCACATGGTTCTCGTTCAATGGCAATCAATAGAAGATACCCAGAGCAACAGGAAGATGCATTAGGAGGGAGCGTTTATGGTCAATCTTTTTGAAAATACCACCTGTATACCAATTGTATTAAGTGATTACAATAAATATTCAAATTTAAAATGGTCATTATTCATAGTGGAGTTACAATCACATAGATTTGATTTTTTTTTTTTAAGTTTTAGGAGGGCATACCATGGGCTCAGTACTTTGACAAATGCTTCCAGAGTATTATCTCATTAGATCCTCGGAATAACATCCGGGAGGGAGGCATTAATAGCTTTGTTTTCCAGCTGAGGCACAGGATTTGAGCATGTTGTTCAACATAGCACAGTGGCCGGGCAGGGCCAGGATCTGGGAGGGGAAGGGAGATGAGTCCATGTCCACTTTGTCCCCTTCAGCACAGCAGGGCTGGGCACCCACATGGGCATGTGAGGATGCACAGTAGGCGCCAGGCCAGGCCAGCACCCTCCTTAGATGGTGATGGTGCCGCAAGCTCGTGCCCAGACCTGAACCGCCAGGGGCAATCCGCCTACACCCAGAAGACCCAGCTTGGCAGGTAGGTGGTTCCCCAAATTTCCAACTTTTTTCTAGGCCCTGGAGGAAGAGCTGGTCAGGAGCAAGGCTATTGGCAGAAGAGCATCACTTGTCCCATTTGGGAGTCAGGGTGACAGCTGGGAGGCAGGCTGAGAAGCTGGGACAGTTGGCAGGAATCAGGGACTCGGAGAGGAGGAGGAAAGAGACGGAAGTGAGTCCTGACCCATGTTCTGCCCACACTGCGAGCTCTGCATCCACAGCTAGTTGCTCAGGGGAGGGGCCAGACCGAACCCACGCCCTGTTTCTGTTCTCCTACCAGCTGGGAATGCCGTGGTTTGCGTCTGCCTATTGAATGATTCAGCTTCTTTTCTTTCCTTCTTTTCTCACTACCTGCATCTGGAAACACTTCTCTTCTTCCCTGGTCAGCCCTCGGTCACCCAGAGCCCACTGGTTTTTCCAGTTGGACTGGACATTCCTGCAGAGTGGCATTAACTTCTAGACATTAGGCACCTCTTGGCTGTCATCGGAAACGTCAGATGATAACGTCCCTCACCGGACATATATGTGCACATATGTGTGTATCCAGGCAAGGACCAGCACCCAGGAAATTTGGATTCAGGTTCTAGGCCCCCAGTTTCCAGCGAGGTGGCCCCTGTCAACTGACTACCAATCCCCCCACCTCCGTCTCCACCTCTGCAAAGTGTCATTTGATGATGTGCCCAGCCTACCTGGCTGCTTTGTGCCAGTGTCACATGAAATGATAGATCTGAGAGTGCTTTGAAAAGAGAAGAAAGCACTAAATCAGGGCACAGAACAAACACAAAACCATAATCCCAGCCGGCTGGGGCAGGTACTGGGGCTGGGCATACCAGGTTTTCTTTGGTTTTGGCCCATCTAAGTTCTTCCTCTAAGTCTACAAAGGCAAACAGACCTGCTATTTACACAAGCCCTGGGCAGTCCCCGCTCCTTAGAGGAGGATGAGGCATATTTGCAAGAGTCTCTACAGATACAGAGTCATAAATACAAGAGCAGATTGAAAGCAGATAATATTTAAAATGAGAAAAGAAAACATAACAAATCGCAAATTTTACAAAGCTAACAATCTCATATCACAAATCTAGTAAAATAATAGTGTTATTAATTTTTAAATTCCTTTTAAACTACATTTTTGAGGTACATACTCTTTACTTCTTTGTTTTTTCCAACTAATTAGACATCCATGTGCAAAACAATGAACCCTGACAATCACCTCACTCTGTACAGAAAAGTTACCTCAAAATGTATAATAGACTTGTATGCAAGAGCTAGGGCTATAAAACTTCCAGAATAAAATGTAGGATGAAGTCTTGGGACACTGGGTGAGACAAAGTTTCTTAAAGCAGAACTCAAAAACCACAAAAGAAAATATTGATAAATTCATCTTTATTAAATAAAAAACTTTCATTTTCTCTCTGTGCTATCAACTGCTACAAAAATGAAAAGGCAAGACACAGACTTGGAGAAAATATTTGCAAGACATATATCTGATAAAATCAGTAACCAAAAACTCTTACAATTCAAAATAAGATACGAAAAAAAACAACTAAAAATGAGTAAGAGATTTGAACACTTGACCAAAAAGAGACATAAGTGACAATCAAGCACTTGCAAAGATTTTTAACATCATTATTCAACATTATTTCAACATATTTAACATCATTTTGCATTAGGGAAGTGTAAACTAAAGCAAGGAGAAATCATTGCTATGCACTTATTAAAGTAACTAGAATAAAAATATCTTATTAGTATGAGAACAACCCAAATTGCCATCGTTGTGAATGTAAAGTAGTACAACTATCTGGGAAAACTATTTGGCAGTTTCTTATACAGTCAAACATATACTCATACTGTACTGCCCGGCCATCTCATTCCTAGACATTCAGCCAATAGCAAGGAAGGGCTACATGGAGGCCTGCACAGAAACCTCTGTATAAATATTTATCTCAGCTTCATTAACAATTGCTCAAACTGGAAACAACCCAAACATCCTTAAGCTGGTGAGTGTATAAACAAAGTTAAGGCAATGCTGTACCATGGAGCATGACTCAGCAACCGAGGGGATCAACTATTGATACGTGTAACGATATTGATGCATGTTGCATGTATTATGCTAAATTGAAAAAGCCGTCCTCAAAAGGCCCCATGGTGTAGGATTCCATTTGTATGAGATTCTGGAAAAGGCAAAGCTGTAGACACTACACAGATCCGCAGTTGCCAGATTGGCATCTTCATCCAGTTATTTTTTACCTCAAACATTGTAGTTTTCATTTCTGTTAGTTTGGATTTGGGTGTTTTTTATACCTCACGTTTCTATTTTTTGAACATGTAGAATACAGTTATAATAAGTGTCTTAATGTCTCAACGGAGGAAGTTGAGAAAACTGCAGGAGCAGGAAGGTCACTCTGAACTTCTCCCGTCCCTCTTCCCCTGGAGTAGGCGATAAGACCCTCCTTCCACAGGGGTCCTCCCTATACCCAGGGGAAAGCAGTGAAGACACAGAGGTGCCAAGAGGAATCTGAACCATCAGACATCAAGTCACTGCCCCGCGGTTTATTACCACTGATCATCCCCGCTTGGGTCCTTCCGTCGTGCTTTTGCGTGACTGTCCACAGAAGCACAGCTCTCCCTGTTTCTTTGTGTCTTCATTTCCGAAGGCTGCGGCGTCACATAAAACTTACATTGTGCAAATTTGTAAGCTTTTCTTTTGTTACATCTGTCTTTTATTATAAGGGTCTCAGCCACAAACCTAGCAATGAGTAAGGAAATTATGTTACTTTTTCTCCCCTACAAGATTCTAAAGGAAAAGACATTAGTTGGAATAAAGAAGAGCTCCCTATAAAAATAAAAGAAATAATCTGCAATCTCTTCAAGGACATAATCTTGTGCCATGTTAGGAAGAATGGAAGTGTTCAATTCAAGAAGCCAAAACACAACTAATAGGGTAACTAGAAAGAGTTGTAAATACAATAGAAACCCACAACACAGTAAAGAGAATCAGTACAACTGGTCCTTAAAACAAACAAGAGACAATGAAATCGATATTTTCCTATTAAGACTTACCAAAGAAAGAAGAAGAAAGTCCTAAACTACATAAGAATGTTAAAGTAGATAAAAAAGAGATAAAAATTATAACAAAATACATAAACAACTTTATATTTTTACATTTTAAGTCTTGCATGAAATGGATATACCTCCAGAAAAACACAAATTGCCAAAATTGACTGAAGAAGAAAGAAAAACCTGAGTAAATCTATAATCACTAAAGAAATTGAGTCTGCAGTCAAATATCTTCTTATATTCTAAAAAAATTCTAAGCCCAAATCTATAGCAGCGTTTTTTGATCAAGATTTCAAAGAATGCTTATTTTATGTAAACAGTTACATAAAAGAAAGTTGAAGCATTTTAGATTTGAAGACCAAAACCAGTTGAAGACAATGTATGGAAAGAAAATTACATATCAATCTCAATTATGAACTTAGATGTGAAAATAATAAATCAAATATGAACAAATTAGGTCCAGTAGTATATATTTTTAAAACTCAAGGCCAAGTAGGATTTATCCCACAAATGCAAAAATCTATTAATTTTATAAACTGAGCTTACAGATGCTCTCTCTTACTATTAATACTTCTAGTCAATATTGTGCTAGAGGTTCTAGCCAAAGAGAGAGAGGGAAAGAAAAAAGAAAGAAAAAAAGAAAGAAAGAAATGAAGGAAGGAAGGAAGGAAAAGAAAGGAAGGAAGGAAGGCAGGCGAGAGAGAGAGAGAGAGAGAGAGAGAGAGAGGGAGGGAGGGAGGAAGGGAAAAGGAATAGGGAAACTGTCATTATATGCAGTGGCTGTGATTGTCTATTAGAAAATCCAAGAGAACGTACAATTATTAGCACTCATGAAAAAGTTTAGCAAAGTTTTAGATACACAACCAACATAGACAAGTTATCAGCAGGCTTATACACCAGACAATGTAACTGAAAAGAAGATCCCATATCATTGCAGCAAAAATTATTGGACCCTTAAATCTAACAAAAAATCTGCAAGAGGATTACAAAGCATAGAGACTTAAAGCTGGCCTACATTTAAAAATACCATGCTAATAAATGAGAAGACTCGGTGTGATAATGATGTCAATTCTGTTCTTCCCACATGAATCTACAAATGCAATGCATTCTGTGCAAAATTCGTAAGGGCTTCCCAAGTATCCTGTCAAGCTGACCATAAAATTCATACAAAGGCCTGTCATCCTAGTACTCTGGGAGGCCGAAGTGGTGGATCGTTTGAGCTCAGGAGTTCGAGACTAGCCTGAGCAAGAGCGAGACCCTGTCTCTACTAAAAATAGAAAGAAATTAGCTGGACAACTAAAAACATACAGAAAAAATTAGCCAGGCATGGTGGCACATGCCTGTAGTCCCAGCTACTCGGGAGGCTGAGGCAGTAGGATTGCTTGAGCCCAGGAGTTTGAGGTTGCTGTGAGCTAGGCTGATGCCGCGGCACTCACTCTAGCCTGGGCAACAGAGAGAGACTCTGTCTAAAAAACAAAAAAAATCATGCAAAAAATAGACCTCTAAGAATTTCAAAGAGGAAGAACAAAGAAGGAAAACTTGTCCTCCTAGCTATAATGACTTCCAATAAACAGTATGGAACTGTTCAGAGAACAACCAATAGACCAATGGACTAGAACAGAGACCCAAGAAACAGCCCCACGCTTTGGTGAGAAATTGATGCAGACTCGAGGTGGCCTGGAAAAGCACAGGGGAAGAAGGGACTACTCCGTAAATGGCACTGGGACCTGGCTTTGCGAGGCAGTGGGAGCACCAAACTGACCTGAGGCAGAGGAAAGCTGGTCTGCTCTCTGCGGGGCGCACCCCGGAGACTCCCAGCCTGAGGAGCACCTCCATTCCGGGGTGACAGACTGGTGCTGCAGGAACAGATGCGGCTGCAACTGGCCATGCTGGGCGGCTGCGGGCAGGAGGCTGCAGGGCGCTCAGGGCTGGGGAGAGGTTCTTGGGGTGTGGGAATGGGGGATGCAGGTCTCCCTATCTGGGGTGCCAGGAGGCCTGGCCCTGGATGGACAGGGAAGGAGGAGACCTGGTACGAGTGTCAGCTGACTTATCCGGGCACCTGTGCACACTTGCTGAGCCGTCTCCTCTTTCTGTGGTCCAGCCCCCAACCTGAGACGCATCTGAGCATCCATCCCAGCCAGGGCCTGCTCTTGCCTAAGGCGTGTTTGCAGCTTTCCAGGACCCTGTGATCTCTGTTTTATGCAGGAGAGAAAAGACCTCCGAGGTGTTAAATAACTTGACTTGCCACACGCTTTTCAAAGCAGCTTGGCTGGGATTTGAACCCAGAAGTTCTCTCTGAACACAGGAGCTTCTAACAGCACAGGTCAGGAAGCACGTGTCCTATTGCTCCCACGTTAAGGGGCACTGACATTTCTGTTAGAAGTTGGTTGCCACTGCAGAGACAGGGTCCTTTAGGCACATCTGCCAGATCCCAGCCAGCAGGGACAAAGTGAGCTGATTTGGAGGAGGTAGAGGCGCTGTATTTAAATGCAGATGGCCCATTTTTGCGGTCAGAGAAGAAACGCAGCTCAAAGCTAAGAGAGGGCTTCCCCAGGAGCAGAGCTCTCCTTCTAAGAGTCCCTGTTCAACAGTAGAGGTTTATAGGTTGGGGCTGAGAAGATGGGCTTCCGAAACAGGAGGCTTCTGACGGCCTTAGGGGCCCCTGGAGCTGTGGACCTTGGAGGACTCCGCAGGTAGGGTTAGTTTTCAATCATCAATAACTAGATCTTTGTATTCCAAATTTGCCTTCCTACCCAAGGCTCTGCCCCAGGTGTCTGAGGACTCGGCCTTCCACCCTCTCACACATCCCTCCCTTGCCAAAGTGAGAGGAGGAGACTGGGGTGCGGGGAGAGTGAGCACCCCATGACTGGGTAGTGACCCTGCAAATCAGGAGGGCTCTGTTCTTGGTTTTAGACAGAGCAGATGAAAGCTCTCAATGAGTTGTCAACTCAGAGACCGTTAAAAGCACATTGATCATTGATCATTATTTAACCCACAGCCCTGCTGGTGTGCCCAGAGCTTCCCGGAGAGCCTCGCTGACAAAGACCCAGGAATCCACTCCAGCCCACGAGACAGATGGGGAAACCAAGGCACTGGAAGGTTTGACAGCTGCCCTAGGTCGCACACCCAGTGAATGGTGGAGCAGGACTGGGAACCCGGAAGTGCGGCTTCCGTTGTGCTGTTCTGGGGTGTACCCCGAAAGGACGGCAAGGCGTGAGTGGTGTGACTTGACAAAGCCCTGCTGGTTCCCTCCGCTGCCATGTGGCAAGCAGGCGGTCTCAGCACTTACACTCATAAATCAAAGAGCAGACATCAAACCGCTGCTGACCTGCCGCGTGCGTCCACTGACACCCAACCCGACGGGAGAATAGAGCAGCCTGCCCGCCTATCCCACCGCCCTGTTGGTAAGCGAGGCTGACTGCTCGCCAGCTGGGCAGCCCCCCAGCCCCTGGGCGAGTGTCTCGGAAGGGGAAGGCACAGTTACAGTTCATCACAAATTGAAGTCGGACTTGAGGCCGGGCCCTCTGTGTGGCAGGAAGGGGGCATGTTCAGAATGGGGCAACGGTCCCCACAGGGTTGGTAGAAACAGCCAGAAGAAGATTTTGGAGCAAGGGTCCGGAAGAATCTTAGCGTTGTCTGTAGATACTTCCCCTTGAGGGGTCAAGGAGTCACTGTACTGACGGATCAAGCCATCCGTCCGGGTGCAGGCACGGAACGGCAAGGCGGTGCTGGTGGAGGCGGCAGGAAGGCAAAGCTGCTTAGCCGGTGAGCGAGTCTGTGTCTGTGTCTGGCAGGGCAGGTCGGCTATCGGTTCTCCAATCTTCCATCTCGTGAATGGATGCCTTTCCAGTACACGGCTGTTAAACAGAGAAGTTACAACTGAATCTAAATATGTATTGTCCAATAAATCTGGACTTGCGTAGACTTCATGGGACAGGACATTGCCATAGAAGGAAAGGGGCTGTTGGGGGGTTGGGGGGAGCGCGGGGATCTGCTATGATGGGGAGGGCACTGCGTCCCGGGCAGAGTGCTCCAGCCACGACATCTGCCAGCACCTCGAGAGGGAGGCAACGAGGGACTGTCTTCTGCAGAGAGGAGTAAACAACACTAGAGAGAGCTGGGCCTGGGAAGGGACACGGGAGGAAGGGCGTGACCAGGGGCGCCGTCTGTGGGCTCAGGCTCAGGTCGGGCAAAGTTCAGGGTCCAGGGAAGGGGAGAAGCTTAACCCAAGTTTGGTTAAGGAGCCTTTTGTTCCAGGTGATCTCTGGGTACGAGCGGCTCAGGTAACCATTGACGAGGCGCAGAGTGGGAGGGGTGCGTCGGCCTGGTCTGGCCCGGCCCTAGGCGAACACGGGCCTGGGGGGTCGTGTCTAAGTCACTCGGGAAGGCGGCGCCCTGCCGTAAGCCTTTTTCCAACACTACGTGTGGGGGGATTTCTTACCCTTCCGGTACAACTCAACATTGTCAATTGTTAATATATTACATTTGGATAAAATTGGTAGGGGCCGTAGGATGGAAATGCAAGTTCAGGGATAAGAGAACCCACGTAAACTTCCTGACTGTCAAAGAGCTGCCACTTCCAACTAGTGGCTGGTGTCAAACCTCTGTGTTATTTAGATTCTACTGGATACGTTTTAAAGATGAAAATCTTATTTAAAATGGCAATATTCAAAATATGCTGGATTTTCCACTTGGCGAATTAAATGTATGACAGACGTGTGCAGATATCAGCCTAAAAAGTGCAAGGAGCACACGGCCTTTCAAGACATTTTAGAAGTTCTACAGGGAAAAATTTAAACAGCGCTGTCCCAGGCAGTGTGTCTTAAAGGTGATTCTGAAAGGCTCCTTTTAGGTGCGGAGGGCTGGATTGGATGCATTTCCGTCAGGAGTGTGGGGACAGCACCCCCATCAAGGCAGGACTGAAAGTTGGGAGGTGACCTCAGTCTGGTGGGCAGTCCTCTGGCCTGGAGGCTGCCGGTGGCTCTGGAGGACGGAGGGCCGAGCATCCACCCTTCCCTCCTCTCCCGTTAGCTGAAGCGCTTCACTGACCCTAAGCTGGGAGGGAAGCTTCAGGAACCCCAGCAATGTCCAGGCCACACCTGAGGGTGGGACCCAGGCCTCAGGGGCGTTTTAAGCTCCCAAGAGATTCCAAGGTGCACCCACCCAGGTGGAGAACCTGCTGTGCCAAAGAGCAAAGTGTTTTGTTTGGCTTTGCTTTTGTCACCACGTAGATGGGTGGCCCGAGAAAAAAGTGATGTAACTTTTTGTGATTAAGTAGCCCCCAGCCCTGAGTTCCCAGGTTTTCCGTTTTCCTCCTTTTCTCAGGTGTTGTTTCTCTCTGTTAGCTCATTCTGTGGCGGGAGAGAAGCTGCTGCCCAGACACTGGCCCATCGGTGCCAGGAATCCTCAGTGTTGCCTCCCCCACCCCCACCCCCACCCCACCCCACCCAGGCAAGGGCAGAAAGAACCAGCCTGTTCTTTGGTTTTTGAAAAAGAGGTGTAGTTATGTTGATTTTTATTTTTGTGTGAAACAATGGCTATTTACCTGTAGCCTACGAAATAAATTATTAATGATTACCAATGTTTTGTAATCACTGGCTGAAATTAGTGTGTTGCTAGTTTACTAAAAATCCAAAAACTGCTCCAGCGCCTGTGTTTCTGAAGCTGCCCCACGTCCCCACAAATCGGCAGCGCGGACCAGTGGAGGCATTTTCATGTGAGAAAATCCATTAAAAAAATGACGGATGCAGATTAAATAGTCAGATCTTTTACTTAAAATGCAAAATGTATTAATTTCATTGCACACATTTGAAAGCTCCGATGTCGTGTCTAGGAATTCCAAGTTACACGTTGCTCTTTCCCCCCAAGCTCCCACGTGAGGACGCATTTCACGCAAACTCTCCGTGCGTCCGTTTGTCCCCAGGCTCACTGTGACACTGTGATCGCTGACGCCACTTCCGAGCTCACAGTTCTCAGGGCGCATTATGAGGTCTGCAGTTCCCTCTAATTTCTTTGAGCTCTGCTGATTCTAGATACTGTCCCTGGAAACTCTATACCTAGCTGTAAGAACTGTTTACATGACACTGGGACAGTGTTTCTTTTTCATTCCTTTTGTAGGTGAATTTATACAACATAGACAACCTATTGCTTTTCCTGTGGTCCTTCAGAGGCTTATTTTTAACACCCTATGCCTCTGAGGGTGAGGTGGTACCTTCCGGAATAATTCAATCCTGGTTACACATCTTTTCTTCTTTATGTGCTGTTAGTGATTCAACCAGGCGGCCACTCCACGCATCCCAGCCAAGCGCCGATTGGGTCAACTGAGGCCATGGTGCTTCCTGGAAAAAGAAACTTGCTGTGTGTAGAAAAGCGACTGCTGTTATTTTTCACAATGAAAACCTTAATTTTAAAAGCAAGTGTGAGAATGCCTTACAATATGGGAGAATTTATAAGAATTTAAGTATAAAACAACCTAATCTTTAGGGAGATATATTTTTGGAGGGGGAACACTTTATTTAGGAACATGTTCAGTAATCGTGATGACTGAAGACTTTGGTTTCGTGGTATTATTAGTGTTGCTGGGAGTTATCTGTGGTTTTCAGTTGCAGTTCTCATGCTTTCTGCTTATAAATGACTGTTAACATTAGTCTTATTATCAGTTCGGTTTGTATTGGGTTGCTTGATTAACTCGAGTAATACATCCATAGGATTTTTTGGTCTAGTATTTCCTAATAACTGAGCCTGAAGCCTTGTACCACTGGAGTTCGTCTGTGTTCCCCAAACTCTCTCCCAGATACGCGTATGTGCCTGAGGCCTAATTCCCACAGACCTTGTTGGGGCATTGCTGCCTATGAATCTGCATAGAGGAAAATATCTGCAAAATTTTCTCAAGGTAAATATACTAAAATTATCAGATTATTTGTGACTTTATAGAGCATTGGTTATAATATCAATTAATAAATATAAGTCGATATTCTTTTCTAATGGAGTGTAAATAAATTATTCATATACATTTCTAGGGCAGGTTGAATATTTACTTCTCTCCACTTGTGTTGTTATCACCAAGTTCTTTTTCTGCTGCAGAATGAAAATGGGTAGTTATTGGTAGACTTCTGGACCCTTTGCTCCAATTAAGCTCATTGTGATCAAAAAACATGACATAATCTCTAAATTCTATTCTACTTTCGCTTCCTAGGGGCTCAGGAAATACATGCACAGTGGAATGTATGCAAATGTGCACACACATGCATGCACACACACATGCTCAAGTCACATGCATATATGTCAAATGTGAAGATGTAGTGCACACATGCACATGCACACTTGCACGCAAACGCTCCTGTCATCCTTTGTTTCCTTTCCAGCAACAATTCTATTCTCTGGGTCAAGATTCACCAGAGAGAGTGAGTAGTTTTAGAGTCTACCGTTGGCAGAAGGGAGGGAAGAGAGAAGGAAGGCAGGTGAAGAATCATCACAGGTTTCATGTGCTCTATGTGATTTAGTAATCATCATCCTTTCATAGTCAGACAGAGTGATTTGAAACGGTTCATGTAACTTCTCACTTCTCTTCTCATGAAGAAAATGACTTAGGAAGTCTTATGATAAAAATGACTCATGATGACTTATGATAAAAACTATCTCAGAGGCTAGCTGCAGAGGAAGGAAGAGAAAGAGTGGAACTTCACACCTGGCACTCAGTGTGTGTTTCTCTGCCCCACCCCAAGCAGCCCCCCCGTTACAGCAAGTGTTACAGCGAGTGGTACCGAGGACAAACCGAGCAGCACACAGAGAGTCGGAGAATCAAGGTTTATTTGTTGTCGGGCTCAGAGGGGTCTTGCCATTAAATTTTGAGCCCCATCTACTCAATTTTTCCCATTTTTATTAAGTTGGGGTGATCTAAAGGGTGGGGTCTCAGGTGACTAATGCCCACCAGGTAATAGGTTAGGTTAGTTGCTACACCAGGTAATAGGTTTAGTGTTATGTTGATGTGCCAGGTAATAGGTTAGTTGATGGGCGAGGTGTTAGGTTAGTATTATGTTGATGCGGGTCTTCCGTGAGGGGTGGGGGGTCTCAGGTGGCTGCTGTGCTAAGTAATAGATGGGGGTTTTCCTTATCACCCCAAGCCCTGACGGTGGTCCTCCGGGGTGCTGCCTGGCCAGACTTCCAGCCGTGGATGAGGCAGGATGGAAGGACCAGACACAGAGCTGTGGCTAAGCCTGTCCAGCTGTGTCCCTACTTGGCGTGGATGTCCGTATGGGACACAAGCCCTAATTCATCTTCAAGGTGACGTTCTGACGTGTAGCTCTGTTTCAGGTAAGGAGACTGAGGGCACTCGGAGTCTTAGTAGTGGTCTTGGATTTGGAGACTCAGGAAGGTTTTAGGAGCCATAGTTTTCAAATACCAAGTGTCTTCTGAACTTTTAACGTTGTGTAGGCTGCCAGGCAACGTGGCAATCATGCAAATACTCCCTGAAGCTCGCCACGTCATCCTCTGTCCTCCCCACACTTAGCAGAAATGGCAGGATCTCCTTGTCTCCTGTCACCCAGCAGTAGCCCTGTGGTTAGAGGAGGGATCTCAGTGCTAGAGAATCTAAGACAATCACAGAAATCCCAGCTTCCTTGAAAGTGATTGGTCAGAATCAACATGAGGCATTTTCCTGGTGGACAGGAATTGGCTCAGAATGAACATGTGATCCTTTAAGGCCCATGAAACATCAGGTCCCCCATCTATTGGGACCTTGATTGATTAAAAAAAAGAAATGACGCTTATACTGTGGACAGCAGATCACAGACACAAAAGCATCTTGATCTTTGGTGACTTTGTTTTTAACCAATCAAGGTCCCAATTAGATAGCACATTGAAATTGGGATAATTCCAGGACAGTTTAATAAACTGATTACGTTAAAAGGTGCAGAATGGGTAAGTGCAGTACTTGCTTGGAATTAATAACAGTGGGAAGAGATGTCCCCATCCTGCTCTCCACCTCTCAAGTCTTGAGAGAGGGTGAGCAGGAGCCCCCCAGAACCTGGAGACAGAGCTGTGTGGAGAGGCCTTCTGAGAAGGCGGCAGGGGCCTCCATGGAGGCTGCACCGGCATGGGGGGTCCTTTCAGGGAGAGAGCTGGGGGGATCCAGACTCACTCCTCTTTCCACTACGACGTGTGCTAACCGGAAATCTATAGGGTCAGCCTGCTGGGACAGAGAGAGCTGCCCGGACAATCTTGAGGGGCAAGTGGATGCGGCACAGAGCAACCAGACCAAACACTGCTGGGTTTGCAGTTGCATGACATGATCAATTTCCTTATTTTGAAGTCACTGTGAATTGCATTTTCTGTTTCTTAGACTCAAAAGTATCCTAATATACATACACAGAATATTTTATATATAAAGCTATTCTAAAAGCCAAAAAAAAAAAAAAGCTATGGGCTAGAGATGGAATGGAAACACATAGGAGGGGCAGAAGCTGCAGGACTACAGGCCTCAGGTCTAGAAACGGGCCGGCCGGCCGGGCCACCAGGATTCCAACTGTCAAATGGGAAGTGGCACGGGTGGCCCCTCCCCCCCACCAGTGTCAGGAGCCTGGAGCCAGCTCTCTTTAGGAAACAAAGTGCAAGAGCCTGACTTCCTTCCCAGGAATCAAAGGGTGGATCGGGTTGATAAGGGCTGTTTGCCTGACCCTGGAGGATGAAGTTAGGGGTGGAGTTAACCATAAGCCTGCCAGCCACCATGGGGTGAGAGAAGGAAGAGAAAAACAAACGGAACAATAGGGGCTTGCGAAATACCATTTCAAAGCCTAGGAGAAAAGTAAATACCTTGAAAAAATTCACAATAAATGCAACAAATTGGAGACAGTTGCTGAGGACATCTAAATAATAGAGCTATCATCAAAGGACACATTTAACTGTCTGTGATCTTCGAAGAGACAACGGAGCCACAGGCACCTTTGCACAAGGACAGGGACAGACAATAGGGTGCTGTGAACCAACCCAAGAAGCTATAAATCAAGAAATGGGTAGAAGAATGGCTGATTGGAGGCCCTGAAAATATACAATGGTAAATATTGAGATACACAACTTAAGAAACAGGATAAACCCTAAAGTGGACACGGAGAAATCAAAAAGGTGCCAAGGAATTAACGCTAACAGAGCAAAGAAGTAAAAGAAAATATAAAAGAGACTTCAATATCGTGGAGCATAAAATGAGACACTCCAACGTACATCTAATAAGAGCTCCAGAGTTAGAGAACGCAGGGAAGTGGAGGAAATAGCCAAATTGTAACATCTGGCAATTTTCAGAAATTGAAGAAAGACATGATTTTCCAAATAGAAAGATAACACTGAGGAACAGGCAGGAACAATAAAATAAATTCAGAGTTAAACATATTGTAATAAAAATGTAGAACATCAAGGTCAAAGAGAAAAATCTAAAGGCTACTAGAGAGGAAAAGGTAGAAGCCGGGCGTGGTGGCTCATGCCTGTAACCCTAGCACTCTGGGAGGCCGAGGCAGGAGGATCGCTCAAGGTCATGAGTTCAAGACCAGCCTGAGCAAGAGCAAGACCCCGTCTCTACTAAAAATAGAAAGAAATTAGCTGGACAACTAAAAATACATAGAAAAAATTAGACGGGCATGGTGGCACATGCCTGTAGTCCCAGCTACTTGGGAGGCTGAGGCAGAAGGATCGCTTAAGCCCAGGAGTTTGAGGTTGCTGTGAGCGAGGCTGACTCCACGGCACTCACTCTAGCCCGGGCAACAGAGTGAGACTCTGTCTCAAAAGAAAAAGAGAGAGAAAGAGGTAGAAACCTGCACAAAGCACAAGGATTAGATGCACAGCTGACATCTCAACATTAGGAAGGGAAGGCAGTCAGTGAAAACATTCAAAAGGCAGAGGAAAATGACTTTCAACCTAGAATTCTGTAAACAACCAAATTCTTACTGAGATCGGATGCAAAGTAAAGACTTCAGACTGAAAAAGCCTGAAGAGTTCACCACCCAGACTTCTGATGAAAGAACTACAAAATCAGTAGTTCGTAACCTTGCATGCCCATTAAAACCACCAGGGAACATTGAAAAATTCCAGTGTCCTGGCCACACCTAGTCCCGGGCAGCAGTGCTTTTTAATCTCCCCAGGTGGTTCCAATGTTCAGCCAGAGTGAACATCACCGCTTCACCTAATTACTCCAGAAGAAGAAAACTGAATTCAGAAGACAGTACCAAGAGCACCTAGATCAGTAAACTGTCAGTTAATGCAACTACCTGTTGTTTGGGGCAGAGAAATCCTCTGTGCCACAATTTCATTGCTTGACGTGAGACAGTTTTTTTGAACAATCTGATTTTCGCTTGGTTTATCCTTTCTGGAGTGAATTTTTCAACTAATTTTCATTTTTCAAGAAATTTACATTTGTTTGGGGAGAAAGTTCGGTTCGGTGGCCAGACTCTGTTCACACCAGTGGATTGCCATCTCGCCGCACACTGGAAACTCCTGGGGAATTTTTAAAAAATGATTAATGCCTGGGGCTCACTTCCTGAAGTGCTACTTTAATCTGTAAGGGTGAGGCCTTGTCTACAGTTTTCAAATCAGCCCAGGGCAGCCAAGTTTGAGAACCACTGAGTCAGGCATTCTCCGGGGCAAGGACACAGAGACTGTCCTTGCGTGTGAAGAACTGTAATGGAGACCTCAGAAACAGCAGTGTGCTGGGTCCTGTAGAAGGTACAGAGGTGGCTCATTTTCCTAATTGTCTTAGATAAAGAATTCATGCATTAACCAAATTCATGTTTTCTGAACAAGTTGGCAACATCTAGAGAGTTTGTTGGTAATTTAGACAATCGCTTATTTACATCTCTTATTCTTTTGCTTTTCACGACTGGAACTGTCAGCTCACTGGTGGGTACTGGTGGTTCAGAAATCTTGCCTCAGCCATGTTTTTACCGGAGGACTTTGGACAAATGAGGTCATTGTTCGGTGGGGTTACTTCCTTAACAGTGTAGTGCGGAAACCCGTAAGTACGTGTGTTATACAATGATCCGATACCATGCTCTTGGCGAGGCACTGGGTGGTTATTGGAAGATAGGGTGGTTATTGGAAGATAAGGTGATTGCCTGGCGCTCCTTGGAAGCCCAGTTACCTTTGTCCAGTATTTCATTTTACATCGTGGCAACGAGCATGTATATGAAGCACCCACTGCATAGGTGCCCTGTGCCCTGCCACAAACCCAGGGTGGGTAAGACACCATCCCTGCCCTGAAACTTGAAATCTGTCTTAAATCGTCATTCTTAGAACTGGAGTTGCACATCTAAATGCCGAAGGAACCAGACGTTGATACCGCATGAGGCCAGCGGCAGCTGGCAGGGGGGTGTCACCTACATACAGGACCACACAGAGCAAGGCGCTCAGCACGGCCGTCTAAACCAAGGGCATCTCGGGGCGACTGAGGTGAGACTTTATCACTAAAATAAAACAGAAGCTGGCCGACTTTGGAGGAATTCAAGTGTTCCCTTTACAATCCAACTGGGCCGCCCAGACTCTCAGGGTTTTCCGTACTTGAATATGCATAAAAACCACTGATGTGGTTGTAAACGCAGATTCCCGGGGCCTGCCCCCAGTCACTCCCATCCTCGGGTTTGAGGCAGGGCCCAGGAATCTGCATTTTAAACCAGCCCCCAGGGGAAGCTGTTGCAGGGATGGGTCACACTTTGAGAAACTCTGAAGGTGTGGGCGCTTCCTCCTGCAGGTTCCTCCTCTAACTGCCAGGTGTGTCGGGACCTCCTTAGGGCAAAGGTCGTTTCTCCACCACCCTGAAATCCGCCACGTGGCTGAGTAACCCCTATGAGAAACGGGGAACTATCATTTGCTTCTTCCCTGGGACACTGTGGGGCGTCGACCAGCCGTGGAAGGCAGGGAGCTCCCCCCGCGCCGGCATCGGCACTGGCTCTGGGATCCAGCTACACTGTCCTGCCTCTGGGATCCAGCTACACTGTCCTGCCTCTGGGATCCAGCTACACTGTCCTGCCTCTGGGATCCAGCTATAGTGTCCTGCCGGCAAAGCCAGGTCATCAGTCGCCTGCAGGGTCTCCAGCGTGTGTGGACTTCAGAGATCCTCTGGTTCCACCCTCTCATTTTACATATGGGGAAACTGAGGCTTTAAAAGGGCTGCATGCTTCCCCGGGACCCAGCACTGAGTCAGAGTAGGCCTCACCTCAGGTTTCCCTTTTTATCCTCATTTCGCCAGATTCTTCCACAGACTCTCCCCTGTTTGGGTGCACTTGAGGAGTGCCGTGTTTTGAGGGCTTCTCTCCGGCACAGAATGCCCGTGGTCTGCCGGCTCTCTGGGCCACACAGACCCACAGTCGGAGCGTTTGCCCAAAGCCTGGGTGTGTGGCCCCCTGCGACGTGAGCCCCGACCTCCTCCTGCTGGAGGAGAGACTCCGCCCGCCCCACCTGCGGGCTGGGGCAGCCCTCAGCCCTCCCGCATCCGCAGCTTCCGGGATTCGGGATTCGTCTGCTCCGGCCAAGACCAGGCAGAAGGAAGGAAGGAACCTGACCCGGGACAGCAGCAACCTCGCCCTGCTGTATCGTCACCACCCCCTAAACAGTACAGACACAGAGGGCCGGGGACTCCACTGGGGTCACCACCGTGTGGCCAGAATGAGCCTTCACGGCCCGGGTCTCGGGCACGTGGCCGAGGAGCACCGACAGGCAAACGCCGCAGCAGGACTGACAGTGGCCGTGGGCTGTGGCCTGTACTGTCCAGCCACAGGGACACGTGCCACACAGCATGCTGTATTTTAACCGGAATTTAACATGGGCAGAGTTTTAAGTTTTGCCTTACAAGTAAGAAAATAAACTTAAAAAAACTAAAACAAAGACAAAACCACCACCCACTCGACAGAACAGGAAAGATGCTTCCAGAGGCTTCCAGCTCCTCCAGCCTCCCAAGGGCCCGCAGCTGCAGGCAGATCACTGCCGGGAAAGTTCCGGAGACAGCCGCCGGGAAGGTGCTCACCAGCTCGTGCAAACGGCCCTGCTCTGACCTGGGCCAATTCCCAGGCCGGCTGCCCCTCCCACCTGGAATTTGCCAGGCCTGGGGCCCTGCCGATCACTTGCCTGGAACCTGAATGTCCCAGGGCCTCTCCTGGCTGCACTTCCTCCTCCAGCTCGGCCTCACTAGGGAGCGAGTTAGGAAGTTATCCCATGCCAGCCCCTCCACGGGTTTGGCTTGTTTATCCAGACAAATGCCACCTTGGTGGGGCACCAAGAGTGGGACAGGGGTCTGCTGGCAGCAGGGCTGCCCTGGAGCCACGCCATTCTGTCCCCTCCGACCGTCTCACAGTCTGTCTCCTGACCTTCCCGGCGGGGAAGGCCCCGCCCCTAGGTCTGCCCACTCCCCGGACGCACTGTCCTGTTGTCCTCATCCTCTCGGACCCACCATGGCATGTGCCCTCCAGAAGTTCGCCTTCCTCTGCCTTCTCCTCTGCACCCAAACGTATGCCCCGAGAACTTTCTGGTTCTCTGCTCCTCACTTCCCCTTGATGCCCATCTGCAGGCGCCTTGCCTGTTGTGAGGTTTCTGGGGGGCCAACTCCACCCGCCCTCTCCCCTGGGCTCTATCAGCCGCCTTGCAACCAGGAAGTTCGTCCTGCTCCACCACTCAGCGGGTCGCTGGGGGCCACACAGCAGCACAGCCACATCTTGAGGTGACAGTGCTGGGCAGAGGCTCAGGGGAGATGGCAGCAGACAGTCCTCTGGGCCTCTTGGCACAGCTGTAACCCCGAGGGTTCCACGGGGGTCGGGGGAAGGGCATCTCTCAGCTTCTCTCCTCCACCCTCCCCGTTGCCCCTGGGGCCTGCCTGGGGGAGACCCTGGTGCCACAACCACCAGGGCGGCACAGCTGGGCCTCCTGGCTGCCCTGCAGGGACTTGTGGCCCAGCCGGAAGATATTTAGCCTCCAAGCACCCTGGGTGGGTCGTAGGGACCCCAATGGGTGGAGGAGGAAGTAGCTCTTGAGGGAAGGTGTCCTTCCCAGCTTTCCCCTCTCCAGGAATTTCCACCGAGTTCCAGGTGGACGCCAGATGGCAGGACATGAAGGGTAGGGGGGTGGTGAGAAGCTGCAGGTGGCAGATGCTATTTCAAGAAGTTTGATGGGGAAGGTGGGAAAGGGGCTCTGGGAGGACTGGAGGGAACCCTGAGTATAAGGAGGGGACGGAGAAATTGAAGGGCACCGGCCACAGAAGAGCCCCAAGGTGGAGGGTCTTGTAGGTAACGGCAATTTCCGCCAAGGCAGAGGAGGAAGGGAACTTGAGTGGGGATCCCAGAGTGTCTGGGGGAGGGCGGGCAGCTGGAGGGGCTTTTCCCCGTGGGCTGTGTGGATCGCAGGCCCCTCTCCCCTTCTGAAATGAGAGGTTAGGGAAAGGCGGCAGGGACAAGCTTTCTTCTTCCACTGTGAATACTCTTCCCACCACATTTTTCTGCAGCTTCCAGAAAGAAGTGGCTATCAGCCCATATCCTCCTTGATTCCAGACCTGATGCACACTGTCAGCTTGAGGGTCGTGACTCCTCTGTTCAGAGCAACACGGGGAATTTGCACGCAGGCCGCCTGGGAGCGGCTCACGCTCTGCTGCCCAGGAAGCGCCCAGGCGGGAGGAGGCGCGCGGGGGCTGCAGTCAGGTGGACCAGAACTGGCTCTGCACCCGGGGTCTGGCTGGCACCCACGGGTGTCCCTGGCACCTCCCTCTCTCTGAGTCTGCTTCTTCCTGAGCAACCTTGGAATAATTGCTCCAGTGTCGCAGGAAATGCCTAGAATTGCACCTGCCCCGGCGGTGACACCTCCCTGTGTTTTCCACTGCGTTTAGCGAAATGTTCGGTTTCTAGTGGTGACCAGGGAGCTCCTGAGTCACTTGTTCCTGGAACTAGAGTGCAGTGTTGCTCCCCAAACACCTGGCTGTTTCCTTGTTGCTAAATCTTATTTTTTTTTTTCCATCTTCCTCTTCAGACAACTTCTGGAGGACATTGGGTGCAGCACTTCCTGCGGGCTGTCCCCCTCTATCTTCCCCTCCTCCCCTCACAGGATTCATCATCCCCGACAGCTTGAAGACAGGTCACCTGGAGTTCCGTTGATAAGGGCCCAACCTGCCCTTATCAACGCACACACGTCCCCATGTAGCTCTGCCACTGTTCCCTTCCCACATCACTGGCAACCTGATCCTCTCCCCAGACCCTGCCGCGGACCCCCCAATGATACTCAGATGTTGGCAGTGAGACCTGTGGCTTTCTATTTTACAAGACTGTGAGCCTGAAAAAAAGTCAGACTGATTTTCATTAAACGATGTTTACTGAAGTCCTTCAAGCAATGGTCGATGCATCTCTTTATTAATAATTATGCTCAGCAAAGGTTTTGTTTAAAATTAGCTGGCGGAATTTACTGTTCGTTATCGGGGTCTCCCTCAAATGACACAAAATTCAGAGTTGTTCACACTGTGTATGTTCTGGAAAGGGAGACACTTACTCTATTTGAGTTTCAGAAGAGAAGTTATTTATTGATGTCGCAGAGGAATAAAAGTGATCACAATCCAATGACGAATATCTGAGAAAATAATGGATTTGGGATTGATTTTTAGATGGAATGAATGGAGATGGGAGAAAACGGATAAACTCGGACGTCTGAGCAGGTCCTTTCTTGTTAAAGGCTGACAGTGGTTCGGAGTGGGGCCGCAACCCTGCCTCGGGCACAGCCTGGGCGGCCCAGCCGGCCTCGGGAACCCTGCACACCTGCGCACCTGCACACCTGCACACCTGCGCCTTCACCTGGGTGCTCTTGCCTGGTTAATGCTGCTGAATCCCCCTCTGCTCTGGCCTCAGAGCCCCACTTCCTTGGGGAAGCCTCCCTGAGCTCCCTGATGGGCTCACATCCCAGAGCTCCTGCTTTTACAGCCCCCACGCCCTTACAGTCACTCAGGGGACGAGCTGACGGAAGCCTGGCGCCTCCAGGAGCTGGCCCGGTGCCTGCTCCGTCCACCTGCTGCTGCCCGGGTGGGCCGGGCGCAGGCTGTGCCACAGGGAGGACTCAGCATCCTAAGTGCTTCGTAAGTTCATCACACAACTAGGGGAGGCACCGCCTCCATCCCATTTTATGTGATGAGGAAATTGAGGCCTAAGGAGATTGCATATGCTGTCCAAAGGCAAACAGCTGGTGAATGGTGGGTTTACCATTGAACTAAAAATTTTCCAATTTTTTTCTTAAATTGGACCTGCCTTTGGCTGCGTTATCCAGACAATTGTCCTAGCCTTGGCTTCCCTGGGGCACCTCGAACCCTGACTTGAAACCCAAAGGACAAAGGGCAGCAGAGCCCTCAGGGCTGCTCTTGGCAGTGCCACAGCTGGAGAGCTATGGAGCTCAACTGGAGGTAGGGACAGGGCACAGTTCTCAGGACCCCATCCCCAGGGAACCTTGAGGAGGACCGGGCAATGGGGACACTCCTGTCCCACTCAGGGGTAAAGCATGGTCCATGTCCTACCACAGGAAGGCAGGGTGGGGAGGGGGCTTCATCTGCTTCTCCAACAAAACTGAATGAATGGATGGATGGATGGATGGATTCCATCAGCCTTGCCAATCATGGCCTGGATGCCACTTTTAGGGACTGGTTTCTGTGTTCCCTGGGAGTCTCCTGTGAGGCATAACTTCTTATCATCCTTGTCAGTCTTTCACAGTTGAGCGAGATCCAGTCTCAGCTCACCCTCCTGACCGCTGAGATGGTTACCCAGAAAGGGGAAGGGCCGGGAGCAGTGGAGTCCTGCAGGCTGAGAGGTTTTAAGTGCCAGGAGGGAATGGAAGGGCCCTGAATATGGTCTGTGTCCAATTCATGATCTTTGCTGGATCAGCCCTGCCCCAGCTGGAATCCCAGAGAAGAACCTGGTGCAAAACAGCCACGAAGAGCGAGGCTCAGAGGAGCGAAGTCTGGCTTCAGGATCAGCTCCCCCTTCCCGCGCTCTCCACTGGGGCAGACTCCCCGGAAGCTGTGGTCCCAGCCCGTGGCCGGGTGTGTGTGACAGGTCCTCCTGGGGACCTGAAGGGGCTTCACGAATGCCCAGGATCTGCCTGCTCTGAGGTCCCTCTTGGGTGGAGAATGCTTCTGCTGCTGCCCAAGGCCACTGGCTCCTCTGACCTTGCCCCGAGTCCCACTTCCACAAGACGGCGTGGCTCAGGCGTGGCTCAGGTGTTGGTCGCTCGTGCACTCAGCAGTCGTTCCTGTGCCAGGCACTGCCTGGCACGAGGATGTTGCTGTGAGCAGATGTGCTGTGCCCACGACTTTCCCGTGGCTCCAGTGGGTGAGTCTGGTCCCTCCAGTAACCAACCCCGCCCCCGCCCTCCCAGCCCCAGACTCACCTGTCGGGCTATGAGACTTGGCACGGACTCTGCTGCCAGCTCGCATCTTCCTAATTTTACCGTAAATTTCCTTGAGCACAGTCTTAAGAGCAAACGCTCTTAGCTCAGAGTTAGCTCCTTGACCTAATGTTTGTACAGCAATCGGTCGGAATCTGGGATATGAACTGTGCAGTAGGGAACGCTCGGGGACCATAAGCCAGTTGTAAACACTGATGAGAGCCGGAAAGGCTTGGAACAAGAGGCACTAAAAAACAAGCCAAGCAAGACAGAGACGGAGGGTGGGCGTCCCCGTGAGGAGGAAAGCAACACTCCTGCAGCGGAGGAGGGTCTACAGGAAGGGAGCAGAGCTGAGACCTGGCAGGGGACAGGGGACGTTTGGGAAGAGGAGTGGTGGCCATTTGGCCTCCCCATGCCTGCATTTTCTGAGTATCTCAAGACAGCTCATGCAAGTTGACATTACATTCAACAGCCTTTGAACTGTAGCTTAGAGTTTCAGGCTATTTTACGACGCTATAAAACACGAGATCTGTTTCATAATGTTCCTGTAGACAAGGAGCCGCTTTTCATGTCATGGGTGGAACCAAGCAAACCGAGAGCAAGCCGAAATGTAAATTCCAGAACTGCTGGCCAAAGTCCGCAGGATGGGCTCTTCCAGGGGAGGGGGGCCTTGGGCTTGTCCCCTCCCACTGTCCAGACCCCACTCCTGGGTCCCCCTAGGATGAGAGGGAACAGAGGAGCCCAGGGAAGAGTGGGGGACCCAGCTAGCAGAGAGGAGCTGGCAGAGCTGGGGGCCACGGGAGAGAAAAACGCTGAGCCTTTGCCCGGGAGCTCTGAGGCCCCCAGACTGCAGGGACTTGGGACGTGAACTGTGCAGTTTTGAATGCTCCGGGATAATAAGCTGGTTCTAAATGGTGATTGAGTCAGAAAGGCCTGGAACAAGAAGAACATAAAAGCAAACTAACCAAGAATGGGGCCAGAGGGTGGGCTGTCCCAGGGAGGAGGAGGCTGCTGTCATTGGTCACCTGCCCGCTGGGTGCACCCCCGGGGCATAGGTGAGTGTCTCAGAAACTCCACTCATCGCCTCCTTAGAGGGCACCCGGCATGTCATCGGTCACCTCTGCTAAGCAAGCCCGGTCGTCACCCAGACAACAGCGGCCAGGTCGCTGTCAGCCTAGCACCCGTTCAATCATGGCACACTCCCTGGGGCCTCCAGGCGGTGGGAGACGGTGCTTCTCTCCCCCCAGGGGGTGGGAACTGTCTGTGTAAGTACAAACGTGGAGCTTCACGGAGTTAAAAGGCGGGAAACAGACCCCTCCTTGGAGTACAGGAGTAGGGGTTCCTCCAGGACGGGGAGGGGGTGAGAGGCCCATGTGGAAAGCTGTTGTCTGGAAAGGCTACACCCTTGGTGCACAGGTCCGTGATAAACAACCCGCTGTGCGGAAGGAAACAGCCAGGAAATGCTCCCACATGGAGCTTGGTGCTGGGAGAGGACAAGCATCCTTCATGAAAATTCGTAACCATGGTCCAAGTTTACTGTGTATTTGGTCCCAAAACTTCAAGAAGAAAGTTGAATTTAAAGTGGATGTGTGGTGTCCCTGGATGGCTGGAAAAAACAGTGGTGAACCCTCTCCAGACATCACTCTTCAACCCAGGCTCCGAAGTATTTGTATGGATAAAGTCCCTAGAAAAATGAGCAGTCCGTGGTTTAAAAAGCTACAAAACCCACCAGGAAGGCCCGTGAGGACAACAGGCAGCAGGAGCAGCCCCACGAGACTGCAGATGTCGAGAACGAGCCGAAGTCCAAACACACCTGTCTCCTCTGTGTCTAGAGAAAGGGACCTGAAAATGGGAGCCTGTAGAAACAGTTGCGCAGATTCGAAAAAGAACTGAATGGATCATCCAGGAATTAAAATGATTATAATTGGAATTAAAACCCAACAGTGGTAGAAAAGGGCAAGCTCTTCCTTAGGAAAGGAAGGAGGAAAATAGAAAACCTCCATCTGGCAAACGCCACAGCAATAATTGTTTCAAGCAAGAATTATCAGTAGATTCTGAGATTAATCCGCAAAATAGGATAAGAAACGGGAAGTCTGTATCTTTCAAAGCATCTGCCCATAGATACGATTCTTCGATAAAGGTGTGGGAGGAATGGTGGCTTTATCGCAGAGAAACCTGGCAGGCGTCACCTGAACCAGGTGGGTTACAGTTCACATCCCCAGTGAAAGGACAGATTGCTATCGTGTCCTGATATGAGGCCACCGAGAAGGACACGTCACTTCTGTGGTATTTCTGCCCAAAATACATAACCTGAATTTAATCATGAGGAAACATCAGAAACTTAAATTGAAGGACATTTTACCAAGTAACTGGCTGATACTCCTCAAAAGATTCAAAATCATAGAAGACAAACTGAGACCGAGGACTTGTCCTGGATTAAAGGGGACAGAACAGACGTGGCAACCGTTGTGCTTGCACCCTGCGATTCTGGACAAGAAACCAGACATCGGTGGGACCACGGGCAGAATTTGAGTAAGGTCTGTAGGCGAGACAGTAGCATTCGATCAGCGTTCATTTTCCAATTCTGGTGACGCACTTTGGCTATGGAAGACGTTGCATTTGAGGAGTGAAGGGTACATGGGAATTCTGGGCACTAATGTTGCAGCACTGTTGTAACTCTGAAATTATTTCAAAGTGAAAAGTTAGAGGATAAAAACACTTAATAGTAAACTGGAAGATAAATTTTTAAAAAACCTATCCAGAATGAAGCCCCAAAAGACAGAGAAATAGAAAATACACAAGAGAGACCGAGGCATAGAAGATACAGTAAGAAAATCTAATAATCATCTAATCCAAATTCCAGAAGGAGATAATAAAGACAATGGCAAAGGTACAATATTCAAAAAGATAACAGCTGTGAACTTCCCAGGAAGTTAAAAGATGCCATTATCCCAGATCCAGGACACTGAATGACTCTAAAACAAAATAAGTAAATAAGAAATCATATCTAAGCACATCACAGAGAAACTTCAAAGCATCAAAACAAAAAGAAAAATCGTAAACATGGAATTATACTTAAAATCAGGAACAAAGCAAGGGTGTCTACTCTACACCTCAACTCGGCCTTTTACTAGAAAAATTATTAAAAAGGCTTTATTCCTCTGATTGGAAAGGAAGAAGTGAAACTATTCACAAGCAACATAATTGTGTATGTCACATAGAAAATCCTACATAATATAAGCAAACTACTAGAACTCAGAAATAAATTTAGGAAGGTTGCAAAATGCACGGTGAATATTTTTAAAAAACAACATGTTTTTCTACATACTAGCAAAGTAAAAATGGCAAATGAACTCTAAAGATATTGTTTAAGACAGCATTAAAAGATAAAATGCATGGAGATAAATTTATAACTAAATATGTATAAAACCTCTGCACTGAAAACTGTAAATCATTGCTGAGAGAAATGTAAAAAGATCTAAATAGGAGAGATACAGCATGTTTGTGGATCAGAGGATTCAACTAGAAAACAATACTATGTGAGCTGTCTCCAAATTTATCTATAGATTGGATGCAATCTCAAACAAAATCCCAGCATGTTTTTTATTGTAAACAAAACAAACCAAAAAAACTTTCAATTAATTCTAAAATTCACATGAAAATCCAATAGACCCAGAATAGCAAAAACAATTTTGAAAAGGAATAAAATTAGGGGACCCACACTACTTAATTTCAGGATTTACTTTAAATCTACAATAATTAAGTCAGAGTGGCATTGGCATAAGGACAGACAGACCAATGGAACAGAATAGAGAGTTGTTTGGAAACAGACCCATATGTATCTGGTTGATGATGTCTGATGAAGAGGCCAGAGCATTTCGATGGGGAAAGGACTACTCATACAGGGAACAAAAGGCTATCCGTATCAGAAAAAATGAGCCTGCCCCTTATGCCAAATATAAAAATTAATTCACAGTGGACTAGTGATTTAAATGTAACAAAAACTATAAACTCCTATATTTGGTTAGACAAAGATTTTTTAGGCAGGACACAGAAAGCATTAGACTTTACCAAAATAAAAATCATTAAAAAAATTAACAGACAGCACACAGACTGGGAGAAAATGATTGCAATATATATATCTGACAAAGGACTTGGGTCCAGAATATGTGAAAAAAAAAAAAGCTGCTACAACTATGATAATAAAATGAAATAGTATAAAATTGAGCAAGACAAATGATCCAATAAAACTATGGGCTAAAGGCATGGAAAATATTTCACATAAGAAAATATACAAATGATCAAAAAATGCCATAGAAAAGTACTCACCATCATTAGCCATCAGGGAAATTTAAATTAACAACACAATGAGATCACTATGCCAATATTATTAATATTTTGATATTAAAGTTATCATATCAATTTAATAGTAAGAATATTCTATTAGCCAACACAATAGCTAAAAGTAATAAGATTGACAAGTGCCGATGTTGGCAAAGATGTAGAATGATTGCAACTCTCGTACTTTGCTCAGTGGAATGGAAAATTGTACAAACACTTTGGAAAACTGTGATGTGAGTGAGTGATGTGAGAGAGATGATTCCTATCTCTCACCATGCACAAAAATTAACTTAAGATGGATTAAACACTTAAATGTAAGACCTGAAACCATAAAAATTCTAGAAGAAAATCTAGGAAAAACTATTCATGACACTGCCCTAGGCAAAGAATTTATGACTAAGACCCCAAAAGCAAATACAATAAAAATAAATAAATAAATCAGACTTAATTAAACCAAAAAGCTTCTGCATAGCAGAAGAAATAATCAACAGAGTAAACAGACAATCTACATAATCAGAGAAAATATTGACAAACTGTACATCCAACAAAGTACTAATATCCAGAATCTACAAGGAATGCAAACAAATCAGAAAAAAAAAAATTAAGAAGTGGGCAAAAGATACAAACAGACATTTTCAAAAGAAGATGTACAAGGCCGGGCGCGGTGGCTCACGCCTGTAATCCTAGCACTCTGGGAGGCCAAGGCAAGTGGATCGCTTGAGGTTAGGAGTTCGAGACCAGCCTGAGCGAGACCCCGTCTCTACTAAAAATAGAAAGAAATTATCTGGTCAACTAAAAATTATATAGAAAAAAACTAGCCGGGCATGGTGGCGCATGCCTGTCTGTAGTCCCAGCTACTCGGGAGGCTGAGGCAGAAGGATCACTTGAGCCCAGGAGTGTGAGGTTGCTGTGAGCTAGGCTGACGCCACGGCACTCACTCTAGCCCGGGCAACAGAGCGAGACTCTGTCTCAAAAAAAAAAAAAAAAAGAAGACGTACAAATGGGAAAAAACATGAAAAAATGATCAACATCACTAATCATCAGGAAAATGCAAATTAAAACCACAGTGAGATATCCCCTTACCCCTGTCAGAATGGCCATTACTGAAAAGCCTCAAAACAATAGATGTTGATGGGACGTGGTGCATAGGGAATGCTTATGTATTGCTGGTGAGACTGTAAATTAGTACAAACTCTGTGGAAAACAGTATGGAGATTCCTCAGAGGACTAAAACATCTACCATGTGATCCTGCAATCCCACTATTGGGTTTTACCCAAAGGAAAAGAAGTTGTTATATTAAAAAGACTCCTGTACCCAAATATTTATCGCAGCACAATTCACAACTGCAAAGATATGGAATCAATCTAAACACCCATCAACTGACACGTGGATTAAGGACATGTGGTGTATTAACACAGAAACAAACTGCAGCCCAATTCCCAACCCCATCAGCAAAGACCAAGAGGTACGTCTAAACATCCACTCTCACAGAGTGTAGTAAGACCACCTAACAACCCCACCCCATCCCCTGGGTGTCAGAAGGCCATGTAAGGAGCCAGGACCTTCCTCCCCACCAGGCACAACACCTCCTCCCTCTAGACATGTCAGTGGAGACCACATGAGACACCTGAAATTCCACCTCCACCCAGCAATGACAAAGGTCACCCTAACCTGCTGGAGAGTCAGGACTTTCTCCACTCTCCAGAGTTAACGAAGCTTCCCACGATGTTAGTGTAGACCACCTGGAGAGAAGTAGCAAGTCACTCCTGCCCCTCCCGACAAGGATGCATGAGCCAAATCTCCCAACCCCACTGAGCAGAAACAGGGAAACTTTTGTCACCGCATGTCAGCAGACACCAAAATCAAAACCTGCAGACCAAGACCTAGACTCCCACCCCACCAGACAGTAATAAGATGGCATACTACTTCTCTGCTAAAATGACATCAGAACTAGCCAGTTAAAGATAAGATTTAAATAAGATTCAGATTCCCATAACATAATGCCCAAAACATTCAGGTTTTTGTTGATAATTACTCACATAGCAAGAACCAAGGCACTCATAACATATGTGAGAAAAGACATCAATGCATGGCAACACCAAGACGTCAGAGACATTGGAATTCTCTGACAAAGGTTTTAAATCAGCCATCATAAAACTGCTTCATTGAGCAGTTATGAACACCCTAGAAAGAAAATTTTTAAATAGAAAGTCTCAGCAAAAATATAGAAAGTACAGAGAAGAGCAAAATGAAATTTAGAACAGAAAATTACAATAACTCAAACAAAATACTAAGTGGACTCAACAGCAGAATGGAGAGGACAGAGGAAGGAATTAGAGAACCTGAAAATAGAACAATATAAATTCCCCTAATCTGAACAATGAAGAAAATATAGCAATACTTTTAAAAATAAAGCCTCAGGGACCCATGGGACAATAGCAAAAGATCTAATATTTGCGTTATGGAACTCCTGGGAAAAGAGGAGAGAGAGGAAAGGGCTATAAAAATATTCTAAAAGAAATTGGCTGAAAGCTCTCCAATTTGACAGACATGGCCTAAATAATCAAGAGGGCAAGCCAATCTCAAATGGAATAATTTTAAAAATCTACATTAATATATAACGTAGTCAAACTTTTGAAGACTGAAGATGAAGGATAAAAATTGAAGGCAGCTACAGAGAAACAATTATTTATTGAAAAAAAAATCAGAATTACAGCAGATTTCTCATCAGAAGCCATGGCGGCCAGAGGGAAGTGGCTAATGTTTTTCAAGGGTTGGGAGGAAAGAATTGTCGACATAGACTTCAACATCCAAGGAAGTTTTTCAGGAATGGTGGGAAATAAAGATATTTTCAGACCAACAAGGATTAATATAATTTGACACTATCAGACCTACCCCCTAAAATGGCCAAAGGAAATTCTATGAAAAGAAAGAACATGATAAAATAATAAATTTTAGAACATCAGATCAATTAAAAGTATAAAAATATGCATAAATAAAATAGATTTTCATGCTTCTCTTGAGTTTGTTCATTGTTTTTAATGGTGAAACCACAAATGATAGTCCTATCTAATGTGATTCTGAATGGATGTAGAGGAAACACTCCAGACAATTATATTATAAACAAAGAAAGGTAAAAAGACATAAAGAAAAGTAAGGCTTTTCCATTTCAACCAAACTGGTAAAATCTCAACCCAAGTAGAGTGTGATGTGATCAGTGATAAATATGTAATACAATACCTGGAGCAATAACTAAAACAATACTATAAAGAAATATACTCAAAAACACCACAAATAAATAAAAATGAGATTCAAAAAATGTTCAACTAACCCCAAGAAAGGCAACAAAAAGGACAAAAAAGAAAATGTGGCACATTTATATATATATCCCCCATGGAGTACCACTCAGCCATAAAAAGAATGAAATAATATCTTTCACAGCGACTCGGATGGAACTGGAAGGTGTTGTCCTAACTGAAGTATCTCAGGAACAGAAAAACAAACACACAAGTTCTCATTTATAAACGGGAGCTAAACGATGGTATACATGGTCAGACGTGGTGGTATAATGGACCTCAGAGATGCAGAAAGTGGGAGGGGTGAGGGATGGAAAATTACCTACTGGGTACGATGTACACTGTTTGGATGCTGGGTACACCAAAAGCCCAGACTTCACAACTCTACAATTCATCCACATAACGAAAAACCATTTGTACCCCCTAAATCCATTGAATAAATTTTTAAAAAATAGAAAAGGAGAAACAAGAAATTAATTTAAATAATTGACATTGTATAAGAAGCGCTGCAACATAAGTATGGAAACCTCTAATAAAGACCTGAAGTATATTCTTATTTTACATCTGAATTGAAGTTAAAATTACGTGGTAGTAAATAATATTTTACAAAGCTTAGAGAAAAATCTAGAGATTGTGAAAATCAGTTTCTGGGGACTAGTAGAATAATATTCTTTATTAGTAACAGCAATAAATGACATTTCCTTTATGAGTAGTCTGTATTAAAGTTTACATTTGCCCTACCATTTCTCCAAACCCATGGTTTAGCATATAAAATCGAAAAGAGCTATGTGCATGTGGTCATAACTGGATTCCATTCATGGTTCCACCATGAATCAGCTGAGTGGGATGCCCCTAAAACCTGTGGGGTTGGGGCAGAAGTGCAAATGGAGGTACCAGGCCACAGGCTGCCCCCTCCCCTTCCTGCTCCAGCTCCATCCTCCCCAAGAAGGGCCTGTGCCCAAGTGTGTGAACACTGAGCTCTGTCAGCCCCATGCCCTGATAACCCCATGGCCATGCCCAGTCCTGGGACGTGTGCACTGGCTGCTCAGCCTGTCCTCGGGACACGACCCAGGGAGGAGGCTCACGCAAGACCTGGAAGCAGGGTCAGGGCTCTGGAAATTCCAGACCTCAGTTTCCCCGGGGTGTGGGCCAGCTCAGGCTCCCAGTGGGCAGATATGCAGTCCATGGTCACCTCCCCCTGAGGGGAGAGACCTCATTGCAGAGGAGGTCAGTCCTCTACGGGGTCCAGTGGCATGGGTCTGAGGGCATCCATGTGGCTGAGTGACCCTGGATGAGTAACGTAAGTCTTCCTAAGCCTCAGTTTTCACATCTGCAAAATGGAGATGGAAATAACCACTTTATTCACCTCACGGGTTGTTTTTTTAAGATTATAGTAGAAAATATGTAACATAAAACTTACCATCTTAACCATTTTTAAACATGCAGTTCAATGGTGTTGCCTATATTCACAGTGTTGTGCAATAGATCTCTAGAAATTTTTTACCTTGTAAAACTAAAACTCTACACACTGAACGCCGACTCCCCACTTCACTCTTCCCCAAGGCCCTGGCACCCACATTCTATGTTTTGTTTCTATGTGTTTGACAACTTTGGGCACCTCTTGTAAGTATTTGTCCTCTGTGACTGGGGCATTTCACTTAGCACAATGTCCTCAGGGTTCAGTAATGTTGTAGGATTTCTTTCTTTTGTAAGGCTGGACGACATCCCACTGTGTGTAGGTCACAGTTTGTTTATCCACTTGTCATCCATCCGTGACACTTGGATTGCTTCTACATATCGGCTATTGCAGAAAAATCTACGCTGGGCAGGCAAATACCTCTTCAAGATCCTGATTCCAATACTTTTGGATATATACTCAGAAGCGAGATTGTTGGTGAGATATAGTAATTCTATATTTAACTTTTTGAGGAACTTCCATACTTTTTTCAAAGCAGTTACACTATTTTACATTCCCATCAACAGTGCAGAAGGCACGAATTTCTCCACATCCTCACCAATATTTGTTATTTGGGGGGCTTTTTGATAGTAGCCATCCTGATGGGTGTGCGGTGATAGCTCTTTATGGTCTGGGTTAGCACTTCACTATTGATCAGTGATGCTGAGCGTATTTTCATGTGCTTGTTGGCCATTTGTGTATCTTCTTTGAAGAAATGTTTATTTAAGTCTTTTGCCTTTTTAAAAATCAAGTTATTGGGGGGTTTTTTTGTTGTTATTGAGTCATAGCAGGTCTTTATGTATTCCAGATATTAACTGCTTGTCATGGAGGATTTGCAAATATTTTCTCCCCTTCCATAGGTTGCATTTTCACTCTGTTGATTTTGCCTCACAGGATTTTTTTAAATGGCTTTATTAAGGTATTATTGGCTTATAATAAATAGTGCATATTAAAAGCACACAATCTGGTAAATGTTAACATGTATGTTTTGCATGTGAAGGATGTTTTGATGGCAGACACAGCACAATGACACTCAGACAGATGAAAAGCAACACCCCATTACTTACAAATGAGAGAAGGCTGTGGGGCAGGGGCGTTCCTGGGGTCAGAAGCTGGAGCTATACGGGCAGCTTATGTATCATCAGCAGGGTGGGTGTAGCTAGTGCCAAAAGAAGAACTTTAGGCAGATTAAATTTAGCGGAATTTATGTGAGCAAGGAACACTTCATGAATTGGGCAGCTCTGAGAACCAGAAGGGGTTCGGAGAGCTCCACCCGGCGGTGTGAGCTGCTGACCTGTGTAGCCTGAGCATGGGAGCCAAGCAGGGAAACCACTGGCTTGGCTACGGCTGGGCACCTGCCTTATCTGGGCATGATTTGAGCAGTTGGCTGCCTGTCATGGGCTGGACCTCAGCTGCTTGTTTTACCCCTAAGTTAGGTTTCGGTTTGCTTACACACGAAGTTAGCTTGCAGGACGTTATGCAGGAGCTCAAAGTAAGGAGACAGTCCCAGGCTAACAGTCTCCTGCTTACTTAACCTGAGGTTTTGAGGGCTCCTTGGGGATTGGCTGATGTGAACCATTCTGCAGGCTCCAGGGCATATGAGCTCCCCTAGTTCTCTGGTACTGGCTCTGGGTGATTAGGGCAGGTGTATAGTAGCCCTGGCCTGTGACAGCCTGAGGAGGGAAGTGGTGGGGGTGTGGACCTGGTCAGCTGCCCCAGAAGGAACTGACCAGCCTCCAGCCAGGGCCTCGACTCTGGGTCAAGACAGCATTAAAATGTATATGGTTTTTAACATATATGCTTATATAAGTGTAAAACCCTCGCCACAGTCCAGATGGTAAACACATCCACCAGCTCCAAGAGCTTCTTGTGCCCCTTGTAATCCTCCCTCCCCGCTCACCTCCCTGTCCCTCAGCAGCTTCTCACCCTGCAGGTCAGTTTGCACCCCCTATAACGCTGTATGAATGGAATCACACAGGAGATGCTGGGGGCTTTGGGGGGGTCTGGCTTTTACTCACCATAATTATTTTGAGACTTATCCACCTTGTTCCCTGTGTCAACAGTTCATTTCTTTTTATTGCCAAGTAGCACTCCATTGCATGGCGGTAACACTTTGTTTATTTATTTTTGCATTCACCTGTGTAAGGACAATGGGGCTGTCTCCAGTTTTTATCTATTACAAATAAAGGTGCTATGAATATTTGTCTGCAAGACTCGGCATGGACAGGTGCTTTCATTTCTCCTGGATAGATACCCAGAGGGGAAGTGACTGGGTCATGTGGTCGGTAGATGACTTTTTTCTACAGTGCAATCTAAATATGAAGTGTTTTTATTTTTAAATTATTATTAAATATATAACAATATTAAATTAGGGAGTGGTGTACACTTCTATGAATATTAACACCTGTGTAGGTTCAGGTAACTACCACCTCGATCAGGATACAGAACACTTCCATCGCTCCAAAACTCCCTCCTTGACAGCCACGCTTTCCTCTTCCCCAAACCCTGGCAGCCACTGTCATCCTGTCTGTTTGAGAATTTCCCTGCAGGGGATCATGCAGCATGTGGCTTTTAAAACAGGCTTCTTTCACTAAGACTTTGACATTCCCCCAGGCTGTTGTGTGCACCAATTGTTTGTTTGTTTTTTAAATTGCTGAGTAGCATACCATGGTGTGGATGGACCACAGTTTATCTGTTCACCTGTTGAAGGACACTTGGGTTGTTTCCAGTTTTTAGCAATTATGAATAGAACTACTATAAACTTTTAAGCTCATGCTTTTGTTTGAACGTAAGTTTTCATTTTTCTAAAGTAAATTCCAGGAGTGGGGTTGCTGGATCATACAGGATGTGTGTGTTTAACTTTTCAAAATAGACTTCATTTTTTAGAGCAGTTTGAAGTCCAAAGCAAAATTGAGCAGAAAATACAGAGATTTCCCGTACACCCCTCCTCCCCACATGCATAGCCTCCCCCACTGTCAATGTCCCACACCAGAGTGGTACATTTGTCACAGCCTATGAGTCTGCGTTGACACACTGTAATCACCCAAAGTCCATGTTTACATTAGGGTTCACCCCTGGTGCTGTGCGTTTTATGAGTTTTGACCAATGTGTGATGGCATGCCCATCATACCATCATACAGACTCATCGCCCTGCTCTGAAACCCTGCGCTCCGCCCACCCAGCCCTCCCTCCCCCCTGACTCCTGGCAACCACTGACCGTTTTACCGTCCCCATAATTTTGCCTTTTCCAGAACATTGCGTAGTTAGAATCATATAGTATGTAGCCTTTTCAGGCTGTCTTCTTTCCCTGAGTAATATGCATTTAAGTTTCTTCCATGTCTCTTTTTATGGCTTGATAGCTCATTTGTTTTTTAGTGGGGAATAATATTTCATTGTATAAATGTAGCACAGTTTATTCCTTCATGTGCTGAAGAACATCTTGGTTGCTTTCAAGTTTTAGCAATTATGAATAAGCCTGCTATAAACATGCATGTGCAGGGTTTTGTGTGATCATAACTTTTCAACTCCTTTGGGTAAATACAAGGTAAATAACATGATTGTTGGATCATATGGTAAGAGTGTGTTTGGTTGTGCCATTTTGCATTCTCACCAGCAATCAAAGAGCATTCCTGTTGCTCTACATCCTCATCAGCACTTGGTGCTCTGTGTCTTAGATTTTGCCCATCCTAATAGGTGTGTAATTGTATCTCATTATTGCTACAATCTTTAACTTTTTAAGAAACTGTAAAACTACCTTCCAGAGTGGCTGTATCATTTTGTACTTCCCCAAACAATGTATGAGAGCTGCAGTTGCTCACATCCTTGCCAGTACTTGGTATGTTTATTCCTTTTTAGCTTCAGAAACACACTTTCTTATCAGCTTTTGAACACTTCATTAAGAAACAGAGTCCAGGCATGGCCTAGCTGAGTCCTCTGCTTAGGCCTCAGCTCGGCTGTGATCAAGGCACATGAGCTTTGACCAGAGAAGAATCCACTTCCAAGCTCACTCGCCTTGTCGGCGGAATTTAGTTCCCTGCAGTTGCCGGACTGGAGGCTTCAGTTTTTGTTGGCTGTTGGCCAGAGGCCACCTCGGTCCCTGGAGACGCCCTTTGTTTCCTGCCATGTGGGGTTACCCAAAGTGACCACTTGCCTCCTCAAAGCCAGCAATGGAGAGCGACTCCAGCAAGACTGATGTGGAACCTGACACGTGTAGTCACGGCCATCTGGTCACCTTTGTGGCATTCAGTTGGTTAGAAGCAAGTCACAGGTTCGTCCCACACCCCAGGAGGGGATGGCACAAGGGCATGACCCTAGGAGGGGTGTGGAGATTCTGGTGGTCACTTAAAGAGTCTGCCCACCACAAACATGAAGCTGGGAAAACCGGTAATATAGCAGCAAAACTAAAACAAATACGTAGAATTTTCAAATGTAAAGGATATAGAAATTATTCCGGAAATAAAAGAAATCTTCAAAAAGTATTATGAGCATCTTCAGAGACATAAAAATCACTACATTCATAAAACAAAAACAGCATGACACAAAAGAGAAGTCATCAAAAAACAAGAAAGCACATGTGGAAAATATGGAAAATATTAATCTAATAGTTGAAATGCTATTCCAATAATTAAATTATAGATAAGGACAGGAAAACTTCCCAGAAAATAAGGGTTCATCAATTTAATTTTTTCCAACATATTTAAAATTAATAAGATAATTCATAGAATATATATATAGGACTTGAAAGTTATGAGGATAAATTCCTGAAGAAACGAGGTGAGATTAATTGCCCTTGACGATTAGAACTGGGTGGGGATGAGGGAGGGAGAAGCTGCTTTATGATATATTTTAATAGTAGATATATTTCTTGAATGTGTGATTATATTGCTTTAACTTTTAAAAGAAATAAGCCCATTTTTATCCAACAGTGGTGCTGAGGCTATAACCAGAAAATAAACAACAAACCTAAGAGAACTCACAGTAAAGCATTACCTCGGCAAGTATAACATGGTCCCCAGCCCTGCAGTTCAGACCCTTGGCCTTTGAGTGGATACATCTGTAGCAGTAGACTCACATTAATCAATGCAACAGAGACTGATGTATAAATCATAACTCTAACTACAACTAATAGTGAAGTATGTAATCACCAAAGGATTGTATGCTTTTTTCTCTATAGAACCTAGGAAGCCAAACCATAATCAGAAAATTGCACGTTGGATCTGGACTCAAAACAAGGGAATTAGTTGGGTGAATGGAATGTTCAGGATCTTCTATGGGAGAGTGTTGTCTGGAGTATAGCAGGAATATTTACAGTCCTTGCCCAGCCAATGTTTCTGTGCCCCTCCTTTCACTCTGCTTTCATGACTGATAAACCTGCCCCCTCATTCACACACCTAATCAATTAAGACATTACATCATTCAGGTCATTGTCCGGTCAAGCTTTCCTGGAAGCTATTCTGTGTAGTTAAGGAAGGTTTGTACCTCTTTGCCCTGATCAGCTATGTCTGTATTATAAGGTCTAACTCTCAGAGGGCAATCTTAGTTTTCCTATTTCCAAGTGCTTGAGAAATTGTTCAACTATATTTCCAAAGTGCCCAAACAGATAGTAATAGACCATTGACTAAAATAACCCTATTTCAATTATCCATGTGTAAGCCAAATTAAAGAGTGATATTTCAAAATAAACTTGTGGAGACCTGCTTTAAGTTCTTCTGTTTTCTTATCTCTAAAATAGAGGCTTTTATTTTGTAGTTATCTGATAGTGATTATTGAGTATTTTTAAAGCACTCCTTCTTCTTAAGAAGAAAGCTCACAAAGAACTATGAACTCAGTTCCCTGTAAAATAAACAGAAAGGCCAGGCATGGTGGCACTTGTCTGTAATTCCAGCTATATGGGAAGATCACCTAAGCCCAGGAGTTCAAGATTAGCTTGGACAACATAGTGAGATCCCATCTCAGTCAATTAATCAATCCATCAATAGAAGAAATAAATTAGCATCTCAGCTGCTACCTCTTCAAATATTGCTTCTGTCCATTCTCTTTCTCCTCTGCTTCTGAGACTCTAGTCCATTCACTGTATCCTCTCTGTCTAGTACCCTCTTGTCTTTTTCATCTTTTATCTCTGCTTGCTTCAATCTGGATATTTCTTCTGGCCTATCTTCCAGTTTATTAATTCTCTCTTCAGCTGTTTCTATTTCATGGTAACACACACTCCTAGTGTTCTTAATCTGTTATTTCATTTTCAGTTCTAGAATTTCTATTTTTTTCCCAAAGCTACTATCATTTTTTAAAATGTTTCTATTTTCTACTGAAACTTTAAATCTTATTTTTTATCCTTGAACACTATAAGCATAATTACTTTAGAGACTGTGTTTTATAATTCTTTTATTTAGAGCCCTTGTGTTTCTTTTCTTTTTACTATAATAGTTCTAATTTATGTTGGTGTATCTCCTTGTGCTTCTGGTTATCTTCTGGCATTTTATCAAAAATGCCAAACATTGTATTTGAGAGATTACTTAGAAATAATTCAAGGCCTGGAAGAATGTTACCTTTCCTCAGAGATGATTTTCTTTGATTTCAGCCAAGTGCCTGACGATACCATCAACCTGGGATCACAGTAATGCAATTTTAGTGGTGGATACTTTTAGGGCCATTCATGTGACTTGAAGCTGAGTCATCATCCACGTGAGGGCTGGTTTGCTTTTTGTTCTCCCTTACTCCCAGGGTTTGACCCACTGGGCTCCCAACTCAAAGTTTCAGGGAGTTACAAAGGCCTTAACCTCAGCAGGACTGGGACCTCTGCACTTGGCCTCATGCCTCACAAGGTGGCCAAGCTGTTACTCAGCATCCCGGCCCCCCTCCCTGCACCAGCAGTTACCCCCAGGACAAAGGCAGCCCCTGCTGGCCGTTCTTCTTGAGCTTCCATCTTCTTCTAGATCTTCACCTGTACAGTTTTACCACCTTGTCCAGGCTCCAGTTCTTTTAAACAGATTTAAAAAACATTTTATTCAGCTTTATAGCATTTTTCATTGGGGTTGTTGGTCCAAATTATCTATTCAGTGCAAATAACCAGAAGTGGAAATCACTTAGAACTCTGATAAATGAAGACTAGTTATCACATGGTCTTTTTTCATTAACATATTCCTCCAAGACTCAGGCAAATAGTGCTCCATGTTTTACATATTTATATGTCAGTTTACAATCCATAACCATTCACTGTAACAAACTCAAAGGCCAAAGCGTTAATTATGACTCGCATGGCAACAGTCACGCCTTTGTGTTCCCTGCCATCAATGCACGGCTGTTGTCCGTGACCCGCACATCTCCGAGGGGAAGTGGGGCTGTTAATTCCAAACAAGAAAACACCGAGACAGATGGCTGGATCTGAATAAGCAGTTGTGCCTGCTCAGGCGGAAGGCGGCTCCGACTTTTAAGAGAGGGATTTTAATGCAAACATACCCACGCCCACCTCTGCTTTGGATGTGGAGGTTGTCGGGCACAGTGGGGGCCTTTGGCTCTTCCTACGCACAGTCAGCCCTCAC
The DNA here is from genome assembly GCA_028533085.1 of Varecia variegata. Lineage (NCBI taxonomy): Eukaryota > Metazoa > Chordata > Mammalia > Primates > Lemuridae > Varecia > Varecia variegata. Next base: position 2,723,257 of record CM052436.1, on the reverse strand, counting down.
CAGAGGCGGGGAGGCAGAGGGGCTTGCAGTGCCTGAATCTGACGCCCAGCGCCGGCTCAGGCACGGCCTCTCTCGTCTCTCTTTTCTCTGCCCACGCGAAACCCAGGCTGCTCCATTCCCCCAGCTGTCCTTCCCCAGCCACTGGCGGGACGAATCCATGATGTGCACGGTTAAAGTGGGTCACCACTTGGAGCTGAGATCTGGGGTGGCGTCTGGGCTGTCGGAATAAATGCTCTGAAGTGGGGGATTTGCATTTCAGGCGGGGGTCTGTTTCTGTGAGGTCAGGACAGCTGTGACTGTGAGGTCAGACGAAGCTATGAGGGACTCCTGCATTCAGTAGGAATTCATTTTATCATCTGGAAGGTCTGGGGCCCTGACAGGGACATATAAAAGGAACATGGGATTCCCGTTAAGTTCAGGGGTCCTTAGAGCTAGCTCCAAAGCAAAGCAAACTCTAGTCAGACAGGCTGAGTGTGCGTGGAGATCCCAGGCTTCCACCAGAAGGTGCGGGAATTAGTTAATGAGTCTCTTTCCCGGGGACCCCGGCTAACGACCTGCCCCTTGCTTAACCTCTGGGATCCAGGACGTGGCGCCACCACGGAGGGTCTTAGGGGGAGACCAGCGCAGCCAGCCGCGGGGGGAGGGGCGGCGCTGGGCGAAGGCGGGGGCGTGGGGCGGTGGGTGAGAATGAGGATTTTAAGTAGTTTTCCCCTGTGCTAAGAAATAACACCTGTTTTAAGAGCAATTATAAAGACAAGAAGAGCTTTTTCAGTTCTTCTTTACTCTTAGTCCTCTGCCTGGTGTTTGCTGAACACCACACCTTGTGAAGATGAGCTGGAAGGTTCCAAGGAGGAATTTTGACATTACCCTAAAAGCTCCCACAGAGTGACTGAGCTGGAGGGTGCTGTGCCAAGACCTCAGCGACTGCGGCAGAGGGACGGTCAGAAAAGCGAAGGCTGGACAGAGGGTGTGACCAAGGGCATCACCGTGGCCTGGAGAGAGGTGGTCAGCCTGGACTCGCAGCACAAGATGGGTGGAGCGAGGACAGGGACCTGCGGGAAGGAGCATTCGGGTTGGGGGTTGATTGGCTGTGGGCACTGGGACAGAGGAGGAGGAGAAGGAGGAGGAGGAGAAGACTCGGCTGGTGCTGATGTCAGCTTGAGCAAGCAGATGCGTGGGGCTAGGAACGGGTTTGGGGAAATGCTGGGGGCGCTGCCCAGGAGAGAGTGGGAGGGGCAGCAGGCCTCAGGGAGATGCCAGTCCCGGGCAGGGACAGTGGCATTTCTGCCGACACAGAAGACCCCAGCAACCAGGCAGCCAGGCCACCGGGGAGAAGCAGGCTCGCTCTTCCCTCTCCCCTCTCTCTCCATCCCTCTCTCTCTCTCTGCCTCTCTCAATCTCTCCTCTCTCCCCCGGTCTCTCTGTCTTTCCATCTTTTTCTGTTTTTCTCAATCCTTCTCCTTCTCTCCCCATCTCTCTCCCTCCCTCTCTCTCTCTGTGTCTCTGTCTCTCTCAATCTCTCCTCTCTCTCCCTGTCTCTCTCTCTGTCTCTGTCTCTCTCTGTCTCTCCCTCTCTCTCCACCTACAGTGGTGACCACAACTAGGTCACATTGTGGAATTAGCACAAGTGACCAAACCACCAAAACAAGGAGACGCCGGCTGGAGCTGAGGGCGAGCCACCCATATGTACCTTCCGGGCAGGGGAGAGGGTGGCCTGGCACTGCGGGGACATGCCCGACTGCCCTGGGGAGGCCACACGGCTCTGCCTCTGTTTATCACTTATGTACCTTGCTCCCCAGGAGTTCAGAGGCTGGCAGACGTCTACCGCACAGAGAGAGAGCAGGGCTGGGAAGGGGACAGAGAGCGCAGAGAGAAAGCAGAGCTGGGAAGGGGACAGAGAGCACAGAGTGAAAGCAGGGCTGGGAAGGGGACAGACAGAGGACATGGGCATAGTCACATGGGGCCCACACTGCCTGGGGGCTTCCACCTGCCTTAGAGCTTCCTGCAGGATTGGAAGAGGGGGACGCAGCGATTCAGTGTCCCTGGGATAAAAGCTTCTGCTTCTTTGGCCAAACAGAGCATCTCCAGATGGCCTTGATTCCATCTGTGTCAGAGCTGTTTCTCCCTGACCCCTCCCAGGGCCTCGAATCTTGGTGTCCCTCACCCCCAAGAAGGTGGCACAGGCCTTGGTGGCACAGGGGACAGGGCTGGGCTGTCCTGGAGGAGGAGGGGCAGGAGGTAGGGCCTGGGGAGGTGGAGGGGCTGGTGAGGGCCTCACAGGAGGGCACAGGGTGGGCAGGGCCGTGGGACTGCCGGGTAGGGACAGCACCTGGGACCTCCAGCGGCTCAGCCCCACAAAGGCCGAGCCAGGCCGACCAAAGCAGGGTGGGCGTGCACACTTTGCAGATGGAGGGGTCCTGGTCGCCCCTGGGAGATGCCACAAAGGCACCGGCGGGGACCTCTCCAGCTCCCATCCACCCAGCCCACAGGGGACCAAGCGCAGAGCCGAGCTAATGTCGTCTAGAGAGGGAAGAACTGTGACATTCTCTCATGCCAGTGGCACCGCTCACACAGCTCCCATGGCTGGCCTTAGCAACACGCTCGGTGTCCTCTGCTGTGCCTGGAGGCTGAGCGCAGGGCCTGGCTGCCGTCTCCCAGCAACCACGGCGGGACAGAGGACCCGAGTCCCTGAGCCTCTCACAGCAATGTCTTTACGGGATATGCCAAGCGGAGAACGTGCCCGTCTCCCTGGGAGATGTGAGGGGGAAGCACTCTGGGCAGCTGCCAGCCTGTGTCCCCACCAGGAGGGGAGGTGTCCCCTGCAGGTGCACATGGTCAGGAGGGCGGGACAGGACCCACCCACAGAAGGACTGGTGCAAAGGGGACCAGGAGAGCCACCGACGTGTGTGCGGGGACCGGAGCTACAGGCCAGGAGCCGTCCTCGCCTGCCCACCCCTGCCCTTCACCCCCAGCAGCAGCTTCAGGGTCATCGCAGCTCCGCGTTGCAGCAATCTTCTTTTAGGAAGGGGGTGTGATTCCCACCTGGGACCCAGCAGCTGCGACCTGGGGCACAGTCAGGGACGCCTGCTCCTGAGCCAGGAAGCTGCTCAGGCAACAGGAGTCTGTGGGGGGGACTCTGGCCGCAGGCAGGTCCCGGCTGGAGGAAAAACAAGGCATGTGCCCCCCTGTGAGCGGGGAGTTGGGGGCTGAGATGGGTGAGAACCTCATCTTCCTCCTCCAGTGCGAGTGGGGACTGTCCCAGAGCCTCCCTTGTGGCCTGGGAGCTCCCGGGACAGCTCTTGGCTGCCACCAGGACTGTGTCAATATTTGCTGTTTTTTATCCTGTGCTGTTTTCAAACCTTAGGCATGCACTGAGATGAAGGGATAAAAGGTGGTCAGGGAAGTCGGACCCAGAACGGTGCTGCTAGGCGGGCGCTGGGTGTCCGCACTGACTGGGGCTAGATGGACACATGGAGCCCAAGCTAAAGAAGCCATCGCTCCGCACGGCTAAGCAGGTCACTAGGGCTTGTGGGCCGCTGCTGGGAGAGGGGGCTCACAGACCCTCAGGCCCTCGTCCCACACCCGAAGATGCCCTCCTGTGACACCCTCGACCCTTTGAGGTTAAAATCCTATTAACAGTCCCTGAAAAGTCAGAGAGTTTAGCAATAAAACCTCATAATTTTTGCAAGACACAAAGAAATCATGGCCTGATGGCATGTGCCAGCTCCCTCATCGCACTGAATTTACTGCTTTGTAAACACACACCTCACCCCTGTGGAGAGATGTTCATGTCCTCACTCACCCACCAAGGAAGACCCTATTAGCTGCCAGTGCAATACCCATTCCCCCACATCATAACACACAGAACCAATTATGTCCAAGCAGGTAACATGCCCAGTAAAAATGTTTCACCTTTGTAGTCTCCCATAAAACTAGGGGAGGCCACGTGACACTTCTGACAAATAAGGCACATACAGAAATCTTCTAGGTCTTCTGGGAATACCTTTGCTTCCCTGAAACAGGTACCACCTTCTTTCTCCCATTTGTTTTCTTCCTCTTTGAATCACAGAAACAAAGCCTGGAGCTGCAGCAGCCATTCTGTGATCATGAGGCAATGATCTGGAAAATGAAAGCCAACATTCAGGATGGCAAGGCAGGGAGATAGAGACAGCAAGGGTCCCTCATGGCACGGTTGAGCCACTGATCCAACCCTGTGAGGCCATGTGACTTTTTACTACATGAGACAAAAACATTATTAAGCCCAGATTAGTCACAGCTTGTGTTATTTGTAGGTGAATGCTCATAGATTGTACCAAATTTTATATGGAAGGCTTTATAATGTGATTAAAGCAGACCTGGGTTGAAGTTAGTGGGACTTTTTGGCCATCACTGGTCATTGTTGCTGACAGCAGGAGATGGCTGCTAGGGCTTCACTGGTCCCAGAGCCCACGTGGTGGCTGCATGAAGTGCGATGCTCGTGGAGCTCTGCGGGGTCCACTGATGAGCTCAGCAACAGAGGCAGAATCCCTGCCTCTCTGGACCTCAGCTTTTGTTCGATTTCCTTTGGCTTTTACTGTAGATCTGGCTCTCTGCCAGATTTAACCCTCTCTCCTCCCAGCTCAGGGGAAAGACAGAGGGAGGAGGAGAGGGGAGGAGGAGAGAGAGCGAGTTCACTGGAAGTCCTTTTCCCACTCCGCTAAGACACCTGAGTACTGTTTGGGGTGGTGGGGAGGGTTTCCATGTAACAGAACTATTTTGATCAGAGAAGTGTTTTGTTTTTCTTCCTGCTTCACAAGAACGCACACCAAGTGTATCTGGCATCGGTATGGGCTCAGTCACCCTGAACCCAAATATTGACATTCCAGGTGAGTGAGTGCCGCTCGCGGGTCTGCTGGGTCGGCTCAGGGGCCAGCGTGCACACCGCAAAGAGCGCCGGGCCCAGACTGAGAAGGCGTGGGGCTCCTGAGGACAGAGCTCTTGGCCCTGCTCGGCGGAGCCCCCTGAAAAATCCGGGGGATTCTGTCCCCCGGGCCTCGCTCTGCAAACACTCAGCCTCTGGCCAGCCCTCCCCCCGCTGCATTCCAGACGGAGCAGCAGGTCGCGCCAGCACTGGCCGTGTGGACACCTTGACTGCCCTTGTCGCCTGTCTGTGGGGCGGAGGGCCGGGGCTGGCATCTCCCTGACAGCAGACCCAGGCTGCCGTGTCCTGCCCCGGTCTAGCTCGGCCACCTGACCGCACACTCAGGGCGCTCAGAGCCCTGCTGGCGATTCTGTTCTCTGGCTCCAGGTACAGTGCCTGCATACAGTAAGGGCTCAATGTTTGTTTCATTGAGCTATTTCTCTACTATTTGAAGAAAGGACATACCTTTGGCTTTGAAGACAAGGGCTCCTTCTTGCTCTTGAAACCCGAACAGACAACTGGTGATGCTTTTAGGCATCTGGGTTTAGCTGGAGGCTGCCAGACCATTCCCGTCGCACGGGGTCTGCGTGCAGTCTCGTGTTCACAGAGGGCACGTTTTGGGCAAAGTACTAAAGACGACAGGCACACACAGCACACAAACCACACACACACACAAACCACACACACAACACATCAACACATACCACATACACCACACGCCGGACATGCCTACGCTCCACCACACACAGACAATCCACCACACACACACACACAAATGTCCTGGACAGGCCACACTTCACCAAGACTAAGACGCCATCCACGGGAGGATGCCCTATTATTTTATGCACTCCAAGAAAGACGCCAGCCGCCAACTGAACCACGACACACCATGGTTTGGAAGATGTGTTTTCATTTTGGAGATGCTGAAATGCGGCCTTGAGTCAGCAAATATGCTCAGTCATTCGCCTGGCGTTGATGTTGATGTCATGCTGGAGAGACCAAATTCATACCCCTGAGCTGAATTTGAAAACCAAGACAATCCCCAAACACGAGCTGCACAGTTGGCCGAGGTGGCACGTGGTGTAGGAACGCAGGGAGAGGAGACGTCGGCTGCTGCTATGGGAAACCAGGGAAGGTTTTAAAAACAGGTGCCAGTACTGGAGCCCTGAGGGTGACACTCTGGATGAAAGGACAGCACGGAGACGGCACCATGGGGAGCAGCTGGGCGGGGTGCGGAGAGGGAGCCGTAGCGGGGGGCCCAGGCAGGGGCCACGATGCTGGGGGGTCGCTCACCTGTACAGGACACCTGGCAGGTGCATGGCCCTTCACGCACATCTTCCCGCCCTGCAACAGCCCTGAAGGTGAGTCGGGTCCCCAGAGGCAGAGCCGGGACAGGATTCCTGGGCTAGTGGTACCGTCGGGAAGTGCTTCCGAGGAAACTGGTGAGGGCACAGCAAACAGGACAGGGAAGACACCAAGCAAAGGTGACTTCGAGCCACATCCCAGCCTCGGCCTCATCCCACGGGGGCACTGGAGTTGAGTCACGCCTGGGAGTAAGGAAGTGGGAGCACTGCCCCCGGGGTGGGATGGGTGTGAAATCCCAGGCACTTCGCACTCCTGGGGACGCCAGGCCAGTGGCTCCCACGGCCGTGGGTGAGGGCTGTGACGGCACTGCCACGCAGGTCCGGAGAGGGACCCCAGAGCAGCTGCATGTAGGCGACAGGGTCCACCCCACCGAGTGACAGCGTCCTTCGCCGACGGGGTATCTGAAACCCACGGAGAGTGATTGACGTCCCTAAGGCGACACCAGAAACAGGCTCTCTGACTGAATGAGGAAGCACTTCATGCATCGATCCATTCGGTAAATGATTACCTATTTCCTTTTTCACTCTTTGTTGCATCCAACTTCTAAGAAAAGGATTTGCTTGCATAGTCAAGAAACCTGATTTAAAATGGGAAAGACAGACATCAACGAGCCATAGATTTCCTCAACCTACCTTTTGTTCGCTCTGTTCTACATTTATTTATATATATGTATCTAAAGCATGATAAAATAACATTATAAGGAAAGTACAAGGCACAAAAAAAAACAAGTTGGGAAAAATATTTACAGCTTATACCACAGAAAATGTACCAGATCCCTAATATCTAAGAGCTGCCAAAGACCAAGGCAAAAAGGCAAAAACCAGCAAGACAAGATTTAAATGGGCAGGAGATGTGAACAGCAGAGCACAGAAACATGTCCAAACTCACTTCTGCTGAGAGAAAGGCCAATTTTTGAAAAGGATAGCAAGATGCTATTTCCCACCTATATCAGGTTGACAAAAAGCTAAAAGTCTGATGACACATTTGATTGAAAAAACCGCACAAAGTATGCATTCTCCTGTGCTGCTTGTGGGAAGGAAAAATGGTAAAACCAATAGGGAGGGAATTTGATAGCATCTACCAAAATGACATGTTGACCCAGTGTCTTGACCTGTTTCTGTCACTGCAAAGGAATACTTGAGCCTGGGTGATTTATAAAGAAAAGAGGTTTATCTGGCTCGTGGCTCTGCAGGCTATACAAGAAGCATCTGCTTCCAGTTAGGGCTTTAGGGAGCTTCCACTCCTGGCAGAAGGGGACAGGGACCCGGCGTGAGCTGACATCACATGGCGAGAGAGGAGGTAAGAGAGAGAGAGAGAAAAGGGTTTGCCGGGCTCTTTTCAACAAACAGCTCTCATGGAACTAAGAGCGAGATCCCACTCGCTCCAGCGAGAAGGGCACCAAGCCGTTCATGAGGGGTCTGCCCTCGCCATCCAAACACCCCCACCAGGCCATACTCCCAACATTAGGGATCAAATTTCAACGTGGGACTTGGTGGGGCCAAACAAGCCCTATCTAAACCACAGCACCCAGTGATAAATAATACATAATAAAATAAACTCTCAGAATTCGCCCCAAAGACACATTGGCAAAATTATTCCATGATATCTGCTAACGATACCGCTCCTTGCATCACTATGGGTAAGAGCAAAATACCGGGGGAAATTGTCCATCAGCAGGAGACGGCTGGATGACTGCAGCTGTGAGAAGGAATGAGGACGGTCTGCATATACTGCTATAGAATAGGCCCAGATGTATGGGCAGGTGACAAATAAGGGGTACAGGTTAGCGTGTGTAATATGCTACCTTCTGTGCAAGAAAGGGAATGATTAAAACACACACATGCATACACATATGTGGGGTTGCATGGAAAAACAATGGAAGGATAAATCAAAACTTAATGATAACTGCTACCCATGGGGGAAGAAGGAAGCAGGTGACGGGGCTGGGATGGGAGCCAGACCTCGGCGAGGGGACCTTACAGAGAGTCATTAGAACACAGAATCCCTGGGGGAAGGTGAACGCAGCCAGCCAGGTTGCTGGCGGTGCTGCACGGAGCCGGCCCGAGCTGACTTGGACTAGCTTGCGAGAGTTGATTATTATAGATTCAGGAATTTTGCACGCTGGCTGTTAAACCTTTGGTAACTTTATATTGGATATGATGAACGTATTCCCATGTGAGATCCAGGAACTGGGCGAGGGATCAGGACTTTCTATTGGGGTGATTGCCCAATCATCCCCCCGCCCCCGATTTCTTTCTTTCTTTTTTTTTTTGTACAGAATTTTAATGGTATGCAATGTGCTAGCAAGAAAAGGGTGGCGATTTGTAGTGTTTGCTGATTTCCTTGGTGTAAATGCTCTCATCCCAGGAGGAAGAATCCTGAAACCAAGACAAGTATGCAAAGTAACGATCCCTACGGTATTTACTTGTGTAACGACACACCAAGGAAGGGGAGCACCCCAACCCCTCACAGACTGTTGAACATAGGGTGTAAGCTGAGATCGATACCTGAAGGCCTGAAACATTGTTACGGGGTCCCTGTCACAGGGAGGCCAGGTTGCGAGTGGAGCCCTGGCTACCTCCAGCTCCGAGTGGGTGCACTGGACCCACAGACCAACCTGGTGGCCATCACCTATGTCCCTGAATGTGTATTTGGAGTGGACATCCTCAGTAGTTAGCACCATGCCCACCTTCACTATCAGGCTTTGGAGAAGGTGCTGTCATGTGGGGAAGGGGGAGTGGATCCTCTGAAACTGCTGCCCCGCCCCAGCCCCAAGTCAAGATGGTGACTTAAAAACAGCATTGCAACCTGGGGCAAATGGCAGAAGTTAGTGCCCCCCTAAAAACCTAAAGGACATAGGAAGTGGTCCCCAAATGTCTCCATTTAATTTACCAGTCTGGCCTCTGCCAAAACCAGACAGATCCTGCAGATGACAGGGGACTGCCGCAAACTCAGCCAAGTGGTAGCCACATGTGCCACGTGTGCTATGTCACTAGAGTGGCTTAACCCAGCATTCAGGACACGGTCAGCAACCACGGGCTTGGCAGATGCATTCTTGTCCATCCTGTCATAGAAGAAGGTCATAAAGAGTTCACATTCATACCAAACGACAAAGGTATGCATGCATGGCTCTGTCCCATCCTCTGACATAACGTAGTCAGAGGAGACCTAAACCACCAGGACATCTTGCAGAACATCACATGGGTCCACTTTATCAATGATGTCATGAGGTTCAGTTCTAATGAGCAAGAAGTTACCAGTATGCTAGAGGTCCTGATACGTTACCTGCACCCCAGAATGTTGGAGATAAACCCTACAAAGAAGTTCAGGAACCTGCCACCAGGGTAAAATTGTTAGGGGTCCAGTATTCCAGGGCCATGCTGGGACATCCCCTCCCAAGTAAAGGGTAAATCCCTGCACCTTGTATCTCCCACCGTGAAGAAGGCAGCACAGTGCCCGGCAGACATCTTCGTATCCTAGAGGTAGCAGGTATTCCACCTCTGGGACGCACGTGGGAGGTGGTGCACATCTGCCGGCTCTGAGTGAAGCGTAAGTAAGCAAGAACCCCGGGCAGGTCCAGCGTCCAGAGTTAAGTGGTCTCTGCCGGGCCAGTGGACCCTGTGGCACTGGGAGTATCCATGGAGGGAAAGGATGCCATGTCGAGTTTGTGGCAAACTCCAGGGAAAGGATCGTAACTCAGGACCCTGGGATTCTGGAGCGATGCCATGCCTCCCGCAGAGGGAGAACGTGCCTTTTGAAACACAGCTCCTCATGCTTCCAGGGCCCTGGCAGAAATGGGGCATCTGCACTCAGGACACTGAGTGACCTTACGATCCACCAACTTGTAAGGCTGGACAGGCCCAGTGGCAACTGTTGTGAACTGAACACGAGCAAGGCCAGGAACTGAACACAAGCGAGTTGCATGAACAGGCGCCTG
>CM052436.1:2686023-2712555 GCA_028533085.1 Varecia variegata | reverse complement strand
TCCCAGCTACTCGGGAGGCTGAGGCAGGAGGATCGCTTGAGCCCAGGAGTTTGAGGTTGCTGTGAGCTAGGCTGACACCAAGGCACTCCAGCCCAGGCAACAGAGTGAGACTCTGTTTCAGACAAAAAAAAAAAAAAAGTAATGCAGAAAAATATTTAATAAGGAAAAATGTTCACAGTATCTAAAAAAATTATTATAGCACTATCCCAATTGTGTACAAAGTTATTTAGAGTTTGTTAAAGCTTAATTATAAACAAAACCAAAAACAGATTCAGTGTTAAGAAATTAATCATAAAATTTTTTAGAAAACAAAAAGGTTGAATTCACGTTCACCTAACTAACTGCCCGTGGCTCCCAGTGGGGACAGCCTGGCTCAGATGCCAGCGGCGCTGGACCTAGCGCTTTGCCCAGGTACACGGGGAACGAGCTCTCCTGGCCACACGCGACGTAGCATTTTAAAGCTCCTGATTATAGAATTGACAAGAGGCTATTTTCATCACCCAGCGCTTGGAGGATGGACGGTATTTGACGTGGAGTCCAGAACTCCGGATCCCATCTCCACGCGGTCGTCCGTTGTCCACTGGACCTTGAGTAGGTGACTCGCCCGCTCTCCACTCGGTTTGATAAAATGAGGTGACAGGAGCCCTCCAGCCTCGCAGGCCTCAGGAGGGTGAGCGCTGAAAGGTGAGCGAAGGAAACTTTCTCCTGCAGGCCTGGCGGGATCCGGTTTCCACCTCCAGGGACATGGCGGGTCTCCGCTGTCTCCTCGCCTGTCCTTACCAGGCTGTCTGACACCTGTCGTCACGGGGAGGCCAAGCAGGGACGGCTGGCCCACGCCTGCGTGTCTGCCGCGCCGACTGACTCGGTCACGCACCCAGCCGGCTCCAGCTCAGCTTCCCATGAGCGGGTGTCTGCGGCTCTCTCCTGTGTCTCTGCCTCCTCCACAGGGCACAAGGGCGCCGGGGAGCCCGGGACAGAGGTGGGGTGAAGGACGGTACCTTTCTTTGGGGTGGTTGTTCATCTGCACACACGCATCTCCATGGTGCGGGCAAAACACAAACGCACTCTTCCTCCATTCTGTTTCCCTACGAGCGGCCACCAAGGCACACACCCGCAGGGTCTGCAGCTCAGACGGGCCCTGTGCTTAGTCTACAGCTCTGCTGTCTGTCTTGACATCCTTCATATTAATACTTTTTGAGGCCGGGCGCAGTGGCTCATGCCTGTAATCCTAGCACTCTGGGAGGCCGAGGCAGGAGGATCGCTCGAGGTCAGGAGTTCGAGACCAGCCTGAGCAAGAGTGAGACCCCGTCTCTACTAAAAATAGAAAGAAATTAGCTTGACAACTGAAAATATATATAGAAAAAATTAGCCGGGCATGGTGGCGCATGCCTGTAGTCCCAGCTACTCGGGAGGCTGAGGCAGTAGGATTGCTTGAGCCCAGGAGTCAGAGGTTGCTGTGAGCTAGGCTGACGCCATGGCACTCTAGCCTGGGCAACAGAGTGAGACTCTGTCTCAAAAAAAAAAAAAAAAAAAATACTTTTTGAACAAGGAATGCCGAGTTTTCGTCTTGCACTGGGCTCTGCAAATTCTGTAGTTGGTCCTGCCTGGCACCCTCCTTCAGCCCCGTTCCCTGCACATCCCAGACTTTGTCATGGACTCTGTGAGGCTGAGACTGGTTGCCAGGAAATATTAATAACTTTGGTGTTAATATTTGCAGAGAAGCTAGTAGAGGAACCGGTCTGTGGCACATAGAGGGTGTTCCCTCCTCGTCCCTCTGTAATTCCCTCCACATTCCCGGAAGGGACAGGTTGTGGTATCTGCCTTGCGAGAAGCAAAGGACAGTGAAGGAGAAACTTCTCTCTGGTCTTCCAAAGCACCCCCTTCGTGGACAGCTGGCCGCATTTCTGAAATGCAGCCAGCGGTGAAGAGAGATTGTTCCATGTTTGTCTCCAGATACTGCACAACAATATCACATTTGTCTCCTCTCCCTCCCTGAGCTCTGTCTGGTTTGCAGCCAAGGGATGGAGGTGGAGGGGAAGGCTGTGCCTGGTGGCCCCGCTGGCTTGGGTCCTGGGCAGGGGTCTGTGCAAGCTCTGCCCACAGGTACCGTCCCCTCCTCCGCCAGGGAGAAGGTCGTCCTGGCTGCAGCTGCTGCTGGGAGTGGCTCATTTTCTCAACACAGTCATTGAAGGTCACTCTCAGTAGTTCAAATTTGAGAAACAGGAGTGGGCACATATCTTATTAGTTTCTAAAACAGTAATTCTAGAAGCAAAGTGAAAAGGAATTTTTATCACACTTTCTCATTATTCCCTAACGGACCCAAATGCAAAGCTCAAATTTATAAATGGTGAAAGCCTTAAAATCAAATCTGGTGATCTTCGTAGACCTAGAGCGCTCTTTCTTCAGGGATAAAGAAAGAGAGGGCAGACCAGAGAGGTGGCATAAGTTGCCCCCAAATCACAAAACCAACCAACAGCAGCCAGGGCAAGAATCTATTTCTTCCAGATCTTGAGCCAGGATGGAAGGTGACAGAGCCCAACTCAAGCCAGGGAGCAAAGGTTCCAACAAGACACGGCAGGAGGTCCCACCAGGGGTCCCGGAGACTCTGTGGGGGTGATTCCCAGCTGGAGGAGATCCTTAATGGGGGATCAGCGTCCACCAGAGCTCAGAGAGGGGCAGGAGAAGGCCAGGAACAGGGACATCTGTATTTGATGTGAGGCGTCAGCACCTATTAGTACATTGGGTGGGGGTTGCATTTTATTTAAAAGGATTTAAAAAAAAATAGTTTTATTGAGCTACAATTCACGTGCCATTCAATTCACTCATTTGGAGTGTACAATTCAGTGATTTTTAGTGTATTCAGAGTTGGGTAACCATTGCCACAGCCAATTTTAGAACACATTCATCACCTCAAAAACATGCCCTGCACCCCCTAGCTGTCACCTCCCAACGCCCCCAGTCCTTCCCTTGGTGCTGGGAGCCACTGCTCTACTCTCTCTCCCTGGGAATCAGCCTATTCCGGGCAGTCCATGCAGATAGAATCGCGCAGCCTGTGGCTCTGGGTCTGGCTCCTCCACTCGGCACAATGTCTCAAGGTCTGTCGTGCTGTGGCGTGCGTGCGCACGTCGCTCCTGCCGTGGCTGAACAGTGCTCCACCGTGTCACTGTTCCATTGCTGCACGCGTCCCATGGGCAGCCGCTCTGTTTCTCCCAAGGCCCAGCAGGATCCCAGGGAAGCCTTTCCCCACCGGCCTTTTGAACGGTGTGTCACCTCTGCTGCGCTGGAGTGGCCCTGCTGCCGGACTCCAGGGCTCTGCCCGTGACTCGCCCGCTGGGTCTCACTGGAGGCTCCACCTGACGTCTTCCTCTAGCTCAGGCACCTCTAGTAACAGGGAATCTGCACGTCATATGGCCTAGGCCACATGACAGGTGCAACAGGACTGCTCGTGCCTCGGCCCAACCTGCTGCAGCCCACGTCCCTGCGCCGGCCCGCTCACCGCCAGCAGCCTTCCCGCCGGTCTGACACCCGGGTCAGTCGTGTTCCAAAGGCGCGGAACACGCTGCCTCCAAAACCCCAAAGGCCTACCAAGTATTACGCTGTCTCCTTAATGGCGGGGGTACAAGGTGCAACAGCTTGTGCTTTGCTTTGGAGGACACGTGCTGGCATGTCCCAGACCACTCGAAAAGAGTCACCAGTGTGCAGGCTTCTCCCCTCCCCTTTGGAATGCCTGTGTCTGGCCAAGGCGACCCGAGTACCATACTTGTCACTTCGTGCTCTTCAGGGCTGATCAACGTAGTGTTAACACAGCGGACGCTGTGACGTTCCGAGAAGGTCCGATGGTCTGGGTCACTGCCAGCCACATTGTAACAGGGCAGGAGAATTAACAGGGCCCTGGGGCAAGACCGTGCATGCGTATCCTTGTCCATCCTGCGTGACTGCAATCCGCTCCTGATCCTCCTTTCGGTGGGTACTGAAGCCACATGGCTCCACCCGCAAAGCTTTAGAGGATGCAGGGGAGGTGGCTGTCACCATGTTCCCTAATTCACCAGTCTGGCCTTTGCCAAAGCACAGAGGGCTGCGAACATGACAGTAGCCTCCTCCAGTTGCAGTCGTGCTGGAGGTGCTGTCTTTGCTGGAGGTCAGCCTCACCTCTGATCTGACATCTCTAACCTCTGCCATTCCCCGAGTTGTGATATTATTTTGGTACCTTAAAAGCAGTAGGTGAGGTCGAGCTCGGTGGCTCACGCCTGTAATCCTACCACTCTGCCACTCTGGGAGGCTGAGGCAGGAGGATCATTTGAGTTCAGGAGTGTGAGACCAGCCTGAGCAAGAGCAAGACCCCGTCTCTACTAAAAATAGAAAAAATTAATTGGGCGTGATGTCACATGCCTGTAGTCCCAGCTACTCTGCAGGCTGAAGCAGGAGGATTGCTTGAGCCTAGGAGTTTGAGGTTGCTGTGAGCTAGGCTGACACCACAGCACTGTACTCAGGACAATGGAGTGAGACTCTGTCTCAAAAAAAAAGCAGCAGTAGGGGATAGTTTCAAAGTTCCCACTTGACCCTCCCTGCTACACTCGCTCTACTCCACAGGTCAAGGAATCAGTGGGATGGTTCTACCCACAGTTCGGTGTATCCATTTTAATTTTACATTCCGGGACCTGAGTAATGACCACAGGATGGGTCTGAGGACCCAGTGGACCTACCGTGTGAGATGAGCCTGGGGCTGGAAAGTTCCGTGCATTACTTGACCCGCACAGCCTGACCCTAACAGGGGCCATGAAGCCACCATGGCTCTCCAGATGTCAGGATATGCTCAGACCCTAAACCCAGTAGCCCTTAAAATATCTGGCTAATCTCCTTTTCCCAGTGCGTCACCTGAACACACCTCCAGGGAGGCCTGCTTGTCATCGCGTGGCTGGCAGGGTTCTCGTGGGACGTGTCCCTCCTTCAGGCCACAGGGTCTTGCAAGGTCTGGAAACTGGATGAAGGACTGTGACTTTCCATTGGGTTGGCCGACAGTTGCTCATTCTTGGTATCTTTTGACTTTAAATATTACGTAATAGTAATATTAACTGCTTATCAGTCACGTTTCAACCAGAGACACAGAGTCCGTAGGAGACAACGGTGAGAGATTCGTTGCAAGGAACTGGCACGTGTGGCGGAGGGGCCGGCTGGGCAGGCGGGAAGGGCTGCTGGAGCTCTGGGCCCGGCTGGGCAGGCGTCCCCGGCGGAATCTCTCCTTCAGGGAAGCCCCATGTCTACGCTTCAGCCTCTCAGCGGATGGAACGAGGCCCACTCAGTTCATCCAAGACAGTGTCCCTCAGGGTAAACTGACTATGGACTTCTGTCACATGTATGCAATGCCATCACAGCCACATCTAGATTGGTGTCTGAGCCGATAACTGGGGGCACAGTCTGAGTCGCACCTGCCGTCTCTGTCCCCCAGGAGCACCGCGTTCTCCTGGCCGTCTCTCCCGGTCGCTGCAGGCCGGGTTCTCGGGCTGCCCCCGCCGTGCCGGGCAGGACTGCATCCGACTTGCGGCTGACGGGGAGGGTGAGCAGCCCCTGCCAGCCTGAGATCCCATCGTCCCTATTGCCGCTCGGGAGCTGGTTCTGTAACGTCTGCCATCCTTGAGAGAACAGTTTCCACTCAGATTCTTGGTGGGGTTGGTGTCCCCACCAGTGACATGTCCCCTGGGCCTCCTGAGGATCAGAGTCAGCGTACGGATTTTCTAGCACTCTCCAGCAGACCCTCCCAGCATGCGCCCCCCTCCAGACCACTGCCCGCCATGGCGGTTTGACCACCCTCCTTCACCCACTGCAGACCACCGGCGCGCCCAGGCTGCTACGGCCCGTCCTGATGGTGCATGAACTGTCTCCCAGGCTCCTCCTACGGTGTCGGATCCTGTGTCGCAGTGAGAGTCTCCATAGCAACGAATTCTCCCTCATCCGGCTGTATTTTCTGTTGGTGGGGAGGCAAAGCATTTTCCTCCACCCTCCTGGGTTTAGCGAATGGGGCTTGTGAATTGAACTGGTGAAAGACGGATCAGCAAAAGGCAGAATGTATTTACATGTCAGCACCCGCAGAGAGCTCCGTGACAAGTGACTCAAAGGGGGTTGGGATTTGGAGCTCATGTGCTGCCTTGGTCCACCCAGGCCGCTAGAACAGAACACCTTAGTGGGGTAACTTACAAACAGCGGGCACTTACTGCTCACGGTTCTGGAGGGTGGGGAGGCCAAGATCAAGGCGCCAGTTGGGCCAATGTCTGCCGAGGGCTCCTTCTCGGCTTCCAAGATGGCACTTTCTCACTGTGTCCTCACATGGTGGCAGGGACAAGGCAGCTCCCTGCAACCTCTTTTTTAAGGACGCTAGTCCCACTCATGAGGGTCCAGCAGTCAGGAGGGCCTCTCGGAAGAGGTGACATTGGATCTGAGATCCAAAGGGTGAGAGTGAGCTTCGGGAGGGGCCTCCCAGGCCCAGGAAAGAGCCCAGACGGTGACATCGTCTGGTGTTCCAGCCCCTGTTCACGTAGCTCCATCAACAAATCACTTCACCACGCTCTAACCTTTGTGGTGCATTTCCTCCTGCATAGGTGACTGAGCGATTGCTATTTGGACGACCGGGTTTATGGGATTAAACAGACTCTTCGGGGCGGGCACAGATTGTGATAGGAACTTACCTGGGACAAGTCCTCTCACCTGTGGCCCCGTCTCCCCGTGTGCAGATGATATGGGGCTGGAGAGGTAGCCTCACACTGCTCTGCAGCTCCTGTGACTTCCAGGAGTCCCTGAAGGCTCGGGCAGGGCCGGGGTGGCCAGGGGAGCATGTGGGGCCCTTTCTGCCCATTCGGCATCTTCAGAGTCCTCTGAAGGGAGAGAGAGCCCTGCGGAAAGCAGGCAAACAGTCAAAGCTGCTGGCCCCATGCTCTTTCTGCCCCTACATGGCCTCTGAGACTACTGGGGTGGCGGCTGCTGCGTAGACAGGGGCTGCCGTCGGCCGGGCTGAGCTGCACCACTGGCGGAAGCCTGTGCCCCAAGTTGTCCCTGTTTTTTGCATGGAGCCTTCGGAATCCTTGTCAGTCTCCTGGAGAGGTTCCCTCCCTGCCCTTCCTTGGTTCCAGGAGCACGGGGAGCTGCCAGGCCACATGGTTCCTTCCAGACTGGTGTGTGAACAGCTGGGGGCACCTGCTCTGCTGCCTGTTGGAAGTCGGCAAGCAGCCGTGGTGGCCTGGGTGTCCCGGCAGCAGGCTGGCCCTGCCCGTGAGTGGGCGTCCAACCCCCTCTGGGGTGGGGGAGCCCACTGCCCTCACTGCACAGCTTCCCAGACAGTCAAGGATGGGGCTCTGGGGCCAGCGGTTGTGTGTTTACAATGTCACTGACATCTCGGGAGCAGTTACCAGATCAGCCCATTCCCCTGAGCAGAAGAGCCAGTTACCCCCAAGTCCCAGGGGTCCGAGCTTCCGCTGGAACAGCCCACCTTCACAGGAGGCTGGGGAGGAGGGAGCAGGGTCCTCCGTGCCCCGGTGGGAGGAGCTGCCCGCAGACTGAGCACTGCCAAGGGCTGGTGCTCCCATGCGCACTGCATTCCTGAGCCCCCTAGAAAGACCCATCTCACACGTGGAGATGCTGATGTTCAGTGAGGCCAAGGGACCAGCCCCTCTGCAGCAGGGGTGGAGATCTACAGACACAGACACTTTGCTTTTCCCTGGGTGCTCCATGGCCTCCCAGGGGACACCCATGGACAACTAGGCTCCCAAGCCAGCCTGAGTCCGGAAGCAGCGATGGAGACAACAGGGCAGACCAGGGACAGGGAGCCCCCTCCTCACAGACCCCGGCAGGGCATCTCTGCGAGGGGCTCCTGCCCACTGGGGCGGTATCTGGGAGTCAGAGGGGAGGGGTGCTCTCAGCTGCCACCGTCCCCTGCGGCTCCTGCGTGGGCTGGCCCAGCACCCCAGCGAGGAGGATCTGATAAGGCTATAATAGCCCCTTCCCCGTCCTCTCCCCAGGGCGCTACAAGGATGACCTCACCCTACAGTACCCAGGAGCCAAAGAAACGAAGGTGCGGCCTCTGTTCTGGAAGGGGAAGGTGGCTCAGAGGGGACCCCTGTGAATGAAGGGCAGGACCACGAGACTCCCTGGGCACAGCCACCCCACCTGGCCTTGACTGTTGATTGACAGACAAGCATTCGTTGGACACCTTCTGTGTGAAACTCTCTTTGCTTGGGGACAGTTGAATCAGACGGGGTGCAGCTCACAGAGCTTTGTTTCAGGGCATTGCTATTGCTTTTCTGTAAAGAGCGATGCTCAGTGAGTATGTCTGGCCAGAGCAGGTCCCGGGCAAAGGCGAGGGGTAGAGAGGAGGGTTACAGCCCTGGTGGGGTCAGGCAGCGGCCTGGGGGCAGGAGGGACCCATCAGGAAGGAGCCCCGGGTGGGGGGACAGAGATGGCGTTGTTATAAAGCAGGGCTCCTGACCTTTTCTGTGTCAAGGATGCTGCTCAGATTTATGTTTTAAAATAACATGTAGGATCCTAAGGTACATCAGTGATGCTAAAATACATTTATCATAATTTAAAAAGTGAAGCTAGATGTAATAGCATCTGAGCGGCTCCACGAGCACATTTCATTGCACGACTGGGCACGGGGTCTCGTAACCACCTCGTGGGCAAGAGCATCATTTCCAGGCAGCGGCAACACCTGAGATGCAATGTGAACATTTCTGCGACTTCAGCTTCTGCAACCGCCAACACTACCGCGGGTTGCTGTTTGCATTCAAAAATAGGAGAAAATTCAAACTTCATTTAGAGGTTAGTAAAAATAAGATGTAATTTTTTTCTCCTGATTTTTTTTTCCTCAAGTAAAGATCATCTGCAGAGACTCTGCCAAGGTTGGGGCAGGAGGAGCCCTGAGAGGACCCAGAGCCTGAAGCTGAGTGTCGGGGTGGGGGGGGGGGGGGCCGGGGCAGGCGCAGCCCCAACAGAAGCACAGGTGGTGAGATGGAAGTGAGGAGGCTCCTGAGACCCTTTAGCGCCCTCCCCACTGTCCCAGTGGGGACCCAGGACCCAGATGACCAGCTGGGGACCCGGACTCCCAGTCCCGTACTAGCTGGGAGCCAGCCCACTGGGGCAGACCCCTGGGCGAATGATCCCAGGACGCCCAGAGCAGTGGACCAGCCAGCAGGTGTTTTTGACAGATAAACGTTCTCAGCCAAAGCCCCTCCCACCCCTTCCTGCCCCCACCCACCCGCATGCACGGCGCCCCCCCCCCCCGCAGGGGCAGGGCACATGGAGCACAGCTCGGGGCCACATGTGCTGAGGACGCCCAGAGCCACTCCATCTTGGGAACATTTTCACCTGGCTTCAGAAAACCACTTCTCCCTGGAGGTGTGCTCCACTGCTTCAGGGCTCTGGCACTTATCATCTGGGCTCCCACCTAAAAGAAAGTGCCCGGGGCAAGGTGGGGCCAGCCTGGCGCCCCCACCCCTGGAGTCTCTGCCCTGTGTCACTGGGTCCTCGCACCCACCAACCCCGCCCGATGCTGCCCCTAACACCACGTCCCCCGCACAGCACCCCACACTCCCCCCACACACAGGGGGACGCTGGGTCTCCGGGGCCCCCCTTCAGTGCAGGGGCGAGCCCTGAGCCCCCACAGCAATTGTCCCTCCCCTAGCCCTGCAGGTCCCCAGACTCCAGGCTGCAGATCTACCCTCACCCGGCTTGTCTGAGCACAGGCTCCTGCCTGTCTGGTCTTGCTGGGAAACGGGATGACGCTTACCCCACAAGGAAGGTGTGGATTAATGACTTGCTGTTGCCAAGCGCCCATGTGGGTCTGCTGAGCCGGGGAGGAGGGACAGCTTCCTGGGAATTGGCCTGGCACGTGGGACAGTGGCCCCCGGACACTGCGGGCCGGCAGGAGCCAGCGCCCTGGGTGCTCCCCACCCCGCGGCCACTGCAGCTGCCAGCTCCGAGAGTGCTCCCGTCGCTCTGACTTTGGGGAAGCTGCCCTTGGAGGACAAGGGAGCCCTCCAGGGGGGGCTCTGGCCTGTCGTTAATGAAAACCACACACGACTGGCAGGGTGGGGACCCCCAGGACTGCAGAGACTGACGAGACCCCGCACTGGCCCTCGCAGGTGCCTCAGGTGCCTCTCAAATGGAAGGAAACAGCTTCTGTGGAAGAGAAGGAGGTCGCCTAGATGGAGGCCTCCCCTCACCCTGCCCCGCCAAGCGTGAACACAGCTCGTCCCTGCGGGAGTGTCCTGGGGCTGCAGTGACAACAGCCACAGACTGGCGGCTTCAGCCACAGAAATCTATTTTCCCACATCCTGGGGGCTGGAAGTCCAAGACCAAGGTGTGGCGGGGCTGGTTCCCCTGGGGCCTCTCCCCTTGCCTTGCGGACGGCGTGTCCTCCCTGTGTCCTCCCTGTGTGTCTGTGTCCTCAGCTCCTCTTCGCACAAGGACACCAGTGTGGTTGGGTTAGGGCCGCCCTAACAGCCTCATTTTACCCCAATTGCCTCTGTAAAGGCCCATGTCCAAATGCAGGGACAGTCTCAGGTGCTGGGGGCAGGGCTGCAGCTTATGGATTTGGGGGGGCACAGGGGGGTCTCAATTCAGTCCAGAGCAGCCCCCAATATCGCTCCACACTCCTCCTTCCCCCTGGGGAGAGGCCCCTCTGCAGCCTCAGCAACACCATCAAGTCCTGCTGGGCCGGAAGCTGGAGGAAGCTGGAAGCCAGGTGCCTGTGTCCAGAGAGGAACCAGGTAGGACACTTGCCCCCAGAGCCCTCTGCTGTGGCTCCGACACGCCTCTGTCCATCCTGGGAATGTTTGTCCAGCACATGCCATGTGCCAGCCCTGTGCCAGGTGCTGGGCCCTAGCAGGAAAGGACCCGCAGCTTCCATTCCCAGCTCTCGAGATTGGCCCGTGAATTCTGGGAGTTGCATCTTATATTAATACCTCCCAGAGCCCCCCACCCACGGTCGGCATGTGGGGTGTGTCCAGCTGGCTCCTGTGGGCTGGTGGTCAGCGCAGGAGGCAGGTGAGTCCCCAGCACCAAGAAGAGGCGAGTCATTAAGGCTGGGGAGCGGGCTGGGTGCGGGCAGCGGCAGCGGCAGGGAACACAGCCCGTGTTGTGTGCTAGGGCCCTGGTCCCCAGCCATGACTCCTGCGCTTCTCAGACCAGGTGCACGGCAGCCACCGGGAACTGCTGGAAGCCAGCAGGCCCTGCCCACCCAGGGTTCGCTGGAGGGTCCACCTCGCCACGCTGAGCGCTCATACCCGGGTCCCTGTGCGGAGATGAGTGTTTTATTGTAATGACAGCTTGGGTTTATAGAGGGCCCATCTCCGAGAAACGCTCAGTTCTCATGCCAGATCCTTTCGAGGTTTGGAGAGGAGGCAGGGAGGGATTAATTGGCTATTAGCACTGAGGAAACTGAGGCACGGGCAGGTTTGAAGACTTGCCCAGGGCATAGAGAGGCACAGAGCACCTAAGAAAATGCCTCCACAGTGGGGATGGAACCTCATTTCCATGGCCAGCCCAGGGGGGTCCGGGCCCCCCAGGAGTGAGGTCATGCAGGTGGCGTTATGGCCAGTCCCCAAGTGTTCTGTTGTCTTCTCTCTGATCGGGGCCTGGCAGAGTCTAATTATATGTTCTTAAAGGCAGCCGACAGCACCAGGGTATTTAACAAACTTGAGAACGAGAGCGCGTGCACAACCTTGGGCTCACAAAGACGAAATAGGATGGCAGTAAAAGCGTCAACGAGCCCCTGGCAGAAAACCCTCTCTCTGCAACCGAGCGAGCCATCCGGGCCTCCTGCGGCCGCTGTCTAGAGGACGTGAGCAGCCACTGTGGAGCCCGAGCTGGAGAGGAAACAGCTCTCCCAGGGTAGGGTGTCCCCCAAGGCAGGCAGAGCGCTGGGCGACGGGCCCCCCGTGGAGGAGAGACACGGCTTCCAGCAAACAGACCCGGGCCAGATGATCCAACAAACGGGAATGTTGGTGCCAAGGACTCCAGAAGGGAATGACACATGCAGAGCCCTCGGCGCCCTAACCCTGGCACAGAACCAGCCTTCCGGGAGGGCTCGGTTTACCCTAAGGCTCATGAGGACTCCCTGACACACAGAAAAACTGAGGCTGGGACAGAATGGCTCCAACCAGCCCGCTTCTCTCTGTCTCTCTCTCTCTCTCACAACCCAACACACCACACACACCACACACACATCACACATACCACACACACTACACACACACATAAGCACACATACCACACACACTACACACACACCACACACACATAAACATGCACACCACACACCACATACACACCCCAACATACCACGCATGCCACATACACACACACCCCACACACACATCCCACACGCTCACACCACACATCACACACATGCCTTCTGGGCCTCAGTTTCCCAGCCGTCACGGCGGGGTCTGGGCCCTGGCGGGAGCCATGCACGCACACCCACACCTGCTCTGAGCAGCCAGAGCTCCTGGAGGGGACATGGACAATGGGCTGGGCCAGCTCCGAGCAAAAAGCAAGGACACTCCCAGGAGAGGGCGGGAGGGCCAGCGGGGAGGGGCTTCATTGGCCAAAGACGGGACAAAGTGGCATCAAAGGAAGAAGAGACACCTGACTACAGAGTACCGTGAGGTCAGAACCACCACCTGCCAAAGCCCACCTCGATGGGCACCCAAGGACGTGAGTAGAATGCTGATGTCTTACTCTAAAAATCAACAATTTAAAGGAAAAATGAAAAATATACCACATTTCTGTACAAACTTGCCTTCGGAGTTGAAATATAGCCCTAGTTGCGATGGGTGAGTCCTTCCTCACGGGGAATTCAAGCTGACCAATGTCGAAGGAAAGACAGAATTAGAAAACTCCATTTTGCAAAGTAATCGAGACTCAGTGAGCCTGAGTGGGGGACGTCGCTGGGTGACGGCTGACGAGAGGGAGGTCTCACCGCGTGGTGCTCGGTGCTGACCTGGCATCTCCACTGCGAGACCCCCGCCCTGGGCTCTGCCTCTGCTGCAGTCTCTTCGCCAGCGAGCAGGAAGCACACGCGCGAGCCACGTTCCCGCTTTGGCCCGGTAAGTCTGAAAGAGGACAGCAATGAGCTGTTGCTCTTTTTTCTGTAACTAAAACTTCCCTTTCAAGAACAACATGAAGAACTCCCGATAAAACAAAACGCTCCCAGACAACTGGCGAGGGGCAGGGAGCCCCTCTCAGTCTCGGTGGGTTTGGTGGGAGGAGCGCTGTGGCCCAGTGGCTGCACCCACCAGGGCTGCTGTGGTCCCAGCCGGGACCAGAAAGACACAGCAAGCTCAGAGGCCACCAGCGGGCAAGGTCAGCGGGAACAGCCAGAAATGACTGGGTGCTGGGAGATTTGTGCAGGACACGGAGGCTGAGCAGCGCCAGGGACTGTGTACAGAGAGCTGTCCGACCACTGCAGCACGATGGGTCCGTTATATTCTTTATGGTGTTGCTCTATGTATATGTCATCGTTTGGCAATGCAATCTCATATTTGTAATAAACGCTTTGGGCCATGATGAGCTAAAAAAATTAAATGAAAGTGCATGATAACTTTAAAAAGTAAGGTGTTGGATTTCTGTTTCTCAAGAAAGTTGATTCTGAATGTCTAACTGGCACACAATGTTTGTGGAAATTTATTATCTACTTTAAATGCAGTGATGTCACCAATCACGTGAAGAGCAGAAGATACAGATGCGCTAAAGAAACATCGCCGTCTACCTCTAAAGCTAGTGATTGTTTGAAGACTGCCGAGGGATCACAACTGAACCCGTGCAGCCGTGCTTTGTGCCCGGCTGTTACTCTGTGAAGCGTGATGTTTCGTTTAGATCAAATGTCAACTCTAATTAATTTCATTCCTTTTCAAGTTTTCTTTGGCTTTTACAAGATGAAGTGATAGCTGTTATTATGTTACCTCCATGAGCAGAAGAATTTCACAAACAGCAGAATGATGCCAGTTTAATATGTGTGTTATCAGATGCTTGAAATGGAAAAGCCAATTAAGTTAATTTGAAAAATGACTTAATTTTTATTCAAATCATTAAATAAAAGCAAAGCTTTCAACCATTCATTCTGTTGAAGATGTACCATTTGCTGTTTCCAATGTAAGATGTAAATTCAGTTAAATATTCAATATTGTTGATAGCATTGTTTTGTGGCAATAATACAATAGAAATGTGTCACCTGGCATCAGGGCAAAAATGTGCTGTTATTAAATTAAGTAGGAGGCAGAAGTACGGTTGGAACTGTTTGTAGTGAACAAATAATTCATAAGTGAGTCTTAAGCTGCAATATGCCTCTAATTAAGATAAAAGTTGCAGATATCAAAACTTACAAATATTTTTTACATATATTGAACTCCAAAATTTCTGTAATGACTCTAATAGAGATAACAAGAAATAATTAATCAGGGTGATAGATGCTTTCTCCCTTTGCCGTCCATCACCAGGCAGATTTTAGAAATACATGGCCTTGGAAAAAGGAGTTTGTAAATCCATCCAAATGACTTAGAAATGGTATTAGATCTGTGTGTGTGAGAGTGTGTGTGTGTGTGTGTGTGTGTGTGTGTAATTGAGAGTCTTCTAGATTTGGGTTGCATTTTGTTCCAAATCAGTTGGAAATCTTTAGTCAAACTATTCAACAAATAGATAACTAAAAAATTTTTTTGAAACTTTTAGCAAATTACTGCAATTATTTTTAAAAAGATGCAAACAGAAAGACTATTTAAATCTATTGCCGCAAAAGAAAGAGAGGAACCAAACAAATTGCATGACGCCTGCCCAAATAGGGTAGGAAAATAACTTTGGAATTCTAAAATCGCTTCTTGGAATATCTCAATTTGTGGAACCAATTTTTGATAGTGCTTGTATTTTAATTGCATATATTATGTTATACATCAGAATAAAATACAATCGAAAAGGCCTATGATTTGGGGCACATAAATTTGACAAAACATTCAAAAGAATCAGGCCGGGCGGGGTGGCTCACACCTGTAATCCTAGCACTCTGGGAGGTAGAGGTGGGAGGATCACTCAAGGTTGGGAGTTCAAGACCAGCCTGAGCAAGAGCGAGACCCCATCTCTACTAAAAATAGAAAGAAATTAGCCAAACAACTGAAAATATATGTAGAAAAAATTAGCCAGGCATGGTGGCGCATGCCTGTAGTCCCAGCTACTCGGGAGGCTGAGGCAGGAGGATCGCTTGAGCCCAGGAGTTTGAGGTTGCTGTGAGCTAGGCTGACGCCACGGCACTCTAGCCCGGGAAACAGAGCCAGACTCTGTCTCAAAAAAAAAAGAAAGAAAGAAAAGAATCATACATGAACGAAACCATATTTGAGATATTTTGCCTTATAAAGACATTTACAAAAGAGAGATTCCCTGGGTAGAAGCTGGAACATAGAACCTGTGAAAATATCTGGGTGAAATATCAACCTTTTCATTAGAAGAAAATTGAGAGTGTCTTCCACGTAGCACAACTGGTTCAGATCTTACCTGCATCGGCTGCTCACGCGTCTGATAACCTCAGGGTCTGCAGAGAAGACTCCACTTAACTCGTCAGCAAATTCAAATTATTAGCCACAAAATGTCTTCTTAAAGAAGATTCCAGGCAATTTTATGTAAGATTAAAAATAATAAGACAATTCTGAAAATAATGCAATCTTCAAATAAGGCTAAAAACTAATTAAAAATGTGAATATGTATCAAGGATAATTAGTCAGCTGTAGGTGCCTTTTAATATCCAGATAATCAAGACAAAGAAGGTATTTTTTTGCCTTAATGTAAACAAAAGTTAGTTTCACTTTTTAGAATGCATTTAATTTTTTTTCTGTAAATGCAATTTTCACTCTATTAGATATGAAAATTACATACCCCCATGGTATTTTCCTCTTGTCCTTACATGCCAAGATATTTTTTAGTGCAATTTATTTTTACCCAGCTTTACTGAGTTACAGTTTGTATCCAATAAAATCCACCCACTTTAAGTGTGCAGTTCGGTGAATTTGGCAACTTGTAACTGTCAAACTGTAACTGCCACCACCACAATCAAGAAACAGAAATTTCTATCTCCCTAAAAAGTTCTCTTTTGTCCCTCTTCTGAGCCCAGCCCCTAATTGCTACATATCTGGAAAGCATTTCATTTTTAAAAAAGTTTTAAACAACTTTATTGAGGTATCATTGCCATATAATAATCTGTACATATTTAAAGTATACGATGTGACATGTTTTGACAGATGTACACATCCTGAAAGCTTCACCGCGGTCAAGATAGTGAACATATTTGTCCTTCTATTGTATGGACACGCCACAATTTGCTTACCCACCTCACCTGCTGATGGACGTTTGCATTGTTTTCATTTTGGGCTATTACAAATAAAGCTGCTATGGACATTTATGCAAAAGTCTTGGCCAGGCGCAGTGGCTCACGCCTGTAATCCCAGCACTCTGGGAGGCCGAGGCAGGAAGATTGCTTGAGGTCAGGAGTTCGAGACTAGCCTGAGCAAGAGCGAGACCCCCGTCTCTACAAGAAATAGAAAAATTAGCTGGCATGGTGGTGAGCGCCTGTAGTCCCAGCTATTCAGGAGGCTGAGCCAGGAGGATCACTGGAACCCAGGAGTTTGAAGTTGCTGCGAGCTAGGCTGATGCCACTACACTCTAGCTGTGGCGACAAAGTGAGACTCTGTCCAAAAATAAAACAAAAAACAAGAAAAGTCTTCACTTGGGCACATGCTTTCATTTCTCCTGGATAAATACCTAGGAGACGAAAAACAGAGTCATGTGTTGGTTTTATGTTTGGTTTGCAAGAAACTGTCAGATGGTTTTCCAAAGTGGTTGCACCATTGACATTCCTAACACAGTGTAGCAGAGTTCCAGTTACTGTACACCTGACCAATGCTTGGTACGGCATCTGTCACGGCAGTCACCCTAACCTGG
Organism: Varecia variegata; assembly: GCA_028533085.1. Taxonomy (NCBI): domain Eukaryota; kingdom Metazoa; phylum Chordata; class Mammalia; order Primates; family Lemuridae; genus Varecia; species Varecia variegata. Next base: position 2,695,590 of record CM052436.1, on the reverse strand, counting down.
GTGTAGTTATAGCGTTGTTGTCATGACGACTGATGCTGTTGAACCTTTTCTGTGTGTTTATTTACCATCCCTATACCTTCTTTGGTGAAGTATCTATTCAAATCATTTTCTCTTTTTTTTTAAGAAAATTAGGTTCTTTGTTTTCTTACAATTGAGTTTTGAGACATCTTTATAGATTCTGGGTACAAGCTGTTGATCAGACATGTGATTTGCAAGTATTTCTCCCAGTCTGTGTCTCGTCTTCTCATTGGCTTATCGATGTCTTTCAAAAAACAGAAAGCCTTCTTCATTTTGATGAAGTCCAATTTGCTAGTTTTCTTCTCGTACATGTCATGCTTTTGATGTTGTATCTAAGAAATCTTTGCCAAATCACTAAGAATTTCTCATATATCTTCTAGCTTTTGTATGGTTTTAGGTTTTGCATTTAGGCACATGACCCATTTTGAGTTAATTTTGTATATTTTCCAGTAGAACTGTACACATGTTGCTCTTTCTGGGTTCTCTATGCTGTCACTATTTGTCTATCTTGTCTGTCTTATTGGCCCTAAACGCCGCACTGTCTTTGTTATTGTAGCTTTATAGTACGCCTCAGCTGGGGAGCATAGGTCCTCCCATGGTTCTTGTTTTGATTTTTCTGGGTCCTTTGCATTTTTGTATGAATTTTAGTTTTGGCTTGTCAATTTCTACCCCCAAAAAAATCCTACTGAGATTTTGATTCCATTGAATGTATAGGCCAATTTGAATCAATTTAAATAACATTCTTTTGTAGATTTGTAAATATAAAATTAAACTGTCAATGTGTATTTAAAAATATGTGATTTTAATTCTTTTAACACAGCTCCCTTTAATTCTTGAAAAAAAGTCCTGATTTGGACATTAAATTTAATGCCCACTGGCTCTGAGTTTGAGGGGACCATGGAAGGACGAAGCAGTGGCTTCCTCAACCCACTGATCAAATGTAGCATTGGGAAAATTGAGACAGTGAGATGTTCTGTGTTCTTCACGTGACACAGCATGAAACAGACACTACCGCCTGTGAGGTATTGCCAGAAACTACCGCCTGTGAGATATTGCCAGAAACTTGAACCTGAATTTAATTAAGTGTTGAGCTAAATCCTATTCACAGGAACATGAGGGCAAGAGGAATAGGTTAAATGACATGGCAAGGAGGGAGACAGACAATTCCAGAATGTAGGGTATTTTACCGGGGGTCCCCCGCCCCATTCCTTCAAGTCAAGGGCATTTTTGTTTGTTTTAAGGGAGGAAAGAGACTCTCTCTAGATTTCAAGACTTAAGAGACCTTACAACCGAATGTAATGAGTCTTCCTCTCCATGGAAACTGAGCGCTGGGGCCAGAGTCCCACAGAGGCAGAGCGACAGGCGACCTCCAGCCGGCTGCACCCGGAAGGGTTGCTGGGGGGCTGCACACTGGGCGGGTTGTGCGTCAGTGGGTGGAAAGGCTGGAAGGTGAAGTTCACCTTTGGGGTGTCCCGGTCCTAGGAAAGAGTTCCTCCGAGAGAGGAGTCTGGAAACACATGCAGCGACTCTGACTTGGGACGGTCTGAACACCTGCCTAAGGAGATTTGGTCTTTCCGTAGCCAGATGGGGAAAGCAGATAATACGATGATTGAAGATTTCAAGTCCTCCACTCCAGGAGCAAGGCAGCCGTGCGGGTGAGCGATTTGCCCGAGGCCTCAGGACCAGGCTCTGCTCTCTGTCCTGTGTCCGCATCATCAACCAAGAGCACAGGCCTGCGGGGGGTGGGGGGTCACCCCCAGAACCCAGAGCCTGGGGAGGGGTTGTTCTCCAGAGGAAGATGAGGATTCTCATTTCCTGGTGACAAAACAACCAGTGTCTACCTTACCTTCTATAAAATGGGACACAGCTCCCGACTTAAAATAGCTATTTAAAAGATTAAGCAATTACATTTTTTAAAAACTCTAGTACAAGCCGGGCGCGGTGGCTCACGCCTGTAATCCTAGGACTCTGGGAGGCTGAGATGGGAGGATCGCTGCCTCTGCAGGGTAGATCCCTCATGGTAGATCCTCGTGGAGGAAACTGATCTTGAGACGGGGCTTAAGGATGAGAACTGTCACAGTGGCTGACACCTGCCCCAAAGCTTTGAGGACACTGAAGTCTAGAAGAAATCACGGACGAGCACTCCTCTGGGGAGCACCAAACGCATGATATGGACGCGCTCCTCATTGGCCTCCCCTGAGACCCGGTGCTTCTGCAGTTCTTGCCTTTTTCCTTTTCCCACTTTCTTCCAGGCTGGCGGTTGGTCAGCGGGAGGCCGCCGGCCCTGCTTCCAGATGGAGAATTCCAGCAGCCTGAGCAGTAAACGAGACAGGGCACCGCTAAGCTGGTATCCAGGGCAACAGAAGGTAATAGAACCCTGGCCAAGTGCTCGGCTCTGTTGGAATGTGAAGAAATAAAAACACATCAGGGCCGGGCGCGGTGGCTCACGCCTGTAATCCTAGCACTCTGGGAGGCCGAGGCGGGCGGATCGCTCGAGGTCAGAGTTCGAGACCAGCCAGCGAGACCCCGTCTCTACTAAAAATAGAAAGAAATTATCTGGCCAACTAAAATATATATAGAAAAAATTAGCGGGGCATGTTGGCACATGCCTGTAGTCCCAGCTACTCAGGAGGCTGAGGCAGGAGGATCGCTTAAGCCCAGGAGTTTGAGGTTGCTGTGAGCTAGGCTGACGCCACAGCACTCACTCTAGCCCGGGCAACAGAGTGAGACTCTGTCTCAAAAAAAAAAAAAAAGAAAAAAACACATCAGAAAAACAAGTCAGATCCCTGCCAATTACTGTCACTGTCGGGATGCACCGGGCTGCAAGTAACAGAACAGCCCAGGACAGTGCCTTAGACAAGTGGGGACTGTCTTCCTCCCAGCCCGAGAAGGCCGGAGCTGTGTCCCTGCGGGACCTTCCATGAGTCCTACGGTCAGAGCCAGCATCCCTGCAGTTCTTGCCCCTTCTCTCAAGGTCACAAAGTGGCTGTGCGAAGATGCAACTAGCCGCCTCTGTCAGCCTGAGATGCTGAGCGTTTAGCTTTCTGTCCTCCGGGGCAGCGGCAGCAGGGGGACAAATGTGCCACCCGACAGCCACTCTGAGCACCCAGGGGCCAGGCACACGGCTTCTGTAAGACGCGTGGTCCCGAGCCCGCCCAGGCCGCTGGGAGAGCCGGCACTTTCCTACGTTCCTGCCTCCCGCCTCCCGCCTCCCCCCTGCAGCATCACTCACACTCTGCCTGTTGAAACCTGCCCTGCTGTGAGCACTGCGTGTTTGCTTCCTCCCTGGATGTCTGCCAGTCGGAATTATTTATGAGCCTAATGCACACACCCGTGGAATTCTGACAAAGGCCACTGAAGGGAACAGCCTGTCTGTGACCCCAAAGCTCAGCATGGGGTGAAAAGGCCTTGGACAAGAGCCTGAGGCTCCGTGGGAGTGGGGGTGGGGAAAGAGGGAGGGGAGCAGGAAGGACTGCAGGCCACTTCCCAGGGCAGCCAGAGGGGCCAGAACAAACCCACTCCTGCCCCCCACCATTCTCCAGGTGCCTCGGGCAGACTGCAGTGACTGGGGCTGAGGACCAGGGCTACTGGGTGGAAGAACCAGGCCACGTGCCTCGGGGTCCCCAGCCCACAGCCCAAGGGACTCTGGAGGCAGGCAGACCTGGCAGGGTTTATGACCTGGCGATTCCTGGTGGGGACGAGGACCTTAACTGCTCCATGCCTCAGTTTCCCCACCTGACCAGTGGGCTTGCTGTGAGGATTCAGTGCAGCAATCCTGTGCAGTAGGTTGCTTGCAAAAACGGCCCCTCCCTGAGCCCACACCCCTTTGCAATGTGACTTTACAGGACTCTCACCAAAAGGTGGAGTCTGCTCCACACCCTGGAATCTGGGTGGGCCTGTGACCTGCGGTGGCCAATAGAATACCCTGCAAGTGACGCCATGCCCTTCCAAGCCTCCCAGCTTCTGCTGGTGGGAACGCAAAGGCAGGCCCAGAGGAGTTATGTAACGGCCGCTGGCGAGTGCAGAGGCCAGAGGGCTCTGCCTGCCCGACTGTCCAAGGCCAAAGGCCAACAGTGCACATCCCGCACAGCAGTGTCCCCGGGAGGGAAGTGGGCTCTTCAGAGATGTGCGGGGATGACGTCACGTTCTTGTCTGCCAGGCAGTGTGGTCTGTCGGGGACTGAATTCTGGGTTAGGGGAGCATCCTGTACCCACAGGTGACCTTGGGTGACTAAGTGGGGCCAGTGGCACCTTCCAGTGTGTCCCTTCAAGTTTGCCGGAATAGCCCAAACTTAAGCAGCACCCCAGGGATCCCCCTTTTCCTCCCACAGAAAGAGGCGTGGGGCCTGGGACGGCTGGAGTGCATCTAGGGCTGTTTGCTTGTTTGTTTTTAATTTACTTTTGCTCCATGCCTTTGAGGCATGTTGTCTTGGGGTCTCTTTGTAGCTGGTGGTCTGCACGTTCCTTTGGGACCCCTGTAACCACGTCTCAGTGTGCGAAGAGGAGGAAGGGAATGGGCTGGAAGTTTCACGCGTGATGGTGGAGTGGGCGTCACGCTCTCCGTCAGGAGGATGCAGCCGCCTCCCAGCCTTGAGCTTGTGCATCAGGGTTTGGGGCCAGCAGACAGTTGTGTTTAGTTCCTAAAATCAGCCAGCAGCCAACATACTGACGCAAACACAAAAGGTCTACGAACCTGCCATTGCTAATCTCCTGCTTGTCTTGAAATTTGGAAGAAGGAGCTGGGATAAAACGTAAGTAGGAGTGTTCACAGGCCTGCTCAGCGAGCCCTGAGGTCCCCGCTGGAAGCACCAATGTCTGTCTCACTGGATTTAGCCTCCGTTAGCCAGAGGCTCCCAAGGATCTTGGATTGCAGATACTTGGCGCTCTCTTGGCCCTGGATTCAGCAGCCTGCCCGTGCTTCTGGGCTGCAGAGTTCCTTTCAGGCCTCTAGTATTTGGCAGAAACACTCCACAACTGCCCGGAGACAAAAGATGCTTTTGCTTGAGGTCTCTGGCTCCAAGAAGGTGGGAAACCTGCCTTTGGTTTTTAGCACAGTCGTGTGTCTTAAGCACTTTCTTGTACAATGGCCAATACAGTGAGTAGGTGCTCAGCCAAGGTGGTAATTAATTGAAGAAACCCCTGGGCCAGAGTCAGAATCCCCAGGAGGGCTCCTTAAAGCACAGAGTGCTGAGCCCTGCCCAGACCCCGGAGGTCTGGAGGGGCCCTGGGATTCCCATTCCTCACAAAGTCTGGGCACTGCTGCTGCTGCTGCCAGGGACCCCACTTTGAGAACCATGGGCTTAGCAGACAAAGCCTGTCTCCAGTGCCAGATGGCTTGGCTCTGCAGGGCACCTCTGCTGCTGCTCCACCTCCCTCTGCCTCAGTTTCCTCATTGGTAAAACTGAGAGAGTTACAACACCCATGCCACATGGTAAATGCCACATAAACACTACCTAAAATGCAAGGAAGCACACAGGAGAGAGAACAGAAGTGAACTCCCATCGCCCTCGGTTTCCTCCCTGCCTTTCTGCCTCCCCACCTCTGCACTGAGCTAGAGTGAGGGGGATGGGAGCCCTGGCCCCGGCCTAGGACCCCATGGTGGGCAGCCAGCCCTGTCTCCGCAAGGTAAGCAGGTCTGAAGGTCAGATTTAGACTCCCAGTCCAGGGCTCCCATAGCCTGGACTGACAGAACCAGAAGAGCCGGTTCCTCTGGGTGCAGAACAGCACATGCTGGAGCCAGAAAGGCAGGGAAGAAACTGCAGGCATTTCCAGCATGCCCAGGGCCCCTGGGAGGAGGCTCCATGGTGGTCAGTTCATCTGTTTCCAGAAGGGTCTAGAATCCCACACCTGTACCCTCCCCACTGTCACAGCTTGTGCAGGGGACAGCCTGGGACGCCAGCCACCTGGGGCTCCTGAACCAGGCAGGGCCTTCCAGAAGTCTCTGCTCCCAGCCTGAGGGTCCAGGGCAAGGCTGGGCACCAACCCCCACAAGGGACACCTGCAGCCACTCCACTTACATGTGACTCCCCCGAAGAATTGGGGCCTTTCCTCATGTTCTTCTACCTGTAACACAGCCTGGGAGTGAGAACTCCCCGGTGCACCCCTCCCTTCACAGGCTCCTTCTCTCACAGTCCCAGCAGAGCAGCTGGAGACCCCCAGAACTGGGTCGGATCCCACAGCCCCCCCAGCATTGCTCAGTGCTCGCAGGACAGCCTTGGGCTCCTCGTAAGCTGGCCCGGGCCCTCGCGCCTCCTGTCACACCGCTGTCCCCTGGACTCCCACCACTGGGCTAGCAGGCGTCACACCTGTGACCTTCACACCTGATGCGTCCACCCTCATCCAAGAGGGCCCTTGTGCACCTGGGCTCCCAGGGAAGTGTCTTCTGGTGACTCTGCCGCACTCTTCTCTGGCTACCACGGTGTGCGGGGTCCAGAGCCCTTCACAGAACGACGCCCCTCTCACAGTTTAGAAATCACCTGCTTGCATGTCTGGGTCCCTCGTCAGACTCTGAGTTCCTTGGAGCAGGTTGGTCCCTCCACGATGAACCTTCTATTCCCCACTCGTGCAGGCCCAGAAACTGCAGCCCCTGCGATTTGAGCAACTCGCCCGCACAGCGCTCCAGGCCGTGGGCTCGGGGCCCCAGCTCCCGCCCACTTCTCCACGGAGCTGGGGCAGGTCGCTTCCCCTCTCGGTGCCTCTGGTTCCTTCTCTGCAGAATGGGCACATTCTCTGACCCAGAAGATCCAGAGGTGCCCGTTGCAGGCCTCACACCCGCACGGCACAAGCACCCCCAGACAATCTGCTTACCCAGAGTGATCCCCACACTGCCCTCCCCTCTAGCCAGGTGGGGCATCAGAAGGAAGCGGTGCACCTGTACTTGGGGAGCGAGAGGCCAGGGGTGGCTGGGCCACCCATTTCCAGAACAGCTGTCACACGAACGGCCCCACTGCCCAGCCAGCACTCTCTGCACCTGTTCTGAGACCGTCCTGCCTCCTGCCTTCTCACCTGCAGGCCCCCAGAGCTGCTCTCTCCTGCTGGAATGTTCTCTGGGTATGCCAACACCTCCTGCCTGGCACCTCCAGCCTCCCCAGAGGCAGAGCCGTCCAGCTCGTGTGAGGGGCCTGACCTTTGCCTGGACACGTGTGGGTTTGTAATTTGACCTCAGGTGACTTTATTCTCCATTTTTGTTCTCAGTGGCCAAGGGTCGGGGAGAGGTCCCCTCATTGTCACCCTCTTGCCCCCTGTGCTGTGTCAGAAGGCGTCTAATATTTGTTGGTGTTTTAAATTAAAAAAAAACCAGGTCCCTGGAGACAGGCAGTTAACACCTGGCTGCTCACGTAAGTTATCAAACAGCGCCCGTAAGTTATCAAACAGTGTCCCACGTCCACCGTGTGACCATGTCAACTTCACTCCTTTCCTTAAGGCTCCAGAACCAGACTTGGGGGCTAAGATCAAACAGTCCACAGACACACGCACCCCACAAACACATACACACATATGTGCGCACACACACACACACACACACACACATACACCTGTGCATACCCACCTGCACGCACACACCCCACAAACACACACGCACGTCACAGGCCCAAACAACATGCACACCAGGTTTTATCATTCTTGCTTCAGGTTTTCACAGAATGTAGACAATTTTTAGGCTGAAAAAAATCAGATTGAAGGTGACTTGCTGGTCTGTGAGTCTGTGTGGATGGGCGCAAGTGCACGTGTGGACACCTGTGCTCGGAACCCACAGAGAATGAAGACGGGAGAGGTGAGGGACTCCACCTCTGACCTTGAGGGCGAGACAGAACGATCCTCAGCGACAGCAGTGGCCCTGCAGGCTGTGTGTGCGCCCTCAACCCGACATTCCAGCAGGTGCGCATGCAGGACTCCACGCACACTGCAGTCATCCCTGACACTCCAGCACGTGCACACGCAGGACTCCACGCACACTGCGGTCATCCCCGACACTCCAGCACGTGCACACGCAGGACTCCACGCACACTGCGGTCATCCCCGACACTCCAGCAGGTGCGCACGCAGGACTCCACGTACACTGCAGTCATGTGGGTCGGCGTGAGCCCCCCCCAGCAGCAGGTTCTGGCCCGACTGTGCTCCCCCAGCATGCAGGGAGGAAACGGCTGAGGAAGCCTCCTCCCCCAGGCTGGGCGGGGGTCCCACGGCCTCTGTGTGGGGCAGAGGGGGCTGCAAGAGCGACGTTCACCTGGGCGCTGACCCTGCACCAGCCAGAAAGCCCGCAAGAGCCTGTGTGTTGCTGGCCGTGTTGATGTGGGTCGGTTTCCTCATCCTTAAAGCTGGGGCAAGACTGGCCACTCGATGGGTGCCGTGGACGCGTCCTGACTTTACCTATGGCGCAAGCCAGTGTGCGATGACCGGCAGCTGTCATTAGTTTGCAAAGGGGGGAAAACAGGTCACCCAAACGGGACTCAGGGAGCTCTGCGTAGACAAAGAACCACTTTGCTTAGGAACGTGCACCTTTGGAAAGGACCCCCTCCCCACCCCGGGACCCCGGATGTCGGCAGGTGGGAAGGGGGTTGTTTTGTCTCCTGCAGGGGGAGGGGCGGGAGGCGGGCGGGGCGGCAGGGCCACCCCGATAGGACATTCCTGGGCGGTGAGTCAGCCAGGGACGGGCAAACTGAACCTGCGCTGGGCCTGGGCCGTGGGCGTGTGAGTTTTCTTCTAACATAGCTGAGTAGGAACGAGGAAAATAAAAATCTCCCCTCCTGGATAACTCCTGACGACACTGTGAAAAGCGAAAGCATTCATGGGCAGAAAACCCGCACAGCACAGGAAGACACAAAATGAGGATCTCCCAGCCCCACCCCCACCAGATGTTTACCCAGATGTTTTCGGTTCCTGAGACGCTTCCCCGCTTCCCCGGGGGCAGGGAGGGTGAGCCCGACTTCCGCCCAGTGCCCCACTGTCCTGGACCGCAGGAGCGGCCTGCAGCTGCCGTAACCAAGCGCTGCAAACGGTTCTGGAGGCCAGCAGTCCTAAATGAGTCTTCAGGGGCGAAAACCACCATGCAGGCCCGGGTGGCTCCTCCCCAGCCCTGTCCCAGCTTCTGGGGGCTGCCCACTGGCATTCCGGGGCTTGTGGCCACATTGCTCCAGTCTTCACCGCTGTGGTCACACGGCCTCCTCTTCTGCAGTCACCTGTCCCTCTGCCTCCCTCACAGAAGGGCCCTGTGACTGCACTTAGGGTCCCCAGATAACTGCGGGTGACCTCCCATCTCAAGGTCCCTAACCCAGCCACGGCTGCAAAGTCCTTGTCCACACCAGGCCACATCCGCAGGTCCCGGGATTAGGATGAAGCTGTCTTTGGCCGTTATTCTGCCAAGCACAGGGAGCAGCCCCAAGTCCGCGGGGAAGAGGGCTGGCGGACGTGGCCCACCCAGCTGTGCATTCAGTTCTGACCCACTTTCTCCTTAGGAAGCCCTTGGCTTTTACCTAAGCTAGCACCTGTCCCCCCTCGTTCAGTGCCTGCCACCCTGCTGGGACCCCTGCTGTTCCCCCGTACTCACTGG
>CM052436.1:2646578-2685923 GCA_028533085.1 Varecia variegata | reverse complement strand
AACTTGCACACCCCCCAAACCAGCACACCCCCAAACCCACACATCTCCCCAAATCAGCACACCCCAAACCAGCACACCCCCAAATCCACACATCTCCCCAAACTTGCACACCCCCAAACCCACACATCTCCTCAAACTTGCACACCCCCAAACCAGCATACCCCCAAACCCACACACCTTCCCAAACTTGCACACCTCCCAAACCCACACATCTCCCCAACCAGCACATCCCCCAAACCAGCACACCCCCCAACCATCACACCCCCAAACCACAACACTCCGCTGGGCTGCCTCCTGCTTTGCTCAACCGCCAGGGTGACCTCGCCCACCTCTCGCCAACTGCTCCTGGATCTTCCAGTCTCCTGCACCTGGGACACCCCCACACAAGCCTGGCTTCCAGGGCCACTTGGGACCGGTGCAGTCCAGACAGTCAGGTACACAGTCCTGGGTGCACTGGTGTTCGGGCCCGGCCGGGTGGCAGTGATGGGGATGAAGGCAAACTCGAGTGCGGCTCTCAGGACAGGAAAGCTGCGGTGGGGGCCTGACATGGAGTCCAGCCTCTCCCCCATGAAGATAGGGGATCTTCATAACGAGATGCCCTCTCTACAGCTGTGGCCATCAGCTGGCCGGCACCGGGGACAGCTGTGACAGGTGCCCTGCTAGTGCAGAGCAGGGACTGGGGTTGACGTCTGGCTCCTGCCTCCTGGTCTGTAAGCTGCAGCTGGCAGGTGGGCCGTGTGGTGTGGGATTTAAAATGCCCACTGGTGTGCTGCCACTTTCCCTGCAGTCAAGCACCTCGCCTGCCCAGCAGCCAGGACTGCGTCCCGAAGGGGAAGGAAGGGACGAGTCTGATGCTATCAGCACTAGTGGATCATGGATGCCTGAGTCCTCGTGCTGGCACGTCATCTCAAGGGCCAAACCACGTACCCATTCTTGGGACAACATTGACGTTTTTCTCTTCCAAAGGAGCAGATCCCTTTGTTAGACATTCCTAGTGCCTAACGCAGTGCCTGATACATGGAGAAAGGAGGAAGGGAGGCAGGGAGGGAGGACAACAGCATTCTAAGTTTCAAGGAACCTGCAACTCATTGCTAGGGCCCGAGCCTGTGCGCCTCCTCAAATCCCTGTGTGGAAACCTCAGCACCAATGTGCTGATATTAGGAAGTGCCGCCTTTGGGAGGTGAGGAGGGGTTGCGGGAGGAGCCCTTGGGAATGAGATTAGTGCCCTGTTAGCGGAGTCCTCCCCTTCCACCCTGTGAGGACACAGGGACAAGGTGCCTCTACGAACCAGGAAGCCCTCATGGGACGCTGGACCTGCCGGTGCCTGGATCTTTGACTTCCAGACACCAGAAGGTGAGGAATAAATGCCTGTTGTTGATAAGCCCTCGTCCGTGGTATTCCATTACAGCAGCCTGAACAGACCGAGACACCCACAAAGGACATGATACATTGTGAAAATGAGATTGGAATTGAACATGGCCACAGGCTTGAGCCACCAATCTGGGCTTCATACCTGGCCGGCCGAGTCCTGTGTCTGCCTCCATCACCCGTCCTGCCTCTGCACAGGGTGCTCGCTCCCTGTCCACTCACTGGAGTTGGACGACTCCCACCCAGTGTCTGCACAAGTCGGGGGTCTCAGGGATTCATCTCACTGACACGTAGCCAAAGCCTCTTGGCTTCCTCGGGAATCGAATGCTGGGTCCACTAAGGCCCGGCAGCTCCCCAAGCCTGGCCGCAGCCCCCGGGGAAACCTCGTTCAATGCGTGGGTTTAGGTAGCCGCTGCCCCAGCACGAACCCGGGGAGTGTCTGTCATGTTTGAGACGAGTGTCAAAAGCCATCGTGCCACGTTGGCTGAGAATACGGCTTCTGGAGCCAGAAGTCCTGGTGCAAATTCTGCCTGGATCGTGTGTCCTTGGGCAACTTTCTCAACTATGTGAATCTCACTTTCCTCATCTGCAAAATGGGGGTAAGAGAAGCTACTCACCTAAGGGCTGTTACGAGGCTTGACCGGGCCAATGTCTGAAGACCAGGTGAGCGGGGCGCACCGGTGGTTTACCCCTCTGTGAGCCTCACCTGCTGCACTGCAGGCCCCTCTCAACACCTAGAGGCAAAGAGGTTCTGAATTTTGGGGTTTCAAAATGGAGCATGTCCTGAACAGTCCCGCCCCCCACAGCGGGGTCTGTCAATGTTTAGGGAAAGCTGTTAATGATTCTGCCACGGGGCACAGCGCCTGCCCCCTGGGCAGGATAATTAAATGATATTTTTATAGTCAGCTCAGGTTAAAAACTGCCACCAAATGAGTCACCAGGTCAGATTTTGCCAGGAAATAGAAAAAAATGTTTCTGTTTATTTTGGACTTCAGAACTGAGGACAGGAGGTTTTTATCTTGTCTTGAAAGCTCAGCAGCGGTCCGGGCCCGGAAGGCAGGGTGGGTGATCGAGGGGCCCTGCGGGGCTGCGGGACTCGGAAAGCCGCGTGGAGGGGCCCCGCGGTGTTCAGCTCGGCGACAGAGGCTCGTGGGCAAGTGTCCAGCACCACAGGACGTTGAGGTTTACATAAAATCTCCTGGTTTGTAAATGTTGTAAGTGATCAAGTTTAAAAGCAGGGTTGGCAAGCCAGGAAAAGATGACTTGTGAGGTCACCTGGCCCACGGGGACTCCAGTTGGGCACAGTAAGGGTGGCACCCAGGTGGCCCCGGGGCCTCCCCGGCTCTGCCTTCCCCAGCGCTGCGCCCGTCCGAAGTGTGTGGCCACACCAGGTCCCAGACGAGCCTGGGGGAGGGAAGATGCCAGGGCCCTGAGGCACGATCCTGGGACTGGCCGACTGCCCCTTCTGTGGCGGGCACTGCAGAGAGCTGCCGCCATCACGCCTGGAATTGCCCACCCAACTGCTTGCCTGTAGCACAAGAAAGTGGAGACTTAAACATAACTCAAAAGCTCTTCCATCAAATAATTAAATTAGGGTGGAACTCCCACCCCCACTGCCATCCCCGCTGCATGTTTCTGTGCCTAAATGGTAACATCCTCTTTCGAGGAACTGGTATAACCGTGATTCCAGGGCAGTCCCATGGGGGCAGCTGTTGTCCCAGCTCCAAACTGTCTGCTTTCCTCTCACTTTTCACTATTCTACGTGAACTCTCCCTGGGGTTACAATAACAGGGCAGCCTCTAACGGCCAGGTTGGCCTCTGTTGCCAACGCAGATACTTCAAATGCAGGAGAGCAACCGGACCGTCCTGCGTGTAGGTCACCCTGCACGAGACTGATCACCCGTGTCCTTCTCCTCCCTCCGCATCCTGTGCTGCTGCCCGTGCTGCACCTGACACGGCTTTGGTGTTCTCACGGAAGGCGCAGGGTGGGAGCTTAGGTCTCCTCTCCGTTTCCTGGCCTGAGACACGCACCAAGCCAAATTCGAAGGGGTTGTCCCTTACTTCTCAGCCGGAGTGTGAAAGGATAATGGCGAAGGCATCCTCACTATTGGGAATGTGCCCCCAATGGTGAGCAAAACACAGACTCCTCTTTGTCCACAAAGAGCTGCATATTTCTTATCAAGCCCGAAATAGCTGCTCCCGAGGCCCACAGCAACTCTTCCTGGAGAGAGAACCTGGTCCTGAAACCTCCCAGGGCACCCCTGACACAGCTGAACCCAAGACAGCAGTATCCGGGGGAGACCACAAACAGACAGGCCAAGCACCCGTCTCCAATTCTGCACCTGAACCAGGTCAGATGTTCAGAAGGCAGAAACCTAGAGCATCAAACCCCGCAGAGGTGCCCCGCTGGGTGCGTTCCGATCTGCTCTTGGCCCTCCGCCTTCACAGGTGGAAAACGCAGAGAGAGAAGGACCCCTCCTCTCACCCCGGGCTGATGCATTTGTGTTTGGATCTGGGTCTAGCAAAAAACCTTGTTTCAGACTTTGACGCTGTCGTTTGTCAAATGATACAGGCGTGAAAGTCCTTGGGCTGAACCGTCCACGGCCTGAGAGCTATTTCTGAGACCCACAGGTGCAAGTGCGCCACGTTCCATCCGTGAGTCTCCAACCCGTTAGTTACACCCCAAATCAGCCTTGTTACTTTTCTGCTTACTCTGTGGGTGCAGTAGATGGAATAATGACCCCCCACAAGGTGTCCAAGTGCTAATCCCTGGACCCAGTGAGCGTGTTTCCTCACATGGCCACGGGGACCTCACAGATGTGATTAAATGGAGGGTCTCCAGATGGGAGACTAGCCGGGGTTACCCAGGCGGGGCTGTGTGATCACCGCGGCCCTTATAGGGCAGAGGCCGAGGAGGGGAGTGACAGCAGACGCAGAGATTGGAGTGACGCAGCCAGGGGCCTCTAGACGCTCGTGGGGCAGGGAACAGCTTCGCCCCTGGAGCCCCCGAAAGGAACCAGCCCTGCCGACACCTTGCTGTCAGCCCCCCAAGACTTGTGCTGGATTTCTGACCTCCAGAACCGGAGCAGAATGAATTTGTGGACAGTTTGTTCCCAATTTGTTTTTTCGGTTTATTTTTTAAAATTCATTATTTTTTTAATTGGCAATAAAAATTGCATACATTTGTGGCATGTAACATGATACTTTGTTCCACGATGTACACATGGCTAAACTGAGCTAATTAACATCGGCATTACCTCCCATACTCATCATTTTTATGTGGTGAGAACACTTTACATCTACGCTCTTAGCCATTTTCAAGAATACAATACATTGTCATTAACTGTAGTGACCACGATGTATATACTAAATCTCTTGAACTACTCCTCCTATCTCACTGAAATTTCCTATCCTTGGACCAGTATCTCCCCACCCCTGCCCCCCACCTGCAGCCCCGGCACCCACCATCCTACTCTGCTTCTGTGAGTCCAATTTTTCAGATTCTACGTATACATGAGATCACGTGTTATTTGTCTTTCTGTGCCTGGCTTATTTCAGTTAACCTCTGTCCTCTAGGTTCATCCATATTGTCACAAATGACAGGATTTCCTTCTTTTCTAAGGCTGACTAGTATTCAGGTGTGTATATACCAGAGTTCTTCCTCCATTCATCTGTGGATGGACACGTAGGTTGATTCCATCTCTCGGCTATTGTGAACGCAATGGACACGCGAGTGCAGCTATCTCTTCAACATACTGATTCCGTTTCCTCCGGGCATACACACAGCAGTGGGATTGCTGGAGCACATGACGGTTCTACTTGTAATTTTTGAAGACCCTCCATACTGTGTTCTACAATGGCTAATTTACATTCCCACCAATAGCACGTGAAGTTTCCCTTTTCTCCACATCTTCTCCAACACTTATCTTTCATCTTTTTGATATAGCCATTCTAACAGGCATGAGGTAATATCTCATTGTGGTTTTATTTGCATTCTCTGATGATTAGTGATGTTGGGCATCTTTTTATATACCCCTTGGCCATTAGTGTGTCTCCTTTTGAGAAATGTCTATTCAGGTCCTTTGCCCATTTTTTAATCGGGTTGTTTTCTTACTATTGAATTGGAGTTCCCTATATATTTTGGATATTAAACTCTTATCACATGATGGTTTTCAAATATTTTCCCCCATTCCATAGGTCTCTTCACTGTGTTTATTGCTTCCTTTGTTGTGCAGAAGATTTTAGTTTGATGTAATGCCATTTGTCTACTCTCACTTTTGTTTTCTGTGCTTTTGGCATCGTATCTAAAAAAAACCATTGCCCAGACCAATGTCAGAGAGCTTTTCCCCTATATTTCCTTCTAGTAGTTTGACAGTTTTAGGCCTTATGTTTAAGTCCTTAATTCATTTTGAGTTGATTTTCTATATGGTGTGAGATAAGGGCCTAATTTCATTCTTATACACGTCTATATCCAGTTTTCCCAACATCATTTAAATGTGTGTTGTTTTAAGCTATTAAGTCTGTGGTACTTTGTAACAGCAGCCATAGGAAACTAATACACTGGTCAGATTCTGCACATTTGAGACTTAACAGGGGCCTCCTAGAGATAAAGCTTCATCCATGGGCAAATGTGGGCAGATGGCGAGACCATGGCATCTCTCAATGAAGGTTTGAAACCATCTTTCCCCCTTGCTGACAGCGAGAATGTGGACGAGATAACAGCCCCTCATGCTCAGGGGCCCACACCTGTGATACGGTGTTAGCAGTACCTGCCTCAGTGGCTTCATGGCAGGACTAAAATTCAGGTAATAGGTGGAGGAGGCCTGGTTGGTGCTGAACAGATGCCTCTCCAAAAAGGGAGTTTTGCCCAAAGCTCAGGGAGGATGTCTGTCTACATGATACCCTCAAAACCAGCAGCGGGAAGCCCTCTGCCCCCTTACTCTCTGAGACAGCCTTGCCCACATCCCCAGGAAGCAAAGGACCCCGCCTGACCTTCAACAAGAATTGTCATCCCAGGTTTTCCGTCACTCCACACTCACCAACTCCTTGGAGGGAGGCAGGGCATCCACCATCTCACAGAAGGTGAGACTCAGAGTTCTGCACCCAGTGAGTCTGTGGGCACAAGGGGTGTCTAAACCGCTGCCTTCCAGGGCCAGGCTGCAAAACCAACAGGAACTTCTCCCATCCCCAGAGACCTCCAGCCCCAGGTCCCTCCGCTCTTCCAGTCACAGGCCAGGCTCTGCTTCCATGTCTTGAGCTTCCTGCGGACTCTCTCCACTTCCCCCCTTATCTCTGCCCCTCAGGAAAGGGGTGGGTGTGTCCTCCCCTTCTGCTGATGTGGGAGGCTAAGCGCTGTTGATCCTCACTCAGCAGCGCCCACTTAGCTTTTGGATGCCACTTTGGAAATGCCCTTCCCAGGCCTGGCCGTAGCCCAGAGCACGACCTGACCCAGGGAAGAGGCGGGTGCCCCTGGACAGTGAGCAGGAACCGCCTGCCCACCTTTGCTCAGCCTCCTCGGTCACTAGGCCAGTCTGCCTGGGTCCTCCTCCGAGTCCCGCGTGGATCCTACAACACAGGCACTAGCACCAGGCCTATTTTAGGGACAAGGAGAGTGCCTGGCCAAGGTTTTGAACCCAGCTCCGAATGCAGCATTTAAGCTTCCGGAATCTACCCTGTACCTTACTGCCAAATTGCTAGTTCTCAACTCCCAAATGCAGCGTTTCCTTGTTGTTTCTCTTTATTTTTTCTCTGCCAAGCAGCCAGTGATGGAAATGCCATCTAAGATATTCCCATCTCCCAAACCTCTCCAGCTTGTGGGGTGTGTGAGAGTCAGATATGGGCTGGAGGGCCGCCCTACCAAGGCCCTTGCTCCAAAGCAGGACCCGCACTTACTATCAAGTGCCTGATACTGTGAACTATTATTCCCACTGTGGAAATAAAGGAAGACCAATCAGATGTGTTCAGACCTGGGGACAGCAGGGCGTCAGCCTCCTTCACTTGCATTTGGCAGAGACTCAAAGGCCGGGGTGGGGGGCAGGGGAGGGGGAGAGCTTTGTAGTAGACGAAAGCCTCCTGGTGCGCCATGAAGGAGGCTGTGGTCCCACGGAAGCTGGGGCGGGTTCACTGGAAGTGGGGCGTCCTGTGGGATTGGCTAGGGGAGCACATTTCACTTTCTCTGGTTGGTCCTAAATTAGAAGCAGGAACAAAATCAGAAAAGCTGGTGCTGGCAGTCATTAGCCTACTCCTGACCACTCTGGGCCAACTGCTGCAGGAGTTGTAAGTTGGAGTTCCCTTGTCATGTATGGTCTGACCGTTGTCTGTATAGGGAAGGAAAAATCTTCTCTACCCTTTTAGGTTCAGTTATTGGGGCCTGCAAATTAAGCTGACAAAAGACAGATAAACAAGAGAAAAGGATTTCTTTCATATACACACAGGAGGCAACGACAGAAGTAGCTGGCTTATTAAATGCTAATATAACTACTTTACAGACAAAGGGGAAAGTGGGAGAATGGCTTTTATGGGAAAACAAATAGGTTTCTTTAGGAAAGAAAATGGGTTTTTAGAAGAGATGAGCACTAAGAAGCTCTGTAGTAATGTTTGTGCAGGTGTGAGTGGTCTTTCCAACCTCTTCAAGGCCATAAAACTCCCCCAGAGAGGGGGTTTATGGTAGCCCCGTTTCCCAGAATTTGCTGTTTTTAATCAGCTACTGGAAGGTCCAAGGAGACTTTTTTCTGCATCTGATGAATCTCAAATGTCTTCAGCTTAAAGTAATCTTTATGCCAACTCTGAGTGGGGACATCTGTTTGTAAATTGTCTCCCAGCACTTTCAGAGAGGTGGGGCGCCTGCCCAGGCTGCCAGCAGTGGGGGCAGAGCCACCTGCTCCAAGGGTCTTTCCACCCCGTGGAGGTAAATCAGCTCCGTCTTGGATTAACCCCAGTTCCGAGAATGCCTCTAAGGTTTCCACTTTTATCGTAAACCCTGCCCTTCGGCCAAAACAACCTTGCTGTTCTTCTAAACACATACTTACCATGAATCCCGCCCTTAGGCAAATTCTTGTCTTTCGCTGAGGGTGGACTTCAATTGCCCTGTGAGGTTCTTCCCTGTGGTAGATAGGTAAGCTCTAGGCCTGGGGACAAACAGTGCCGGGATCTGCCGTCAGGAATCACGGCCGCCCAAGTCACGGCTTCTGTTCCCAAGTCCCTATTAAACGTTTCTTCCCGGGAAACTGGGTTTGTCAGCCTCTTTCTTTGGCTTCCCTGCTTCCCCAGCCTTTAGCGGTAGGTTTGCATAGACCTGCTCACGCAGAACACAGCACGTCATCCCACCCACGCAGGGGCACCGGATTGCGTAGACGTGACTTCACAGCAGGACGTCCTACCATCCGTCCACCCACCCGCCCGTGTGACGGTCACTTAGCAGAGTCACGCTGATGCTCGCAGTAGAACCCAGCAGGACACAGTCCCTCATTCTGAGGTGTCCACACTCTTCTAGGGCAGACAGAGTCACAAAGGTTACTGATGGATAACACGTTAAAATCTACAATAACTTCTTCTGTAACACGTGGCCACCCACCCGCATCCTAGAACGAACGTTGTCAGCACGTTCATCCAAGGGCCATAACCACGCTGGTGAAGCGGGTGAGATGGGGGACACCATCTTCCCACTTACGTTCTATATTTTCCAAACTGTCTGCCTGCAGAACCTATTACCTTTATAACGAGGGTGGGGGATCTTTAAAATCCTCCAATATTTCCTTATTGTCTAAAACGTGAGCCCATTTGGCACCGGACCTAACCAACTCTCCCCCGCTGCCCCTCAGCAGCTGCCCTCCAAGAAGGCTCCCCAGCCCACCCCAGAGCACCGGTTTCTCAAACCTTCAGTTCTCATGCACCTTGAACTCTGTCTGGAGCATTCCTATCTCCACCTTTACCTGGAAAATTCTCTCTTATTCCTGGAAACGCAGCTTAAACATCTTCCCTTCTGTGTCTCACAGCATTGCCTGCCTCTATGATTTTGCCCACACTTCTTGTGTTCTTCAGAAATGTGATTTTTCATGGATGCATAATATTCCCCTATGGATGCACCGTCATTTATTTCATCGACCCCCCTCCACTGTTCCCATTATCCCAGCAGGTTTGGATCATGATCCCAAAAGACACAATCCTGAATGTTGAAATCCCCAAAGATCAAAATCCCTAAAGTCTAAAACCCCTAATGTCTAAAATCCAAAAATCAAAATCACAGGACAGCTTTTGTGTTTTTTCACTATTTAAATTGTCAGCATTATTTTTTTACAGTTTGCTATGCTATGTATTTCATCTTTCTGTCATTTCCCACACTGGGAGTGTAAATTGTGTAGAGAGCTTTAGAGAGGTCTAATTTGTTTCATGCATTTTTTTGCAAATTTGACTCCACGAACGTGCATTATCACAAAGTTGACCCTGTGTGCAAGCCTTGTGGGTGTATATAAAAACTTTGAGACTCCCTCAGTAAATGGAGAGATGTCCTTTTCGTACATCTGTACGTGTGAAAGATACAATTTCTCCAGACCTCGGCTCTTTGAGTGACTGCGTATGTTGCAGGGACCCGCCTCTATTTTGGATCGATCTTGTCAAAACACTTAGGTTGTTCGTCACAATAGCTCAGACCACCATTATTATAAGCTGGGTGTGCACAATTACCAACATAGAGACATGTGTTTGTACATTTCTTTTTGACCTGTGAATATGATTCGTCTGCTTGTGACTGATATATACGTGACTGTTATTGATACACAGGAGTGTTTATGTTGCAAAAATATGTATGTTATTATTGCCGGTTTTATTATTTAAGTGGCCTATGTTCTGTCATGTTTTTATGTTTCTTTTTTTTTTTTTTTTTTTTTTGAGACAGAGTCTCACTCTGTTGCCTCGGCTAGAGTGAATGCCGTGGCGTCAGCCTAGCTCACAGCAACCTCAAACTCCTGGGCTCAAGCGATCCTCCTGCCTCAGCCTCCCAAGTAGCTGGGACTACAGGCATGTCCCACCATGCCCGACTAATTTTTTCTATATATATTTTTAGTTGTCCATATAATTTTTTTCTATTTTTAGTAGAGATGGGGTCTCGCTCTTGCTCAGGCTGGTCTCGAACTCCTGAGCTCGAGCGATCCGTCCGCCTCGGCCTCCCAGAGTGCTAGGATTACAGGCGTGAGCCACCGCGCCCGGCCTTGTTTTTATGTTTCTCAAATAAATTTGCTTTAAAAATGTAAATAAATATCTTCTATAAAATTTTAAAATTATCTTTTTCAGAATTATATTTTCGGAATTTCAACATTCAGGATTATGGCGTCAGGGATTCTGTGATCATGTCCTGAAAGCAGCAGTGTCCTCCCTGTTCCCAAAGGGCGCCAACGCAGTGGGCACCAATGTCGGCCAAGGCGGGCTCCCCTTTCTCCCCCGAAATCCCCCTGCATGCTTCTCTTCCTCTCGTCCCCCAGGCACTCTCTTCCTTCCAAGATACTGCTCCAGACTTGGGTCCCGAGGACGGGAAGGCCCAGCCAGCTGTCCGAGTGGCAGGTCTGCGTCGAACCCGGGCCTTCCTGGCACTTCCTCGTTAGCTCACGTTCTCTGAGCCACGGCAGCCACTGGCTGGGTTTCTTCCAAGGTGGGGCCCATGGGACCCCGCGCTCCTCTAGTTGGCCAGCACCGTGTGCACGGTCCGCCATGACCAGGCCAATCGTCAACAGTGCCACATGCTGGCCCCACGGTCCCCACCCTGCCCTTCGAGTGGCTGCGGGGCCTGTAGCTCACGCTCCAGGAACACTGCTTCAGAAACAGTTTCTGCCTTTCTGTGCAGGACGGTTTGCAGGGGCTGCCGGTTCCCGCATACAGAGTGTTACTGCACACGCACTTGCAGGTGAGGCGGGGGGCCTGGCGGGGGAGACCCCCAGCCCTTCTTTCTACTCTGCAACTCTGCCTGGCCGTGGTTGTTATAAACATATGAAAACACGACAGAACAGTTCATAGGCCACTTTACACGATAAAGTAGGAAACAGTAACATGCACATTCTTGCAAGTGTATACTCTCAGGAGTCCTAACGGCAGTCAGACGGATACCTCAGTTTGAGCAGACAAACCATATTTTTAGGTCAAAGAGGGAAAGGGGGCCGGGCGCGGTGGCTCACGCCTGTAATCCTGGCACTCTGGGAGGCCGAGGTGGGTGGATCGTTTGAGCTCAGGAGTTCGAGACCAGCCTGAGCAAGAGCAAGACCCCGTCTCTACTAAAACTAGAAAGAAATTACATGGACAACTAAAAATATATACACAAAAAATTAGCTGGGCATGGTGGCGCATGCCTGTAGTTCCAGCTACTCGGGAGGCTGAGGCAGGAGGATCGCTTGAGCCCAGGAGTTTGAGGTTGCTGTGAGCTAGGCTGACGCCACGGCATTCACTCTAGCCGAGGCAACAGAGTGAGATTCTGTCTCAAAAAAAAAAAGGGAAATGGGCCTGGTGTGGTGGCTCAGCCTGTAATCCTGGCACTCTGGGAGGCTGAGGCTGAGGACCGTGTGGGTCCAGGAGTTGGAGGCTGCAGTGAGCTGTGATGGGGCCACTGCACTTCAGAAAGGGAAATGTGTTATATAAACACATCCTTGTGTGTTCATAACTCCTCGTCTGAAAAAAAAGATCTTAATTTTCCCATTTTATTTGCCATTTTTCCCTAGAGGAAGAGTCTGAGATCACGGTGTATTTGCCTCCTGAATTGTGCAGATGCTCTGAAGATGACGGTGCTCTGCACGCATGGGGCAGCCAGAGGTGCCTTCTGACCCGGGACCAGGCTGCCCGGAGCCTGTGCTAGCTGACCGTGGCCATTCTTACCTTTGGGCACAGCGCTCATCTTGCATTTCCTGGTGAGGGACACACTTGTTCCGTGACACCAGTCCACTTACCTGTCATTTACCTGCTTCTCCACCCACCTCCTTGCAGCCACCTCCTCCCTCAGCCCTGGCTGGGGCGCAGATGAGCCACCCCACGTGCCTTCACCCTGCATGAGCTGGGCTGTGGGGAGTCGGCTTAGCACACCTGTGAGGTTTGGTCAACTCCAAGTGTTGAGGTGCAAGGCATGAAGGGTCACAGAGAACCTGCCATCTTTGGGGCCCGATGTGCACGGTGCTCTGTCCCCAGTGGAACTGTCTTTAGCAGGGAGAGCAGGGACTTCCCACAAGTCAGGGGACGTTTCCTCCAAGTTTTCAGCTGTGCGTAATCAAGGCAGAGGGTATGAGGATTCCCCAGAGAGACAGGGCCAGAGGAGACATGTGTGTGTACATGTATGAACAGAGAGAGAGAGATTGACTTATGAGGAATTGGCCCCTGTGATTACAGCTGAGAAGTCCCACTCCTGCCACCTGCAAATAGGAGACCCTAGAAAGCCACTGGTGGTGTGATTCAGCCCCAGTCCAGAAGCCTGGAAACCAGGGCCACTTATCCGAGAATATCCATCCTTCAAAACTTTCTCTAAATGACATGCTTTGACAAACATCAAGCTGGGTGATCTCGAACACCTCCCACAGTCTGTGATCTGTAGATGGTTTGGGCCAATGGCCTCTCTGAAGGTGACTCTGGGAAGTGGGCATCAGACTTTGTACTTGGGTTTCTTTGCGCAGAGCCAGCTCCTCTCCACTGTGACACACTGACCCAGTCGTCTCCAGCCAGGAAAACAGGAGGAAGGGAGCAGCCCACATGTGGGTCCACACCCCTGAGAAACAGGGGCTCCTACAAGGCGAGGGAGGCTGAGCCCTGGGCCTGGGGACCCTGAAGGCAGCTGGGGCACCCAACCCCTGACAGCCCACGGCCCCCGCCACAGGCTGGCTCTGATTGGTCACTTCCTCGTGGGCTCAGCCCTGTGTATCCCTTTCTCATTTAACCTGTGGCATCACGTCCACGTGCTGTGAGACGTGGGAAGCCGGGAAGGGTTTCCACCTGCTTCCTCCCGCCCTCATCGCCAGCCGTTAGGCTACCCAGGGTCAGCAGCCCGTACCAGGCAGGGCAGGTCTGTCCTTCCCAAGGTCTAGGCCATCCGCCCTGGAGTCAGAGCCGGGCAAGGGACAAACCCTCGAGTCACTTCCCATTTCCACACCCTTCCAGGTGTTTCCCAACTCATCTGGGGAGACGACTCGGCCCCCAGGGGAGCGCTCCCTGGGAAGGAGGGTGGCCGGCCAGCCTGGAGTGACTTCTCCAGCTCCACCGGAATCCAATCCCCTCACCTCCACCAGCCAGGCCTCCTGCTGGCCAGTCTGGCTGCTAAGAATAGTCCCAGTGCAGCCAGCATCCAGAGCATGTGTGCTCCACACCAGGCAGCAGCGCGGTTGACAGTGAGACGTTTGACCCCACGACCTCTACCCGTGGCCCTGTGCCCGTGGCAGAGGGAAACTTGAAAACTGGAGGGTCCGGAGGGCGCTGTGGGACTTGCACCTGCTCCCGGCGCGTCCCAGAGGCAGGGTGGGCCAGACGATGGTTGCAACTGGCTTTTTAAATGCCAGGACGTTTAAATTCGTGTTTCTTATTTCTGAGCAAATCAGATGAGTGTCAATACACATTAAATAAGTCTATATAGTTGGTCTACAAAGGGATTCTTTGTTTTGCAAGAAAAGTCCTGAGCAAGTGCATCTTTTGGGTCCTGAAATATACTCTGTTTTTTAAAATTTTGATTGACACGCAACCATTTCCTACATGAAAGCAGGTCACTGGTCTAATTACCCCTTGCTCTATGTCGTATTTGAAAGGATACTTATTTCCCCTGCACTTGGAGAATTAACTCAGTTTTAGCTTCCTGGGGCTGCGATAACAAAATGCCACCGACTGGGTGGCGTAAGCAACAGAAATGTGCTCTTTCACAGTTCCGGGAGCTGCAGTTCTGGTCGAGGTGTGTCCCTGGCAGCTCCAGGGGAGGGTCCTTCCTGGCCTCCTCCAGCCTCTGGTGTCTCCTGCAGACCTTGGCATCCTTCAGCTTACAGACGCGTCACTCCAGTCCCGTGGCATCTCTTCCCTGTCCCTTCACAGCGTCTTCCCTGTGCATGTCTGTCTCAGGGTCCAGATTTCCCTTTTTTATAAATAAGGACTCCAGTCTTTCAGGATTAGGGCCCATCCTACGACTCCATCGTCACTTGATGAAGACCCTATCTTCAAGTAAGGTCACATTCTGAGGGCCTGGGGATCAGGACCCCAACATATCTGTTTGGGGGACACACAGTTCAAGCCCGAACACTCCCATTCCCTAATAGAGGAGTAGACAGGAGAACAGGGAAAGAGGACAGTGAGCGGAGACCACAGGGAGGAGGGAGAACCAGCCTGCTCCGTGCCGCTGGATTCATCTCCGTGGCTTGCGCCATGAGGCGTGTTGAACCGACAGCACACGGGCGTGAACACGCAAAGCTCACACAGAGGGAAGGGGGCCTGCAGAGGGGGAGGGTTGCGGGGGAGAGGTCTGGGCCAGGGGACCCGCCGGGCGGAGGAAGGTGGCAGGACCTGGACAGCTACTTCCCCTTTGAGCCCCAGCCCCCAGCAAGCAGGCCTCTTGTCCAGCTTTCCCAGGGCGGAAATGGCCCCAGGACCTTAGTGCCTGACCATAGTTCTTGGTTGGGACAGCACGGTGGCCTCCCCTGGTCTCCCTAGCCAGGGCTGGGTCCCCTGGGGATGCCAATCAGAGTTCCCTCTCCAGCTAGGGTCGCTAGAAATTTAGCAAAGTTTAGATTTAGAAAACAAAGACAATTCTTTAAAATGTATGCCCAGTTAAATTTGAATTCCAATTTCAGAAAACAAATGTTGCATGAGATATACTTAGACCAAAAAATTATTTGTTATTTATTCATCATTCACATTTAACTGGGCGTCCTAAATTTTATCTGGTGACCTTATTGCCACCGGTTATGCTGTTTGCTCTTCTATTGTCATGCAACCAATTCCCCGAGTGAAACTCATAATATTGTAAACATTTCCAGTGGTTTCTGTAACGACTTCCTAGCAGACCCTGACTGAGTTATCGGAAAAACGAAACAAAAAGCCCTGGGAGGAAACACAATGAATTGTTATCTCCAGCTGGTGAGCTTGCAGGTGGTTTTTATTTTTTGGTTTACACTTTCCTATACTTTCTAATATTTTTTCAGCCAACATTTATTTCACAGAAAATATTTTCATGATTGAAATAAACAAGGCTCTGTGCTCCTTGGAGCCCCAAGCCCACAAGGCCGGCTTCCGCAGGTGTGGGAGGGGAGGGGGAGAACTTTGTACCTGTGGGTCCCAGGCCATGTGAATAATTAACCCCGGTCTAGGGGCCTTGGGGACAGGACCGGTGGGAAGGGTCAGAACACGCAGAGATCTGGCTCCCACGCTGGGGCTGTCCTGGTTCCGGGAAACGGTCCCCAGATGCGGAAGGAGCCAGCAGCCACCCCGCCCAGGTGAGTGCACGGCACCTGACTGTCTCACGCACCTCCCAGTCGCTGGACACAGGCGGGGGCTCTCCCAACCCCAGACGCTACGTCCTGTCACAGGCGAGGTCAGGGTCACCCAGCACAGGTGACCTGACGGGCACCTGACCATTTCCACGGCCAGAGGCCACCTGTGGTGGGAATTGCGTCCAAGGCCTTCCCTGTGGAGTGGGGACCCAGACAGTGGGCGGGTGCAGCGCCTGTGCTGGGCTCCAGCCCCGGCTTCCCGGAGGGCACCTCGGACCCTGCGGCCAGGCCTCCGCCAAGCGGATGAGAACGCCTGATTCTTCATGCTGCCCCCCCTGGAACAAGTGCAGAAGAGCGTGGGGGACGAGGGCGGGCCCTGAGTGCCGTCTCCACCCCAGGGTCACACAGGCGGCACTGGGCCCCAGCCCATCACACGATCCCATGTGGGAAGACCCAGCCCACCCCAGCGGAGGGTGCCCTGCCAGGAGGGACATGTTTCCTTGGCACTTTGCACCCCACCCCGACAGGAGGGGGAGGAAGGTTTGTTACTGTCTCCTCCCTGAGAGGCTGATGAAACAAAGGAAGTCAGCCCTGGGCCTCCTTGGAGGCCTCTACTCCCAGGCCCTCTGTTTACAGATGGGGAAACTGAGGCAAGCAAAAGCTGAGTGAATTCCCAGACTCACAGAGCAGCAGGGTTAAAACAAGCCCCCTAGGCCGGGCGTGGTGGCTCACACCTGTAATCAATCCTAGCACTCTGGGAGGCCGGAGTATCGCTCCAGGTCAGGAGTTCGAGGCAGGAGGCAGGAGTATCGCTCCAGGTCAGGAGTTCAAGACCAGCCTGAGCAAGAGCGAGACCCCCGTCTCTACTAAAAAATAGAAAGAAATTAACCGGACAACTAAAAATATACAGAAAAAATTAGCCAGGCATGATGGCGCACGCCTGTAGTCCCAGCTACTTGGGAGGCTGAGGCAGGAGGATCGCTTGAGCCCAGGAGTTTGAGGTTACTGTGAGCTGGGCTGACGTCACGGCACTCTAGCCCAGGCAACAGAGTGAGACTCTGTCTCAAAAAAAAAAAAAAAAAACAAGCCCCCTGGGATCTCCTGGCTCCTGTTCCCCTCCCACCTGGGGCCACCACCCTTTTCCCCTCTGCCCTACCTGCTCCTTGTCCTGGAGCAGGGAGGTCACCTGTCCCTGTGCTGCAGCAGAGCCTGGGACATGGGGGGGGGGGGCGGGGGAATGAAGGGCAGGGCAGGTGCCTCCCTGACTCCGGAGCGCACAAGGTAAGTCCCAGCGCCCTCCCGAGGGGTCCCGTTCCTTATGAAGAATGGCTGTGGTAAGGACAGTGACTGGAACAGTTTTGGGAGCCCGTTTCTGAATTGGGATTTTGCACAAGCGGACTGTGGGGGCTGCCTGCCTGCCAGGTGACCACAAAACTCAAGGGCAGGCTGCCGCTGACAAGGAGCTTGGGAAACCCAAGACGTGCAGGAGGCGAACACAGCTGAATAGGTTGCGTTGCATCCGCAGTGTGGACTGCACTAAACCCACGCCGCAGGGTATTCACTGACGCGGGAAAAGCAGAGCTCACAAGGCAGTGAGTGGAATATGACCCCATTCATGTTTTTTTTTTACAAAGGATACAAACGTATCTGCATGGAACAGAGTCTGCAAAGTGTTCAAGTGTAGGAATGGGGGTGTTTTTTCCTCGTGCTTCTCTGGGTTTTCCAGGTTTTCTACAGTGAGCAAAAAACAATTTATTTTTTTTATAAATAAAAAAAACTTTTTTAATCTAAGGGAAGAGAATGCCTGTGTAGAAATGACTAAGAACAGATCTGACAGTGACCTCAGGTGACCTGTGTTTAACCTCTCGGAAGCATTAAAATCTCACCTTTAACCAGGGCACGTTGCACATCCTGTGGAGCAAGACTCTACTGACACAAGGCAGGTTCCCAGACCAGTGTTTGGCAGCAAGTGCAGACCTTTGAGGTTGAGAGAACCCCTTTACCCTGGGCTGTCCCGGCCGGAGAACACTTGCCATAGAGGTGTTTTCTGACTCCAGGCTCACCAAGAGTCCCGAAAGCAACGGGATGCCCAACCAAGATGTGCCAACCGGGAGAGAAGAAATAGATTTGCAACAGAGCATCCATTTAGCTTGCTCTGATCCTTTCAGTAAGTTCTAAATATAGTGTATGGTTTATACATCAGTCTCCTAGGAGTTTTGTAAATGTGACTCTGACCCCAAAGACTTCCAACTTCTAAGTCTGCTGTCGAAATCAAATTTCTGAGCCTAAAAAACAGGGTAACAGATCTTGGAACATGGTGGGTGGGTGCAACTCAAGGTTGTGCCATCCTGTGGGGGCTGCAACCTTTCTCAGCCACACCTTTTCTGTCTATTCTGCTTTTTAAAACCATTACAGATCAACAAAGTGCCCCTATCAAGCCATCTTCTTGATCCCTGCTTTAAGCCAAGCGCCTGCCCTGGAACCTCCCGGAGACTCGTCCTTATGCTCTGCGGAGGATTCTGCTCCCAGAGTTGGCCTGTGACGCAGCAAGGTGGCCTCAGGGAGCAGCCGAGGGTGCCGGTCTGATGCACACACTTCAGGACGCCTTGCTTCAATCAAAATAGTCACAACCCAGTCTCCGAGCGGTTTTTACACCCTTTATGACCTTTGATTTCCTTCTGCACAAAACGTAAAGCTCAGGAACATGATAGAAACATTGTCCTCCCCCTGCCGGACGGCATTGCTGCCTCCTTGGGCACAGTGGCAGCCACGCAGACATGCCCGCCTTCAGCAAGCGTCCTCCAGGAGAGACAGCTCAGCCCTCCCCAGACAGCACGTTTCCGAACTGCTTCCTCACCCTTCCTAAGCACCCCTGGAGACCCGAGACTCAGTGGCACGCTGGGCTCCCTGTGTCTTTGCGCACGCTCAGAGCAGGGGAGGCTGGGGAGGCTGGGGAGGCTGGGGAGGCAGGGGAGGCTGGGGAGGCAGGGGAGGCTGGGGAGGCAGGGGAGGCTGGGGAGGCAGGGCAGGCAGGGGAGCACCACCAGGAAGGCCAGCAGCAGACGCTCATTCCCGTGCAGAGACACTTTAGATGTCACAGGGCGAATCTTGCACTCTGGGATGGTATTTGTTTTAAGGAGATAAAACAGGTGGGCGTTCGTAATTTTTAATTCTTTTTCCTAATATTTTTAAAACTAGGAAATATTGATTTTTCCTTGGAGTGACCTTAAAAGTTACTAGGTGACAAAAGCAACCTCATTTCCTGACTCACACAACCTCCCTTGTGCTCACTCCCACATCCATGAGGACATTCAGTTGAGTGTCTCTTCCATGGGGACTATTACAAGATTAGTACTCTCAGGCCAGTCTCAGTGGCTCACCTGGGAGACCGAAGTGAGAGGATAACTTGAGGTCAGGAGTTTGAGACCAGCCTGGGCAAGAGCGAGACTCCATCTCTACTAAAAATAGAAAAATTAGCTGGTGTAGTGGCATATGCCTGTAGTCCCAGCTACTGGGGAGGCTGAGGCAGGAGGATCACTGGAGCCCAGGAGTTTGAGGCTGCAGTGAGCTATGATGACACCGCTGCATTCCAGCCTGGGGGATAGAGTGAGACTCTGTTTTTTAAAAAAAGCAATTAGTTCTCTCTGGGGAGCAAGGACAGGAATCCTACTCAGACTGTCTTAAGGCAAAGGGCAGATGGAGCAGCCCCTGGAACCCAGAGCGAGGGTCAGCCCCCTTCTCCAGCCGGCTGTCCACGTCGAGGAACAGGTGGCCCGGGGCTCTGGGTTCATGGCCTGTCCACTGGGCAACCCCAGGGAAAACGGGCCACATCTTTCCAGACGGCGCCAGCAAAGTCCCAGGAAGAATCTCGGGGGCTCTGGTGGAATAACGCGTTCGCCCCCAATGAGTCTCTGGGGCCGGAGGAGTAAAGCGTCTGGCTGACTTAGGCCTGGGTTGTCAGTCCAGTCCTGAAAGGTCACACTCGCGCCGAAGAAACCACATGGACAAACGTGAGCACACAGGTGCCTGTGCACCCGAGTGTGCGTGTGTGTGCATGTGCACACCTGCTTGGGTGCAGGCCCCCGGGCCGGGCAGGCCATGTGGAGGGGTAGAGCGATTGTGCAAAGCGAAGTGAGGGGCTGTTGCTAGAAGACATGGATGTGGGGAGGGAATGGCACAGACTGTCCACTGCGGGGACCAGGCACGTCAAGAAGCTGCCTGTCACTTCTTCCTTGGTGATGGTTCCGTTTTCTGTAAAGTGCTTGGTCCAGGAGTGGACACGTGACTCCTTCTGGCTCATGAGAAATAAGATGAAGTCATTCAGGTCTTCTGGGCAAAGCAGGATTCTGTGATAAAAGAACTATGAGAAGAGAGCCCCTTTGTCACCTGCCCCTCCTTTCTGCATTGGATGTTGTCCTGGAAGGATGTGATGCCCGGAGCCCCTGCAGCCACCTTGCCACTGTGGGGCAAGCCCAGAAAACTCACCAACTCCATGGCCTCCCTTCAGACTTTGTGAGGCAATTAGAAGCGTTGCTTCTAATTAGAAATTCTGTGATTGAAGGCCCAAAGCACCCTAATGCTGCCCTCTGTAACCACATCCATCCTGCTGACAGGCACAGGGCCAGGAGGACAGCTTGTTTGCCGCTCTCTGCACTCAGTTATTCTGGATAGAATTTGGCTCCAAGACCTGGCCTGACACCTTCACACTGTTAACTAAAAAACAAACAAATTAAAAAAACCCTAAAAACAAAGTTTATGCTTTGGAAAAAGGAGAGCGTTATTTCTCGTGAAGTGTTCTCGGCTCGCAGGCGCCACTCCGGCAGGCTGGGAAGCTCTGCTCCGTCAAAGCCAGGAACACGTGTTTCAGGGCAGACCAGAGGGAACAGGGTTTTATCTGGGCTAGGGAGGCTGAGTGTACGTGTTGAACAAGCTACAGGTGGAGTCACGGACATTTATGAAGAGGACACACACACACGTGTTATTGTGCTTTATACCTCCCGCCACATCATGGCTGGGAACTCAGTGTCAAGATTTTTTCTGGGGTCCCGTTGACGGAGACTGGGCTGGTTCAGTTGGTGGGGGCTTAGGGTTTTATTTGTAGCTCACGACACCGAGGTGCCATAAATGAAAACTTTGCTCCCTGAGACTCCCTCGTCCCCACGAGCCATAATCTTCTACTTGGGAAATGATTCCCAGTTGTCATGGAGACCAGGTCACCTGCAGTGGGGGCGGGGGTCCAAGGTTAGGTCCTGGGGGTAGGGAGTGGGGAGGGCAGATTGCCTGGCCCTTCTCTTTAATGGCCTAATTATTCTCATTCTCACACAACAGTCTCTTCATTAATTCTTTCCCTAGGGGCCAGGAGACAGGCCTGCCCAGGGCCACCCTCCCCACCTTCCCTTCCAAGTCCTGGCTTTCTGACTCCCAGGGATGCCTCAGCTCAACGAGGCCCCAGGGCACAGGTGGAGCCCGAGGTGGAGCCCCAGGGGAACCTGCACCCAGCCTCACCCTCCATGGGAATCAGGTCAGGGCAGAAGTTCTGTTTCTAGAACTCTCAGACCTGCTGACCTCCTGTCAATGGAGCAGGCAGGCTGAAACAGTCATGAAGCACCACTGAATACGTGTCTGTTCTTAGAACCTGAGACCCTGAGGCCTCCATAGCACCAGCTGCTCAGGAGGCTGAGGCAGGAGCATCTCTGGAGCCCAGGGGCTTGAGGCTGCAGTGAGCTGTGATGATGCCGCTGCACTCCAGCCTGGGCAAGACCCTGTCTTTGGAAAAAAAAAAAAAAGATCCCCAAATCACAGAACCTCTGCACTCATTTTCTGTTGCTGCAAAACAGATCACCCCAAACTCAGAACTGACACCCCCTGCTGAGTAGCGCCCAGCCCTGCAGCGGCACGGCAGGACTGCGTTCTGTCTCCTGGGGTAGAATTTGGGGGTGGCCCTCCCACGTGGGCAACGGAGTCTCCCTGGGGTTGAATCCTCCTTGCACTTCAGATCCTGCCTTCCTCTCCTCCAACTCCAGACCCAGATTTAAAGGGCTCGTGTGTTAGGTGGGGCCCGCCTGGGTATTCTCATCACAACAGCCACCGATTTGGGACCTTAATTACATCTGCAGAACCCTCTCGGCAGCACCTACATGGTTTTTCGTTTGTGCTGGGAGAAGCTGTGTTGCGCCAGGAGCCAGAGACCTTGGGCCGTCTCAGAACCCTGCCTACCGCTCCTTCCACTGCTCACCGCCCAGCAGGTCGCTCCTGCCCAGACCAGGGAGCAGCAGGTAGAGAGTGTTTGGGTGAGCAGGTCTGCTGTTAGCGTCTGGAGGGCTAGACCTTCACTCACACCCCGCACATACGTGCGCAACCACACGCAAACCCACACACGCCTGCGCTGGCCTTCCTTTTCCTTTCTCAGTGAACACACAAGCGGCCTCCAGTGCCTGTCTGGCAGTCTTTGTCCCTCTGTTGCCCAGGCTGGAGTGCAGTGTGGGGGTCACAGCTTCCTGCAGCCTGGAACTCCTGGCCTCTGGGACTTCAAGAACGAGCCACCCTGCCGGCCCAAACAGCCTCGATTAAAGCCCCCGGCCCAGCTCCTGGCCTCACCCCTGCCCCAGGGCAGCCCTCGGCGCCCGCTTTCCTCCTCGACATCCCCAGTTCTCCTCCATTTGCCATCTGGATCTGCCCGGAACCTGCCAAGGGAAAATGACTTTTCTCTGATGGAAATCTCCAGGTGGTTTGGGGGAGCGATGTCTGGGGACCCTCCCTGGTCCGTTGAAGCAGACTCTGGGGACACATCGCCATGAGGTGAAGCCCCACCTCCTACAGGGTTGTGGGCCAGGTGCGTCTCACCTGGGCGTGGGGCCAGGTGGCTTCCTGGAGAAAGTGGCTGTGGCTGGGCAGAGGAGGAGGAAGAGGAGGAGGCGCAGGAGGAAGGCTAGGCTGCAGGCTGGCAGGACGCCCCAGGAGGAGGGGGACGGACTTGCAGTCCAGGCCGCAGGACTACAGGTGCCAGGATGGAGGTGGGGCCTGACCCGAGATGCAGCAGAGACCAGTGAGAGGGAGGGGCCTTTCCCCAGGGCAAATCTGCCAGCAAGGGGCCCGTGGGGGCTTCAGGGCTGGGGCGGGGGCTTCAGGGCTGGGGCGAGAGAGTCGGAAGCTCCTCTGGTTGCTCAGGCGGAGGCAGGAGGGGCCGGAGGGAGGGAGGGAAGGAAGGAGGGAGGGAGGGAGGCAGGGAGGCCTGGACACCTGGAGCTTCTTGGAGCCCCTCCCCAGAGAGCAGGAAAGCAGTGGTCCCTGCTGGGGCTTGAGAGAGATTTGGGACGGACCCAGCACTCAGCTCCCAACGCGGGTGGTGATGGAGACCCAAAGGCACGAGGGCGGGGGGCTCAGATGGGGGTCAGGACACTAGAGCCCCCCACATTCTACCTGCTGCTTTGGGGCCCCCCAGGCACGTGAGGGGCCGGCCTGGGGGTTGGATGCGCTGCTCTGCGTTTCAGCACAGCGGGTGGAGGGGCACGGAGACAGCAGGAACGGCCGTCACAGAAACAAGCCCTACCCACCCCCAGCTCATCTGATAAGGTGAATTCACATTAAGACCCAAAGTCCACGGGATGCGATCTGCCCTCCGCCCTGAACCCCCCAGCTCTGAGGAGGGATGGACAGCCTCCCCGAGCGTCAGCCTGCTCATCGGGACACGGATGAGATTTCCTACACCCCAGACTGGACTTGAGGACCAGGCTCAGCAGAAGCGAGTGTTAAACACGCCAGTGTCTGTGGGTGCAAAGCCTGGTCACCCTCTGGACCCTGTCTGGCATCCCAGAGCCCTGCAGACAGGTGTGAGGTCCTGGGGTGGGGGCCAGCCTTCCTCCCACCTCCCTGCTGCCGACGCCGAGTTCTGGGGGCAGGAAACAGACGCCCTTGACCAACAGCTAGCAGGGGTCCAGCCAGTCCTCTGTCTAGCTGTCTAGCTTCCCGCTGTCCACCCAAACTTCATCTAATCCCCCCAACACTCTCACGTGCTCAGCACCATCCTGGCCCCGTCCTGCAGGAGAGAGAGCAGGTTTCGTGCTGGCTTTGCTGGGTCTGGCTTCTCTCCCGGGTCCCTGGCCACCCTGTCCTGGTGCTCACGGTGGAGCCTCAGCCTCTGCACATGGGGACTGTCTCCTCCGATTCCGTCACCCTCACAGCACTCCCCAAGGTCCTTGGCCAGTGATGACCAACAATGCGAAAGAGGAGACTTGACATTCTGGGGACAATCCCTGCTCCCCACACAGAGGGGGCACAGAGAGCAGCCTGGCAGGGGGTCCGGGGAAGGGGCTGGTCAGCCTGTGCAGCCCAGGACGGCACCTGTGCTGTCAGCGGGTCCATATCTCTGAGTACTTCCCTTCTGTGACCGTCCGGCACCAGCATCTGCTGGAAGCAGGTCTGAACTTGCTGTCCAACCCAGCACCTTCCTCGTGATGAACGCTGGTCTCTTTTAGGAGGGACTCAGAGCTTATAGTTGCTTTTCTTAGTTCCCTAGGAGCCTGCACCGACCTGGCCACAAGCTGGGCATTGTACCACGGTCTCCGGGCCAGGGCTGCCTGGCAGTGCCCGCAGCCTCCCCTGCACCTCCCGTCTCCATGCACGAAGCAGGCTCCTGAGCAGCTGGGCCTGGGCCTCCCCCAGAAGTCGCTCCCTGCAGCCTGGGGAAGCTCCTCTCTGTGGCTGAGTGAGGCAGTGCTAACCGGCTCCCCTCCCCAGGGCCAAAGGGCAAATGCTTCGGAGCCGAGATCTGGGAGCCAGGCGGGCCTGCCGCTGTGTGGGCTGCAGGGACAACCAAATAAAATCAGTCCTGTAAGTGCGTGGCACGGTGCCCGCAGGTAATCTGCGTTCCCTGTGTGTCCTCCCTCTCCCCCCTCCTTCTTTCCCGTCTTACTTTTTCCCTCTTTCTTTCTTTTCCAAAGTAACCACAGTACAAAGCAGAATGAAATCCCTGCCAGGGAGAAGTCCCAGGAAAACGCCGCCACACCAAGAGAAAGGGGAACTTCTGCCTGGATGGTAGGGCTGGGACGATTTCTTGGAAGAGGTGGCAGGTGGCCTGCAGGGGGGTGGCCTTGGTTTTGTGTGTGGCTGAGAGGCAGTGGCAGGGCAGAGGGGGGAGGCAAGGCCCTGGGCGAGCCCCTCCCTGGACCGGCCCCTCGCAGCGCCTTCAAGCTCAGCTGGAGGACATGATGCCTCAGGAAGGTGACTGTGGGGTCCCGGGAAACGCTCTGTAGCTGAGGCCGACTGCAGGATGAGGCCACGGGGACAGCAGACTGCAGGGTGAGTTCTAGAAGAAGTTAGGAGGCAGCGAGGCCAGGCTGGCAAGGCCTGGGGAGGAGCCACGGAAGCCCCCACGGGTCCCGGCCGGGGCAGTGGGGCTGGGTGCCTGGTGTGCCCGGGGTAGGCAGGAAGAACAGGCAGGTTCGGGACAGTGGGAGCCGCGTGGTTTTAACCCTGGGAGGGGACACTGGCGGACAGGCCCTGCCTGCTGGGCACTGCAGATGCACAGCTCGCCTCCCGCACCCGGGTGGCAGGCAGGACTCGGACCCGGGTCTCTGGTGCCCTGGCCACAGGCCTCCTGTGTGCGGGGGGAGAGGCAGGGCCCAGGCCCCCGGCCCGGTACCCCTGGGTGCTCAGGCCCAGCTCCCGCTGCTGCCTGGCCCCACAGTGCACTGGGCTCCCCGTGGGGACACACACAGTTCTGGATTCTCAGCCCTATTGAGGCCAGGCTGGTCCACACCCCAGGAGTGACGACCTTGGCCTCAGTTTTAACAAGGCTGGGGCAGTTCGGCCCCCGGCTGCCATCTCCTGACCCTCCAAGCTGGTGGCGGGACATCGTGCTCCCAGCCCCAGAGCTCTGGGAGGATGGTGGGGGTGGGCCGCCGCCCCAGGAAGGCTGTGCTCAGGTAGGTCGTGGTGACAATTGCCAGTGGCAGGTGGCAGGTCACAACAGGCCGTGGCTGTCTTTGAGAAATGAAAGAAAAATGTGCCCGAATAAGTAGAAGCGGTTCTGGTGACTTGGCAACTTCAGAGGGCTGCGTGGTGTCTGGTTAACCCCTTCCCTCCTGACACGGCCTGGCACACGCATGGGGCCACCAGGGCACCCTCGGTCCTCCTGGGTTCACCCAGATGGCGAGTGGGGACAAGGGTGCACGTTCAGTTGGAGCCAGGGTGGTGTGACAACCCTGAGCCGGGTGCCAGTGGCGAGGGCCGGGTGCTCTAGCCTGACTCCACGCCACACGGCAGGTGGCACAACTCCAGCTCAGCCACAAAAGCAACGGGCCAATCGTAAAACAAAGAAGCAAAGGGATAAGGCAGTAAGAGCCCGGCCCACCCGCCCTGCCAGTGTGAGCAGGAGGCCACCGCTTGCTGGTCCCAGTGTCCTGCGGCCCTAGGACTTGCTTCTGTTGAGGAGCCGTGTTTCTGTTCAATTTATTGAGGTGAAGTTGGCAAAACATAAAATTAACCATTTTAAAGGGAGCCATTCCATGGCATTCAGGACATTCACAGCGTTGTGCAGCCACCACCTCTATCTAGTTCCAGCACATTCTACCCTGCCAGGTAAACCCCAGACACACCAAGCAGTGTCTGCCCCTCCCCCAGCCCCTGCCCCCCCCCAATCTGTCTCTACTGACCGACCTACTCTGGATACAAAGTGGGTAGTACACCGCGTGCCCTTTCTGTCTGCGTCTTTCATCCGCAGAATGTTCTGGAGGGATGTCCACCCTGTGCCTGTGTGGGAGCCTCGTTCCTCCTCACGGCTGAATAATGTCCCGTTGCTGGATACACGTGTGTCACTCCCCCGTTGACAGACATCGGGTTATCTCCCCTTTCAGCTGCTGTGAACAGAGCTGCTGTGACTCATTCATCTGTTTGCATTAATAATTCCTTATATTATCAGTAGTTTTCATAGCCCATAAGAAATTGGACGAGGCAAATTATCTACTCCAACCTCCTCCGTCTGGGGGCATCAGGACGTGAGCAAGCGTGCAGGGTCAGGAACACGGTGCCAGCCTGGGACCACGTTCTCCTGACCATGCACCCTGCTCTCTCCATGCAGACCCTTCCCTGATGATGAAGGTCCCTGTGGGGGAAATGGAGGGTGTGTCTCCCTCGACTTAGTGGGTTGGGCAACACCCACGCAGCGTCATCAAAGGCAGGGCCCAGTGGCCTCCCACCCACCTCCACCTCCCGCCAAGGCCACATGAGAAGGCCACGTCTGCCCACACCTGGGGGCAGCCCGAGGGGACCTGGCCAGGGCTGCAGAGAGAGATCCAGGTTGGAGCCTCCCAGAGGCAGAGGCCGGGGTGAAGGCCTCCTGCTTCCTTTGGAGGCTAATCCAAGCCGGGCGGAAGGAGGCGAGCTGGAGGGACAAGTTCATTAGAGAAGCTCCACCCGGTTACTCAGCACCAAGTAAACATCGATTATTCCCACTCGGGGCTAAAGGAACAGGAAGAAAAGTTCCCGTGATGCCACCTCCCCCAAGAAGCCACCGTGAGCCTTTGTGGGTTTTTGTTTGTGTGAAACGAGAAACGTGCATTAATTGTAAATCAATACATCAGCTCTCCATCGACAGAGCAAGTGTTTGGTGTCCTGATGGTTCCGCACCAACTAGGACATCACTTGCGCAACTGGGACATCACCTGCTCTCCCTCACGAAAGCCGTGACATTCTTAGCACTTGTCTAGGCGCTGGCACTTGGGGGATGCTGAAGACACGCTTGTGGTCACAGCCAACGTTGGAATTCAAGGCAGCTGCTGCAGAAAGGGACAGCAGATCCCCGGGGCTCCTATAACTCGGGTCGTAGGAGAGAGGGACGCCTCCCTCCCTCTCGCTCTGTCCTGAGCCCCACTGGACCCTCCGCCAGCAAACCAACTCTTTCGTGTTAACTTCGTTCTTTGTTTTTTCCAAAATCAATAAAAACACACAGCATAAAAAGTAAAAAACTCATGATGAGAACTCAGAGTGCAGCACTGCCCTGCCCCACTCCCAACCCAACCTCACCAGCAGGGCGCCACGTGTGGCTCTAGCAGCTGTCACCCAGTGCTCTCCCCAGCACTTGCTCACACTGCTGTTGCTTGCCTTTTTAAGATTTTATGAAAATTTCACCTTTTCTATAGCCCCCCAAAAATATTTTATGCATCAATTTCCAACCCTGGAAGAAGATGAAGGTGTAGCTCTTCCGCAATGACCCCACCCACACCCACAGCCACCCTGGAGAGTTATGTCATCGTTTACAATGAAATCAGAATCCACTGTTTATACATCATTATGACTAGGTCAACATTATTCGACCCACCCTTTGCCTGATAATTTGGCTGAATGTCGAGTTCTAGCTTGGAGGAGGTATTCTTTGTTGGCAATTGTGTGGACTAAACATGAAAACATTCCTACTGCACAGCCAGAAATGTTAGATACAGTGTGAGGATCCTTTTAAATACTAGCTAAATATGCAAGGAAGAAAGGAGACAAAGTCTTCAGTGGCCAAAAGAGAAGAGAGAACTGAAGACCAGCGTAGTGCACACAGCTGGCCTTCAGACGTGGGGGCGGCATGAGTCTCGGGACCGGAGACCTGGGGCTAACAGCCCAGAGATGGAAGGTAAGGCCAGGGGCCATGCAAGGCAAGATCTTATAAGCAAAACCCTTGAAGGGACACCCCTGGGGGAAAATACGCACCCACCAGCACAGGGAGATGACCTGAAAGCACATGTATCTCAGCCTGAGCCATGGGGGGATGTCCCCACTGAGAACTTGCAATCATGGGCCTATCTTGTGCAGGTTGGAGATTTGAATTCACACCACCTGCATAGTACAGGACCCATAGAGCCAAGAAATTAGCATAAAAGTGATCACAGGCTGGCAAGACAACTGAGAGTCTTACAAACACAAAATCTCTCAGTAACAGCATAGCTTCAGCCCAGGCACAAAAGATTCCCACAGATAGAGCCCTACTGAAAATGAACTCACAATCCAAAATTATAAAACACACAAAGCAATCCACCAGCAGATCCAAGAAACAGGAATTATATCCCTAAGAACATCAGGTAGTAGGATTATCAGATGATGGCTTTACACAGCTATGTCTAAAATGATTGTAGATGTAACACAAGGAAGTAAGCACAAGACACTATTGAGAAAAGGCAGATTCATAAGGAATGGAGTCAAACATTTAGAAATGAAAAATACAGTGAGTGAAACAGAAAGCTCCACGGACAGGTTAATCATGGACAGACACGGCCTCATTCTGACAAAGTCAGCTCAACTCAGCAAGTAGAAGGAGCAGTTCCTAGTTAAAGGTGAATTATGGAAAATGTAGCATAGGGAGATAAATAGATCAAAATATGAACAGGAAGCTGAGATTTGAAGGGGAAAATTAAAAGTCGTTCTAGATTGAAAATCACTTTCCTTAGAATGCTGACAGCGCCGTTCTCTCACCTTCCAGCCTCTGTGCTGTTGCCTGGAGGTCTGGAGCCTCCGATTCCTGACTTAGCCCCCAGCCCCACCCGGAAGCCTTTGGCAGCCCTCCCTGCCCCCACCCTAGCGGTTCTCCCAGTCGCTCTGCACACAAGGGGGGCCTCTGCGTGTTTCTGAGAGTCCTGAACTTTAGTTTGGGGATATTTCCTGCTTTTTCTTTTTTCTGGAACTCCTATTATTGCGATGCTGGGCCTCCTGGAATGGTTCTCTGACGTTCTCAGTCTCTCCTCTCACACATTCCACTCCTTTGTCCACTGTGCTTCTTTCTGTGGGAACTTCTCACCTTTGATTTCCAGGCTTCATTTCCTCCTTTGGAGACTTTTCTCTCATCACAGTAAAACGTGTTTCAATTTCTGTTCTCTAAATGTTTGCACACACACAGCGCACACACACACACACACACACACACACGGGCTCAAACGCTCCTGTGCTGGTTTTCATTTCTTTAAACTCTTCTGTGTTCTCTGTGAGGTAATGCTAGGTGTTTAAAATTTTTCTCCTGATCCAGATTTTGTCTCTGTTTTCCCTGATTTTTCAATCTGCTTTGGGGGTTGGTTGGCGGTGGCTGCGTGTCTGTGTCCTGCCTCGTGTCTAGTGGGCTCTCTGCTCATTCCCCAGACACGAGTTAGCAGTAGGTGCTTGGAAACCTCATTGCGAGGGTGGGGCTTGTCCCTGGGTGAGTGTCACTGCAGGATGATGGGGGACCTCTAAGTGTCAGGTCTGCAGGTCCTTCCCTGCTTGGAGGTGCTGCGAGAAGGCAGAGCGACTGGGGGTGGGATTTGGTGTACAGGTTGCACCTTCGTTATACAGAGTCCACCTGACTTCCTCTGCTGAGTTCCTTCTCCCAGCCCACTCCAGATGCTGCTGGACTCGTGGGGCCCAGGCATGTCTGGCTCAAACCCGTCCTGTCTGCTGACAGAGCGGGGCGGGTGGGAGTCTATCAGGTGTCTAACTGCTCCCAGTACAGACTCTGGGGGTGGTTCCCCTCCTGTCCCACTCCCCTGTAGCACCTCCACCCCTGAGCGCTTACGCTGTGATCTCTGGATTCCACCGACGTAAAATTACTGTCTAATGACTACACATTTTCTAAACGCTCATTCAGTTTTTTGCACTTAGCTCCTCATCATCTGGAAAACAAACAGCTCTCAGAGCCGCCCAGCCTGCAGATGGACTCACACCATCTCTCACCAGCCTGTGGCTGACCCTAGGTGACAGTCTTCAGACACAGCCTTATCCCACGGAGCAGGTCGCCCACCTCCAGCTGGTCATCGGATGAAGGGAAATGGCAGCAAACCCTCTGCCACCACTGTGAGAGGTGCTGTCCAGCCCCACCACCGGGACACATCTCTCCACATCCTCCCCTGCCTCTGCCTGACCCCCCTAGACCCCGCCCCTCCACCCTCCCTTCCCATCACCCTGGGAGGACCAGCTTGGCTCGGGGTGGGGGTGGGGGCCTGGCCAGACTTCTCTGAGCCCACAGAGACCACAGGTTTGGCCACATGGCCTTGCTCTGTCCCTGACGGCTGCGGCACCATCCCACATCATTTGCCTTTCCCTTCCCCACTCAAATTGTCATTTCTCCGAAGGCAACGATGGGTCTCACGTTGCTCGGTGTCCTTCCCAGCGCCAGGCAGGGTGGCCTTGACGTAGCAAGTCCTCCCAAGCTTGGCCTCCACGAAAGACGGGAAGAGAAAGGAGGGGTGGGGGCGGGGGTTCCTGTGGCCGCAGCCCGCGGAGGAGCCACCTCGGAGCTTTCTCCCCGGCCCCGCCCGCCGTCCCCGCAGGGGCCAGCTCAGCCAGGTCTCGTTTTTCCAGTGGCACAGCTGGTTCCAGGCAGTGATGCCAGAGGAAGGAAGATGGCGCAGGGGACCTCGTTCCTGGTTGCCCCAGGGCGACCGAGGCTGCGGAATCCTCCAGGCTCCATCCAAGCGGCAACGGCAGCCCAGACGCAACAACGCGAAAGCGGGGTCCACCCCCGCACCCCCGAGTCCCACTCCGTGTGCCCAGCACCGCTGGAGCTTTTCTGAGGAGCGACACACGCTGGCGATGGATTCTTTTAAGGACATATAATTCTGCACGTGGAAACGATGAGCAAAGAATCCCCCCTGTGCTGCCTGCGGCCAACTTTCTTACCTTCCCTTGCATTTTCTCCTTAATCCAGCATCCAAACGCATTTTTTTAAAAGTTAAGTTTCCTTCTTTTAGTGCAAACGTTTTTATTGTAGAGTACGACACTCGTCATTACCCAGGGAAACAGCTGGCTCCCTGTTTAACACCTGCATCGTGGCCACGGCAGTTACCTGGGA
This sequence comes from Varecia variegata, assembly GCA_028533085.1. NCBI lineage: Eukaryota > Metazoa > Chordata > Mammalia > Primates > Lemuridae > Varecia > Varecia variegata. The sequence goes on along the minus strand of CM052436.1, from coordinate 2,654,333 downwards.
GGCTCCGGAATGTTCCTTCGCTCCTGAAGCCAGCAGAGGCTGTCCCCCTGAACAAGGGGGTTTTCATCCCAATGTCGGCCTCGGTCGGGGCTTTGTCCCTCTCAATTAAGTTGGCGCTCTTAGGTCCCGCGCCAGTTCCCAGACTCCTCTGCGCCTCCCCTTCCGGCTGGCGCTCAGTGCCGGAGACGGCTCTCTCCCTCACTCCGGACACTCGCCATCTGGAACGTCACTGAGGACCGCGACCAGGGGCTCCTCCCCCACCTCTGACGGTCCAGCCCCCAGATTCCCACTGTGACCCACCCACTACGGCCTCGAAGCCACTGTGAACAGTCTCCAGTGCTGGGCACAGTCAGCCCTTCCAGAACCTTCCAGAGCCTTCCAGGATTCCCAGAGAAGACGCTCTGGAGCAGGGAGCCCTCTGACCCACTTTCCTGCGAGGATGCACAGACGCATTCTACGCACAACTGCAGGTCGTTCTACCGCTGCTCCGTGAGCCCTCCACGAGGGTCCCTGTGCAGGACCCCCAGGTGGGGACATCTGTGGCCGTGACAGCCAGTCTCTGGGCCACCTTTTCCAGTAAGACCATCCCTGATTTTCCTTTGAGGTGGCATCCAGCCGCCTGACCCAGCCTGGGCAGTCATGACGTCCTCTCCCCCAGCTGCCACGGCTGGTGTCCTCAACGGGCACAGCCAGGCAGCGGGGCCACCACGCTGTGTCAGCTCTGAGATGCCACGAATTATAAACGTACCACTATCCCAGCCACCTCTGAAAAGGAAAACAGTGTGCCCATTTCAGCTGTAGAGGCCGTTGACTCTCACGGCTGTGAAAATGTGAAAGAAAGAAAGGAGAGCCTCCAAGAACCCAGGGATGATGCTTGCTCTGGGGCTGGGATGGGACTCCTGGGAGAAGGAAACTCCCCCGGGACCCTCGAGCAGAGGTCATTCAAGCTCGGAGATGACGGGGCTATTTTTTGCAAGGGCCTGCTGGTAAAGCCAGCAGAGGAAGGGGACACTGCGTGGACGCCTGGGTCCAGCCATTGCCGACAGCGGGTTTCACGAGGCAGAACGTCGTTCTTCAACAGCGGGGCCTAAAGCAGTGACAGCACCACTCCCTGGGGTGGGGCGCCCCTCGCGCCTCTCCCGGCCCACAGCGGACATGGGCGCTGCTGCCGCCCGCACACCCTGGCCAGCGAGCAGAGCAGGTGCAGCGGGGGGCCTGCGCCACCGAGCACAGGTGCTCCTGCTGGAGCAGAGTTCTGAACTCCTGACCTCACGGGACAATTAATTATAAAGGAAGGGGTGGGGAGGACGGGAGGAAGGAAGGAAGGGAAGGGGGAGGAAAGCTTGCCCAGGGTTAATAGTCTAAGATGTCGAGAACCTGGTGCCCAAACTGTAAGCGTGGGGCAGGATTCTCTCTCCTCCCGATGTCACCTGCTGCCAGTGTGTGCCCTCTTCCTCCGCAGTGCCAACGCCACTTGCCACACCCACTCTTTTGTAAGTAGCTCACCTCGGCACAGGAATGCTCCCAGCAAACAAAGGCCCCCGAGAACCGGGATCGGGTTCGATGACCCGAGAAAAGACGGCAAGCCCTGGCGCAGCAGTCTGGGGCGTGGAGGGTCCGGGGCAAACCGGCTGCTTGCTAAGGAAGTCCTCAGTGCACAGGTACTCGCGCTGCCAGCCGTCATGGCGACGGCACCAGGAGGCTGACTGACTGCCACCCTCTGCCCAACAGGGACTTCAGAAGGACCCTGCACCAGGGCCTGAAATTTCCTAAGATCTGTGGGACTCAGAGTCCTGAAACCATGAACTGGAAGGGACACACCGATCACAGGTCAAGGGTCCCACCTCTGTGCTCTCCAAGAGTGGGCACAGGTGATGTGCTGACAGTGAAGTTGTGATCACCTGACTCTGCAGGTGGAGTCTCTGACCTGCTGCTGCAGCTGAGGAGGGACAGGCACAGGAAATGTCACAGGACTTGGGATTCCCGGGTAGCATCGTGGGGCATGGAGGACGTCAGGACTGAGCAGAAGGCTGGGCTGAGTCCTCTGCCACTGCTCTTTGGCTGGGCCATGCCAACTCGGACCCCTGGTCAGTACCAAGGGCAGCTGGGATGGCGGCAGCGAGCCGGACCGTTGGGGGCCGGTGCTTGATGTTGGTGCATGAGGACGCCGCTTGCATCTCAGCTGGCTTCAGTCGGGGAGAAGCACTTTCTTCCTCTGCCACCACCCCACAGCCAGGGCCGCTGCAGGCAGGCTGGCGCTGCCTCGCTGGCCTTGCTGGGGGCTGCAGGGACGAGCTGGGGTGGCCTGAAGGACCCCCGGGTCCAGAGCAACCACAGAGCACGTGAAGCTCAAGGCCACTCTTCTTTCCCCTCAGGAACAAAGTGGCAGTTTTCCTCCTAAAGTGGAAGGTCTAAGGGAAAAGTTCACTGAAACCAGAAGATGCCCCTGAATGGAAAGGCAGGGGACAGTGACCAGAGGGAAAGGAAAGAAACGCCTGAACCTTCTGCTGAATGAGGAAGGAATAGTTAGGAGTTTACTGCATATTGCAAAATAGCCAGAAGGGACAACTGTCATGTTCCCAGCACAAAGGCAAACGTCCGAGGGGAGGGGCGTCCCCATCACCCTGATTTAATCAGTACACGCTGTGTACATCAAAATATCAATATCCCCCCCAAATACATACATCTATAAAAATGTTTTAAATAAAATCAAAATGAAGGAAAAGTGTGAACATTGTTAAAATATCACTATTTCAAGACAGGAAGGGAAATAACATAGGTGCCTAAATGGGGGGAAAAAAGGTGAAGCCAAACTGCACAGTCTTAGTAAGAAAAAATTCATAGGCCTGGATTTCTGGTAGAAAAAACTTGAAAAGAACTGTCATTCTGCAGGGCCAGGGAACTCGGGTGTGAGGCGTGGTGAGGCTGAAGGGAGAAGTTTCAACGAGATAGATCCGTGCCAGGCTGGGCCCGAGCAAGCACACACGTGCATCAAGGGTGATGGGAGCGTTTCTTACCAGCAGGGGATACCCAAATGTGGATAAGCACAGGCCCTGCGGTGCTGGGTTGTGACTGAAGGCATCATTTCTGTAAGATACAGAAACATGTATGTGTACATGCATGTAAGTCACACATGCACGTCCTAGATCTGTCCGCTCAGAGGGTCTGGAGGCAGTGACACCCCAATAACATGAGCACACCCAGCACCCAGACCTTGGTTTCTAAATACCATTCTCCACTCAAAGACCAGTTTCCTTGGAGAAGTGGCTGCTTCTGAGGCTGTGTCAGGGAGCCGAGTGGCAGCAGAGAAAGACGGGAGGCATCAGAGTGACACCGGAGTGACACTGGAGCCCGGGCGGAGGCGCAGACCGGCCAACGCGGGTCATCCGAGTGTCAGTGTAGGCGAGGGAGCACAGCCCATTGATTCAATAGGCATCTGCAACTGTGTTGATAGAAACAAAAAGTTAAAAGGGGCAGAAGGAAAAGCTCTACCTCCTACACAGTACCTTGTCTGTGCCATTTCTGCCAAAAACGCATCATCTAAACCAAATCATGAGGAAAATTAGACCAACCTAAACTGTGGACGTTCTACAAACTGGCTGCTATACTTCCCCAAAATGTCAAGGTCATGAAAGACTAGACTGAGGAACTGAGGACTGAAAGCTGAAGACATGTGACAACTAAATATAAGAAAGAGTTGCTTCGTGCTGTTGTTTTTGTGGGTTTTTTCCTATAAAGGACATTTTTGAAACAGCAAAATTTGAAAAGCATTTGTGGCGTAGGTGGTATTATACCAAACTCCACGTCCTGGTTTTGCTGGACTGTGTGCTACCTAGGAGAAAGCCCTTGCTTTTAAGAGATACACACTGGCGTGTGGGCGTGCTGTCCGTGCTGTCCGCAACCTGCTCTCAGCTGGATGGGTGGGTGGATGAGGAAGGAAGAATGACCAAGCCGATGAGATCAAACGCAAGTAAGTGGGGAATCCGGGTGGCAGGGACACCAGAGCTCCATGTGCTATTCTTGGAACTTCTCTGTCATCTGGAATTATTTCAAAATACAAAGTTAACAGAACATAAGAATCATAAACAGGTAAAAAGAAATAAAAGCTTTGGTGCTGGGAGCTCCGTCCATCAAGACGAGCTTATCTCCCCGCTGGGTCAGACGCTGGAGGGGTGGGCTGAGGACACCCAAGCGCACCCTGTGCCCCATGCCATGGGGTGACGTGGCACCTGGGTGCCCCTCCAGAAACAAAGGCATTCTCCAGGCCACCCATCCCTGCTTCAAACCTCTAGTTTTCAGAAATCAGAGCATTTGAGCTCATTTATAAGAAAAAGTAGTCTCACTGACTTCAAAAAAGCAGACAAGTACTTTGCTTCGTTGACATCAAACAGAACTTTATTTTTTGCCCTCCTAGGTATTTCATATAACAGTAGCATATGTAGTGAAAGCACAATGAGGCATATTAAAACATAGCCAGTTCTAACAGTTTGGATATTTCTTGTCACAGAAAAGAAGTATCCTGCCCACAGATTCACATTAACATACACGGTACGTTAATATCAATCTCTGTATCATACACAAGGCCATGATACATGTTTGCACAGAGGGTCACGTTCTGCAACAAACTTACCCTAATAACAGTATTCAGAAGGCACCGCATGGGACACAGGTGACAATGAAATCACAAGGCTAGATAGACCTTTCCCATCCGAGAGCCGCTTTGGGGTGACACCCCCATCACAGGCACGCAGGGGAGCATTTGCAAAGCAGGTCAGAAATCCCCTCTGAGACCCCAAAACACGATCCCCCTCAGTACAAACAACCACTTTACCAAAAATGAAAGCTGGAAAGAGACCAGATGAGTGATTCAACTAACTAGATAATACTGTTTTATAACTTCAGTCCAAAACTGAAGTTACAAAGTGAGAATTTGTTAATGACTTTTACAAGTGGCTCTAGAATCCCCAAAACGTTTTATGCAACAAGAAATGCACAATCACAACTAGCACTGTTGGGATGTGTGTGTGTTTGCACCCAGGGACTAACCCAAGGACACACAAATTGGGATATAAAAGAGCTGGCCACAAACATATCTCAACAATGTCAGCTGCTGTTGTTCCTTTCTTTTGGCATAAAACGTTATTGTTTTTAAAGCCAACATGACTTCAGTCACTGCTAAGAGACTAGACTGTCCAATGTTATGAATGTTTTTAACAGATTTCAAGAAACAGCTGGTATGGTATTCATCTATTAAAGATATTTTATAAAACAGGAATTCCACTGAAACTTCCTGAGACACGCTTCTCTGCTCGCAACCGTGCATGAAGACAAGAAGCAGTTCTTCCTGCACCTCTTCGCTCCAGACCAGGGTGCTCCGAGCAGTCAGGCGGCAGCTCGCCTCAAGGCAGAGTGGACCCGTCCTTGCCTGGGGCTTTGCCACTACGGGAGCAGTGTCAGCAGCCCGCCAGGAGCACAACGAAATGATTCTGACGCATTGTCCCTTCCGACAACAGGCGCTTCTGTCGGCAGATGGGTGACAGCCAAGCACATTCCAGCCAACTTCACTCGGTGGCAACACACCCACCCGTCAGCAGGGCCCTGCTTCCCGACAGCACCTGTCACCTCCGCTCGGTCAATGCCTCGGCAAGCCATGACAGGGCGCGTGGAGCTGCCCTATGCAGCATCGTTCCGTCCCCACGAGGAACACACAACAGGACACGAGCCGCACACGGACCCCCGGTCCCCGTGGGCAGCAGGCTAAGTCTTGCTCCGTCGCAGGAGTGTGGCAGCGGAGCCCTGGCCGCCCTGGAACTTGAGGCTCTGCAGGTTGACGTGGGCCCCGAGCTTGAGCAGCGTCTCCACCGTCTGCGCGTGCCTGCCCTGCGCGGCCAGGTGCAGCGCGCTGAGCCCCTGCGCGTCAGGCAGGTCGATGACATCGGTGCTGACCAGCGCCTCCACCACCTCCGAGTGTCCGAGGGCGGCGGCCAGGTGCAGGGCTGTCTGGTCCAGGGGCCCCCGGGCCAGCACGTTGGCCTTCTCCTCGATGAGCAGCTTGACGGTGGCCAGGTGTCCGTTGCGGGCGGCCAGGTGCAGGGCGGTGCAGCCGTCTGCGGTCACGGCCTCCTTGCTGGCGCCCCGATGCAGCAGCAGCCTGGCGGTGCTCGTGTGCCCCGTCTCCGCTGCGACGTGCAGGGGCGTCTGGGCCAGCAGGCTGCAGACGTTGACGTCGGAGCTCAGGTCGATGAGGATGCGGGCCACGCGATAGTGCCCACGCTGGGCGGCCAGGTGCAGGGGCGTCCTCCCGTCCAGCGTCTGGGCATTCACGCTCACCCCTGGCTGCTTGGCCAGCAGCTTGACGATGGGCAGGTGGCCCTGCCAGGCAGCGTAGTGCAGCGGCACCCAGGCATCCTTCCCCTGCAGGCTCACGTCCACGCCGCGGCGCAGCAGGATGCGCACGATGTTCTCCTGCCCGTGCTGGCAGGCCACGTGCATGGGCGTCCGGCCCTCGAAGTCCACCTCGTCGATGGAGGCGTTCTTCTCCAGCAGGAGCCGCGTGCTGCTCTCGTCCCCGTTCTGCGCCGCGAAGTGCAGGGCCGTCCACTGGTCCTCGTCCTTGGCGTTGACGCTGATCTTCCGGGCCAGCAGGAGCTCCACGACGCCCCGCACCCTCCTCTCCACGGCCACGTGCAGCGGGGTGGAGCCCTTCCTGTTGGTGAGGTTGGGGTTGGCGTTGTTCAGCAGCAGCCACTTGACGCAGTCCTCCTGCCCGGCCTCCACGGCCAGGTGCAGCAGGCTGGCGCTGCCGTCCAGCACCAGGTCCACGTCCTGCGGCTGCAGGATCTTCATCAGCTTGCTGGTGTCCCCGGACACGATGGCGTCCACGAGCTTCTTCTTCTGGATGTCTGTGGTGCCCAGATCTGCAGGGAGAGGACAGGCAAGGGTCAGCATGCAGCCGTGCATCGGTGACCTTGTGCTAGCCCATACACGACCTCACAGATCTGGTGGGGAGCCTGGGGCCGGTAGGTTAACACCTCTCAGGTGCGCATTAGGTTAGCCAATCTGCAGAATAAAAACCACTCCGGCTGTCCTGCAGGGCTATGATCGGATAAAGGAAGTAAGATTCCTTTGGTGCTTAGAGATGGCAGCGACTGCAAACACTCCTCCATTAAAGAGAGAACAAAGCTGACTTCGGGATGCCCAAGTGGGAGGGTCGCTTCAGCCCAGGAGTCTGAGGCTGCAGGGAGCTATGACACCACCACTGCACTCCAGCCTGGGCCACAGAGCAAGGCCCTGTCTCTTAAAAAAACAAAGAAGAAGAAAAGGCAGCGGCCACAAAGGCCAGGCAGGAGCCCTCACCTGAAAGCCCTGGCAGCCCCGCGGACGCTGCACAGGGAGCCTGCAAAGCTGGTGCCCGGAGCTGCCAGGGGGCATCCAGCTCCTTGCCCCCCTCAAAACGGCACTGCCTGTCCTGGGGACATCAGAAGAGCTTTCTACGATAATCCTGAAAGGACTAAGCCTCTCATTGCAGGGGACCGTGAGTCCGGCAAGAAGGATGAAACGTTCTGTTTTACACAAAGATCCCGCCGCAGCGTCTGGGGTTTGACTCCATGAAACAGGCCCCTCCTCCCTCCCGCGCAGCAGCTTCAGGGCCGGATGAGGCGGGAGACGCTGTCGGGTTGGTGCGTCAACACTGGCGCTCTGAGTCTTGCCAGTGAGCAACCCTCTCCAGCATGAAGATGTCACTGAGAGTATGTT
>CM052436.1:2619840-2646478 GCA_028533085.1 Varecia variegata | reverse complement strand
GACAGGACCACGCCGTGTCCCTGAAGCTGGCAGAGAGAGCTGCAGCACCCCGGAACAGCGACAGGAAAACAGGCATAAAAGATAAGATTAGCTGAGAAGGGCCCCACCCTAGCAGGTGGTTTACAGAGGTGGCCAGGGTGTCGTAACCTCCAAGGGCACCCCGGTGACGAAGTCCGGGTGTCCACCCGGCACTGACTGAGAAGAGGGGTGCAGGGCTGGCGTGTACAGGAGAGAGAGCTCTCCAGGCCGTGGGGTCACTGGGTTTCCACCCCGCAGGCCTGAGGTCAGCGTCTGTCCCGGTGCCGGCGCAGGTGAGACCACACAGCACAGACAGGTGGCTCGGCCTCCTCTCCTACCACACCTAGTGACCCCGACAGGGCCACTCTGCCAGCGAGCGCCTCTGGATTTGCACGCAGCGAGCTAATTACACCGCTGACACCCAAGATTAATCAGTTAAGGGAGAGAGGACAATCTGTGTCGTCAGGTAACGGGGTCGCTGGCTCCAGCACACGCCCCTGGAGCCCCACTGAGCCCTCGTCTCCCCGGTCACAAGGCGTGTTCTTCACTCACCGCCCGTCGAAGGCTCTCGCTCGAAGGACAGCGACAGCGACCCCCTGGAAGAGAAGGCGGAGTCGACAGATGACACCCCCGAGAGCCGTTTGCCGCTGCTGGACGAGGGCAGCTTGGATTCCGAGGAGCTGCGGCTGAGCTCTTCCGCGCCCTCGATGGTCTGGGAGATGCCGGAGTCCAGCTGCGACAGCAGCTCGGACAGGCTGCAGTCGTTGTCGAAGGTGGGGGCAGAGGCCCGCTTGAGACGCGTGGACACAGGTGCCACCTGCAGAGAGGGAGACGGGGGCAGTGGGTAAAGACTCCGCCATACACGCCTGGCCCGTCTGTGACACGAACACGGAAGGACAAGGTGGGTTACAGGAAGGAGGGGACGAGAGGAAGGACAGGCTCCGGTGGGCGACGCAGACAGCAGAACTGCCGGTCACCACACGCACAGCGAGGGAGCCGTCTCGCTGGGTCTGCCCAGCATGGAGATGTTTGCAGAAAAGACCGACTTCATAAAACGGAGAACCCAGCAGCGCCACCGGCACTCACGCAGCGTTAGCCAGACACGGGGCAGACCGCGCACAACGGCAGGAGTGTGACCCGGGAGTGGCTGGACACCGTCCACCCACAACAGGCCCGCTTGAGCCAGGCACAAAGGGAGGAGATGGAACTGGGCCAGGGCCCTCCCCGTCGCCCACAAGTGCGACCTCTCCCCGGAGCCATGTGGGTCTGGCCCGAGAGCTGTGTGGACAGGGTGGGGGCAGGTGCCAGCTGCAGGGACAGCATGGCAACCCAACGCAATGCAGCTGACCAGGCCCTTGGAAAGGGTCTCGCTGAGCGGACTGCGGGAGAAGCAGATTTCTGGGGACTGACCAGACTCTGGCGGTTACCCACCCTTCTTCCCCGATTCATGGCCATTTGCCCCCAATCCCTGCTCTCCGTGGGAACAGTCCGATGGCAGAGCTTGGAGCACTGAGCCACCTCCACTCGTAGCCTCTGTCCTCCCCTTACTGGGGGCCAGGCTGCCTCGTTACTGCCACCTCCCCCGGGCACCTTTGCCCCTAACTCTCACGTGCACACTCGCCCCTGTGTTCAGACCGTGGGCACACCCTAAGTGTGCACGTACCCCCAACCTTACGACAGCCTGGGGTCAACTGCCCAGCCCCAGATAAAACGTCACAAAGCTGGTTTATCAGGCGTCACCTCGCAGGTCTGCTCCAGCCTCGCTGCCTTACAGGGCACTTTGCCGGCCCTGGACTGGGAGCTTCTTATCACGTCTCAAGTCACCTATGTGCACCTATGTGCACGCACAGCACAGACCATTCGTGAGCAGTTAAACGGTGACCAGCCCTTCACGCCAGAGGTGCAAAGACACCCACTATCCCCGCCCTGGGCCCAGAAGGGGCTGGGCCTTCTCCTCCCAGGGTTCATGGCGCATCCCACGAGCAGCTACTTAACGCCAGGCCTGCGCCCACGCTGTTCTCGTATCAGGGGACAGGAGGTGGGGACAGGGCAGCATCAGGCAGATGGATCTGGAGCCACCCGTGGCACCTGCACCTCTAGTGGCACTGGGCACAGCTCCAGGCTGGCAGGGGACGTGACAGGAGGAGGGGCAGTTTGGAAACCACCACCGTGAAGCCAGGGAGACGAGGACACTCTCGCGAAGATGCCCATTACCTCGCCCTTGGGCTCCGGCAGACTCTTCACATCCACGTCTTGAGCTGTTTCTTTCACTTCATCGTCGGGTTTTTCACACAGGTCCTCGGTTTCAGAAGTAATTTCTTTTGGGGAGAAACCAAAAAGGGGCAAGTCACTCGGATGATGACATCTGCGTACATTCTACTGAAATGGGGACAGATGAAGAGCTGTCCAAAGCCTCTATGCAGTGGAGGACGAGCTGAGCGCTGCCAGCGATGACATTTCTCACGAGGAGTGTCCCAGGCAAGCTCAGCAGACAAGCCCTGGGGAGTCGCCGGCCAAACCTGGGCCCCCACCAGCACCCAAGTGCAGCCTCACAGCAGAGGCCTTCCCAGGGGAGCCCGTCCGCCAGATGCACCGGCACAGAGCTGCCGGCACCTGCTGTTCACTGCTGTGTCTTAAATAGATTAATTTTGATTTCATCAGGGTTACTTTCCTATCCAAAAGACACCTGCTCCATGAGATCACGACCTTCTTTGGCCCAGTCCCCTGGAAGATGCATGGCTGTGTCGGAACCTGAGGCAGGGCCTCCTGGCAGCAAATCCTGCCCTGGCTGGGAGCCGGGGGTGGACGGCTGGAGTTGTCCACTGGGTTCCAGCCGCCCCATCCGGCCTGAGGGCTGGAGGCCACCGGCAAGGGCCAGGCCAGCGTGTCTGCACCGGGCCCATCTGGGTCCACCTGTGTCTGGGTGCACGTCCCCTCCTGGCCATCAGCTATCTCCTGTGATACCAGCGGAATGTTCTGGGGAGGCTGGGACCCTCTGAGGGCGCTCACCTTGGAAGGTGGGCCGTTCCCGCGGCTCCTCCCGCCAGCACCTCTGCATGAGGCGAATCAGGTTGCTGCAGGCGCGAGGCCTGGCTCTGCAGACGGGCGGCAGCTCCGGGCGGTGGCCCTTCACCACCTTCACCATGATGTGCAGGATGTTCTTCTCATCTGCAAGGGAAGGCACGCGAGTCAGGGGGCTCTGCGGGGCTGGGGCGGACTTCTCATCTTTGGGAGGAAGTGCCAAGTGCGGGATCGCGCCCAGGGACACGATGGGACATGACCCGGGAGACGGCTTTGCCTCCCTTTCCAAAGCTTGGAGCTTCTCGAAACCCTTCTCCCTGCAAGGCACACTTTTTCTATGTTCCCGGTTTTAAACACTACCTCTTTCCCCGGGTTCTGATCTAGAAAACGGAGTCAGTGTGTTAGGTCACCGAGCAGATCCTCCGGGGCATCCAATGCAAAGGAGAATATCTGACGAGACACGGAGCCTGTCACGGGTGGCCACGCCGTGCAGGCCCACGTGGGCCCAGCTCTGCCCACAGCTGGTGAAGAATTTTCCTCAATTCCAATCACTGCCCTGAAGCTCGAGGCCCAGCCGGCCTCTCCCTGCAAACGGGCCAGGGCTGGGGTGTGTAATGGGGGCCTCCCCTGCCCCCTTTCCCACTTTCTTCCAAAGCATGCAGGGCTCTCTCATCACATTATTACTGCTACTACTACTACTACTACTACTACTACTACTACTACTACTACGGCCACAACTCCTTCCCTAACTGGGAGTGGCCCAAGGCGACCCCCAGCGGGCCAACGTCTTTTTTTTTCTTTTGAGACAGAGTTTCGCTCTGTTGCCCGGGCTACAGTGAGTGCCGTGGCGTCAGCCTAGCTCACAGTAACCTCAAACTCCTGGGCTTAAGCAATCCTCCTGCCTCAGCCTCCCAAGTAGCTGGGACTACAGGCATGCACCACCACACCTGGCTAATTTTTTTTTTCTATATATATTTTTAGTTGGCCAGATAATTTCTTTCTATTTTTTTTAGTAGAGACGGGGTCTCGCTCTTGCTCAGGCTGGTCTCGAACTCCTGACCTCGAGCGATCTACCCGCCTCAGCCTCCCAGAGTGCTAGGATTATAGGCGTGAGCCACCACGCCCGGCCAGGCCAACGTCTTTTTTCTGCTCGGCCTAAAACCACAAAGCCTGGCTGGGGAGCCAGACTCCAGGGTTCGGGTTCCCACAGCCCCGCCCCACCCCACAGTTCCAAACACGCCCACGTGACAGCAGGTCTTCGGAGAGACAGGCACACATCAGCGGGCACAGAAATCGGCCCGAGTCACCTACAGCTGCCAGGATTCTACACTTTCCCGTTAAATCTTGTGCAATAAATATCTGAAGTATCTACACGTTATTTCCATGATACTTCAGACTTCCAAAACCAACAGGTCCTCTGCATAAAATGACAGTAAACTAAACACCTGTAATATTTTCAGACACGAGTGCCTTGCACTCCTGCACCTCGAACCCCGCTGTCTGCCAAATAATAAAACATGATGGCCTTGAACCTCGACATTCACCGGTACCTGGCTGCAGGTGTCACACCTATCACTCGTGCCACCATTAAAAAGCAGTCGGGCCACGGACCTCAGGGAGGAAAGGGTGGTGGGCGGTCGGACAACACAGACCCAAGCTCGCTGGAAGAGGTGTGTCAGAGCACACGCCATCCTTCTACTGGGATTTGACAAAGCTGCCAGGACACTCTAAACCTTACGATGCTCGGGAGACCCTCACACCCAGGTGCTTTTTCCATACAATGGCTCCCGTTCCTGCCTCAACCAGCCAGGGGCTCCCAGACCTGTGGCCCACACTTGACTCATCTTTATTTTTAGACATTTTTGGCCACACCCCAAAATATCATGAGTAGCCCAGAAATGTCTACAGAAGAAAAAGGAATCTTTCTCCAAGGAAGCTAAAACGTACTCCGTTTTTACAATAACCAAGTCAAGGTATGAAAACTTTGAGGGCAGAGGTCAAATAGGCGGCTGCCTGGCAGGGAACGACACCTGCAGCGTCCGAGCCGGGCAGCGGGGACCTGGCACCGTGTCCAGACGCGCTGGACGGTTTTGGAGACTGGCTGCCCGGCCATGTGGACGGACTTGGCCCCGCTGAACTGGATGCTCGAAAACGGCTAACATGGTAAACTCAGGTTATGTGTACTTCACCATAATTTTTTAAAAATAAAAAATTATTAACTGGAAATACCCAGAATGGGTAAATCCATAGAGACAGAAGCAGCTGACAGGGCTGCCAGGGGCTGGGAAGAGGGAGGCATGGAGGGTGACTTAATGTCTTAATGTCACTGGATTACACGCTGTAGACGGCTGAAATGATAAATTTCATGATATGTGTATTTTACCAGCAAAAAAATTAGCTGGCACCTAAAACATCCCACCGACTGCACCTCTCCCTTCAGATCTGTGCCTCTTCCTGTGCGCCAGTGACACCACGGGAGTGCCGTCAGTGTACGGGAAGACCCACGATGAGGTGGCCACGGTCACGCGGACTTGCCGGGCAGGACAGGGCAGCGCCCCGCCCTGGGCACAGCCCTGCAGGCTCGGCCGGGGCAACACGGCACCACGGAGCGCGGATCACAGGAGCGACTTGAGGACAGGGAAAGTACAACATAGCCCAGGAAAGACAAACCACTACACCTCGGGGACGTCCACTCACCTGCAAACGGTTTTTTCTGTGTGAGCACGCCCCAGATGACGATGGCAAAGCTGGAAGAGAAAGCGGCACGTTAGCGCCCAGGAGCTGGGGTCGGGGGCTCCGACACACAGCAGCCGGCTCGAAGGAAACCACCCTGATGCCTTCCAAAGAGAGACAGAGGCACCTAGACATTCCTCGTGAGTTTTCATAAAGAGAAAGCTACAGCGAAGCCATCACGTTGACAGCTCAGGTGTCAGACGACAGACGTGACCCTGCAGCCCAGGTGCCAGTCTCCAAGCAGCAGAGGGATTCCCCTGGGGTCCCCTCCCCCACTGGACCCCGAGCTCCGGGGGGGGAGAACGGCCGGGTGCTTAACTCACCCCCATCTCCCAAGCACCGGGCAGAGTGCAGGCGCTCAGCACTTGCTGAGTAAATGGATGAATGGTGAGAACTCCCGCCCCCTCCCCTCCGCTGATTTCATGCTTGGAAAACACAGATTCCGGTTCTGAGCAAAACATTCCTGACCCAGGCTCGCTGAGATTTCGCCAGAGGTTGTTCGAAAGTGCACAGGAAGCACCGGGCGGCAATCCAGCGGGATGCCCCAAAGGCTTTTTAGGAATATATATACATATATAAGGGATACATTTATATTTTTATATATATTTAAATTACTACTCTGGATATACCAAAAAACAGCCCAATCCGATAAATTTTTTAAAAACAAAACCAAAAAAACCAAGAGTTCAAAAACTGAGCCACCATGGGGCACCGAGTTGATGACAGCGGCTGTTTATAGATAAACAAGAATCCGCCATTGCAAATTAATTGAAATCTGTGAGTTCAAAAGTTGAAACTCCCAACTCTAAAACAAATGGGGAGAATCTCACGCTCCCTGAACCCTACAAGCTGTGACTGGTTCCCAAGGTGCCGTTCTCCAGCGGGCGCACCGCGCACAGGCAGGCTCAGCACGCACAATGGCGGCTGTGGGGCCAGTCCGCCGGGACTCAGGCGGTGACAAACAGGCGGAGAGCCAGTGCTCCAGGGCTCGGGTCAGAGTCACAACACACAGGACCGGAGCCAGGGAGAGGCTGACGTGCACCCACACTCTCCTCCATCTTTTCCTCTCCAAGAAGTCTGTGTGATTGAGACCGTCACAATTTGAAAAAGGAAGGGACCAAGTGACCTGGGGACTGTTACCCGGGCACACACAGCCCACTGACGTTGGTTTTTGAACAGCCTCTCCCGTCAATGGTCCTCATCAAAGGGAAGTGACACCAGGAGGTGTAAGCTGCTCACACCACAAAATCAGAGTGAATTCCGGAGCCCACATGCACACAGACACACGGACCACTTAGAGCAGCATTAGAGCAGCAGGTTCTCCCAACAGCCGAGCGATAAACCCATGTTTCATAAAAATGCCAAAGCCTTGACAGGGCAGGGCTGTCGGTCTGGTTGTGACCGGCTGCAGCAGGCACCAGTCACGAACACTCTGTGTCCCCGGCCAGCAACACTCACAAGAAAGAAATGTCTCCTGGGTCCCTGGGGCAGCCTGTACCACTGGCTCAAACCCCAAACCCAGCAAGCACACACCCCTGACTGGCACAGAAGGCCTTTCTGAAATTTTCCACTCAGGACACGAGGCATCAGGGTTCAGAGCTCTCAGCCCCACTGCAGGAGGATGGAGGGTGGCGGGCCTGTCACACACCTGTAAACGTCGTGCTTGGTGTCAAAGAGCCGGCTCTTCTCCCGGATGCGCTCTGGCGGGAGGTAGGCAATTGTGCCGAACAGGCCGTCCATGCTGAGGTCGTGGGAGTGGGACAGCCCGTTGCACTTGGCCAGCCCGAAGTCGGAAATCTGCAACACAGCAGTCAGAACCGTCAGTGTGGTCTCGCCAGACCCCACAGGCTGACGCTCTGTGACACTTCATCAAAAGTGCCCCTCTGTAATTTCAGGTGGCGCAGTGGGTTGAGATGCATCTCTAGGCAGCCCTGTCCCCAGGCAGGCAGGCCCGATGGCTGGGGCAGAACCAAGTCTGGAGGCATTAAGAGCGACGTGGTTGATTGACGGATGGAGGAGAAAAGTATGCTTTAAGGAAGGAAATCACTGGGAGAGAGGACTCGAGAGTTACAAGCTTACTTCTGTAAGGCATCACGCTTGCCACTGTGGTTGACAGCCCCACTTGGCACACAGGGAAAAGCAGCCCTCAGAACCTCAGGTAGAGGGAGACGTGTGACAGTCAGGTCTGCCTGCCAAGGGATCCGGTTATGCAACCGGCCAGCTGGGAGGCGGGCAGGTGGCAGCAAGTCATTTAAAGGGAACACCCCTGCAGAGGCCCTTAAAGCAAACAACACACACGCGCAGCCTCTGCCCCGGAACGCTGGTGATGGGCGGACGCCGCTGGTTCCTTCACCAAACACGTGCGGTTTGGGTAAAGGTCTGACACACACCCCTGCTGGGGCCCACCGCTCCAGGAGTGCCCGGATGCCAGGCCCTCGGGAGGCAGGTCTCCCCTAATGTGTCCCTAAAGCTCACTTAAGCCCACAGCTAGGGCCTCCACAGAGCCCCGGCTCACCTGGCAGCCTCTGTGGGGGGCAGCCCCTTACCCCCTTCTGCCTTCCCCACCAATGTCCAGCGTAAAGAGACCATGTGGGACAAAGCCACAGCCCATTAGCATTAATGGAATCCCTGGTCCCTGTGGAAAACGGCCTCTAGTCTCCTTCCAGGCTTATGGATTTTTTTTTAAGCCTTTTAATTAACTCCCGGGCCTCTCCTCAAACACACCTAGGAAGCAATAGGAAACCAGGCTGAGTCAGGCCTTTAGTCTGGGCTGGCCATGCCCACGGTGAGCCAATGGGCCTGGCGTCATCACCGCTGAGCGACAGGGCGGTGACTGGGCTCCCAGGGCTCCAGGTGTTCCTGGCACATCTGCAGGATGGTGGGGGAAGAAAGCTCTTGGGGACGGGCTGGCCCCCGTCTCTGCAGTCAGGGCGCCCCAGGGTGAGGCACAGACCCTGGGTGGCCCTCGGTTGTCCTGTGGCCCTGGAACCTGCACAGCCCTCAAGAGACACCCCCACTCTGGTGAGCAAACTGCCCAGTTACCAGAGTAAAACCACTCACCCCCCGATCCTGCACATCCCTAATGCAGCCGGAAGCCGGGAGACGGAACAACCAACGTGTCCTAACTCTCAAAGCAAACCACGCACAGAGGAAGTCTCAGTGCCACTATCAGCAGCCTGAAACAGTTTAGATTCAGAAATGAGAAGGACTAGGATGCGGAGATCTCGCTTTTCTCTGTCTGTCACTGTCCGATACAGCCTGCCACTCCAAAATATATTTGGTGGGAAGAAAATAAGCAGAAATTCTCTGCAAAACCTCTGGCATCAAAACGCGAACTCGGAATTCAGAATATGGGAGGGTCACACCCTCCAGCACACAGCCCTTCGACGTCAGGGTCTGGCTGGAGGGGACCAAGCAGCCACCCGTCACACACAGAAGACGATGCCGCGTGACCCCCGAGTAGAGTCTGGTCCGGGCAGACTGCGCATATAAATGCAGCCTGGGATTCTACACCAGGTTATTTCATTTTTAATATTGATATTTAGTGTGTTTAATATTGAATAATAACATATCAAGTATTGGCTTAAAACATTAAGTATATTTAACACACTTTGCCAAGCAGGTGGCTGCTGTGAAACTTTCAGCTCCAACCACGCTAGGTACAGAAAGGCAGTAGCCTGGAGCGGCAGCTTAGGGCCTAACCTCAAGATTCTAGATTAAAGTTGTCTTGCTTCAGATAACTGTCTGCTAAGCAAAGCTTCCAACTTTTGTCTTCAGGAACAAAAGCGCTGCCTCTTGGAACCTCACACACACACCCCCAGCTGCCCTCCTTACCCCCCAGGCGCTGTCCTCTAAGAATAAAAGAAACACGTAAATACATTTTTCTGTTTGTTTTTGGGCTCCTGGATGGTGACTAATATGCCTGATTAAGAAGGGCATCACACAAGAGAGCCTTTCCCAGGGCCTGCCAGGATACACTGGGCGCTATCGTGTCCCAGGGCGCCACGCAGACGCGTGTCACTTCCTGTCAAACTAGACTGGTTCCCACCAGGGCCTCAGCAGCTCGCTCCTTAGCCGTCCTGGGCTCCCTACTGGCACCCGACTGCACGCAATCTTCACCGCTAAGACAGCCACGTGCCAGGCCTGCAAAGCCAGGCGTTTCTGAGGAGAGGGAGGAGGCTCTAATCCGTGGGGACACGACACGCAGGACAGCGAGCCCACGTCGTGAAGACGGTCTAAGAACAGTACTCACTTCCGCACTGGGCAGGCAGTCAGTGCCTACTGTGTGTCGGGGCTGGGAGGATGCCCAAAGCAATACCAACATCCCCAGCTTGGAAAGATTATCTGCCAGTACCATCAGCACCAAGCCCTGCTAAGTAAGCACTATCAGGGGCCAGGCACTGCGCTACGCACTTTATCATAATGACCCTCACAACAACGTAGCGACAAGTATTATCACCCGCCGGCCCAGGACACACCTGCCCAACCACACCTGCGTGCCAGGCAGTACCCAGTGTGCACTCGCCAGCAGTCTCCCCGAGAAAAGCACGTTCCAAGAGCCTCCTCCCATCTCAGCAGTCCTCAAAGACAGGGTAAGACGTCCTCGCACCCTCCGTTCTAATCCAGCTGTGCCTTTTCCCTCCCTGGTATGAAGACCCAGAGTTTTCCAGACTTTTCTCAGGCTGCTTCCTCCACCCTAAAGGCTCTTCTCCCACCTGCATATCCACCACTCCTGACTCCATCTGAAGGCCCAGCCCCAGAACCCCACCCCCAGCCCAGGGGCTGTCCCCACACCCTGCCCACCGGCCACTCGCTCTGCCCTCGTGGGTCATTTGGTTTCCTGAGCATATCGTCAAGCTCTGCCCCAGCCTCTGCCCCATGACACACGGTGGGATGACCCTGGCCGCTAATTTAGCCCGAGCCCCATCTTAGCAAGAACTGGAGGCCGCCGTCCACCCGCGCCCCTGCTGTGAAGACAAGAGCATCTCCTGCAGGCGAAGCCTCTGGCACACGGGACCCGCCGTCTCTTCCCTTCCTGGTGCACGGTACACACAGGAGGGCAGAGACTTTACTGTTCATTGGGTCCCCAGGACCAGCAACACCTGGGAAGAGCCCCGCAACAGTCAGCCCCAGGTGGAGGCGCCACACGTGACGCCCAGCCCTACCAAGCACCAGGACAGGGGAATCCCAGGGCTCCCAGGACGTGAGCAGACACCAGGAACCACCCCAGGGCTGATCCGAGCCAAGTCACTGGCTTTTCTCCCCGCTTCACTCAGCAGGACGGCGCTTCCACCTGCCAGCTAAAATCTTATCACTGAGCAATACCCACCTACGAGACAACTTACAGTCACGGTCCCCAGTGAAACATCCATCACCCACCAGCTCCACCCGGCTGCACAAGGGCTCTGCACAGCCAGAGTCTGGGTGTGGGGCGCGGCCGGCTGTGTGGCACACAGGCCACGGCTCCCCGGACCCCAAGAGTGCTGGGGCAGGGCCAGGCCTGGCCCCAGTCTCTCCTAACTAACGGTCAGGCCGACAGAGGGGCCTGGAAGTGCTGTGCAGCCAGGAACGGCAAAGCGGCCAAGGCACGAGGGCAACTCCTCTGCCCCACACGAACTGGACGTGATCCGGGCCCTGGCTCTGGGCTCTTCTAGCTCCCAGGTCGACACGACTGCACTGTGTGGACCAGCATGTAACCCCAGGTGTCCTGAGAGCGTGCAAACATCACCACGTGGGGAAAGACCACATGTGTCACCCATGGCATCGATGACAGTACAACCCCAGACACAAAGGCCACCAGGGGAGAAACAAAGAAATACAGCCTCGTGCAGAAATGCTGCTGTTAATATCTGCCAGCGCCATGCAGCGAGGACCAGTTTTTAGTTATATTATCCCTCATACTTTTCTGTCTTATAAACTTATCAAAGAAGAAAAAAATGCAAAGCCCCCAGGCCTTGCAATCACACAACATCCTGCCCCACAACACTCTCCTATGCAGGGCTCCTTCCACAGCACCCCGCGGCCCCCACTGCAGTGCACCCCACATTCCCACCACCCCAGCCCCGAACCCACTGAGGGGAAATACGTCCCTTTGTTGCGGAACCTGAGGTCCCACAAGGATCTGGTCCACAGTCTGATTTCTAACCTGATTTCCTAAGACATTAAGAACGGAATTCATAAGCCCATAATCTTTTTCTAGAATTAGTCACATGTAGGATTTGGGGGGGCGCCCCAGGGCTCACAGCGCCCACCCTCCAGCTCCCCACGCATGGTTACACCAACCACCACAAGCTCAGACCCCTGGTGTTCTTACTCGGGAAACGCCCTGGCTTCAAGTTCCTTCCCCCGGAAGAACCGCCTCCTTTCCCACCCCTGTCCTGACCGCAGGGCCACCCCTGGGGACCCCCTCCCTGCAGACAGACCCGCCTGCCGGCCCACCTTGACGTGGTAGTGGGCGTCCAGCAGGATGTTGGCGGGCTTGAGGTCCAGGTGCAGGAGCGGGGGCGACATGCAGTGCAGGAAGTTCATGCCCACGGCAGTCTCATGGACGATGCGGAAGCGCAGGTCCCACGGCAGCGGCTCGGAGGCCAGCAGCTTCTCCAGGGAGCCCGTCTCCATGTACTCCATGACCAGGCCGACCGGCTCGCGGCAGATGCCGTACACCGGCAGGATGTAGCGAAACTTGGCCATCTCCATCTTCTTGGCTTCTTCCAAAAGCTCCATGCGCTCCCTGAAAAAGTCCAAAGGTGTGAGGAACACACAGGGGTCACTCAGCCACAAACACGGCGCACCCTGACCAGAGGACGACCGGCTCCAGGTGGCCAGGAGAATACTCAGATGCACGCACGAGGGGCGCACTTTAATGTCGCCTCTTAACGCTGAGCCCCCCAGACTCTCGGACCGCAGGCTGCTCAGACGCACCTGCGCACCCATCCTGGGGTTCTCAGAAGTGAGAAGAGAAATTCGAACAGCCTCTGCCAGGGCTCAGCGGAGTCTGCAGGTGCACGCTGACAACCCCTCTCCTGGGATGAGCGAAGAGAAGTGTAGCTTCGACTAAAAGTTCTACCTACTTACCTATCCCAGGACCCAACTCACCTTCTGAATTTAAGCCTAAGGCCTTGGCTGGCCCAGTTACTGCTGAATCCAACCGCACACACTAACGGAACAGAACAAGTCTAAAGCATGGTGTGCCAGGGGTCAAATCTAGCCAGCCACCATTTTTTTAAATAAAAAATGTAAAATTTACATAACACAGTATTTACGTTAATCTTTCAGAAGGGTACAATTCCACGGCACTACATACTTTTCACAAAGTTGTGTAACCACCACCACCGTCTACACCCAAAACTTCTCCATCATCCCCAACACACACCCTGCACCCCTTAAACACTGACCCTTCCCCCTCTCCCCAGTCTGGGGTGTCCTGTTTTCTACTTTCCACCTCTATGAACTTGCCTGTTCCAGGTCCCTGACAGAAGCGGAATCACACAATATTTGTCCGTGTCTACCGTATTTCACTAAAACCACGTTTTCAAGGTCTATTTGCAATGTAGCATGTATCAAAACTTCGTCCTCTTCATGGCTGAGTAACAGTCCACTGTGTGAATACGCTACACCTTGCTTTTCCACTCATCTGATCAGAGGCGCTTGGGTTGTTTCCACCTCTTGGCTCTGGTGAACAATGTGACACATCTGTGCACACTGGTGCACAAGTACCTGTCAGAATCCTGCTTTCGATTCCCTTGGATGTGTACTAGGAGTCGGACTGCTTGCTGCCCACACCCTGCCAGCTGTTTGTGTAAATAAACTTTTACTGGAAGACGGTCTCACCCGATCATTTACATATTGGCCTTGGCGGCTTTAGCTCTTCAAGGCAGAGAGGAGTCGTTGCGACAGGGGCCCTGCGGCCTGCCGGGCCCAACACACTTACTCTCCAGCGCCCCGTGGAGAGAGTCTGCCAGCCCCTGGTATCGGGCCACTTCCCCGGTGCAGGCTGAGTTTTCACAGACCAGCATCCCAGTGCACAGGTCTGTATTAGTGGTCAAGTGTCTCAGAGTGCATTTGGGGTAAAAGGCTGAATCCCACAAGGACACGCTTTGGCCACAGAGGCTCCGGGTCCGCGGTTGTCACACGCAGACTGGGTGGAAAGCACTCAGGACGCTGGCTGGAATGCAGGCTCCCAGGCCTTGCCCCATTTCCCGGTTGGGGTGGGAAACGGGCTTTCTAGTAATAACAAGCTCCCTAAGCCACACGGGGCGAGGCCTGACCACTGGAGCTGGGAACTGACCAGCTTCGAGTCCACACACAGGCCGCAGGCAGCAGGCTGGAGCGGTCCCGGGGGGCTCCCCCAGAATGTGGAGTCCAGCACGAGCCCCTGCCCACCACCCAGTTGTGGCTCCCACCTCACAGCAGCCCCAGGGAGGCCACCAGCCCACCAGAGGATCAGAAAATGCGTCCGTTTCTTGCTGATCTGATCTCCCCTTTGAGACCACAGCCATCCTTGCAGTTAGGAAAACATTTCCCCTGCAGCAAGGACAGGAGGCCAGGAGGGGCCCCCTGGGTTCTACTGTTCACCAAAAGCTCATCCCTGTGTGGAGCTCTCAGCCCCTCTGCCTGCCACAGCGCAAGCCTCGCGGCTGGGAGCTGAGCCCCCGTGAGCTCCCATGTCCCCAGGAGCTTGGACCCCAGGGTGCAGCCCACTGGTCTCCACTAGGGGTGATTTTGCCCCCTGGGGACACTGGGCAATGTCTGGAGATGTTGACAATCTGGTTGTCACAACCAACGGTGCTACTAAACACCCCACAGTGGATGGCCCCAAGTGTGAGAACCGCTGGTGTAAGCCAAGTTAATGCATTCACGGCCAAATTTAAAACAAACCACTACAAGGCCGTCACGGTGCCTCACACCTATAATCCTAGCACTCCGGGAGGATTGCTCAAGGTCATGAGTTTGAGACCAGCCTCAGCAAGCGCGAGACCCGGTCTCTATTAAAAATAGAAAGAAGTTAGTCGGACAACTAAAAATAGAAAAAATTAGCCAGGCGTGATGGTGTACACCTGTAGTCCCAGCTACTCAGGAGGCTGAGGTAGGAGGATCGCTTGAGCCCAGGAGTTTGAGGTTGCTGTGAGCTAGGCTGACGCCACGGCACTCACTCTAGCCCGGGCAACAGAGCAAGACTCTGTCTCAAAAAAAAAAGAATAAAACAAACCACTACAGTCTAGAATCAGCACATAAGTACTCGCAGCATTTACCCTTAAACCGTTCCATTCATCGACAAGTGTTTGCTACACACCCACCACGTGTTAGGCCTGATGACCAAGAGGCCCCTTCCCTGCCTCCACGGTGTGTGTGCTCACCTTCCAGGGCAGAAGATGGACAATTACACCAGAAAAAGAAGTGAAGTTGGACATCTAGGTCATTTGAAGGGAAAGTCCAGGGGCCGTGGGAGAGTCAGGGGGCAGAAGTCAGAGCAGAAACAGTAGCAGGGAAGGGAAGGCTCTCGGAGGGGGAGCCCTGCAGGGGGCTGGGGGACCCAGGAGGCTGGGAGTGGGGGGAGCCCACAGAGCAGACACAGCCAGACAGATGACAGAGGGATGTGGGAGGAGACCAGTAGGGACCACCCATCTCTACCAGGAGTCACTGCAGTTCCCCACGTGGAGGTGGGGGCGCCCCAGTAGGGGTGGGGGGCCGTGGGGGGCAGGAAAGTCAAGAGTTTGTATGAATACACTCAAGGAGCCAAGAACCTTGTTCACTGAGGAACAAGTGAAACAAGTATCAGGAATGAATCACTAAATTACTGCAAGACAAAGACGAGCTTAACGTGGCTTGTTTCCTTAGCACTCTGTTAAATGACCAATTGATGGAAAACAAGACATCAAGTGTGGGGTGCCCGCCTGCGGGGGTCCCTGGGCCGGGCTGAAGAGCTGCCCCTTCCAGTGGAAAACTCCAAAGTGACGGCTTCCCGGGCCCTGGCCCAGGACAGCCAACCCCTCTGCACCCTCGGGGCTTGGCCAGATGCTGGACCCCACACCGGCTGGGTGACAGGAGTCCAGACCAGGCTAGCGGGACTCATAACAGGCATCTGAAAAAAGGAAGTAGAGGGCCAGATGCCAGCCTCGCACATCATCTAACATGAAACCAGTCACCACAGGAGAAGAAAGAAAAGGACACCTCTCATCTCCTTCCCTGCACATTTGTTATTTAAACCAGGACTAGCACAGCTAGCACCTCTGGCCGCAGCCACTAACTCCCAAGCTGTAGCACCTGGGACTTAGTACCCGCAGCTGCTTCTGTTTTATATCTTGCTGCCAATCAGAGTTACGATGTGTCAGTTTCCTACTGCTTTTCTTTAAAAAATGTGGCCGGCTTGCCACCCCTCCG
Source organism: Varecia variegata (assembly GCA_028533085.1). NCBI lineage: Eukaryota > Metazoa > Chordata > Mammalia > Primates > Lemuridae > Varecia > Varecia variegata. Next base: position 2,630,326 of record CM052436.1, on the reverse strand, counting down.
CTACCAGTGTGGGTGCCCCTTCTGGGGCACCATGCCCAGGATCACTGGCAGTAAGTCCTCCTGCAGGACTCAGAGCCACTTCAAACTTAGAACCGCACAACGCACTGCACAGCCTCCTCAGAGGAGCTGACTGAGGTGTTTACAGGCCTGCCATAAACAAGGGTCACTTTTCCAAGTAGACATTCTGAGAGTGTCCCCTTTAAGCCAAACCTGACTAACACATGTATTTTGAGAACAAAGTCAATTAAAGGAAAGCTGAATAGCTTATTAAGAGGAAGCTCTGAGCCACTCTGCAGATAAAGTGTTTTCTTCCATTTGCCCAAAGGGCTTAATACATAAAACCCAGGTGACTTCTGATTGCAGAGCTCGCTCATTAGTGACTTTTAACAGCCACCGGCTGGCAGCAGATCACACCTGCCTCCCCAGCGCACCAAGTTCAGCAAGTTCTCCACTCTCTCCTGCCCGGGGGCCCTCGCCGCAGAACAGAGACCCCATTTACCTTATTTAAAAAGAAACAAACAAACAAAAAGAGCCTCCGAAAGCTGATCCCAGCTCAATCTCCTCAGGGAGTCTGCACCAGCTTCGCACAACTGCCTGGGGGAGCCCGGCACAATTCCCCCCTTTCAGGGGCCACACCTTTTGGGACATTTCCCCAAGGAAGATCAGCCATTGTTTCCAGGGACAAATCACCTTCTCCAGAAGAAACTGCACAAACAGAAATGCCTTGGGGCAGACAGGACTCCGGGGAGGAAGGGGGTCCCGGGACTGCCCGGCGGGAGGTCACAGCCCAGGAGCAGGGGCGGCGCCAGCCTGGATTTTGTTCAGAAAGGCCAGCGCATCCACAGAAACCCTTCATACCACCTACTATTTTTTACCCACTGAGCCAAAACTCAAACGTCCCCAAGCTTTCAGGCTTTCTTCAGTCGCTCCGGGGACGCACACCCTGGGGTGCCCGGGCAGCTTTCCAAAGCTCCAGCCCTTCCCGGGTCGGGTGTCACCTGCAGCATTTGCAATTCGATAAGCCTGGAAGGGGCCTTCTCGGGAGCCGAGGGAAAGGCATTTCCCATAAGGGAGACTGAACGTGCTCGGCACAGAACGAACTCACCAGTTGTTTTTTGTCAATGGCAAGTCTTTTTTAAATACATTTTTCCCGTTAAGCAGTGTTTCTGGTTTATGCCGACGACCACACAAAGGGAACTGTCGATTTCATCCCGTTAACACCTGGAGAGATTGTGATGCCAGCCCCCGGGAGCACAGGAACACTGCCACGCCAGGGTCATGTCTGCAGACACGAAGTCGCATTTCTCACTGTTAACAGCGAAGAGGACATTTCAGGGGCACCAGAACCCCCTGACGTCTTAATTAAAACACCGCCCAAAACCGTGGCAGGCGCGAGTGCAGCTCCGCCCAGGCAAAGTCCTAGCTAGGTCAGTTTCCCAGCAGGACCGAGACAGCACCCCACCGTGCCCTCCGAACCCTTTTGGGTTCCAGATGCAAGATCTCTGGGCATTAATAGGACCAACTGGGGTTCAATCTTTTAAAGATACTCCTTCTCAGTCGCATTTACATTCATTCGATTTCCTTCCCATTTAGAGCCAGCGGAAGTGTTATTTCCCCTGGCCAGGGAGGGCACTGGAGCAGGGAGAAACGGCGCAACTCTCACCACACCAATCATTTTTAAAAGCAACTTTCTAGAGAAGCCACAGGGTTCTCCCAAGAGAAATTCCAAGGCAAGCTGCGGTTTCTCTCTCAAAAAGACCTCGTCTGGGAACCGGGGTGGACACGGTCTCCTGAGGCGGAGAAGCAACAACCACGGGAGGGAAAAAGGACAGGGCGAGGGTGAGACCTGCTGGGGAGCAGAGCTCCCCCCTGGAGAAACCTGGAAACCTTCGGGAAGACGCAGCCGGAAAAATGGTTTCATTTGTTAGCTGAAGCCTCTGAGCTAGGCCTGCCGCACACCAGTGCAATTAGGTTCCCAGGGCGCCTCGGAGGGGTTCCCACAGTGCTATTTTTAAAACTGACAAGAAACGGGCTTGTCCGATTGTCAGCTCTGTAGTTACAAACCCGGGGTTTGCTCGGACTCGCCCCGACTAGCCAGTGCCGAACGCGTGAGCTGCTCCCGGGCCAGGCGCGTTGCTTCTGAGCCTCTTCTTAGCTGGGTCTGGCAAGGGAGGAACAGGCCTTTGGGGTCACTTTATTCTCTCCAAACTGGTAGCAGCACCCACCCCTACGCTCCACCCTAGGCCCTCAGCCCCCTACAGCGGGGGGCGGGGGGGGGGGACTCAGGTCAATGGGGGTCACTTGTGAACTACCAGAGTGGGCCCCCTAGGCAGGCACTTCCTGCCCCCAGGGGGCCTCCAGGGCTGTCCTTTCAGGCACAGAAATGCATACTCATGTGGCCAGGCAGCCAGTTACGCAGGGAAGCCCCTGCAAGTGCCAGGGATCAGGGCCAGCTGCAGCCAGGGGGTGATAAAGGCTGGGGCCAGGGCAGCCACAGGGAGCCGGAAGACCCCAGCCCACCCTGAGGGGCAAGCAGCCCTGGCCAAGGAAAATCGGCTTGGCCCCCACCTGTACCTGTGCTGGGGCCCTATGCGACAAGTGAAGAGGGCCATAAATGACTCCAATCACCCTGGAAAAAGGCCCAGACCCATGTGGCCCAGGTGAGAGCTGCCATCCTTCAAATAGGTGAGACAGGACTTAGCCAGAAGGGGTGCAGGGCTGGGGGCTGCACACAGAGACCCCAGGAAAATCCTATTCCCTAATCCAGGGATCACCTTGCAAATACAGGGGCTGGGGTAGGAGGCAACTTATCAAAAGAGCACCGAAAAACTTGAGTAGCATGACTCTCTCAAGGCTTAGGTGCAACCTTGCAAGACCGAGATGCAACCAGCTCCTCCTGGACCACGGCAACACCCACACACATTCCTAACAGGAACCTCACGCTGAATACAGTCAATGATTAACCTGAAGGAGTCGACTTCTTTACAAAGAGCAGGGGTTTTGACCATCTTTTCAATCAGAGAAATCAACCACTGCTGCAAACGCAGAACTCCAGCCTGCTCTACCGGGCCCAGCAAAGTGCAGGAGGTGAAACGCTTCCTGCTATGCACTGACCTCCACCTCGCCGCCCAACAAGCCACCACCTGCCCGCCTGGGCAGGGCAGGAAAGGCTTCAGTTAAAAGACAAAACACTTTTCAACCAGGCTATGCAATATCCTAAGTGACCCGCCTCAAGTGGAGAAACCCTACCTCCAACTAGGCCACCCAAGAAACAAGGGACCGGTCGCTGGAAATAACAGATTCTACGGATGCAGGATGATGAGTCAGCCTGGGGACGTGCCTGTTTGCTCTGCTCTTCCGATTCAAGAAGTTGGTGTTAAAATCTTCACTGATGAGTAAAACTCACTTGGACTAGGAGACTTCACCAGACAAACGTCCCCAAGAGCATAAAAATATTCCTACTGAGAGGGTCTAACCTTTCAGAATCTACCCACTGGCTGGTATTCAAAGTGGTTTGGTTTTCATCAAAACAACCACAGCGCCCCTCCCGGCCTGAGAAGTTCCCAGGGTCTGGGGCTCAGCCTCAGCAAGGGTCTCACCTTGAACTGGTGGTAGTTTGGGTACCAGTCACCACGCTCCTGAAGTTTCCAGGGAACCCTGGGTTTGAGGGTTACAGCAAAAAGCCACCAATCTACTACATAGTCTCCCGGCCAAGGGAGTGGACTGGGGCCTCTTGGTCTCAGAGGTACAACAGTTACTGACGGGCACGGGTGGCAGCAATGCCACCTGGACACAAGCATCACAACCATTCTTTGGAAAAGCTGGGGCTCAGAGGCCCCCGCTCGGTCAGGCCAGCATTTGCAACAGGTCTCTCAGGCAGCAAAGGCTAACTGGCGTTTAAAAGGAACTGCTTTTCGGGGGTGTGTGTTTGTTCAGGGCTGACCCCTTACGGGAACTGCCAGGTAACACAACGTAGCTTCGTTTAGTATGCAAGTTTCATTAAAAGATAAATGACTAAAATGTGCTACATTGAAGCATACACACAAACTATCAAAACTCAACCATAAACGGTGAAATCCACCAAAAAAAAAAAAGTTTGTTTTCAAAAATCTTCTTCCTACCCCCAAAATTATGCACACACCACAATCGACCCACCGAAGTTAACCCGGGCGGCTCTCGTCTCCACTAACGCGAGCGCTCCTGCTAGAGAGGGACAGGCAGGTTCCCTCCGGGCTTTCGGACGGGGACGGCCACAGAGCGGGTCGGCGTTGGACGCTTCCCCACAGGTTGGGTTCGAGTTGAAGTCATCTAACGAGACTGCGGCGAGGAACCGCGAGGCGAACCGGACCCCCGGACCCCGCCCGATCGCCGGGGCCGGCCCCAGCCCGGCAGCACCAACGCGCAAGCGCCGGGGCGCTGAGACAGCCTCGCCCGAGCCAAGCCGGTGCTTCCGACCGAAATAATTACCGTCTTACACCAATTTGTGCTCCAACGCAAATTACTGAGTAAGTGGGACGAAGTGTAACTCCACTCACAAAGCCCAAGTGCCCGCACAGCAATTTTTCTAAGCCGGGTGCAGACCGCAGCGCCCAGGGGGGCCCAGGCGGGCCGGATGCGCCTCCGAGCGGAGCCGGTCCACGGAGTCGGGCGAGCTTGCGACCCTGGAAATCCGGGCCACGCGGGAGGGTCAGGTAGCCCGACAGGGCACCCCACAACGTCCCGAGGTGTCCCGCGGAGCCGCACGCCCGGGCCCCGACGCGCAACAGACCCGGAGCTCCCCAAAGGGCCGCCGCGTCCCTCCGGCCCGCCAAGCAGAGCAGACGCTGCCGGGGGCTCGCGGCCGCGCCCGGCGTCTGATTTCCCCCGAGGCTGCTCCGGAGATGGCGCCAGTGGAGAGGAGGACCCCGAATCCAACTCCAGCCCTGGTCGGGCCCCCGCGCCCGCCCCAGCGCCCCCGCCGGCTGCTGACCTGTCGTCGACGTGCAGGCTCGGGGAGCACTTGATGGCGAGCCAGGTCTTCCAGTGGACGTGGCGCACCTTGTACACCTGCCCGAAGCCGCCCGAGCCGACCTTCTCCCAGCCCGCGAACTCGCCCGCGTCGAAGGTGCGCAGCAGCCCCAGGGCCCACGGGCTCCCGCCGTCGCCCTCCATCGCGCGCGTCTCGCCGCCGCCCGGCGCCGCCACGGCCGCCCAGGTGCCCAGGTGCGCGCCGCCCCGCCCCGCGTGCCGTCACTTCCGCCCCACAGGCCCCGCCTCGCCCTGCCGGCCCCGCCCCCGGCGCCCGGTCGGTGCCCGCAGACAGACCCGCGGACGCGCGGGTCCCCGCGCTCTCCCCGGGGCGTGTGCAGAGTGGGAAGGGCCTCGACGTGCGTCAGCCGGCCAGCTCTTCTTTGCTTTTTAAAAAATAGTTGTAGCGTCACACGCAGTTGTAAGAAATAATTCACTTTGCCCGGATTTCTCCAGTGGTATCCCTTTGCAAAACTTTACCAAAAACAGTGAAATAGCACAACCTGGATATTGACTTTGGTACGGTCACCAGTCTCATTCAGATTTCCCCGAGTTTACTGGCCCCGTTTGCGCGCGGGTATTGGGTTCTGCACGATGTTAGCGCCTGTGCAGGTTCCTGCGTCCCCCACCAGCCCCCTTTTATAACTGCACCCCCCAGGCCCTGGCATCGCTAACCTTTCCTCTAAAACTGTTTTATTTTAAAAATGTTATGTTTAATGTAGGAACCATTCAGGATCTCATGTTTTGAAATTGGTTTTTTTCACTGAGCGTTAAATCCCTGCAGATTCATGCCTAGCTTTTTAACACCAGTTTCCTCTGAGGAAGTCATTTTGTTTTATTTTAATTACTCCAACAGCAAATCTAAAGTCCATCTCAGATACGGCAAGTGTTCCCCTGTCCTTTCCTACAGACCAGCTCTTTTACAGGTAGAGCAGATGGTTGGAAGAGGAAAGATGACTTTGAGGGGGGCAGAATTCCCAGCCTTGGGATGGCATCTGGGTCAGAGGTCCAGGTGTATCACACATTCCCACACCTCAAAAACACTCACTCCTGACTACTGGATAGTGCCTGAAGGCTTATTCTGGGTCAAATGAGATGAATAATGCCGGTGGGACGGGGAGGTAAAGGAGAGAGCGTTTTAACAACAGTAACTGTGCTTTTGTGTTAGTCACCAGAAGAGAGGGGTTGCTCCTAGTCTGGAAGCCTCAGACCTCCCCTGTGCGGGCCTGCCTTCCACTGGCGCCTGATGATCTTGTTCTACAGCCGGTGAGGAGCCACACACACCCCCTCCCCACCCCCACCCAGCTCCTCTCTGGGGCCGCTCACAGGTCCCAACGTGACAGTGCCTGCTGGGCGGCGGGGACTCATGGGCAGCCCAGGCAGCCACCTCCTTCCCCACGTCCTTCCCCACATCCTCGGTCTCTTTGAGGCTGGAGTGGCAAATGGTTGTTTTAAGCTTGTTTGCAGCAAATGTAACTAACATTTTAAACTCACGTTTTAAAAATAATTGGGGTTTTGAATACCTAAAGGTAACTTGAAAGTACACATACTCATTATTTTGGTGGGGAAAAAACGAATTGACTAGAAAATGAATCATGTGCCGTTTCTGGGGTTCAGCCCGAGCGAGGCACCGGCCTCCCTCAGGTCTCTCCCGTCTCCCCTGCACGCAGCCTGGCAGCCGTGGGTGACTAACAGCCCGCACCACTCGAGTAATAAAACACTCCAATTTCATTGATTTAATCATCTGTATGCTTCACTCGGCAAATATTTATGGAGTGTCTGCTGCAGGCTCAGTACAGGGCTCTTGCGCCCTGAACCAGAGCCCAGGGCTGCCAAAGTAGCCAGTACCCAGCAGTCAGGGACCCGGGCAAAGACCACAGCAGGGCTGCAGGGACCTGACTGGAATCCCCGGCTCCTCACTGCCCTGGGAGAGGCAATGCCCGGTCAGTGAAAGGGAAACAGACACCCGGCAGGAAGTGAAGGCAGGTCCCAGACCCTCTGGGATTACAGGAGAGCACCAGCCATTTATGCTCATGGTCGCTGGTCACTGGCAGGTAAGGCTGGCATTTCCAAGTGTAAAAGGAACTTAAAGTTTCACTTTTAAATACGTTTTAGGTCAAAAGAAAAGTGGACCAATTTAAGGAAAAACATGAAGTGAATAATAGGGCAAGTTTTGCATCTCAGACTTAGGAGGTGGATGTCGTGAGGATTAATGGGACAACATTAATTAACCCCGTAAAGTGCCTGCGTGGGTGAGGTGCTCCGTGTGGCCCGGAAGAAATCACTCAGCACAGATCCTGGGCTGGGAAGCCACTCCGGCATCCTCCTGCAGGGAGCAGACAAAGCTTTCCGGCCAAGGCGAAGAAAGACCTGAGTAGAGGGCTCTGGGCTGGCAGCCATCCTGCCTGGGGTGGGGTCCCAGGAAGTGACCGTGGGTGAGTTTGCCCATCCCTGAAACGGGGGCGGTGGGGGGCAGTGGTACCTGCTTCAGGGATCCAAGAAGATGATAGTATGTGTTTGGCACTTACCAGGTAATGGATAAACAGAGGTATTAAACCCTGGGTCATACTTATCTTTGTCCTTCTCAGGGTCCCGGGAGCAACTCGCAGCCCTTGTGAGCAAATGGCTCAGTTGGATCTCGGATCATGGAGCCGACACTGGGCCCCAGAGTGAAGCCGGAGCCTCCAGGTCCTCCCAAGGCTCTGCAGGCTCCTCCCTCCCCTACAACGGCCACTCCTGCCACAACTTGCAAGGCTGGTTTAGAGAATTCTCTGCGTGTTTTGTTGCTTTCTAAAAGAACATGTTCACTGCATGGATTCTACCTTCATTAATTCTGAAAAAGTGACTTGGGAGGGCCAGGAGAGCAAGGTTCCCCTCTCAAGGAATTCCAGACCACCTCTGGGGGAGGGGAAGGGAAGCCCCCCAGCTGACTCCCAACCCCTTGCTCTTTCTCAAGCAAATATTTTCTATGTACACAAACTCTCCTTATCTGAGACACCTCCTCCTTTGACCTAGAGGTTCCAGGGTCTTCCAGTGGGGTCCTTCATTCATTCCGTGCCCCAAGTGGGGGACATTCTGCCCTCTGGGGGCTTGGGTCTACACGCCTGGCATTGTAATTATAATTGTGAAAATGGTGCATTATCCTCCTCGGCATCCCCAGCCACTAGTCCAGGTTCACAGCCTTGGCTTCCATCTGTTCTACAGAGACCCTATCACCAGGCCAGACCTCTCCTCTGAGCATCAAACCCCAAAACTTAACATGGCGTCCACATTAGGGTGTCCCTAAGGCAACTCGACACGTTTGAGCCAAGCCTATGATTTTCCCCCAAACTGGTTCTTTCCAGAGTCCCCTGTCTCTGAAGGAGCCGCCATCCGTTCTGAAGCCAGGACAGTAGCTCAAGCCCCCCACTGTCTGTTCAATCCAGCCCAGCACAGCAGCACCACCCTGACCCTGACCCTGACCCTGGCAAGAGGTGAACCTGCTCTGGCCCAGAATTTTAAACGCCTTCCGTCTGGTCCTCCTTGGACCTGCCCGGCACCAGAAGTCAGTGGGGCCAGGTGACACCCTCCTAGATCCAGCTCTGGGGATCCCGGAATTCCCAGCCCAAATGTCCCCCAGCTCACTTCCAGCCCCCATGCAGGTCCATGGCTCCCGAGGGTGACTGCACTCTGGTGTGAGCACCTGAGCCCCCAAGGGTGCCCAAGAGAAAGCTGTTTGCAGGGGACCTGGGCCGGTGCCAGGGTCAGGAATTGAGAATCCTCAGTTCCAGTCTGGTTTGAGAGCGTGTGTGTCAGAGTCCAGGACACGTCTCATTGAACATCTTGCCCGCTTGACTGAGAACTTTCAACAGTTTGGACGTGTGGCGTCTAGGCTCCACTCTGTACCCTTCCCAGGGCCTGCAAATGCCAGGGCAGATCTGTCACCTAGAGCACACAGCTCTGCCCTCCTGAGTTGCTCTGAAGTCAGCCCCTGGGCCTGGGTCCCGCCACTCCCGCTTGGCTGTGAGGGTGGGCATGTGGCACCTCTCCAGCCCTTCTTCACCTGCTGCAGGGCACCGGGAAAACACACTTGCCGAGGAGGGAGCTGGCCTGGCTCCTGGCTTCTGCCTGCAGTCTCCGCTGCTCAGGGTCCTCCAGCCGGCACCCTTTCCCCCCCCAACCCCACTGGGGCCTTCCTGGGTCCTCCAAGGTCCTCCAACCCGGCTCCACAAGATCTTTGCACAAGCTATCTTGTTGTCTGGAAAGTTCTCTCCTCCCCGAATCACTCGCTGATGCCTGGCCTGCTGCGCTCAGCCATCTCAGGTGTCACCCAAGCCCCAGACTCATCAGTTTCCTCTGTTGTAGGCTCAGCACGTGGCTGGGGTGTCTGGGCTTCTCCACTCAAGACTCAGTGGGGTGCCTACCCCCTCAACAGAGGACTGCGACCCGCCCCACCCACTTCCCCAGGCCCACCCTGCTACCCCCACTCTCTCTGCTGCAGTCGCCTCACCTTTGTGTTCCTCGACCCCAGCACCATCCTTCGTCAGGCCCCCTGCACCTGCATCCCCTCTTCCTGGGATGCTCTGTCCTCTGCCCTCGCCTCTTCCTGTTCCATGTCACCTCCTCCCAGATACCTTCCCTCGTGACCCTGTAAGCACTATCCTCTCCTGCTGGATGCCACCCTCCTGGGAGCCACTCGAGAGTTGAGGGTTTGCTAACTCCCTGCTGACACTCACGCTAAACTCCTGGTGCATATTTCTTAGTCAAGGGTAACCCCTGCTTGGATTCCCTCCAGAGCACCCCCATGGGGCCTGGGAGGAACAGGAAGTGCCCCAAAAATCAGGGGTTCCTAGACTTTCTCTGCACATGGCACATTTAGTATTTCAGTAATCTTTTTATGGCATCCCTAGGCCAGAAGAAATGCCCAATGGTTCTATTTATTAAGTAGTTAGGGTATATTCCCATAAATATATTTATGAGAAAACAGTCTGGCAGTGCCTCAAAATGTTAAACATAGAATTACCATATGATCCAGCAATACCATTCTTCGGTATATACCCCAAAGAACTGAAAACAGATATTCACACAAACGCGTGTACAATAATGCTCATAGCGCTATTCACAATAGCAAAAGGTGGAAGCACCCCAAATGCCCACCAGTGGATGAATGGATAACAGAATGTGTTGTAGTCATGCAATGGAATATTACTCAGGCACTGAAGAAGTGCAGTCTGACACACGTGTGACATGGATGAACATTAAAAACATTATGTTAAGTGAAGAAAGCCAGACACAGAAGGCCACATACCGTATGATCCATTTATTGGAGATATTCAGAATGGGCAAGTCCATAGAGACAGAAAGTAGATTGGTGGTTGCCTGGGAAACAGGGAAGGGAGAGTGACTGCCTAAGGGGTGTGGAGTTTCCTCCAGGGCTGATGACAATGTTTGGAATTAGTAGGGATGGTTAGAGATCTACAGAGATAGTGCTGATGGCTAC
>CM052436.1:2570634-2619340 GCA_028533085.1 Varecia variegata | reverse complement strand
AGCCCAGGAGTGTGAGGTTGCTGTGAGCAAGGCTGACACCACAGCACTCACTCTAGCCCGGGCAACAAAGCGAGACTCTGTCTCAAAAAATAAATAAATAAATAAATAAATAAATTTAAAAGAAAACTGTATCTCCACTGGGAAGTCACACGTGTGCCTCTCTGTGAGAGCCGTCACACACATGTGGTTAAAGCAAACTGTCCAGAAGGGCCCAGGCCAAGCTGTAGAACTCAAGATTCTATAAGCTCTGTTTGGAGATCCTTTTGAATCTATTACATAAAAAACTACCCATTTATTTTTCTTCAAGACAGTAAAAAGACTCGTTTTATTGTTAAGTGTTCAACACCTACCATATGTATATTTTTAAGGCTTACTACCAAGCTTTAAAGATAAATGTTTCCTAGGCCGGGCACGGTGGCTCACGCCTGTAATACCAGCACTCTGGGAGGCCGAGGCGGGAGGATCAATTGAACTCAGGAGTTTGAGACCAGCCTGAGCAAGAGTGAGACCCCATCTTTACTAAAAATAGAAAAATTAACTGAGTGTGGTGGCACCTGTAGCCACAGCTGCTCAGGAGGCTGAGGCAGGAGGATCCCTTGAGCCCAGGAGTTTGAGGTTGCTGTGAGCTATGATGACGCCACGGCACTCTAGACCGGGGCAATCAAGCAAGACTCTGTCTCAAAAAATAATAATAATAAAAATAAATGTTTCCGGATTTACATCTACTCTCAATTACTTTTGCCTTCTGATCTGTCCTTGACTCTTATGTGGTATCCCAGGAGTCCCGACTGAAGGGCCACTCGTCTCAGAGACGGGACATCTGCCCAGACCTACAATGGACAGCTGGTTTGGCTAACTAAAAAGAAATCAATGGGGAGCCTAAAACAATATGATGTTTTCATTTCAAGAGTTTAACTCTTTAATTTGCAAAACACAATGAAACAAAAGCTTCTGCTAGCACTTTGGAGGCTGAGGTGGGAGGATCGCCTGAGGCCAGGAATTTGAGACCAGTCTAGGCAACATAGTGAGACCCCATCTCTACAAAAACTTTTTAAAAATAATTAGCCGAGCATAGTGGCATGCACCCGTAGTCACCAGTTACTCAGGAGGCTGAGGCAGAAGGATTCCTTGAGCCCAGGAATCGAGGTTACAGTGAGCTGTGATCAGGCCACTGTACTCCAGCCTGGGCTACAGAGCAAGACCCTGTTACTGAAAAAAAAAAAAAAAGTAATGCTTCACTTCTTTCCTTGCTGTTTTACCTGGAGAGCCAAACATCACCCAACACAGTGGGCCTGGTTCCTTACATTACTGGGGACTGCCCCAAATTTGTCAGCACAAAAGAAGTTTGTGTCACCCATAGATCACCCAAAGTTATACTAAGATATGAAAACAAATGCCTTTAAAGTCACCTTAGATTTTCAGGAAAATGTCTTTACTTATCCTTACATCCAGAAAAAGATCTCCAATAACATAAAGAAGTCAAGGAATTTTTCAGCTAGGATGAAGCTATTAATTGGATGGCTATCCAAATGTAAATGCTTTAGACTGTGAAAGAAAAAAAAAAGTTCCTTGAATTAAAAACAGTAACTATAGAAAAACAGACATTCTATTTAAAAATTTCTAGCGCGGTGGCTCACGCCTGTAATCCTAGCACTCTGGGAGGCCGAGGCGGGAGGATTGTTTGAGCTCAGGAGTTCGAGACCAGCCTGAGCAAGAGTGAGACCCCCGTCTCTACTAAAAATAGAAAGAAATTATATGGACAGCTAAAAATATATACAGAAAAATTAGCCGGGCATGGTGGCACATGCCTGTAGTCCCAGCTACTCGGGAGGCTGAGGTAGGAGGATGTCTTCAGCCCAGGCGTTTGAGGTTGCTGTGAGCTAGGCTGACACCACGGCACTCTAGCCCGGGCAGCAAAGTGAGACTCTGTCTCAAAAAAAAAAAAAAAAAAAATTCTAAAACTTTCTAAAACTTCCAATTTCTAAACTTCCATATTTCTCTTTTGTCTTAACAATAAATGTTGTAGTTTCTAAACTTTTCTTAAAAGAACTTCAAATTGACATATAATTAAAAAGAAAGAAGAACTCCTACCAAATTCACATACTGTGCTTCCCGGTGGCAGCTGGGAAGAAAGAAAGACTTTGAATTTAGGCTACAGATTTGCCTGGATTGTGAACCCACTGACATCAGCATTAATGTCCACAGTATGAGACTTCACTGTACAGTAATAACACGATGACACTGGTGTCTCAGTCTTGTCAGTTTGGTTCAACTCTAAAAGACATGATTACGAACCCTCTGAACTGCAATGATTAATTGCAGAATTAACTGCCCATGTGTCCACAGCAGTGATGCACCCTTGTGTTCACGCAGTCCTTCCCTGACTTCAGATTCAGGAGGAAGGGCCGACTTAAAGCACATGACTATGACTCTAAAACCCCTCAAACTTCATATTTCAATGTCGTACTTGAACTTGACCACAGAAAACTATTTTGTAAGAATATGTCATGTGTTAGGGGAAAAAAAAGCAATTGACTTATTGTCTTCTAGAATCTATTGTTTCACAAGATCAAAAACAATATTTTGGAAAACATTCCTGTACACGGAGGACAAGCCACAACACCTTCCCAAGGTGTACGCGAGCACCTCTCAGGCGGTGCCCGATGCGGGGTCTTGTGGATTATGAAGAGAGGGCCTTCAACTGGGGGGTGTCTTCCTGGCTGTGATAAAGTAACATTGCTCTCTGCAAGGCATTTTAAAAGTGAAACAAAGGCTATTAATGTAAGCAATATTTACAGCTTTGTCTAGTGGAGGACTCAATCTACACCACCTGAAAAAGGAAGAAAAATGTAGAACATGCACTTGGTACAGCACAATTAGAGCTAGAGAAATCCCGAAAGGTTCATTTCACATCTAGATATAGTGGGGTTCTAATGAGCCAAACACATTCTTCTAAAGGACAAGAAAAGACTAAGAAAAACGTGTAGCCTAGGAGCACCCAGGCTTTTGATATGGGCAAGCCCAGCGCGATGTTTAAAGTTTGTAAAAGGCATTCAGATTGGGTGTAACCACATGAAGGATAGAGTAAAACTCTAAAATCCCCTGGGATCTTTGAAAAACTGATCATCCAAGAAATTAAGTTTAAAATTTCTATGGAGTCATATACTTAATAGAAAATAAAACTATAGAAATACCCAGTGATGCAGAGCTGTTCCATATAAGAATCAAAGATGGAGTTCAGACTGCATTAAAATGAGCATATTGGTTATGGACATTGGAAAAACAGAACCTATAGTAGGCAACAGGTAGCTCTCCCCTTAGCCTTATCATTACAGCTTTTATTAAGAAGCATGTAAGGGATCTATTTCCAAGCAATGTTCTTGGCACGGGATCTGTCAGGAGGTCAGCACGTGTCCTCCCATGAGCTGCCCTGTATTACCTGTACATAGATCCATGTCACTGCAATTTTTAAACATGTTAGAATTTCCTTCATCGAGTCACAGGAAAGTGGTTCAGACACTTCTTTGTTTTATCACTCCCAGGAAAGTGAGGATTTAAAGAATGTCATTATCTCAGCGATGTTCTGCAAACTTTATCTTCAAAGACAGAACAATCAACACATTCTAGAAAATCTCTCTGTACTTAAGTCATGTCTAATTGAAGTAAAATGGTGCAGGTAAGTCACTAGACTCCAATCACACACGTAGTCCTCACCAGAAAGACGCTTCCAGGAGAATATTCGAAATTACACTTTGTGGCATACGACCAATACTTGAAACCTTGAAGGCTGGGAGGAAAGTACGCGAGAGGAGGCAGTGCCTGGAGAAAGCACTAGCGGCCGGGGGCAGGCTGAAAGGTTATTTGTGGGTTTAAGGAGTGAAAGCGTATTAGACATAAAGCTATAATCGGCCCTTCTTGGTCTTTGCCAAGAGCAGAACAAGAGGAAAGACCCCCAAATTACCCGACACAGGGGTGTCTGTGGCCGGGAACACTGTTAGAAGATGTGTGAAGTTGTGAGATCTCTTCCACTTGCTTCATTCATAACAAAATAAATCCTGTCTGGGGTAGTTTAGCCATGTTTCTGTTCTTAGCTTGAAATGAGGGCCGTCAAATTGCTGCCGAGGGCTATAAAACTTGCTTTGGTCCCGAGCGGCGGAGGAAAGGACGCCAGGCTCGGCTGTTAGTCACCGGGCGGGGCGTGACCTGTCCACGGAGCGCAGTCGCACTGGTCTTTTCTTCTGCAATGTCTGATCTGCTCCTAGCGCCATCTAGTATATTTTTCATGTCATCGCTGAAGTTTTCATCTCTAGAATTTCAATTAGTTTTTTTTAATGTATCTTCCATGCCTTTAGCATGCTCAATCTTTCCTCTAGCTTTTTCGACATATGAAAACAGTTATAATCATGCTTTTAACATCTGTGTCTACCAACGCTATCATTTCCAAGTAGATTTTGATTAATTAATTTTGTTCCTTATCAGGAGTTATATTTTCCTGATTCCTTACATGCCTGGTAATTTCTGATTGGATGCCATTCTGAATTTTACATTGTTGGCTGCTGGATGTTTTGTATTCCTATAAAATATTCTTGAGCTTTGTTCTACAATTTAGTTAAGCAACTTGGAAACAGTTTGACCCTTTCATGTTATGCTTTTAAGTTTTTTACGTGGGACCAGAGCAGAGTTTAGGGTTAATTTCCCCTCATGTTTAGGCAAAATGCTTCTGGAGAACTCTGTCCAAATTTCCCTAAGTTATGAGATTTTTTACCGTGCATGCTGGGCATAGGTAGTTTCCTCACACACACGCTCTGCCAGGGCTCAGCTGAGCCATCAAGGGGGCCTCTGCTGACCTCTGGCATTGTCCCTGCACAGCTCCTGCTCTCCGGTGCTCTCCAGGGAACTCCAGAGGCTCTGCCTTCCTCAACTGCCACCTTTGCCCATCAGTTCAGACACTGCTGAGCTCCATCCGGGCTCCCTCTCTGCCCTGCGGCCCGGACACCCTGTCCAGGCTGTGAGCTGGGTGATCGTAGGGTTTGCCTTGTTCGTCACCTCTGGGGTCCTGCAGTCCTTCACTCCTCATGGCCAGTGCCTTTGGTACCATTGTTTCATGTGCCTTGTCTGGGCTTTTCAGCCGTTTCAAGTACTCCACCTTGGTTAGAAGCAGAAGTGTTCAGACCAGAGAATTGAATTGCATGTGTGACCCTCCACACAGTGCGAGCGGCATGTGCAGAGACCCCGGGGTGACAGAGAAGACTGACTGCAGGGAGGCAGGGCCAGACCCTGCAGGTCTTGAGGCTGCAGGGAGGATCTGGGGTTATTCAGAGGGCTCTCAGGACCCAATGGAGGACAGTGGGCTTGGTGTGTGGGTGACACAATGGAGCACGCAGCTTTTCAGGGTCACTGGGGCCACAGAAAGCAGGACGGACTCCCTGGGACAGAGGGGAAGCTGGACGGCTGCTTAGAGAGTGTCAGCTGCAAGGCTGGAGGAGCAGAGGAGGTGGTGAAAACCTGGACATTTTCAAAAGTACTCAGATGTCAATGTGGGAGGCAGGGACAAGCCCAGGATGACACTGGGTTCCGAGCTTGTGTGATCAGGTGGTGACAGGACTGTTGGCTGAGCATGGGGACGGGGGAAGATCATGAACTCTGTGACTGGGACATGCAGCGCCTGCTGATCCTTCAGCCAGCCAGGCGGGGAGGAATCGGTGTACTTTAATTCAAGAAAAAATGGCAAAGCACAAAGGCCACAGAGGACTCCCCTAACTGCAGCCAGCACCCCCAATCCAGACTATCTCGGGTGAGCAGACTATGCAGCCTTCAGGTTTCCGGGGCTGTTCCCTGTAGCGTGGAGGCAGCTCCCTCTTGTCCGTCATTATGTCACCGCCAGATTCTGTGGCTGACGCTCAGGACAGGAGCAAGTGGCTCTGGGGTTCAGGCCAAGCTCCAGATTGACACGTAAGGGGGGTGGCACGCTAGCGGCCAGGAGGGACTGAACGTCACATGCGTGGGACAGGCTGTACTCGGTGGGCATGAAGCCGTGGGTCTCTGTCCTCCATCTCCCAGAGGGGTGTCTCTAGAGACAGGCGGCTCCACGTTCCCCCGGACCTCCCTCTTTAGGGAACACATGTGAGAAGGCGAATCTGTCAGTAGGGAAAGAGCTGCCCGCCTGGCTCCAGGGCAGTCTGGATGTGGGGGGCCGTGTTTTGAGGACACTGGGAATGCCAGCTGCCTGCACCTGGGGATGGTGGGCCCAGGGCAGTCACAGTCCCCGGCCAAGGGAGGGGAAGCCCTCAGCTCCGTGGGAAGTCAGGCCTGGGCCAGAGGGAGGCCCCGGCCAGCCTCATCCAGGCAACCCAGGCCCCTTCCAGATAATTCTGATCGCGCTGCTGCACAGGCAAGCTCATGTGCCCCTGTCATACCAAACCCTTTGACATTAGCACACTCAAGCTAGATATAAAAAATGATGGGGAAGGAGCCAGTGGCGAGCTCTCTCTGTTTTTCTATGGGAACTTGTTTTCAATGCCTGTGAAAAGGCTGCAACCTGCTCGTCTATCCTCACATCACGTGGCTGTCAGCAGAGCAAATCGCTGCGTGGCACTCTGTACTCTACAAAGAAACATGGGATGGGCCAGGTGCAGTGGCTCACGCCTGTAATCCTAGCACTCTGGGAGGCCGAGGAGGGCGGATCATTTGAGCTCAGGAGTTCGAGACCAGCCTGAGCAAGAGTGAGACCCCCATCTCTACTAAAAATAGAAAGAAATTAGCCAGACAACTAAAAATATATAGAAAAAATTAGCCGGGCATGGTGGCGTATGCCTGTAGTCCAGCTACTTGGGAGGCTGAAGCAGAAGGATCGCTTGAGCCCAGGAGTTTGAGGTTGCTGTGAGCTAGGCTGACACCACGGCACTCTAGCCAGGGTGACAGAGCAGGACTCTGCCTCAAAAAAAAAAAAAAAAAAAAAAACCACACACAAAAAAAACCCAACCAAACAAAACAAAGAAACATGGGATGAACCAAGTGTGTCTGTAACAGTCGCCACTGTTTCTTCCTCTGGAGCATTTCCGGGTTGCCTTTGCGTGCAGAGAGAACCACGCAGGGCTGGCACGTGCACGAAAGTGCTCGCAATTAGTTAAATGCCGAACGAATGAACCCTACTTACTGGCAGGAGAATTAGCTGCTACCAGACACTATCTGATCAGGACCAAAACGTCCAGGATGTGGTTCTCACAGTTCCGACCCTGAGGAAATGCCTGCTAAGTGTCCCTCTCCGGCTAGGGGTCTTCCTTGGTGGCCATTCTCTCTCGATCTAAGCTTTGCAGAAATGTTGTATGCACTTTCTTTGGGTTTTTTTGGGGGAGGGGTGGTAATCCCTGAGAAGGCTTCTGATCCCTCAATCTCTCAGGGAACATTTCAAATAATCCAGACATTTTACAGGTCTGGACTGGAGAGAAATCGAGATGTAGCTGACAGCAGGAATCACGACCGTTCTCAAAATACACCAGGTGTGTCGGCTTTTCGCAATGGGCGGTCTGAGCAGAGGGTCAGCAATTGAAAAACACAGGTCACAGCACCTTTTATTTATCATCTTACAAACTGATGTAACACGAAACACACTCAGCGTCTCAGAACAGTCTTCCTGCCTTTCAAATTCCAATGACAAAGTCAGAGACACGGCATCTCGGGGACGCCGTGAGCAGGAAAACTGCGCACGGTGAGGAAACCTGCCTGCCACGCCCGGAACTCTCCAGAGCAGCTTCCCGGCAGGCACAGTGAGGGGCGCTTGGCACAGAACGTTTTCCTGAGAGGACACACCACCCTCGAGAGCCGTCCGGAGCCCCGGGCCCCGTCTCCACACAGAGCACGCCAGTCCCGGGGAGCAGCCGCACCTGCGATGGCCCTGCGAGTCACACCGGCTGTGGCACTTCACCACACAGCGTCACAGATTCACAGATCGAAAATAAATTCTCATAATTTATTAATTTACAGCAACTGAGATGGATTCACAGAGCTCAGAGGCCACAATGGCTTGATCTGATTTCTTCCTTTACGGATACATCTGCGCACCGTGGATCAGTTAAAAAAATTAAATACTTTCTGTCGACACACAGTGATAAATATCCAGACAGTGTACACCTGATGACTTGGCTGAGCAGTACTTTTGTGTTTTTGCATCCAGCTATGAACACACAAACTCACAGCGACTGCTCCGCGGCCACGTGCTTCCCTCAGGCAGTGGCCCTGTTAAGACCACGTGTGTTTCCACGAAACCAGGGAGTGAGTCTGATTTTATTAGAGCACTCCCTTATTATAACAAGTAGGACGTGTGTGGCATTTAAATAAATAGTGGCGACACACCAGGGCCACGCGGTCTACGTGAGTTTCTTTAAAAACATCTGATGCAGTCTTACTCTAGGCACTAAAACAACTTCTTTAGAAAAATAAAATTGTGATCTCAAAGGCCTTTCCTCACAGGGGAGAGGAATAAAAGGTAAACGCTAGTGATGTCGGATCACGGGCCCAGGGCCCGCGTGGGTTCTTTGCTAGCTTGTTTGCCCGCTAGGTTCCGCCAAGGCAAAGAGAAACCGTCATCGGGTTTTACAAAAATATCTCAGGAACCCTGGATCTCTCGCTGAGCCCGTGGACGCCTGGACCACGCATATTTGGAGAATGGAGACAGTATTTTAGAAAATATATCACTCCTAGCCCAAGTTCATTGGATGAAACTATTATGTATAAAGCAGTTAATTATATACATAAATAACATAAAAATAATTATCATAAATTAAAAAGTAAAAGGCTCTCCCACTATTATTTGGCCGAGAGGCGAGAGCTGGGCGCGCGGGGAGCGGGGCCTCGCAGCCCCCCGCAGCTGCCTGGGCGCGGCGCTCTCCCGGGCCCGCGAAGGCGTGTATTGCACAAGCACGTCCTAGCCGTCCGCAGGAGCCTGCTGTCTGGAATGGCGTTAGTGGTGAGAAAGGTGCATTCCGTGTAGCACAAACCACCTGTGCCTTGCCGGCGACGTCGGACGTCGGGTCCCTCTGGCCTCGTCTGTCAATCACTGACGGTCCGCGGTGTGTCTTCGAGATGGCTTCCCAGGGAACATGAGATCTGGGACCAGTAGTGATCAAGGGCAAAATAAGGCAAGTTTATCATTTCATTTCGGACAGTGTTAAAAAAATATCAGGAAAGGAAGAATCAAACATCTCCTCCTGGAGCTCCCGTGGCTGGGCAGCAGGGCGCTGGTGGCGGGGCCTGTTTGTCCGTGCACCTGGCCCACACCCCTGAAGCTGCACACATGTGTGACAGCACATGTCCCCGCACATGCAGAGCTGGCTGTTCACCTGCATGTTCATTTATTAGGGGCAACTGATGCTTCTGCGACTGGACCAGCCGCCCCTGCTTTTTCCCACCCGGCGGGCTCAGCACTTCCTTGTGTTGGTCTTGAAACACGTCAGCCTTTGGAATTGAAGTTTAAACAAATGACACATGAGTGTGTTCCCTATCCTCCCACCCAGGGGGCTCCGGCTGAGCTCACGAATAAGCACGCGTGGATGGCAGAGTCCCGAGACCACCCCGAGGGCTCCCCGCACACCAGCTGTGCAGACCTGGGCCCGGACCCACAGTCCTACAGTGCAAACGACTCAGGTTAAAATACAGTTCAGAAACAAGATCGGCCACAACACAGTCCTGAATACATAATGTGTGTCTGAGATAAAGTAAAAAAATGAAAAAACTACACTGAAAATCAATTCACGGATGTTACTAAGATGTCTTTGATGCCGGAGTCAGTGACCTCACCTGACCCCAGGATGAGCTTGAAGGCCGGAGGCTCACACGCTGCGGGCACAGCTCACACCTGGTTTCAGCCCAACGTACAGCAAATCGACTCAACTCATGTTTCAAAGAAGAGAACAAATGTCACTTAAACTTCTACCTGCTCTCTTGCTAAAAAAAATCCCAAAGTGAGGAGAAAACCGTGTCCCCCTGCAGCGTGCTGCCACCTGTGAACACTGTCTGTTAAATTTCATATGGTAACTGAGCTCAAAGGAAAGGAAGAAATGAACCATTTATGCTCCTAGTAACTTATCACTTGCCTCTTGGGAACCTGCTTCTACGTGTCACGTCCCCAAAGCCGCGGAGACAGCCTGGAAGGGCAGGTGGGGTGGCCCAGCCCCCAGTGCTCCGCCTTAGCGGCGTGGAACCCTCGGGTCACTGCTCGAGAGATAAGCTGACGGACCATGGTGGTCACTTGGAGGGATGTGGAGACAATTCTGTAAAAGCTAAGTCAACCTTACTTACATTGCAATGCATGACTTGTTTGTTTGTTTGTTTGGTATTCAGCAAACAGATCTAAAACAATCCAACACGCCCTCGCTGCGGTTCTGGCGCGTCTCCCGCCCGGGCTCAATAGCTGTACATCTGCTGCTGCTGCTCCGCCGGCACCTGGGGCGGCGCTGCCTGCTGCGGGGGCGCCGGGGGCTGCGGGGGCGGCAGGACGTCTGTCTGGGGCACCGCCCGCCACGTGAGCGGGTGCTGGTCGCTGAGCTGGCTGCCCAGGGGCGTGATGGAGTTGACCAGCGTGGTCAGGTTGATGAAGTGCGCCACGGACTGCGGGTTGGAGGCTTCCGGCTGCGGGTGGACCTGCACCTCATTCTGGCGGTTGTGCAGCATGGCGGACCCGCTGACGGTGTCAAAGGTCACGGTCAGGATGGAGTTGTCCAGCTGTAACTGGCGCTCCGGGGTGGTAAGGTGCCCCACGGCCACCGGCTGGAGATTGGTAAACTGAGTCCCGGCTGCAGTGGTGATGGGAGTCACCGTGATGTTGGTCAGGCCGACAGAGCTCGACGGGGCAGTCACATTAGGGTCACCCAGGGTCACCACCACCTGGAAGAGTCACACGTGACAAAAGACGGTCATCGTTTCTGCACAATGGAGAAGAAAGTAACCTCCCCGCGGCACTGTGTTATCGCGCTGGAACAATCACACACCTCGCCCGAGAGAGGGAAGCACCACATTCCTTGGTGAAAGAGGAAACCAAGTTAATTCTGTTCTGGAAAAATAATTCCAGTGAAAAAGAGAAACAAGATACAGACAGAATCATAGCGACAGTGAGACAGAACCGAGAAACAAATGGATTTCACTGGCTAGAAGAAAAATAGAGAAAAGTCAGCATAAAAACGGCAAAAAAGTAAATTCTTCCTTTTCCATTCCCATCTCTAAACTGCCTTGCTGTTGGCAAATGAAAATCCCAACTTGGAAGCTAAAAAGGGTGATAAAAGCATCTGCAGTACTGACAGCTAATAAGAAAGAACGCAGAGTCCTTCCTCATGGAGAGCAAGGAAAGGATTTTGCAATTGGGATTATCATCTCCAAAAGCACGCAACAGGTGCACAGGGTCAGACACGACCGCACCAAAGACTGGGGGCTTCCAAAGCAAAAGCGATGCCGGTGGAGAACATGCAAGGTTCTATCCTTTGGGACCGGCCGGCCACGCCCTTCCTTTCCTTCACCCTGCAACCCTCCCTGCAAGAACCCTCTGGCTCCCAGGTCCTGCTCCCCTGGCTGGTCAGTGCATGCACAGGGCTGCATTTCTGCAAAAAAGGCGCTGACGCAGGCCATCTGTCATCTCCAAAAGCTGGAAACAACCCACCTAACCCCCAACCAGTGGGAGATGTCTCTCTTCAACACGCTGGAGCGTCATGTAGCTGTTAACTACAATGAGTGTGATTTGCACTCAGCACTCGGAAAGCTGTGTGAAACGAATGAAAAAAGGACGTCTCTGCTGCTGCAGCCAGGCGAGGTCCACTGCACACTGCAGGGGTTCAGAAAGGGACTGGAGTCACGGGAGCAGACTCGAGCTTCGGGAACACCGTGTCCTGCAAAGCGGCCGGCCCTAACCCGAGCGTCCCGAGTAAACCCACCTGCTGGATGCTCTGCACCGCGGAGTTGGTCTCGTCGCCCACGCTGCCCGCGAATTCCGTCTCTTTTTCCGCGTATTCGCTGAAGGCGGCGTCCTCGGGCACGGGCGCCCCCGCCCCCTCCTCCGGCTTCTGCTTCCTCTTGTGACTCCGCTTGGCAGCTTTCGCGTGCTTCCCTTCCGCCAGGTCCTCCTGCTCCAGCGCCAGCTCGGGCTGCAGGAAGATCCGTCTCAGCGACCAACCCGGTCAACGGGCTGCCTCCCGCGGTGGCCAGGGCAGCCCAGCACGGCCCCTGCACGCTCGCCGGTCCGTGCTGAGGCTCCTGGGCCACCGAGCCGCCACGGGAACCAGGGACCACAGCTGTCTGCGTATTTGCATTTCTAAGGATCGAGGCAAGTTCTTTGGTTTCAGTGTTTTAAGAATATCACACACACCTCATGTTTTTAAAAGCCACATTTTGTGCTAAAATGTAAACATCTTTAAACAAACTAATTTTTTAAGCCCTGGGGAGCTCAGGCCAAGGCTGAGACGCTGCCAAGTCAGGGCTCTCGTCCCCAAGGCTGAAGCAAACTTGTTGTAGAAAACACTTTGGGGTTAAAATGGGTTTGACCACAAAAACCGCATGGACACCTCCTTTTGGGACAGCAAAGGAGGCCCAGTGGTCGTGGCCATCCCAGACAGGGCCTCCTCCCCACACATTCCCGTGCAAGTGTGGAGGGCGCCACCGGGCCACGGCCAGGCCTTCTGGCTCAGGCCGGCTCTGTGGCGGGTCGCTAGGCCTCCCAGAGGCCTCGGGCAGTGGTGGCCGGCAACCCGCCCCACCCTGGCCACCTCCATCCCACCTGGCGGCAGGCAGACCCAGCAGGAGCTGGCCAGGGTGCAGTCATGGTGGGACTTCCCTTCGACCTCTGCCTGTGACCTGTGACCCGCCAGGGGCAGAAACGGCTCACGGTTTCTGGGGCTGGACCTGGACCTCCACACGCTCACGCAGCACGACCCACCCCCAAGTCCACATGGTGCTCTAGAGCACCGTCCCCAAACACAGCAGTGTACATGCAGGCTTGAATAACTGGGAGTGTGACACGTTCTCTTTG
This sequence comes from Varecia variegata, assembly GCA_028533085.1. Taxonomy (NCBI): domain Eukaryota; kingdom Metazoa; phylum Chordata; class Mammalia; order Primates; family Lemuridae; genus Varecia; species Varecia variegata. The sequence goes on along the minus strand of CM052436.1, from coordinate 2,606,331 downwards.
TGATAAAATTTTTTTTTATAAAGGTATTGACTAAAAATTCCTTTAAAAAGTAAGTTCATCTAATAAATATGTTTAAACTTATTTTGCATAAAGCAATTATGCTAATTTTTCTAGAAGCCATCTATTTTCCAAAGCGAGATACATCAGTATTCAAAACACTGAAGTTATAGAAACTTCACATAAACTAAGAGATATTCTAGAAGGTTCTGGGGGAAAAGATCAACCAAAAAGCAGAGAATGAAACTCGACCACGCGACACGAGGCGCAGACCTCAGGGCTTGGCCAAGGCTGCTCACCTGTACGATGCCGATGGAGGAGGCGTCGATGGTGGTGGTCTCTGGGAGGTGGTCCAGGTCGTCGATCCTCACCGCGAGCACCTGCAGGGAGCAGGCGGCAGTGAGCACGGGGTGCTGTGCCCACCTGAGGCCACTCACAGACACAGGCAGGAACCCAGACACCACACAGGCGTGTCACCGACTCCCTGTCGTGGGCATCCCCCCACCTCCGACCCTCCTCTGCTCAGGACTGACCGTGACACGCTGTCTCCAGACTCCTGTTGGGCTCACCCTTCCTGACCCCTCACCCCTAATGCAAGGTCCTGCGGTGCCTTCACGTGGGCGGTGCCCTCCTGCACTGTCCTGGGACCATCTCACGCCCACCCCGAGGGTGGAGACTCTGTTTCCCCCCTTTTCTGCCCACAGCAATGTGCCTTCAGCAGGTGAGATTGCGGTGGCGCTTCTGTTAATTCCAGGGCAGAGCAGAGGGAGGGAGGGCACGGAGTAGACAACCTGTCTCCAAGGAATCACCAAAAATGAGACACCTGTGCCTCAAACATCTTAACTTTTAGTTGAATCCATACACAAGGACCTTCACTTGTCAATCTGGGGACAGAGTGACGCCCCGCCCCCGCCTTCCCTCCCACAGCCGCACTGACCAGTGTCCCCAGCACAGGACGCTCCCGCCGTGACTCACGCCCCGTGCACACGCGGTCCTCCCGCGGCTCAGCGAGTCCTGCCCGAGGTGAGCGGTATCCACCGCCCTCACCCTGCTCGCACTAGCTGCACTGTCCCCAAGATCACTGAGTTGAATCACACGTGAGACGAGGGGCACAGGACAGGGACAGCTGAACGTGCTGGGGGTGTGTGACACCAGGAGTTGCTACGGAAGGGACCTCGCTGTGGAGACACCACGCAGGACTGGGGAAAACCACGAGTCCGTCTGTAGGGCTCTCCACCATCAACGTCATCAGGGTCCTAGTCACTGTCTGAAAGCCGATTCCACAAAGGAACCAACGTAGACGCGTTCATTGGCTTTACTCTTCTTAGGAGATAAGACCAAAAGTGAAAAGTGTTTGTTTTTGTTTTGTTTTGTTTGAGACAGAGTCTTGCTCTGTCACATGGGCTAGAGTGCCGTGGCATCAGCCTGGCTCACAGCAACCTCCAACGCCTGGGCTCAAGCGATCCTCCTGCCTCAGCCTCCCGAGTAGCTGGGACTATAGGTGCATGCCACCACGCCCGGCTAATTTTTCTATATTTGGTCTCGAACTCCTGAGCTCAAGTGATCCTCCTGCCTCGGCCTCCCAGAGTGCTAGGATTGCAGGTGTGAGCCGCCGTGCCCGGTTATCACCTTTAGTATGAACAGTTTATATCTGGTAAAGATAGTAACAGCCTACACACGTTTTTCAGTCTGCCCTTTGCTTACTTTTTTGATCTACAGACAAGTGCGCATGTCGTCAAATCTACTGATATTTGGTACACAACTTCTTTTGCTGCTTTTCCCCTCAGAAAGTCTTCCCTTGCAGTGATCTATTTCCCTGTATTCTCCTTGCTTTCTTTGTCAGTTTGCTTCTTCTGAAAGCACCTCTGGTTACTGAACATCCCTGGACCTTCCTGTAGAATGGGCTTTCAAGGGAGCCGACCTCCTCTCGCTTCCGGACAATTTCTGCCTCCCGGCCCCCAGTGCTGTTCTCTAGTCAGCCCAGCACCACGAGGAGGACCCTGTTTTGCACTTTGGCTACTCTGGAGGGGAGAACACGGGAGGGGCAGGTTGTGCTTCCATCTCGCTGTAACCCCAGGGAGAATATAATTTATAACCTCAGCAAGAAGCACACTGAGGCTCTCCTGCCCCTCCTTCACCACTCAGCACCTCCACGTGGCAGGCGGTGCACAGAGGCACCCAGATCCAGGCCCTGCCTCGAGGAACTCAGGGTTGGCAGAGGGAGGCGGGTCCCTGAGCCAGCGTGGCATGGTGTCCGAGCCGCGGAAGCACACAGACCACAGGTGGGGGTCCAGACCTGCGCTGCGGTGGGCAGGGAGAAGGCGCCAGACCCCACGCTCACCTCCGGGTGCTTGCGCCGCATGTGCCTGCTCATGGAGGCCCTGGTGGACACCTTGGTCCCGCACAGCTGGCAGCTCTGCGCCTCCACCTTGTCGTGCGTGAGCTGCACGTGCTTCTGCAGCATGTACTCGGTGACATACTTCTTGTCGCACACGGAGCACGTCCACTGCTTGCCCACTTCTCACATACGCGCAGGCAGGGAGGGAAAGACAAGTAAGTGCAGGGCACCCGCGGGGCCATCCCGGTGAAGCCCAGCCACGTCCTGCAGGGGTCACCTGCCAGGTCAGGCTGAGACACACCCAGGCGGGCGGCCCTCATGCCCCCGGAGCCCCGTCTGCACCAGCCGATACTAGACAATTCAGGAATGGGTGCTGAAGCTGCGGTGGGCTGACTTTCAGAGGGCCAACGGGCCACTGTTAAGCCAAGACAGCACTGACCATTCTGGAAAAGTCCATGTAACAGGACAGTTGTCCCCATCCCTGCATGTGCTCAGACAGCCCCACCACATGGCAGCTGGCGGCCAGAAGGTTCCCCAGATCGTGCCCACTCACCGGTGTGGATAAGCTTGTGCGTCTCCATGGTGTTCCTCTCACTGAAGGTCTTTCCGCACAACTCACACATGAAATCTTTAATCCCTGCAGAAACAGGCACGCTTAACTCCACGTGTCCCGTGAGTGGGTTGAGTCCACATCAAAGGCTGTCTCACCCTGACGTGTGCGAGTGACTGCAGCACTGGGGGCAGTTAAGTGTCCAGGGGACGGCGGACCGTGAACATCCTCCCCACACTCAGCCAATAGTGTGGCCAGAGAGACATTTCATATCAAACAAATAACGAGATGTGGGAAGACTTATCTGAGAACACAGGTAGGGTGGAACTCACAGAGGAAACAACCACTTCTTTAATGTATTAATTTGTCTACACCTCCCTCAGTGCAAAAAGATCCAGGCATCATGCATGATATACACAAGGAGAGACTGAATAATAACTGAAATCAGGACCAAATGCAAGGACAGTCTAGACACACCAAGCATAAGAGACAACAGAATTGCTACAGTTGAACAAAATCAGTATGGTTAAAAAGAACCTTTACTATAGTAATTCAAATCAGAGCTGATCTGACTCTCTACTGACTCGATGGTAGGTGCTCAGTCCATCCTGGCCCGTGACTGGCCTGGGAGGACGTGGGCAGTAGACACTGTCACACGGACACCAGAGGTGCCCGATCCTCCCCCTCGGCCCCCATGCACAGGGCTCCGAAACGCCCCTTCCCAGGGCGGGGACTGAAGCCCTGGAGCAGGGTGGGTCCCCGTCCGCCTTCAGCTGGGCGAGGGGATCGAGTCAGCCTGTTTCCCTCCCCAAACTGATGGGAGGCGGCCCCTAAGGGTGCCTTTTAGACAAAGGTCCCCCACAGTGGAAACAGGTGAGGGATTTTAAAAGGCGCACTCAGTCCTGCGAGAGCTTACCGAGCACCTCGTGTGCACAGGGCCCTGGGACGACGGGACAGAGGCCGCCACAGCCCAGCAGGTTAGCGGGCGGCAGGCAGAGTGTGGGGTGTTCTGAGAACCCAGAGAAGACACGTGGCCCAGTTCTGGGGAGCAGGAGAGTGTCCCAGAAAAGGCAAAGCAAGTAATGGAGTAATGGATATAGCTCCCCCAGGAAAGAGGAGGACGGTGCAGCTCTGGAAAAGCACAGGCGCCGCACGACAGGGGACGCACGGCAGAGCCACGTGGCAGCCTGGGCCGCCCTGGGGAGCAGCGGGTCAGGTGCACAGGTGAGCCAGGGTCAGATGGCAGCAGGACTCAACATGCGGTTTAGGGGCCCTGGGGACCACGCGTGGGCTCCCGCTGCAGAGCTCACACTCAGATGCCTGTCTGGCCCTGGACGGAGCATGTGTCCTGGGCACAGATGCCCGCAGGGAAGATGGCTAAGCACTGACGGGCATCGCCAGACGCCCCACACAGCAGTGCAGCAACCTGAGCTCCCGTGTGCACGGGGCTGCGTGTGACAGGGCGCCCATGGGGGAGGTTCTGAGACACGCAGCCGCTTACCCACCGCTCTGGGGGTCACCCAGAAAACCGAGAGCTTGAATCAAGAAAGGGCAGCGTCTCGAGGTGGCTCTTTCACATGACATGTCCACCGGGACACCTGGCTTCCCTGCCTGGCGCCTGCCACCGAGGTGGCCGCGGGACTCACCCGTGTGCCGCTTGTAGTGCTTGAGCATGTTGACCTTCTGTGCGAACTTGCGGTGGCACTCCGTGCACTCGTACTCCTTGATGCCCTTGTGCAGCTTCATGTGGTGGCGCAGAGCGTGCTTGGTCTTCATGCCTTGCGGGGACGGGGAGGGGGGATCAGAGAGTGGCCACGCCCACGGCGCAGACCCCACCCCTGCGCAGGCGTCCCCCGCACCACCAGCAGCGAGACCTGGGAGGGCACCGTCCCTGGAGACTGGCTGTGACACCCGAAGTGCTCAGCTCTGCGGGCGCCTGGCCCTGCACCTGACGGCCACACGCAACGCCCAGGGCTGTCGGTCGACTTCCAGGAGCTACCACCGTGCCCCCACTGGACAATGTGGGGAGACGCACTAGTACGACTAAGGTTTCCTTGGACCTTGGTGACTGTATGTCAATCAAGATGAGGACACTACATGGTTTAAAGAGTGACTTTTGATCTACTTTTAGTTTAACTTAAAGAATGCAATCTTAGGAGTTTCCACTCCTTAAACAAATAAGCACAACCTCACCAACTCAGGCCAGGGAGGAAGGGAAGGCCACGGCACAGGTCGGAGCCAGACGGAGGGACACGCCGGCCCGGTGAGCGAGCCTGCAGGGCACACATGCACCGGGCAGACCTGTCCGGTCCTGCCGACCACAAATGGGCCCAGCCCAGGGGCAGCAGACGGGCCAGGGATGGACTTGCCGCTGTGCCTGCCCCCGGCAGTGGCAGAGTTGGCACGTCCAGACCACTGCCATCGCCCTCGGCATTTGGGACGAGGAAAACGACTGCACCTGAAACTTAAGCTGGTGACAGTTCCCCTCCAATGCCACTCACTCACCAGGTTACCTAGAAAACCCCCGTTTCAGCTGGCGGAGGGAGGCGGACTTCACCAGCTCCTGCCTGAACTGTCAAACCGGGGCCAGCGGCCTCGCCTACCTTGAGAAAACCACCCCGAGCCGGCGGGCGCCCAGAGGGGAAGCTGCGGTGCCCAGACAGACGCCGCGGGGCGGGGGGCAAGTGCTGGCCTAGTGTCAACCACAAACAGCGACTGTGCCTCAAAGAATTACTTTTAATATTTTTGATTTAAAAAAGTCATACACACTCATAGTGACAAAAAGCACAGGTGATGAGAGGTTGGGTCAGGGGTTGGTGGTCCGGCAACCTGACCCTCAGGTCACCTGATGGTGCCCAGCACACACTGGGCCGGTTCTGGCCCCTCTCTGGCCATACCTCCAGGGCAGTGTCACACTGCCCAGAACCTCCTCTCTCCAGCCTGTCAGTGCCACTGAGTGTCAACATCCTCAAGTGCTTGTCTTTCTGTCTCTTCCACAAAAGACACCAGTCCTGGCTGTGCAAACCCCCCACCCACATTGGTTTCAACAGCTAAATCCTATTCGTGGCATTCGCTGTTCACTCAACAAATGCTGAGCTCCTCCTGTGTGCACGCCAGGGCCTGGGCAGTGAGCCAGACGGAGTCCCTGGCTTCACCAGGTCCCCATGGAGAGACAGACAAGCAAACGCAGGCCACGCGCGGTGGCTCACGCCTGAAATCCAAGCACTCTGGGAGGCCGAGGTGGGAGGATCATTCAAGGCCAGGAGTTCAAGACCAGCCTGGGTGACATAGCAAGACCCCCTCTCTACAAAAAATTTAAAAAATTAGCCAGGTGTGGTGGTGCGCACCTGTTATCCCAGCTTCTCGGGAGGCTGAGGCAGGAGGATCCCTTGAGCCCTGGAGTTTGAGGTTGCTGTGAGCTATGATGACGCCACTACACTCCAGCCCAGGTGACAGAGCAAGACTCTGTCTCAAAAACAAACAAAAACCAAGCAAACACACAGCACAGTGCCATCCGAGAAGGGACGGAGAAGCAGGACGGAGCAGAGGCTGGTGGGAGGGGGAATGGTGGCGGGGAAGGGGAGGGTGTGGCTGAGGCGCCGGTTCTTCAGATGGGGTGTCAGGGGATCCCTGCGGATGAGGCATCTGAAAAGGGACCTGGAACAAGCGTGAGAGAAGTCAAGAGGTACTTGGGGGAAGAGCATTCCTGGCACAGGGAACAGCAGGTGCGGAGGCCCTGAGGCCAAGGCACCACCACAGCAAGTGTAATTAATCCCTCGGTGTTTTAAGTTGTTCTGTCACAGAGAGGCTGCAGGGGACACATGCTGCCTATCTTCCTGCTGCAAATAGACCTTTATACTGCCAATACACAGGATAAACTTCTAGCTCCATCTAACTGTGCTGGACACTGCCCGACTGCCCACTCCCGGTACCCGCACGAGTCACTCCAGGCTGTGACTGGCACAGCCGACATCGTGGCTCTGACCCTGGGCAGGACATTTTCCTCAAGGTCAGAGTCAAGTGGGTGAACCTGACCCAAAGGAAGCAGCTCCTACTGACACGCCCGACCCAGTACCCTGCTCCCGTGAGCACCTGAGGTGCATGCCTGCCAGATTACAAAATGCACGCACGGGAAACCAGGACATACAGACAGAAAGAGACATTCATCTCCACATCCTGACCGCCTATCACAGCCAATGTTTGTGACATTTTTTATTTTATTTATTTACTTTTTTCAGACAGGGTCTCCCTCTGTCACAGGCTGGTGTGCAATGGCACAATCATAGCTCACTGCAGCCTCAAACTCTTCAGCTCAAGCCATCCCTGCACCTCCGCCTTCCAAATAGCTGAGACTACAGCATTGTGCCACCAAGCCTGGCTAGTTTTTTAAAATTATTTTTTGTAGAGATGGGGTCTCATTATGTTGCCCAGGCTGGCCTTGAATTCCTGGCCTTGAGTGATCCTCCTGCCTCGACCTCCCAAAGTGCTGGACTACAGCCTACCACACCTGGCTAATTTTTCAAAATTTTTTTGTAGAGATGGGGTCTTGGTCTGTTGCCCAGGCTGGCGTGCAGTGGTGTCATCACAGCTCACTGCAGCCTCCAACTCCTGGGCTCAAGCCACCCTCCTGCCTCAGCCTCCCGAGTAGCTGGGACTATATGTGTGCATCACCACACCTGGCTAATTTTTTTTAATTTTTACTTTTTAGAGATGGGGTTCTCACTACGTTGCCCAGGCTAGTCTTGAACTCCTGGGCTCAAGCGATACTACTGCCTTGGCCTCCCAAAGTGCTGGGATTATAGGCGTGAGCCACCGCACCAGCTCCCACCCCACTTTTTAAAAAATTTTACTTTGGTGGGGGTTGAGGAAGAAAGGGGAGCTGGCGGGGCAAGTGGTGAGCGCGGCTGGGAGCTCACGGCACAGGGCGCCGCAGGCACAGCAGGGCCAGCCTATGCCCGCCGGGACAGACGCTGCTCAGAGAAAGGACCCTCGACGGTTCCGTGAGGGTACCTGGGCCCTGCGGGGAGAATAACTGAATTTCATCTTGCAGATCTATTTGTATCGTTTTAAAAATTGTTTTTTTTGTCTAGGTGCCTGTGTTGCTTTTTCAACAAACAACCCGCGCACTGTCCTCCCACACGGTTACTCTGGACAGTGGACAGGGGACGAGAGCCGGCGTCTGTGCTGGCCCCGGGCGGAGGCCTGAGGGTCGGGAGGGGACTCAGCCTCCCTGCAGGGAGGGGTTACGGGGCATTTGTGTTTTCCTCATAGTTTTCTGTTTAAGTTTTAAAAACCCAACACAGGAGAAAACAAAACCATTTGCAGAACACAGTACATCTAAGAGATCCTGATGGCAGAGGAAGCGGCCTTGTCTCTGGTCTGAGGGGAGGCTCTGCGGCCCCCGGGACAGCGAGGGCCCCAAACAGCCCAAGTCTTCTAGGAAGTCGTCGCTTTTCTAAAACCACGCATGGGTCAAAATTTTAACATGTACTAGAACTATGTTTTTTCTAAATTTTGTTTACTGATCTATTTTATTCATGGATGATTAACTTTATGTGTGACAAAGACGACCCCTTGGCCATGCTGAGTTGACCTCGTAACACGCAGCCAACCGTAGTTAGTCAGTAGCTAAGTGTGGAGGGTTGACAGCTGTCGGACCCTACTGGGATTCTCAGAATCACTTTGTACTTTAAACAATTACATAGAGCATTATTTTCCTACTTTTAGAATTGTTTGAGCCTTTAAATTTAGCACGTCTTTCTGCCTTCGGGACTACCTCGTCTGTCTTCCAGAGCCCTGATTTAAATACTGACGCACGTCCTTCCTCGCGTTGAGCAACTCACTGAAGCCTGCGGGCCCCTGGGACGCCCCGGTGGTGCCTTTGCACTGGGACGTGCCAGTTCTCACTGACGTCCCCTTTCAGCGAGCGAGGGTGGCGCTTCCACCCCGCGCACCCCGTGGCCGGCGGAGACTGTCCCATGAGAGCTGTGCCGCACCTACCTTTCCCACACTCGGCGCACAGGTACTCGCGGATGTTGTCGTGCACACGCATGTGCTCCTTGAGCATGTCCTTCCTGGCAAAGGACTTCCCGCACTGCTCACAGGCGTGGCTCTTCACACCTAAAACACACATCAGCATCCATCTCAGAGCCCCGAAGTCCCTACCTGTGGGGTCCGCACAAAGGCAGCACTGGGGAGAGGGCTGGGCCACTGCGGGAGGTACAGTGACAAGGCGGGTCACCTCTTCAGGACCCTCTGGGTGGCTTGGGCATGAGAAGGTCCCCGAGGCCCTGGAGGGGGTGACGGGGGAGGGGGTGCTCCGAGCAGCAGGGCAGGTGGGACAGAAGCAGCTGGAGAAAGAGCAGGAGGTACAGGGGGTGCTGGGTGCGGACACCCCCACCCCCGCCAGCCCCTCCGGCCGCAGCTACCTGTGTGGATGAGCTTGTGGCGCTCCAGGTTCCCGATGCTGTTGAAGATCCGCCCACAGATCTCGCAGGGGTGGATGTACCTGAAACCAGAGACCCCTCAGCATGGCGCACAGCCGCGGGGAGCATCAGCATCACGGGCGCCTTCCCAAGCACCCCACTGGCAACGGTGAGGCAAACGGCGCTACGTGGATGATACGAGAAGCAAATGTCTCGGCCTCCGTTACGGGCTGAACTGTGACCCCACCACCTGGTGACCTGATGACGTGCTGACCCGCAGCTCTGCAGAGCGGGGCTGTGTCTGGAGACAGGTCCTTACAGAGGTAAATTGAAACACGGTCTCGTGGGTGGGCCCTAGTCCATCCTGACAAGAGGAGACTGGGACACAGACACAGGGGGATGGCCCTGTGAGGACACAGGGAGTTGCCGTCTGCAGGCCCAGGGCAGAGGCCTCAGAGGGACCCGCTGGCACCTGGACCCTGGACTTCCAGCCTCCAGGGCTGTGCGAAGGTAAATGTCTGGTTTAAACCCCCTGTCCATGCTACGTCAGGGCAGCCCTGGGACCTGTCCGTGCTACGTCAGGGCAGCCCTGGACCCGTCCGTGCTACGTCGGGGCAGCCCTGGGCGTCCAGTCGGCCTGCAGCCAGGACGGCTCAGTCACGCATGCACCGTCAGTGCTTATTATGGGCTGCGTGTCAGCTGTGTCCCGGCATTAACAATACCAATGACTGTGGGAAGAAAGGGTTCCTGGTTGTCTGTGGGCAGGCCCAGAACCCTGCTGTTTTCCCGCCACGTGGCCTGTGTGTGCTGGGAGTCCAGGCATGGGGCGGCTGGAGCCGGCAGTGGGGACACCAGAAAGCTCAGAGTGACAGTGCCCAAGCATCCCCGCAGCCTGGCCCAGCCCCAGGGCACGGAACTTGCTCGGGGCTTCCGACGGCTCTGGCTCCTCGCAGGGAAACGCGTGCCCTCCCTTCCGGCATGACGCCCCGGGGGGCTCACTTCTGCACGTTGGGGTCCGGCAGGTTCTCGCGGTGGATGACCATGTGGGCATGGTAGGTGGCCTTCAGCGCGAAGCGCCGGTTGCAGATGCTGCAGCCGTGGCCCTTCTCCTTGTGCACGTCCATGATGTGCTTCAGGTAATCCTTCCCCCGGCCGAAGGTGAGCTGCGGGCACGACACGGACAGTCGGTCCGTGGTCTCTTAGCTAATTAGGGCATCACACGCCAGGCCTGTCCCTCTGGCCAGAGAGAAAGGGACTCCTGGGGCCTTGACGGGGAGCCGCGGCTTCCCGAGTGGTGGAGCCCCACACAGGAGATGTGTCTCCTCGGAAACAAAGCACCTCCCTTTCAGCAAGCCCCTTCCCTGCACGGGGGTCCTCGTGAGGGGCCTCAGGTCTCGGGCGGGGAGAGGCGGCCTGGCCTGCAGCCCATGTGGCCGACCTACCCGGGGACTGACCCGCCCCAGCCCCCACACTGCACGCGTGGACATGCACCAGGCCAAGAGGCGGGTTCCTGGGGCGGGGGGGCTGCGAGACCACATGGACCACCCCTCAGCCCTGAGTGACACGGGACGGCCTTCCCAGACACGGTGGAGCACCCGGCCTGCATTTGGCTCCCCAGGCCCTGGGCGGGGTGGCCACTTCCAGTGTGCACGCCGGTGCTGTGTGGGTCCCTACAGCCCTGCCATTGCGAGCATCCTTCCCAGAGACCCCGGCGTCTGAGGGCAGGACAGCCACACACCTGACACCTTTTGCAGCTGTACTTGTGAGGCTCCGAGTCTGCACTCTCGTCAGAGTTGTCGTCGTTCTCCTCCGAGGAGATCCCGATCTTGCCAATGAACTCCTCTCTCTGGTGGTCATCCATCAGCGCGATGTCCTGGAAAACAGCCGCAACTCCCGATTCTATCGGTGTGGCGGAAGCCTTGCTATCTGCACCACAGGGGCAATTAATAATTCGCCTAAATGGAGAGGAAGACGCCTCTCTGACACACAGGATGCCCTAACAAGCTTGTCCCTAGTGGGACAGGTGCAGGCCGGCCCACCCCAGCTGGTCCCCGGCCACCCCACTCGGGAACCACCCTCTCTGCATCTCCCTCTGCTTCTCTCTCGCCAGCAGGATCCCAGCCAGGGCCGGGGCCTGGCCTGCGGGGAAGTCGCTCGAGCTGGCCAGGCGCCAACTCGCAGGTCTGGACGCTCCACGTCCCCCTGGGCCCGCGGCACCCCTGCCACTTCCTCAGCCTCTCCACCCTATGCCACACCCCAAGTCCTCACTGCTCCCCAAGCACCCATGCAACTCCCTGCTTTCCTCCAGGGCAGCAGGGAAGCAAGTGCCGCCACCCCAATTCTTGTTCCTCTCCCTGGGAGCATCTGGCCTGGAGGACTTTACCTCCGGCCCTGCAGCGGGGCCACACGAGGTGCAGCGACTGTCATCAGAGCTCACTCTGAACAGACTGGATGGGGCCACACTGGCACCTATTTCTGACGCTGCTGTGGTCTGAATGTGTGTGTCCCCCAGACCTAACCGCCCAGGTCACGGTGTTAAGAGGTGAGGCCTCTGGGAGGTGCCCAGGTCTCGAGGGAGAGCTCGTGTGAAGTGCATGGATCAGTGCCTTCATAAAGGGACCCAGGGAGACCCCTCGTCCCCTTCCCCAGGGGAGGACCCGACGGGAAGGCAAAGCAGCTTTCACCAGACACCGATGTGCCGGTGCCTTGACCTTGGACTTCCAGCTCCGGAACGGAGAGAAACAAACGCCTGCTGCTCACAAGACCCCTGTCCTCGGGACTGTTACAGTGGCCCGAGCTAAGACAGACACTGGCCCGGGGGCCCCTGGGCCTGGGCAAAGCTGGCATGTGACCGGCACCTTGAAGTGGACGTGGATGTGGTCCCTGAGCACGTCCACGCGGAAGAACTTGCGTCCGCAGATCTCGCAGGTGTACTTCTTGTCGCCGTGGGTCAGCAGGTGCTTGTTCATGTTGCTCCTGCAGGAGAACACCTGTGGGCAGAAGAGCCGGCACGGCGAGGGGTTATGGCATTTCGGGACACGAAGGAGGCTGTCACCACCAGGGTTCCCTGGATACACCACAACCAGGCACACAGGTGCAGACGTTTGCTTTCCAGACTCAAGTTCCGGGTGTTTGTGTTGAGAGATACAATCGGGGGTGCTAGAATAGGATTGTTTGCTGAAACATTTGAATAGGCGCTTACGTTATGTTACGGCATGAACCACTTCCTAGTCGTCACGGCAAACGGCGGCTCAGCTTAATTGTTTTTAGCTCACTTAAATGTTTCACTAGGACAGAGCCTATGAAGGAGTCGGTAAATCACAGAAATACCTGTAACCTTCTGAGAGTAGGTATCAAAAAAAAACAGACATCTTCAGCTTGCGGACAGCGTCTCCTGCACATTCGTGACCCCCGACACGTCCGTGGGTCACCTCTGTGGCCAGCACCAGGACTGGGGCACACTGTGGCCCACGAGACAGGTGTGGCCCTGTGCCCCCCAGCACAGAGTGGGCCACCGCCAGGGTCCCGGGGCCCCCCCTCCTCACAGGTCTCTGCAGGTCTCCGTGGGGACGGCAGCTCCCAGGGGCCAGGTAGCCCGGGGTGCATCTCCCAGAGCTCGCCCGACGCCCACGTTCTCATGCAGAGAACACAGGGGGTGAATAAAAGGGAACGAGTGATTCGGGAGGGACGGGAGGCTGATGTTCCCGTGGGACATCAAGATGTGCAGGGGATTCGGGGCCAACAGCGCTGTGCCCACATCCCAGGACGCCAGGTGGGAGGGAGCAGGTTCGGGGAAGGGAGAGTCCGCAGGTGTCAGCTGCCTCCTTTGTCAGGGAAGCCTGAACTGAAGATGAGAAATGGTTGGAAAGAGAGAAGAATTCGGCTACGAAAACACACGCGCTATTTCACTACCTGCCGTGACCCTTGGCAAGAACTCAGTCAACACTGCACAGAACGAAACACCTGAACGTCAGCACAGAGCTGGGTGGTTTCACACGCGTGATCTCCCAGCAGCGTGGCTCTCCCCGAGGGCCAGGGACACTCGACACGGGGCACGGGCTTCATCCGCCTCTGCCCCGGGCACAGCCAGGCCTGGCCATCTCGGCTCAGGCACGTGCCCCGTTCCACCTGCTCCGCCCCACCCCGGCCTCACCTGCTGCCAAACCCTCAGGCCACACTGCCCTGCTGACCCATCTGCTTTGGCCTGCATTGTGGTTTGAAAAAAATCAGGAAATTTCACATAAAAACACATATTTCCGTTTTCTCTTGAAAAGGTCAAAAGATCTGGCAATGCTGCCCCGTGCCAGCAGGCAGGGCAGCTGGGCCGGTCCCAGCTGGCCGTCCTCGGGGGCCTGCACTCCCCAGCTGCTGTGTGACGTCTCACCAGGACACCAGCACCAGGTGGCTCCTGTGAACTGTGCTTGGCTGTGACAGATTCATCAGTGTCCCTCCTCTTTGTGGCTACTAGAGCCACCAAAGCCACGTTCCAGACCTGCTGGGGCTCAGGGCCCACGCGGGAGCCTCTCTGCAAACCTTTGCTCCGCAGCACGTGGATTCCAGGAGGGACACATGCTCTAGTCCTCCTAGGACACAGCTGACATCTTACAAACACGTCAGCCGTGAGAGCTGGGTGACAGCATTTCCAGTGAAGATCAAGGTGCTCTTTTGCAGAGAATGAGATCACACACGTGGCAGCCTGGCGTGGCTGTGACGGTGACATGAGGGAAAGTGTGGTCTGAGCACCATGCACGTCAGCACCACAGACACCGGCCCGTGGGGTCCCCCGGGATGGGCGGTGCGGTGCTGGCTGTTCAGGATCCAGCGTCTCTGCCAAGCACGCAGTGTCCGAATCCCCAGCCAGCGCCAGGACGGCCCCACAGGCCCAGGGACGGATGCGTCACACTGTGCTCACTTGTCATCTGCTACATGTGCCTGGGGAGCTCTGTAACCACGGGACTGGCCATGCTCCAACGTAGGAAGTGCTCCCCGGTCGCGGGGCAGGGACACCAGCGATGACAGGCAAAGTAGCCACCGGGACCTCCCACTTCCTCATGCGCTGTGCCCACGCCTTCCCACAGGACACCTCAAAGGTGCCACATAGGACAGCACGAGCCGTGGAGTGGCTCAGGTGAAAAATTACAGCAAAAGGGAAAAAAGGCTGTCAAGGGAAAAATACTGCTTTCTCAGCTCATTCACTGCACACCCATCGAAGGTGCCAACAAGATCGAAATGACAAATGTGCAAAACGGGGACGCTTTAGGTTAAGGCAGCCTGAGCACCCATCGTTACCCAAAAATCCTCCCCCCAGTACCCTGTGGGCACAGCCCTGAGACTTAGCTCAAGAGAATGACGTGCTTCCTATCCCAGCCTCCTGCCCCGACAGGGAGTTACCTTGCCACACACTGGACATCCGGAAGGTTCCTTCTTGTAGCGGACCAGGTTCTCCCCACCGGCCTCCAAGTCCTCTCTCTTCACCCGCCGCACTCCTGAAATCCCAACCCCGCCGGCAAAATCGTAAGCACCGGAACACGGAAGGTCAATCGGACGCTCGCTCAGCCAGGGGCCTTCCCAGCCGGACGGGACAGGGCTGCCCTCGTGGAGGGACAGTGACCGTGTGAGCCATGTCACTGCACACTGCTGCTCCCAAAGGGGCTCCCAGGAGGGAGGGGACTTTGTGACAGCTATTGCGTCTGGAACACTTGCAAGAGGAGGGCGTGGAGTGTTTGAGTCCCACGGGCCGGGAGGGCTGCAAGGAGAGCGTGAAAAGTTCTCACTCCGCCCGGGGCTCCAGGCCAGGCTACGATTCTTCCAGACGGCTGGAAGTAGGCAGATGTTTTCTATTAAAACGATACTAATATTCACCTCTTGTGAATTAAATCAGTCAAATCAGGATCAGGGGGGAAAGTCAGCTGGTAAAATCAGTATGGTTTTAAGGCATATTGTTCAAAACTGGGATCAAAACAGACTTTTAAACGCTCGTGTGAAACAGGTAATCTGAACAAGAGAGAAATGCTCCCTGCGCTGCTGACCCTTCCACGACACCCCCACCGCACTGGGCACCAACGCAGAGCCACAGACGTGCCGCCCGCCTGGCACGCTGCACGCGGGCTGTTCCCCAAAGGCTCCAGCGGCATGAGCAGGACAGACAGCGGGAGTCTGAGGAGGGCCTAGACCAAGCTCCAGTGTGAAGGGAAAGAACATGAAACAGTCACAGCGGAGTTTATTCCCACAGATGACTGAGTTACGTGTGCATTGCACGGTGCAGCGTCACAGGGGACCCCACGGCAACCACAGCAATGGCACTTAGGAGCACGTGCTCTGTGCCAGCGCGGGGCGAGGGGCTTCCTGAGCAGGGTCTGGCTCAACCCTCACCCCAACCCCAGGGGGTCGGGCATGATTCCTGTCTCCTCTGTACAGGTGGGGAAACTGAGGCACAGTGGCTTGCTGAAGGCTGCCTGGTCACTACGTGGAGACCCTGAGCGAGCCACCCGAGGAATCACAAAGAAACAAGTTGTGCATCTTTATGAACCAACATGAAGAAAAGTCAGGTAAAATAAGTAACGTGCAAAAAATGACCTAGGATGCGATTCCCGTCTTGTTATTTATTTATTTATTTTGAGACAGGGTCTCGCTCTGTCGCCCTGGCTGGAGTGCAGTGGTACGATCACAGCTCACTGCAGCCTAACTCCTGGGCTCAAGTGTCCCTCCTGCCTCAGCCTCCCAAGTAGCTGGGACTATAGGTACATGACACCATGTCCCGCTAACTTTTTCTTAATTTTTGTAGAGATGGGTTCTGGCTATGTTGCCCAGGCTGGTCTCGAACTCCTGGTCTCAAGTGATCCTCCCGCCTCAGCCTTCTAAAGAGCTGGGATTGCGGGTGTGAGCCTCTATGCCCGGCCCAGTCTTGTTTTTTAAAAAAGGCACAATGATATGAGCGTGTGCACATTTGTATGGAGACAGCTATACTTTACATACAACTTTGTTAGCTCACGTTTTCTTTTCAACAAGCATAAAGCGTCATTTGTGATTCTCTGTTAACATGATTTTTTTCTACATTTTTATAAAAGGTGTCTTGGTTGGTGATTTACTAAGGGCTGGTCAGCAAAAGGGCAGCTGCTCTTTCAGTGTTTTTTCCCACTTTCTGTCACACTGAAACATTTTTCACAGGATCTAGTGTCTTTGAAAAACGCTTTTCACGAGCATAACGCTCAGTCCTAGGCACAGCCTGGCTTTCTTAACTCCTTCCGGCCGCGGTGCATTCGGGCGTGTCCAGCCCTCTCCACCTGCACACAGCGCTCCTGACACCGTGTCCCGGGCTCTCTGCGGCCGGGGCAGGTTCCCAGAAGAGTGTTATGTGCTCGACGGGGGCCGTTTTCAGGCACCAGAGCAGGGGTGGCCGACATGCTTCCCAGAGGCCGTGCCAGCGTGCCCCGCCCCCCCCAGCCCCCGCAGGGCGTGTGCCCAGGGCAGGTGCGCTCACCTTCCAGGTGCCTGCGCTGGTGGTCCAGCATGACGTCCTTGCGGTAGAACATCTTGCTGCAGACTTCACAAGCGAACTTCTTGTCCCCGTGCTTCTTCTTGTGCTTGGAGAGGTTACTGTTGGTGGAGAAGAATCTGAAACACATCTCACATTGGAACGTCTTGTCATCTGTCCAGAGAGCAAACAAACACAGCGATTTTGAGGTGAATGACACCTAACGTGGGCGCGAGCGTGTGGCCTCCGCAGTGGCGAGAAAGCACGGGGGAGGGGCGGGAGGTGCCCGAGGGGGACGTGGCCAGGAATGGACATCCCCTGCAAGTCACGTGCCACCTACCCCGGAGCGCGTGGCACAGCAGGGAATCCACGCGCTTCCGTGGCGTCTTCTCTACTTGGAAAGCAAGCACCGGGCTCACCTTTCGTCACCGGGCACTGGCCGCCCATCCAGGGCCCCTCCCTCCCGCCTTGGTCCCTCACCCTCCATTGAGACCCCCCCGGCTGCAGTCCCGGCCCTCCTCCCCCACGCCTGCCTTTCCCCTGGCCCCCCCACGGCGCACTGACATGCCCAGATTTCCCACACCTTTCAACCTAAGCACCTTGTTCCTAGGCCCCCTTTAGTAGATGCACACTCAACACACACCAAACACACGCTCATACTAAACACACACGCGCGCACACACACACTAATACACACACTCTGCAGAGCCTCCAGAAACACCCATTCTGTGCCCCAGGCCTCAGCCCTAGCCCCTCCTCAAAGACAGCCAGTAAAACCCCTGTTTCTGCTCCACCCAGGACCCCGACAGCACCCCAGGGGCCCCCCATCACAGCATCAACCCCAGGTCACCTCAGCCCGGCCCCCTCATCCCCTGGGACCTCTCTCTTCTCTCCTCCTTCCCCGCCAGCCCCACCTGCCCGGCAGAGCTGCTCTCTCCTCCTGTGCCCGGGACACAGGTGCCACTGCCCTGTCTGCAGTGCCACAGCTGCCACCTCCCTCTCCAGAGCAAGGCTGCCAGGACAGACTGTGCTGTCGTCAGTGCTGGCCCCGGGGCTCTAGCCCAGCGACCAGCTCCCACACCCAGGAAACGTTTGCCAAATATGCGAATCTCCGAGACTGTGTCGAAAGCTGCCGTTTCCACAATGACTCCAACCAGTGTGTCCCCTCTTTGCTGCACAACTGCGTCACTAGCAATCTGAGGGTCCACTGCCCAGGCCTTCCCAGCCCAGCACTGTGGACGTGTTGGGCCGGATGCTTCTCTCTGGAGGGGCCGCCCCACGCACTGGGGTGTCCAGCAGCGTCCCGGCCTCCGCCCACTAGACCCCGGGAGCAACCCCTCTCCCGAGCCAGCTGCCACAACCAGATGTCCCTAGACACGGCCAACGTCCCCTGGGGGCAGAATCCTGCCCGCTCCAGGTTGAGAGCCACTGGGCAGACTAGTGAATTTGATTCTGGGGCAGGACTCGGGCCTCAGTATGTCTTTGCCTTCACTCAGGAGATTCCAACGTGCAGCCCGGGGGGCCAGGGAATCTGACACCCTCGAGGTGAAGAAAGTCAGATGCCCAATCTCTTCCCACCTGGGCAGCAGAGACACAGGCAGGGGCATCTGCCTGGCTGCTCGGCCACCTCCAGGGCCTGGGACCAAGACGGCAGGTGGTGGTGGGGAGGCCACCTCTGCTCACTGGGTGTCACAGCCAGGACAGGACAGGACAGGCCAGGACAGGGGTGGTGGCGCCTCCACACGGCTCCAACCACAGCAGGGCAGGAGGCCGGGCAGAGCAGAACTGGCCCCACCGAGGCCTGGGAGACCTGGCTCTGCTCCCCACCCGGGGCGCGGCCTTGACTCAGAGCCTTCCTCACCTGGCCCCGCGAAAGCTCCTGTGAAAGACGCTAACCTGCCGTGGTCGAAAATGTTATGGGCACAGTCCACCACCCTCACCGTCTCTTCTGGCCTAGTGCTCAAAGGCTCTGGCCCTCTCTGCACGATCCCACCGAACTGGTGCATGTTCCATCCAGTTCAACCACAACTTGCTTCATCATTCTGGACACTGCAGATTACTTGGTGATGCGATCTTTTTTCCTTCTGCTAAATTTGCATGAATGCTTAGCAATGGGACCGAGGAGCAAAGGGCCCGGTGAAGGGCGATGCCTTACAGCGCTGTCCCACCGTCACCAAAGACACCCTCAACCTGGGCCTGCCAATTGGCACAGGGGAGCCTCCCTCCCGGACAGGCGCTAACAGCACAGGTGAGTCTCCCTCCCGGACAGGAGCTAACAGCACAGGGGAGCCTCCCTCCTGGACAGGTACTGAGCAGCACAAGGGAGCCTCTCTCCCAGACAGGTGCTAACAGCACAGGTGAGCCTCCTTCCTGGACAGGTGCTAACAGCACAGGTGAGCCTCCCTCCTGGACATGCACCGAGCAGCACAGGTGAGTTTCCCTCCTGGACAGGCACTAACAGCACAGGTGAGTCTCCCTCCCGGACAGGCGCTAACAGCACAGGTGAGTCTCTCTCCTGGACAGGAGCTAACAGCACAGGTGAGTCTCCCTCCCTGACAGGCGCTAACAGTACAGGTGAGCCTCCCTCCTGGACAGGTACTGAGCAGCACAGGTGAGTCTCCCTCCCGGACAGGTACTGAGCAGCACAGGGGAGCCTCCCTCCTGGGCTGGCGGCCCCACTGGCCCCCGGGCTTGGCAGCGACACTAGAAGGCAGCACTGCTGCTCTTGGGCTTCAGTTTTCTCCCTCACAAGCCCCTCTTGGCGCGTGGACAGAGAACCCACTTCACACCGCTCCCTGCGGCTCAGGGGTAGCCTCTGCCCGGTGGGCACAGAGCTGTCCTGGACTCCGTCAGCTGAGGGTGGCTCCTCCTGCCGTGGCCATCCTCACATCGCCAGCTCGGGAATCCAGGCAGACACTGGGTCCCAGCGACAACCCTTCTCCCACCAACGATCCTCCCGCCACTGAGGTCTGTGTTTATGTTTTAACAAGTAGAGCAAGTGAGAACCAACGCCCACCAGGATCTGAGACCGGGCCTGGGGCACACATCACCTGGACACAGGAGAGTGGGTTTCTGGGGGAGCAAGCCACAGGGGAGGGTGACGGTGACAGTCTGTGTCCTGCCCAAGGGCCTGGGTATGAGCCACGGCTACTCCCCAGAGCAGCACTCGTGGTCAACGGCCGGCCAGGACACTCAGACACGTCATGTCAACACCTCGCCACAGCAAAGGGACAAAAACAAGGCAGGTCTGTGGAGGGAGCCTGAGAAAAACCCACCAGACTACGGATTTTAAAGCTTTTCTCCACATTACACTTTCTGGGTTTAATGGTCTACGGAAGATACACATTCTAACTTCAGTACCATGAAAAAGGACCACCGCAGGCAGGTGACACGGCAAATGGCCTCCGTTTCAAGGCTTGACCCTCATTTCAGCCTAAACTTCTAACCGTTGAAATTAGAGCATCTTAGAAGAGAAAATGTACCACAATTCACCGCCACTCTGGTGGCTCCACAGAATTAAAAAAGACAGGCCGGGAGAGGTGTTGCATGCCTGTAATCCTAGCACTTTGGAGGCCAAGGCGGGCGTTCCAGCCCAGCTTCAGCAACACAGCAAGACCCCGTCTCTACAAGGAGAAAATACAAACGTTAGCTGGGCGTGGTGGCGTGTGCCTGTAGTCCTGGGGAGGCTGCGGCGGGAGGATCGTTTGAGCCCAGGAGTTCGAGGTTACAGTGAACTACGATGACACCACTGCACTCTACCCAGGTGAGAGCCAGACCCTGCCTCTAAAAAAAAACAAATAGGCAAAGATGAACATCTGGCTTAACAGAACCTCTGGCTGACACGTAGCAGCTGCTGCTCTGGCTGCTTCTGTTACTGTTTCATCTGTGACCAGAGACACAGTTAAAACCAAGAGGAGCCACCTGCTGTCCCTCAGCCTCAGTCAGCCTCCCAGGCACCCCAGACACCGGCCACAGCCTCAGGAACCCGCTGCCCTCGCCTGCTGCTCTCCTGCAAAACCGTGGGGACCACTGGGGAGGCTAATAAATTAGATAAATGTTCCTCTGTCCGGCTGTGGCTGTACCGAATGCAAACAGTCAGGGGCCTGTCCCCCAAATTTCCTGGGAACACTTGGGAGGGGAGGGCTTAGAGTGCAGGTGGTGCGGTGCACTGGAAGCTCATCCAGAAGCTTCTGGAAGCCACTCCATGCCTTGGACACTGAGCCTTCAGAGCAGCTAAAGCTCAGGTGGAACGTGACTGGTGCCTGCCACCTGGACAGCCCTGCCCCGGGGAGGAAGGCACCGTGGATGGTTCCAACCAGGAGCCCTTGAGCAGAACCGACCAGGCAAAGGGGCCCAGCAGGTGCGGGGAGCAGGTGCGGGGAGCAGGCCCCCCCAACGGCCCTGGGGCAGCGAGAGTCCGCGGACGCTGGTCCACGGTTCTCCAGAGGAACAGGGTGGGCGGTACCCCAACAGGAGCCAGCACAGAGAGGCAAGTGCTGGACACAGAGCACAGAGCCGGCCGGCAAGATCGGGTGGGGGTCGAAGGCTGGCCTGCAGGTCCCCAGGCCGACTGCCGCTGGCCACCCCCACGCCCCGTGTCTGCTCTGAGTCCTGGAGAGAGGGGGGACACCAAGGCAGCTGTGACTCTTCCCTCTACCCCCTCTGGGACCACCCACCACGCGGGCCCCGCTGAGTGCTGGAAGGGAGGCGTGTCCCCTGCAGAGGGTAGCACATTGTCACCACAGGGCACAGGGCGTCCTTGGGCCACAGAGAACCACAGCCGGGCAGCACAGGATGCTCCCGCCGGGCCGAGACCTCCTTGCTGCGCGTACGTATTTCTAACTTGGCCTGAGAGACGCAGTCTGAGACGCCCCCGGGCCCAGCGGCCCCTCCACTGAGGCCGGTCCAGGCACGGCCAGCTTCCAGCCTCACAAGACACCTCACTTCTGGAGACGCAGGCTCAGAACAAAACATCATGCGAGGCGGGGATCACGCCTGCCCTGGACGATGCAGGACAGACGGGCAAAGGAGACCTGACGGTCGAGGCAGAGCCTCGCTCCTCACGCCCCTGACCCGTCTTTCCTTCCTCACTCGGTCCCGGAACACACCGTGCACTGCTGCGCCCTGTTCCCAGCAAGCAGGGACCCTCGAGTCACAACGTCTCAAAGATGAACCCCCACCTTACAACGTCCCAAGCACGGGCCACAGACGGCTTCGGCTGACTAATGCAGGGAGTGAACACCTCCCTCTGACACGGAAAGCTTCCATCCGTGTCTTTAGAATCAGCGACAACTGCTTTGCAGCACAGGGAACAGAAGGAAGTGTTACAAGTGAGGTTTACTCTCAAACGGTCTTTACTTCCGCCCACAGTTTCACGGCCCGTCACCTAGGATGGCAACGGAGAGGGCAGACCCGGGCCGCCTCACCTGTCCTGCAGTTGTGGAACTCCAGGGCACTCTCGATGCGGAAGGTCTTCTCGCACGTGCCGCAGCGGTGTCTGTACTCGCTGTCAACCTGGGCAAAGGGACGCGCCGTTAGTTACTAAGAGCCCCGAGGCAGGGTCCACAGAGACCAGCCCCTCCGGTGCCGCCCGAGCGAGCCTGCGAGGGAGTCTGTTGCGGCCCTTCCCTCTGCTCTCGCCTGCTCCGTTTGGGAACACAAGGAGCGTGCACTCTCGCCGCCCGCCGCCCTGGGACACGAGTCCCCTTCTCAGGTAACCACGCTGGGGACCTGCCCACCTTCCAACTCCCCGCTGCGGGTGTCCAGTCAACGCGGCTTCTACGCAAGGGGACCACCCGGGCCGGCCACCCACCTCGCTCCTGCTGTGCTTGTAAGAAACATGCTGCTTCAGACTCTCCTTACGGCTGAACAGCTTTGCGCATTCCTCACACTTGAACAGCTTGTCACCTGCGGAACCGACCGACAGAAAGCGGTTTCACTACTCCGAGCACGTACTGAAAAAATATTCGCCATCCCTGAGCGCGAGGTTCTCTGCCGAGTCTGCGGAGCCCTCCCGCTCCCCCCGTGTCGGAAGGGACAGCCGGCCGGAGAGACCAACGCGGCCACCGCCCCTCACCGGCACAGCTGGCCATGAGGCCCGGTGGCGGGACACACCCGCCAGCCTCCGCCGCGTCCTCACCGTGCGAGCGCACGTGCCGGCTCAGGTTGCTGCTGTTCTGGAAGACCTTGCTGCAGATGCTGCACTGGTAAACCCGCCTGTGCTCCCCCAGCTGCTTGATGAGCTTCCGCCGGATGCCGTGCCTGCCCGACAGGATCAGGCTCCTCTTGAGCGAGATGGTGTTGTTCTGGTGGTGGGCGAACCTGCCCGAGACAAGCAAACTGGTAAGGGACAGGCGGGAAACCGGGCCGCTGGGGAAGAGAGTTCAGGTGACAATCATCTTGGGAACAGCCTCCTTCCAACACTGCCCGGCTCAAGCCACGCCTCTGTGCGAGGAAGGCGGGAATTGCTGCCGTGTCACCATGAGCACCGGCACCTTGAAGACTGAATGGCATCAGTTAGGCCGTTCTGCACAGCCGCACACCCTGCTGGTTTTAGCTCTGGCCACGGGAAAGCTGGGAGGTGACTCTGTGTCTCAGCTAGAACAATCACATCTGTGTTCTGTTTTTCTCACTTGGTCTTGACTCTCTTTATATTTTATCCGAATCTGATTTTTTAAAAGTTTCTTTCCCCTGTTGGAAGTGTTTTGATGGAGAGGCCCCCGCATCCTCCGGGCGACGAGACCGTGTAACAGGCAGACGGGCCCATCATGTCTGGTACTACTTTGGCCTCAGCGCCAGTACCTGCCGGTGCCCCGGGCGCGCTCTGCAACTCGGGGCTCCACAAAGGGCCAAAGGAAAAAAAAGGACCAGCAGTGCAGTCAACTTCGGGGCAAAAATTTACCCAAGAATAATAACTAAAACACAAAAATTCACTGAAATCCAAATAAAAACCTGCTTTATAACAGCAGCTCTCTGCACAACCGTCAAAGGCGGGAGCATTCCAGTGTCCCTCAGTGGACGTGGATGAACCTTCAGGACATCACGCTCAGTGAAACAGGCCGGTCACAAAAGGACAGATGCTGCATGATCCCATTCCCGCGGGTCCCTGGAGTGGCCAAATTCACAGAGACGGGCAGCGGAGTGGGGGGCGCCAGGGGCTGGGAGTCAGTGTTTCATGGGGACAGTTTCGGTCTGGGGAGATGAGAAGGTTCTGGAGGTGGGCAGTGTGGCGATGGCTGCACAGCAGTGTGAGTGTGCTTAATGCCCCTGAACTGTGCACCTCAACATAGTTAAAATGGTAAATTTTATGTTGCATATATTTTATCACAGTAAATAAATCATTCTAACAGCTGTGCTCACAGTGGATGCGCTATCCCAGTCCTGAGCTCCAGAATATTCCTGCTGCTTCCCAAGCACGTCTCTGGCCCTCTCATCGCCTCCCCTCCACAACGTCCCAGCTGCCCGGCACTGTCTGCCCACGGGGCGGCCCGAGCGCCGGCAGGACTCACTTTGGCACGGGGCTGGCGTCGCCGGCGCCGGAGGCCAGCTTCCCCAGGACCAGCTCCATTATCCGCTCGTCCGGCGTCACGCCCACAGGCTCGTCCGGGGGGACCTCGGTAATGATCTCTGCCACTTGCTCTGTGCGAGGGGACATGACAAGCCAAGTCACCAGCAGAGAAGGTGACAGACGCGGCCAAACCACAGGGACGTTGCGGTGGGGCGGCAGCCGGGCCACAGCGTGTGCAAGACTGTACGGCTCTCACGGGAAAGGAAACCGGCGGTATTTTGGATCTGTGGATTTCCTTGTGCATACAGGAAAGGAAAACGTGTTTCTCCTCTCAAACTGAAGTTGTAACTTGTGATTCTTTTTTAAAACCACATCACATTACCCCAATCCTTTGTACCAACCAGGAATATTTTGCATATGTAGCAGAATCTTCTAACTTATTAAAAATTAGTTCTGCTTGAGACTTAGAAATATTAATTTTTATAATTGGGCAAGCTATCTTGAGGATAGCAAGTGAGGAACAGTGAAGTAACCACTTCGCAAGCTTTCCACCCTCCCCAGCGTCTCTGCCCGTCCAGAGAGACAGGGAGCTGCCCGCGGCAGTTCACCGCGTCCTCCCGGCCAGTTCCCAACAGCTCCCGGACAGGGACCCAGCTGAAGACCCGGGGCCAGAAAGGGGAAGCTGAGACTAGAGAATAAGGATTCCTTCTCACTCTCAACACAGAAATCCTGGCTATCCCAGACAGCAAAGAGAACTGTCCAGTGTCAGTAGCGAGGGTGGGGGAGGAGCCTCGCATCTTGTCCTCCCGTGCGAGGACCGGCATCCCCATGCCGGGGGCTTGGACGGGGCTGCGTGAGGACTGCAGGGGCTGCACACCCTACACGGTGGGTCACACGTCCCTTCAAACTCAACTAAGGATGCTACCAGCAAGGAACAAACTCCAGGCAGGGCGTGAAACAAATAAATGCCCATCCTCAGGTCACAGGTGAGCGAACCCCGGGGTGTCTGCACGTGGACTGGTGACTGCTCGGTGATCCAGAAGGAGCCCCTGGTAACACGACATGGACCAATCTCGTGCCACCGTATGCCACACACAGGGAGCCAGCACAGAGTTCCTTCCATTCACGAGAAATTCTAGGACGGTGAGAGCAATTTGTGCAGAAGACACTCAGGAAGTGGCTGGGAGATGGCCATGTTCTCTACCCGACACGCAGGCGATCCACGTGTCCACGTGTGGTGTGCAACGTAGTGGGTGCAGCTTGCACTTTAATAGAGCCGACTGAGACAAAGGAGAAGGCGCAGCCTCCCCCGTCCCTGCGACGGCTCTACGCTGTTTTCCCACCTGGCACCGGGGCGACCTGGTCTCAGGCCCCTTCTCCCTGTCCTCCTGGCCCCCAGGAAGGCTGTGTCCCGCAGTAGACTCACCCCAGGACCGTCCCTCACCTGCCGGCTCCTTGTCCTCGACGATGACGAGAGGCTGCTCGGGTTTGGACGCTTTGGGTTTTCTCCCCCTTCGAGGCTTTTTCCTCTGTTCTTTGGTGGCCCCGGCGCTCTCACTCCCGGGCACTGCAGGGGGGTCCCCCCGGGGTGCCTCCGGCTCCTTCTCGGGCGACACCTCGCTCTGGCTGCCTGGAGCAAGGCTCTTGGCTTGTTCCAAGTGACCCAAGAGATGCTCTGCAGGGAGGACACACGAATGCCCCACGGTCAGGAGCCTGATTCCCGCCCACGCCCCGGCCCCACCTCTACTCCCATTTCTGTTTGTTTTTAACTTTGTTTGTTAATAGCGCACCTTTTGTTTGTTTGTTTGATTTTTGAGACACAGTCTCACTCTGTTGCCCGGGCTAGAGTGAGTGCTGTGGCGTCAGCCTAGCTCACAGCAACCTCACACTCCTGGGCTTAAGCAATCCTCCTGCCTCAGCCTCCTGAGTAGCTGGGACTACAGGCATGCGCCACCATGCCCGGCTAATTTTTTCTATATATATTTTAGTTGGCCAGATAATTTGTTTCTATTTTTTAGTAGAGACGGGGTCTCTCTCTTGCTCAGGCTGGTCTCGAACACCTGACCTTGAGCAATCTACCCGCCTCAGCCTCCCAGAGTGCTAGGATTACAGGCCTGAGCCACCGCGCCCGGCCAACAGTGCACCTTTTGTGTAGGTAAATGAACGTTATTTCCACTGTTTTTGAAAGTAAAAGCATTTCCACTGCACAAACACAACTACTATTTTAAAAAGCAAATTGGGTGATAAAAGCAGCGTAGGTTCACTGTGGGGACAGTTTTGTGAACGGTAAAAGCAGACATACACATGTTTGCAACTAAGACCTGGGGAGGATATAGCAAAATACTAAAGCGTTTCTCTCCAGATGGTGACATTACAGGCAATTTCTATTTTCTTCTTTAAGCTTATTTATGTTTTCTAATTTTTCTGCAATGACTATGTACATTTACTTTAAAATGTACTTTCAAAGAGGAATATTAAAAAATATTCAATGCATGATAAACAAAATTTCCTTTAAAAATACTGCATGAAAGCAAAAAGCTTTGCTTTATTTTTAATCAAAGAAAGCCCCAGAGACCTCCCAAGAAGAGATAATCGGAAGACACACAGGAAACGGGCAGGCAGGGCTGGGGACCAAGTGCAAGGATGGACCAGCTCCCTGACGGAAGGTGGGCAGGGCCCACCAAGCCGGACACAGGGCGCCAGCAAGCAGGAGGAAGACGCAGCCCACGAGACAGAACGTGACCAAGACTCACAGACAGAGGCACCTTCGTGCAAATCTGGGCCTAGGACTGATTCTTCCTGTTATAAATCTCAACAGACTCAACAGAGGCATTAAGGATCGAGTGGCTGTTATTCTTCGTTTGTACACTATTTAGAGACACTGTGCCGGCTGAGTGCTCAAGGAGCCAGGGCTAGCGAGGGAAAGAAAATTAAAAAGCAAACAGCAAAACGTGACACGGCCATCAGCTGACCCAGCGAACGGTGAGCCCATTTGGCTGCAAATACAAGGAAAGGCTGATACACTAGAACACTCCCGCTCCCCAACTGTGATCGCACTGCTGAGTTTGAAAGAAGGAAGGAAAGCAAGATCCCTGGGAGCCCGACACGCAGAGGGAACTAAAGCTAAAGCGTAAAAGCACAAGCTGATTCCGAGGCCCCCGGGACGAGGGCCCAGTGTACACAAGCTCAGGTCCACACTGGGCCCAGGAACCCAGCTGCTCTCGCAAAGCCAGATCCCCACCGGGACTCCGCGAGGGTCCAGCGGCCCCGGAAGGCTACCAGAAAGCTGGTCTCTGCTCAGGGCTTAGAGCGGCGGAGGGAGCCCGACAGGAGCTGAAGCCCCGAGTCAGAGCCACTTGGGTAGAGAAGGCGAATGCACACCATTCGAGCTAAAAACTAAATTCCAGTACAAATTGTGACCTACACCTATGAGCCCCCCGGGAGGCCCCGCAGAAGCAAAACGAAAGCTCTCTGCACCCCACTTCCACAATCCAGGGGCCAGGAAGGACCACATGGGGCCAGGGAGGGAGGAAGACTCTTGCTACAGAGCTCACCACAGTAACAACAAGAAAATCTCAAAAAGCTGATCAATAAAGCAGTAAGCCCTGGGGGTGCAGGCTGCAGACACAGAAATGAAACCCAGGGAAACTGGAATTCCCAGGTTGATGGCATAAGCTAAGGGGGGAAAATACGTTTAAATCAGTACAGGGTGAAAAAGCATAAAGAAAGGTGAGGACACACTGCAGAAAAGCAGTTATGAAAAATAACCAAATAAAATTTCTATAAAACAAAAAGAAGAGACACTAAACAAAAGAACAATGTATAGATTAAACAGAGTGAGACGCAACTGAAGAGAGAAGCGGCAAAGCAAAACAGAGAGTGCCACGATTACCCAGAAAGGAAACAGATAAGCTGGAAGCTGTGAGAGGGCAGCAGAGAGACAGCGTGACAAAGAGAAGGTCTCAGACACGCACAGAAAGAGCAGAGCACGAGAAACAGGCCATGCGCAAGAAAAAGGTGGTCATGCAGGATGGACGAAAGACACAAGTCTTCAGACTCCAGAGCCATAAGGAGGAGAGCGAATAAGGAACGGCTCCGTGACAACAAACTGCGGAACTTCAAAGGCAGAGATTTCAAAAGCACCTCTAAAAGAGACGACCCACGAAAGAACAACAGTGATGACGGCGGACTTCTCAACAGGAATAACGGAGTCACAAAGTAGTAAAACCATATCCTCAAAGGGCAGAAAGAAAATCAGAAGACACCAAAAATTCAACATCCTGTGAAAACAGTTTCCAATATGAATAAAGACATTTTGAGACACAAACCGACAAGATTGCCACCTGCAGGCCTGCCCTAGAAGACGTTCGGGAGGCAGTAAGAAAGTGAGTTTAGATTGAAGATTAGAAATACACAACAAAAGCTAACTGTAGGGAAAAAAGCCATACGTATGGAAATTAGGAAATATCATTCTAGATAACTAGGGATTCAAACAAAAAATAATGCAAATCAGAAAATATTTAGAACTGAAATATGGGAGAAGGGAGACCACATATCAAAGAGACGTACACACACTCTACTTATTAATGCTGCATTTTATATAGTGCACATAAATTTAGATACTCCATATAATCAAAACATGGCATGTGGCTACCATGGTTCTCAGGAAAAAAATGATCTTAAATGCTTGTATGATATTAGAAAATAAGAGAGCTGAAAATTAATGAGCTAAGTATTCAACTTAATAGAAAAGAAACAGAATAAGCAAAAAGTATAAAAAGGAAATAATAAATAAGAGCAGAAATTAATAAAAATGAAAATTCAGTAGAAAGAATCAATAAAGCCAAAAGTTGGTGCTTTGAGAAGACTAGAAACATTGTCACAGTCTGTCAAGGAAGAACCGAGAAGGCACAGCCAGCCAGCGCCGGTGTATGACAGAAACAGCCTCCCCGCCCCACAATTATCTTTCCATTTCCTGTGTCAGACATTACCTACCACTGAATACGGAGCCTGGGACTGAGCTTGCTTTCGCTCGGCACTCTCCCGCCCAACACTCACCCTTCTCCCAATCTCACCAATATATCCCTACCACAATTTTTGGGTAAATCAATAATCAGTGTTTACATAATTATGACCATAAAAATGTATTCACAGCTGTGCCCTATATGGGTTCTGATTAGCTTTTTTATGTATACAACTTTTGTCTTCCTGGAGTTAACTGTTGCCTTGCCTTTTCACATTGCTTATTTTTTTCTATGTATATGTCACCAACTGATCCCTAAACTCTCTACCAGAAGTCTAACTCTCCTCTCTACAAGAACGTCAGTTAGAAAAGAAGAGACAAGGGCACTGCGCGGGGACGCCATGCCTTTCTTAGATATACAGAAAAGGCTGGGCCTTGACATAGATCGTACGGTGACAATCCAAAGTGGTGAACAGCCCCACGGGATTCCTGCTCGATACCATGCTTTTGAAAAAGAGTGGACAGAATGTGCACATGGAATTGGTACTACCCGGGCAGAGAAAGAGTGCAAGATAGAGTGTGATGACCTTGTTGAATGTCTACTTCGACACAAAACGATGCAACGTGCGAGTGCCATCAAGAAGCAGCGGGATAAGCTAATAAAGGAAGGGAAGTACACCCCTCCACCTCACCACGTGGGCAAGGGGGAGCCTAGGCCCTGAACAGAGCAGTAACTGATGGCTGGAGGCTGATTTTCACGTTCTCCATTCTTCACTGGAAAGATGATTTACTGAAAACCTCTTTGTCAAAATGTGTAAAAATAAAGGATTGCTCTATCCTAAAAAAAAAAAAAGAACGTCAGTTAACCTCTCTTTTTCTTTTCTTTCTCTTTTGGCGCCTTTCTTCCTGGAGTCCTCGGTCCCACTCCAATCTGGACCAGTTACCCCCGAGACCCAGGGCAGAGCTCTTGTCCCGCAACCTCCCGCACCAGCAACCTGGGCGTTCATTCCCTTTACCCCTTCCTGTGTCCTACACTCAGTGGACGTCTGTCCTGTGTCCTGGCTGTCGGCACCGTAAAACACCCTTACGACGTTTTGCTAACTTCTCACCACCTGAGCCCCACCTTTCAAGGAAACTCCTTTCCCCAACTGTCCTGCCGGAGTGCAGGTCTGCACCCAGGCTCTGTCAGCAGCGTGGGGACACAGAGGCCCGAGAGCACTTTTCCTGGCAAGCCGATGGAGGCATCTGGCTCTCAGAGGCTGCACGAGTGTGGATGCCAGCCCAGCGTCATCGTGGGTGGCCATGTCCCTGCCAGGCAGGTCTGGCAGCCCTGCTGCGGAATTCCAGGGTTCTCCCTACTTGATTCTTTGGCCCTTCTTGGAAATTATTTTTTCTTTTTTTCTTTCTTTAGAGACAAAGTCTCACTTTGTTGCCCAGGCTGGAGTGCAGTGGCACCATCATAGCTCACTACAGCCTCAAACTCCTGGGCTTTATTGATCCTCCCATCTCGGCCTCCCAAAGTGCTGGGATTACAGAAGTGAGCCTCCTTGCTCGGCCTCCTTCTTGTAAATTTTGAGCTTCTCAATGCCTTCAACATGTCCCTTCCTAGTAAAGCACTTGGGGTGAGTTCTGCTGTTTGCAGTGAGGAAGCCCATGGGTAGCCCTGCTCCCTTCTTTTTGGGTGGAGCCCTCATTTTCCCGGAAGCCCATCCTCTAGTAACCTCATAAGAAAAATGACACAGGAGGTCACGTCTGCGCCATGACTGTCTGAAAACACCCTTAGCGGCTCTCACCCTGGAACAATGATGTGGCTTAAGAATTTCTGGTTAGGGTCGAGAAGGATTAACATGATGCCACTCTGATTCTCACCGTGTCAGGTAGCTTGGTTTCTTCTGAAAGTTTTTCTTCTTTAAATCCTAACGCGATTTCACGCTTCGTGGCGATGCGGCTCGGTGGTGCTGGTTACTCACTGGGCCTTTCCACTTGGAAGCACGTCCCAGGTCTGGAGCAGTTTCCGACTCGTCATCCTCTCCTGTGGATTCACCCTCTTCTCTGCGGAACCCCTCTTGGGCCGACACTTCAGTCCTCCCATTTTCTCCCTGCAGTCTCCTCTTTATGTCATCTCTCTGGAAGATTCCTCAATGTCATGCAGTACGCATCCCTCAAACTTAATTCTGCGACCACAGCTTTAATTTCCAGTTATTTTCTGTTCTCTAATTTGTTTTAATAGCAACCTGTTCTTATTTCAAGGCTGCAACAGAGGTTTTCCTGTTTGTTTCTGCTGGCTGTGGGGGTCTCCTCTCTCACTGAGCCCTCATCCAGGGTCCACAGTGCTCACACCTGAGGTTGCCCTGGGCGCCCCGGGTGTGGGTGGCTTCCTGCAGGATGGCCAGGGGGCGAGTGGTCATATTCCTGGGGACTGGCCAGTTCCTCCAGAGAAACCCGACCCTCCCCTTCCTGGACCACAAACCGGGCTGCCCCTGTGCTGGGAGGAAAACGTGAGGATGCTGAAGGGGTCTGGTCTCAGCAGTGTGACTTCCCCGAGTCCTGTCTTCAGTCCGGCACATTCCTGGAGGCCCCACCCTCGGGTCCCTCTGCGTCAGCTCCCTGGAGGGTCAACCCGGTATTCTGTTGACAGGGACGGGGCAGAACCGAGGGGTCTGACCACCTCCTGTGCACACGCCCAGCCAACCGCCCTGTCTGCTGCCCCAAGCCATCTGGCACCTTCCCTTTCTGGACCTTTCCGGAGCTCTGAGCCAGGAGCTGACTTGCTGCTTGGTCTCCCCCACTGCTGGTTTCAGCTCCTCTTGTCTGCACAGCAGTTGTCATTTCCCCAAACACTTTCCAGCTTCCGAACGCGCCTGCTGCCCCATGTGTCCCCGTTTTCTTTTGTTTTTGCCCTTTTAGTGGAATTCCAGGAGGGCACCAAGGTTAATGCACCTGTTTGATACTCTATGTTTAACCATAAGGCTCTTAGGGGACTCTTGGGATGTGAGCAGGGCTCCCCCAGGGGACAAGAGGGAAATGACATCCCTCAGAGGGCAGGATGAGGACGACAGTCTTCTGTCTCACCAAACTGCCGATCTAACGACTTTGCCAAGTCCCTGGTGTCAGGCGTGTGTGGTGTGCCTGACTCTAAAAAGCATAAGCCAACCTCCAATCACCCGTAGCTGTGCATCTTCTAAGTTCAATTAAAAAAATAAAAGAAGTTCAAGTTCGAGTGTTGGCTTGGTTTGGATGTTAGCCTTCCTCAAAGAGAGCAAACCTGCCAAGTGTGATCCTGAAACTACAAAGCCAGGTCTCCCTACCTCCGGCAAACACCTAGCAGCTTCAGACCCCACGAGACGAGACAGATCGGAACCGCTGTGTTCCCCGTGACAACACAGCGGTGCTGGCGCAGCCCAGCGAGGTCCCCTCCCGGAAGGCCTGGTCGGGACAGGCCTGTCATCTGGCCCTGGGGCCGTGCTCAGCGCCAGTCTGCGGGGCACACGGCCCCTCCATCCTTGCAGGGGGGCCTCAAGGGTCCTGCTCCTGCACAGCCCCCCCTTTACCGACAAGACCCCCGGAGAGAGGCTGCCGCGGAAAGAAGAGCCCACGACCACTCGGCCTGAGTCTGAACCCCGCTCGGCCACACTGGCTGCACAACCCCAGGCAGGTGATTCAGTCACCCGCTGCGGTCTGCCCGGCCCTCACGTGGGAGTCACAGGTGCACCGGACGCCTGCTGGGAGAGTTCACGGAGCTCACACGGCTGAGTGCCTAGAGGAGGACCCGGCACTGAGTCGGTCTCAGGAAACGTCAGCCGCACTGGACGCGGGGTGCCCAAGTTCACAGCCGGACACGGATGGGACAAGTAGAATTCTACTGCCACAGTGAGGAATTTGTTTTCTTCGCTCAAAACTAGCCATCAGGGGAAAACACAAAACAAACAAAACAGCCTTTCTTGCGTTGTGGACTCACCAACCGCGTCTCGGTGTCTCGGTGCTGCCCCCCGTGCGGTGACGTCTGGGGTGGGCGTGTTCTTCGCAGACCCGGCCCCTAACACCCAGCAGCCGCCTTGCTAGTCACACCTCCGTGACAAACACAAAACCCTCCTCCCCAAGCAGGGGGCAAAATGACACGTAGCAAATTCGTTAAGGCCAAGACTGGTAGGACGTCCTGGGAAACTGTGACCAGAGAGCTAGGCAGTCTGTCCCTGTCCCTGTCCCAAAGCAGATGGACGATCCCTGCTGAGTCACCGAGGCTTCTCTGTGGAACCCTCACACTAGTCTTCTTGCTACTAAAACCCACCGGGGAGGAACCTTCTCACAGGTTCCAGAACTTCCAGCTGCTGACCTGGTGAAGGTGGCCAGTCAGGCCTGCACCACCAGCCCAGGGCGCCTCGATCACACGCTCCAGCTGCACTGCCTGAAACCCCGCTCCGAGCGCATCCTACACGTGACAAAAAGCCTCGCACATCGTTCCTGCCAGTCTGCCTGACTGAGGGTCCGTCACCACACATCAGTCGCACACTAACGCAGCAAAGTCCCCACTGCGAGACGTCACAGCAAGTGCTCAGGACACTGCACCACTCGCGAGTGCATCCAGTTCTCTCCTGGCCACCTTAAATGGGTGTGACAACCGGAGCAGATAAAGAAACAGAGGAAGGGACAGTCAGGTTGGGACGACAAAGGTGGCACAGTGAGACACACAGCATGGGCTGCCAAGTCAGCCTGGCCGTGCAGTCACACACCCCACGCAGCCGAGGGGTATGCCGGAAGCTTTAAACCCGAGAAAGCTAAACCCTGGGGGGAGCACCCACAGCCCTGGGGAGGCGACAGTGCAGGCAGAGGGAGCTCAGCACAGGAGCCTCGCAAACGCCGCCGTCCCAGCCCGCCCGGACTTACCGTTCAGGAGCTGCAGCTCGAGGAAGGAGGCGGAGCACACCTTGCAGGCCCAGGGGCTGGGCTCCGACTCCACGGGGGCGCTGTTTTCCAGGGTGCCTGCAGCTGCGGGAGACAAGAGAGGACAGCAGGTGACCCACCGCCCCTGTGTCTCCATGCAGCCCCGCCCCGAGGAGAGGGGGCCTGTCCTGATGGGGTTGGGGCTGGGGAGGAGGAGGAGGAGGACGAGGAGGAGGAGGACGAGGAGGAGGAGGGGGAGAAAATGGGCACTCTCAACGTCCCGGGCACTGTTCTAGAGTTTTCACACATTGACTCACTCGCCCAGTGACTATCTCTGTGTCACAGATGAGGACACTGAGCCCAGGGAACGGGGCCAGGTCTGTCCTCTCTCACCAGTCTCGGAAATGTGATTTCCTCCAAGAAGCCTGCCCGGTGGGACCAGACCATCCCTTTATTTGACTCCAAGAAAAAAATGCATTCTAAATAACCAAATTTAATTCCCCAATCTCGCATGGGCTCATAGAATAAGAGACGGTGGCACCTCAAACAGCCAGCCAGCAGGTGACCCTGCGCCTGGTCTGCCGCCAGCTACCGCGCTGCCCAGCAGAACCTTCTGTGATGACAGCTGAGCTCCTTAACACACGCTGGTGCCCTGGGGGAGATGAACTTTTAACTTTGTTCCATTTGAATTTAGATTTAAACAGACACCTGGGGCAGGTGGCCGCTGTCCTGGGCAGCACCTCTAGACTCTCACCCCACGCCCCACAGGTCTGGGGAGGGAGGACAGTGACGAGGGCTCATAAGATCACAAGAAGGAAGAAGTACAAAGGGCGTATGGAATTTTTTGACGTTCTAAAAGCAAAGGAAGAACAGGGAGAGATCGGCGCCCGCAGGGCACTGTGCAGGACGCCCCTCCCACCAGCCTCTGCTTTCTCCTGTGCCCACTCTGGGCTCCACGGCTGGAGAAGCCCAGGAGGAGACCGTGGGCACGTGGAAACCGCAGCCAAATTCCCATTCCTCTCTCCCTCCCAACCGCACTCAGGCTCCAGAGAGGGAAACACACACTTGCACGGGAACGTTTCAGGAAAGGAGGACCAGGAACGGGTTAGCTGGAAGCTGCGGCGTGAGGACAAAGGGAATTTCCTCCCACAGCACGGGCTGCTGTCCCCGCAGGGAGGCCTCCACCCCATGCAGGTGGTTCAAGCTCACCCCAAACTGCAGGCAGCTCTCTGCAGCTTAGTGCTCCCTGCTAAGTAGTGGGGACTAACTGGAGCTCATCATGACGACTGTCCTCTCATCAAGGGAAGTACTCGGCATTTTCCAAAATTCAATTTTAAAAGAATGTTTAAGAAAGGAAATTATCCCAGCCTGAGCAAGAGCGAGACCCCGTCTCTACTAAAAATAGAAAAAGATGATCTGGCCAACTAAAAATATATATAGAAAAAATTAGCCGGGCATGGTGGCGCATGCCTGTAGTCCCAGCTACTCGGGAGGCTGAGGCAGTAGGATCGCTTAAGCCCAGGAGTTTGAGGTTGCTGTGAGCCAGGCTGATGCCACGGCAC
>CM052436.1:2543982-2570134 GCA_028533085.1 Varecia variegata | reverse complement strand
CTGGTGAAGGGACACACACAGAGGGCGCTGGTGAAGGGACACACACAGAGGGCGCTGGAACGGAAGAGACGACCCGGAAACAGACCCACACGAACAAGCCCCCGGACCTGTGACACAGGCAGAAGCAGTGCGGCCGAGGAAGGACAGCCACTCAAAAAACGCTGTCCACACCTGGACATCCACAGGCCACAACTGAACTCTGACCTCACATCTTATAAAGCATTAACTCAAAACAGATCACAGACTTAAAACGTGAGACAATAAAACTTAGTAGAAAACCACAGGAGAATGTCTCTGGGAGCCAGGACTGAGCCATGGCTTTTAGACGCGTCACCAAAAGCACAATCGACAAGGGCAGAGTCGCTGGCATCTTCACTTGGAAGGTTCCAAACAGATCCGCGTGTCCAAACTGAACATCTGGACATGGCCAGCTTCCCTCCCGAAGCCACTCTCCTCCCGCCTGCCCCATCTCAGCACGGGAACCACCGCGAGCTGTCCCCTCCCTCGCACGTCTGAGCCCCCCATGACTCCACCTGCACCCTCGCTGCTCCCACCCCTGGCCACACCCCACATTCTCCACCTGGAAGGGGCTCCAGATGGCTCTTCCTGCTCCACCCTGGCACCGACCTGCTCGCCACCCTGCAGAGGGACCTTCTAGAACATCAATCTGGCCATATCACCTGCCAGCCTGAAGCTTCAATGGCTTCCCACCGCTCCAGGCACAAAACCCAAACTCCTGCATGTGGCCTGATGCATGACAGGCACCGCTGTTCTCAGTGGCCTTCCCAGCCCACCTCCCCGCCCCCGCCCTCCAGCCGTACTTCCCAGAACCACCAACCCGGTTCCCGCCCATCCGCCTGGAACCTCTCCCAGGTGGTCTCTGCCAACTCACTCTTTAGTCTTAGCTCAGTGTCACTTCTTTGGGGAGGGTTTCCCTGATCCACCTGTCCAAATTATGGCCCCTGGTAACACTTTCTAGAAGTGCTCTGCAGTTTCCTTCAAAGCACTTGGCCACCTGCAGCCGTGCCTGCACGTGCTACTGGTCTCAGGTGCACCTCCCACTCCACTGCAGGGCCAAGGGGCAAGCCCCGGGGAGCCCCGTCCCTCAGTATATACCCAGCACCCTACGTGGTGCTGCTGGCACGTGGCACAGGCTGGACCTTTGATGACAGAATCTGCCACTTCTTGGTGTGCCCCCAACACACCTGTGCATGGACGCACGGTCCACCCCTGGGCACAGCCGCTGCCCTCAGAGCCACCCATGGGGGGGTCCCACCATCTTCCCAGAGTCCCAACCTCACCCTCCCAGACACCTCCCTGCCCTCAGTTACCCTCACCTCCTCCACAATCCCAAAATAAAGCTGACTCCTCCAATTAAAGCTGCCTCATAACCTCATGTACACGGTCTGCTTTTCCTACTAGATTTTTTTTTTTTTTGAGACAGAGTCTTGCTCTGTTGCCCGGGCTAGAGTGCTGTGGTGTCAGCCTAGCTCACAGCAACCTCAAACTCCTGGGCTCAAGCAATCCTCCTGCCTCAGCCTCCCGAGTAGCTGGGACTACAGGCCTGCACCACCATGCCCAGCTAATTTTTTCTATATATTTTTAGTTGTTCAGATCATTTCTTTCTATTTTTAGTAGAGATGGGGTCTCGCTCTTGCTCAGGCTGGTCTCAAACTCCTGACCTCGAGCGATCCTTCCACCTCAGCCTCCCAGAGTGCTGGGATTACAGGCGTGAGCCACTGCGCCCAGCCCCTACTAGATTTTAAACCATGGAAGACAGAAGCTTCACACTGAATTTTCTACTCACTCTCTTTTCTCAATTCTATGTACTTGGTAGGTAGTACCCTGACCTGACACCCTCTGTACCTCCAGGTAATTAAGAGTCGATGAAAAATTTCCAAATGCTTCATTTATACAAGTTATGCCAGAAAATTCAAAAGTCTAGTTAGATTAGCAGTGAGACCAGGAAGGGAAATTTTACATATTCCACATAAAAAGTGATTTTCAATGTTTGTATCACCTTTCAATGTTTACAGAGTGCCTGCCAGGCATGAGGTTCTGATGCCACCACAATGAGGAGCGCTCAGTCTCCGGGACGCCGGCCCAACACGGGAGGCAGGCGGGCCTGAGGCTGAGGTCTCCCTTCCTCTGCCCGGACCCAGCTCCCCTCCCTCGACACCTACTTACGGGCCTCCAGCCGTCTGCACTTGAAGGAAAGTTCAAACAAAATCTGTGCTAGTGGAGAAGCTTGCAAACCGACAATATTGCCATTAGAAACCATAGCTTTTCAGGAAACTGGCGCCCGCAAGCACATGCTATCAGCTCATAAAAACCAAGTCCGTTTCTTGTGCAGATATTCACAGGACACCACGGTGGCAGGGTGGGGCTTTAGGCTGTCGCGTGTGCAGAACAAGCACACGGCTTCTCCCCGCTACAGCACACAACAGAGGGTGCCATTCGGATCCGGCTAGACAAACCCGGCCTCATCTTGCATTTCTGGGGAGAAGCTGGCAGAAGGCTCCCACTCCCTGGGGAGACCCTACTCATTCACTTTTCGTACAAAGGAGGAAAGGTCTAGAACAATGAGTCCGGGCTGTCTCTGTTGTTACCAGGCAGGTGTGCCTCTCCAGGCTCAATCCCACGTCACTTACCGGTGCAGCTCTGAGCAAATCTGCAGGACGGCTGCCTGACCTCCCAGGGGCCATGGGGACCAGCACGCCTTTCCACACTGAGAACGTTCCCCTGCAGAGCGCTGAGACGCAGGGAGATGCCTGCCACCCTCAGCTCAGAAAGCCCAGAAACTCACCGATTATTTTGAGTTTTGCACAAATTTTCTATAAACACACAGGGTGGTCCTACAGAACGCCATCAGTCAAACACTGGTCAGAGAGTACAGTGCAACCCTTTTTTATTCTAGCACCAACCAACTCCATTCAAAATCTTCCTAAGGGAGGGGTCTCCCCAGGAAAACAGGTCTGTGCAAAAGGTCCTGAAAGCAGTGAAAGAAAAGCAAGCGGAGGCTCCACAGACTTGAGCGGAACATCTTAAGCGATGGTGTCTTGCTGTGCTGTCCAGGTTGCAGTGCAGAGGTCATTCACAGGTATGAGCAGAGCCCTGCAGCCTGGACCTGCTGGGACTACAGGAGCACCACCGTGCAGCCCAGTGTGAAAAATGTTTTTGAAAGATTATTTGTTGCTATGATATATAAAGGCTGGAGAGGTTTAGAAAAAACAACTAGTTCTGAAATTGTAGAAAATGAAAACTTCACAATTTTAAGGCACATGTCTAGAGATAAAGAAAAAGGTGTTTTCAGGAAAGTTGTGGATGTATGTGTGGAATGACGACTTTATTTGTTAACCTGGTTGGGCATCCCCCCCCACCCTCCCACACTTACATGAAGGACAGGGACGGAGAAGCAAAGCGATGGGGTCTCACAGCCCAGGAGGCTATCACGGGCCTGGAGGACTCACTAGTGTCTTGCTCCTTAGTGTCAAAGCAACACTATCCCACGGCATACAAGTTGAGGCACACAGGTGGTATTTTTCTGCTTATTGTTGGGTTTTGAAATGACACATTCACAGGAAGTTTCAGAAATGGTAGAGAGAGGTCCCATGCACCCTTCACCCAGCTTCCCCCAAGGACTCCATCTCACGTAACTGTACATGGTATCAAGCCCAGGAAACTGACACTGGTACAGTGTGTATGCATGGTCCTCTGTCATTTTTTTACGAGTGTAGACTGTGTGATCACCACCAAGAAGACACATGCTCCCCCTTTCAGCCACACCCCCACCATCCCTAACCCCGGCGACCCCCGATCTGTTCTCCATCTCTACAATTTTGTCAAGAATGTCACACGAATGCAGTGAGACAGCGTGTGACCTTTGAGATTGGCTTTTTTAAACTCCACATAATGCCCCGAGACCCACGGGGAGGCCGCCTGCACCAAGAGTCATTCTCTGTGACTGCCGAGTGACGTTCCACAGCACGAGGGTACCGCGCTTCAACCCACTCAGGCACCGAAGGACACCCGGGTTTATCCCGGTTGGGACTGTGACAAATGAAGCTGCTAAGAACAATCACGTATGGTTTTGCTTTTGGACTAAGTTTTCGTTCCTCTGGGATAAACGCCCAAGAGTGCAATGACTGGGGCTCGGGTCAAAAGGACGTTTGGTTTAAGAAGCTGCCACGTTTTCCAGTGTGGCTGCACCAACTTACCTTCAACCAGCGACGTGTGGACCACCCGGCTTCTCTGCATCCTCCCCAGCATCTGGCTGTCAGGTTTTCGTTTTAGACACCCTGGCAGAGGTGAGGCGAGATCTCCTTGTGGTTTTAATTTGCGTTTCCCTAGTGGCAAGTGATGCTGAACATCTTTTCATGGCTCCCGTGCCCTTGGTAAATCCTCTTTGGTAAAATGTCTCTCCCATGTTTTGCCCGTTTTTTAGCTGGATTGACTGGGTTTTTTTGCTGTTGTGTTTTGAAAGTTCCTTATATGTATGTCTAGGTCCTTTGTCACATGTCTTCTGCAAGTAGTTCCTCCCTGTCTGTGGCTTGCCTTTCCATCCTCTGCCGAGGGCCTTTTGCAGAGCAAAGGTGTTTACTGAAGTCCAACCCAGCAGCTTTCAGTACCATGTCCAAGACCTGTCTTCACTCAGCCCCAGGTACCAGCGATTTTCTCCTGTGTGTCTTAGAAAAGCCTTACGGTTTTAGGTTTCACATTTAAACCTGTTAGGCAATTTGAGTTACTGTGTAAGATGGGAGGTGAGGTCAAGGTTCACCTTTCTGCCCGTGGCTGCTTTGGCACCGCTGACCTGCTCCTGCACCTGCCAAAGGCCAGGTGGCCGTATCTACGCAGGTCCCTCTGTGTTCTCTACTCCATCCCACTAGTCTCTCTACCAACGCACTTGGTGGAGCTGACCAACACAGTCCTCGGTACTGCAGCTGACGGCAGGTCTCAAATCAGGTAGAATACTTCCTCTCGCTTCCTCTGCTTTTTCAAAATTGCTTTAGCTATTCTGTTCTAGTTCCTCTGCCTTTCCATATAAATTTTAGACCAATCTCGTTCACAGCCATAAAAAATCTTGAGTCCAAACTCATGCATTTGGCCATGGCGATTCTATACAGTGGCTGTAACTTCCTTTTCTTTCTAACCTTCTTTCCCATTATATACAAAGCTTCCTTCCGGCCAAACTAAGTGGTTCTGCACTCAAGCGCCTTAGTTTCTGGGCTGCCCCAGCCCTCCACGTCCCCTCACCCGACCCCACCTCAGCACCATGACCTCTGCCCAGGCCTGGGGTCATCTCTCCCTCTCCGTCGCTGTCCCTCTGGGGCAGCAGCTGCTATATTTGAAGCCACAGGCCGTCACTGTGTGAGCCGTGTCCCTCCTGCCCTCCCCAGAGTGAGTGCCCACGACACAGGGCAGCACTGCGGAGGGCAGGCTGTGCCTGCCAGCCCCGGGGCTCAGTGCCGGACACCTCATCACCTAGGGGTGGTTCCGAGAGCTGCTCGTGGACCCTCTGGTCCTAACCTGAGGCCTACAGGCCAGCAATGGGTCATGAAGGTAGAAGGTGCGGCCAGCCCGGAGTCCCTGCCCACGTCTCGAAACACGATGGAAACTGAACAGTGGGGGCCTCTGCTGTTCCCACCGACAGCCAAAGAGCAGCCCCCACCCTCGGGACGGCAGCTGCTGCTCTACCCCGCTGTTTCCTGTCACTGCCTCTTCAACACCCAGGCGCAGACACGGGGCGAGAGGGGTACCCCGCCTGGCCCTGCCGAAGCCCAGTCTCTCCCGCTGCCTGCCAGCTCTCTGGCCCCCCAGCACCCACCTACATGGCCAAGGCCCCCGCCCAGCCCCGCCCCCTGCAGGGCCTAGAGCCAATACCCAGCCCTCATACTTCCACTCCTTTTTTTCTCATCTAAAATAAGTTTTATTCTATGAAAGCGAATAGTAATAAAGCACATAAATAGCCTTAAAAAACAAGGAGCGCCCCCTCCCCCGCCTCCCTCATTTCCTGCCCCATTGCCCAGGTCGGTGGCTCTCGTCTGTCTTTCTACGGCATCTGCTTCCACGTCTTGGAGTAACGTGCTTCTGCTGAGACCTCCTAACCTCTCGATTTCAGATCTTGTATTTTTACATCATACTCTGGCAGATGAAGAGCTAACTTTCTTTCTCTTCCCCGCCCCTGGTTCCCCAGCAGAATTTTGGTTAAGTCAATGTAGATAACATTATGACTCTGAAAATACTATTGGCTGCTTAAGCAAACTTATTACTAACACATTTCTAGCACAAACTTTTTAAAGTTAATTGAGTTATTTTTTATATTTGCTTAGTTCTTGTGCACACGTTGTTCGCTGCTGCTGTGTGTACGTTTTGTCAGGCTGTTGTATGTACATACACGTGTACAGACTCTGTTGCTGCTGTTGGGGCCGTGGGAGGGGAGGGTTCCCGTGGCTGCATCTGCCCGCATCCTCCAATCGCCTGTCCTTAGTTTTTCACAGGGTCAGACCAGTGAGATGGACTGTGGGCTCCGTGCACCCTCCCCTTCCTGTCCCAGCTGCCACCGAGGCCTGACACCCCTTCCCACTGCCCGGGGACTGTGCTTTGGGTCGTTGGCACGTGCAGCTCTGCTTCCCGAGCCCCACTGCGTCCCTGTTCTGGGTTTACTCCTTGGATCTGGGGGAGCACATTTTCCTGTAGTTTCAGAAGAATGGGACACAGGAGGTAAACGTTTGGGAGGATTTGCCATGGCTGTAACTGTCCTTATCCTACCCTCACACCCCAGCTGGGCTGCCTGGGACAGTCACTTTCACTCAGAATGTCCAACGGCAGAAGCAGGACTCCAGCATCCTTCAGCACCCAGTGTCACGGCTGCCGAGTCTGATTTCTTTCTGGCCGGCAAAGCTTTCCTGCGCAGTTCCCCCTCCCATCTTAAAAATGGAAACTGAGGCAGTGTGGACTCTCTCAGCTGATTAGAACACTAACTGGCTGTCATGGTTTTGTTTAACAACAAAAAAGCGGGGGGGGGGGGGCGGGGAGTGAGGACTGATTCCCACTTAATGACAGGGCTTGCGTGACCCACGAGATATTTTAAAATCTGGCACCTAGGAGGCCTGGATGAAAAGGCTGGGAGTACGGGCTCAGCATGTTTTGAAACACAGGTTCTCGTGCATTCTCAGTACAAGGTCAGAAAGGACCCTGGAGAGAATGAGAAGTTGAATGTGCTGGACCAGGGGGACCCAGAGAGACACGGGGGACCCAGCAGACAGGACCAGCTAACAGTCACAAAAGAAGCAGCTGGGTCAGAACAAGGATTTTGTAAACCTCTTGCCTGAAAACAACAAAATCTTAAGGCTCCCCCCTACAGGCTGACTGAACGGACCCCCTCCTGGCCAAGAGAGGGAGGTCGTGCTCCTCCCTTCCCCCTTGGAGATGTCCTTTGTGACTCACATGCAAGACAAACCTGCAGGTCCTCAACAAACCTGCAGGTCCTCAATTTACACAACAAATACATGGCTGCTGGCTTGTCTCTGATTAGCAGACCTCCTTTTCTCAACTTAAAACATTCCAAGCCTTTAGACAAAAGCTTCATTTTTTAACCAATTATAAATCAAAGAGCCTTTAAACCCACCTATCACCTGTAAGGCCCCGACCCACCCCATCCCCCGCCACCACTTCAAGATGGCCCATCTTTTTCGGCCAAACCAATGTATACCTTCCATGTACTGATTTATGACTTTACCTGTAATTTCTGTCTCCCTGAAATGTGTAAAGGCAAATTGCAACCCAGCCAAGTCCACTTGCTCGAGGCTTCTTGGGTGTGGCTCTGGGCCATGGTCCTCAAATTTGGCTCAGAATAAATCTCTTTAAATTATCT
The DNA here is from genome assembly GCA_028533085.1 of Varecia variegata. Lineage (NCBI taxonomy): Eukaryota > Metazoa > Chordata > Mammalia > Primates > Lemuridae > Varecia > Varecia variegata. The sequence continues at coordinate 2,562,261 of CM052436.1, read as the reverse complement.
TACAGAGTTTGGCTTCTTTTCCGTTGACTTGTCAGCTATGGTGCTAAAACAGCGTTTATGTTTTTGGTCACAATAAAAGGTAAGCTTACTATAACTAATTAGCATAAATAGTTTCTAAGCTAACTGAAGGCCAAAGGCCTAGAAAATTACCCAACACTGGGAACACCCCCTCGGAGGCAGACTCTTGGTCCAGCAGGGGTGGCCCCTTTCCCCACAGAGCTGGTGGTTCAAGGACACTCGACAGATGAGTTTACCGGGAGCTACATCTTTTATTCAAGGCTCCCTGATGACGCCTGCAGTCTCCCAACACGAGAAGCAGTAAGCTGGAGACCCGGCCATGCTGAACAATGGAAATAAGACAAATGGAGCCAGTAATGTACAGTGCAGCTCAGGGGAAGAAAAGCACCATCTCTGGGAGATCCAAGCTCCAATTTTACGTAGCTGGTGGCAACTCGGAGACCAGCACCAACCTGCTGGTCATCAGACCCTGCAGGCTGGGGAGATTCCAGGGGAGACACAGAGCCTGCTTCTCCTGATCTGATTGGGATGACGGCTGTAGGCTGGACCGGGGGCTCCTGTCCACCCCAAGTTGTCCTCACTGTGGTCTCCTGCAAACTGTTCTGCCCTGGAGGGTCTCCGGTTTCCTCCCCTCTCCCTGGACTCACCTCCCGTCCAGCACCTCTGCGGTGGGGTGACCCAGGCTGGCCCCTTGGTTCTCTCTCCCTCTGGACGCAGCGCTTACTCCCCCCAGCCCCGCCACCCCGCAAGCCAGCATCCCCAGCATCCCGCGGGCTGCTCACCCTCCCCCGGCCCCAGGCCTGTCTCTGCGGCTCCACCTGACGCCTGCTCCATGTGTGGCGTCGTCTTCCCGCCTTGCCAGCACCCCCACAACCGTGTTTCTTTCACAAAACGCTGCTCCCTGCGTTCCAGCTACCCTCGTAGACTTCATTCCTGTGTTACATAGCTTCGAGGGACATGATTTCCAGCATACTGTAAATATTGACTTGATAAAACTTACGTCACTCCTGTAAACATATCCATTGGAATCCAAACGCTGCGACATGACAGCCACAGTCGTCTACTGTGCATGAAAGTTGCAAGGTGCATGGAAGTTTACCACGCTTCTCTCTCCAGGACTCTTACTTCTGTTACTATAGAATTTAAACCCCACGTCATATATGTGTGCTTGAAATGACTCTACTGATCCCCACTGTAACTTTTTGCAACACAAACATTTATACACATTGAATTAGTCTTGATTTTCTATGGCCACAAAGTTGTGCTAACTTCTCCGGGATTGAGCCATCATTGAAGGACAGTCAGGCGTCGCTTAACGATGGGGCCATGTTCTCAGAAATGCGTCATTAGGTGATTTTGTCACCATGTGAACGTCACAGAGTGTACTCACACAAACCTACACGGTACAGCCCACTGCACGCCTCGGCTGCATGGCGTAGCTTATTGCTCCGGGCTACAGACCTGGACAGCATGTTGCCGTGCTGAATACCGCAGGCAACGGCAGCACAATGGTAAGTATTTTTGTATCCACACATATCTAAACATGGAAAAGGTACAGTAAAAATAGGGTACTATAATCTTATGGGACCACCAGCACATGTGCAAACCAACGCTGACCCAAATGTCATGCAGTGTGTGACTGCAGCTGGAACACCACTGATCAAAACAAATACAGTCTGCAAACTTTTGCTAAGCGCACATCTCACATAATGCTGTGCTGAATGAAGCAGACAGGGCTTTCTTACCCGTCAGTTCACACATCAGGCCAGGTGCTCACCTCTATTCCTATTCGTCTTTTTAGAAACGTGAGCACTGAGAAGCCTGTTCTGGGGTCTTGCCCTTCGACCTGTCGTCAATGATCACCTGGCGTGGAGGGCTCCACCCACAGGGGAGTCACTCCCCCGATACCCACACATCTGCTGGCACCCGAGTTTCCCACACCCCAGGGCCACACCCACACCAAGACTGGGGGTGGCTGGGGACACGGTCTCCTCAACATGGAGGAGGGACCCTACCTTAGGAGGGGCCTTTGAGGAGAGTAGGAGCATGTGGCCCTGGAGCAAGGGCTCTTCCCGCCACAAGGGGCACCTGCCTGGTCTACAGGCCCCAGGTGCCCCCTGGCCACAGCTGTCAGTCATCTGCCGCTGGTTTCCCAACCAAGCCAGTAGCAAGGCCTGCCCAGCTCTAGGAAGACGCTTTGTCCGACTCACTTCCCCTTCTGCCGCTGCCCTGTTTCCAGTGGAGTCATGTTGGGCTTGGATTCCTGTGATGCTGCCCCTTCAACGCCCCACGTGGCAGCACAGGGTCATCTCTCATAAGACATCGACGCTGTCTCCCCCTGCTCAGAGCCCCCAGTGGCACTCACATGGTGCTCAGAACAAAAACTCTGTAAGGTGTAGAGCCCTGTTGCCTGCCCCTCCACCATGCTCCCTCCCCAGGCCACACAGGTCTGTCCTCACCCCAGGGCCTTTGCACTTGCCATCTGGTACTGGCTCAAATGCCCCCTCCTCACACAGACCTGTCTAGTCCCAGCTCCCTGACGGTCCCCCCGCCTGCAGCCTTCACTGCTGTCCCTCCCTCCTTTCAAGCTCTTACCACTGTCTCCCCTGACAGTGTCTGTATTTATCCCCACACCACCTCTGCCCCCCCAGGACACTGGGCCACCAGGCAAGGCCTTCTCCCTTGGTCTCACAGCACTGGGCATGTGCTGGGCGTTCCGTCAATATTTGTCAAATGAATGAATAGCCCAATAAATGCGTACGTGCACACAAGAACGCCGCGAGGTGACCTGACAGGCTTCACCCCCACTTTGCAAATGAGAAACTGAGCCTGAGAAGGCATCTAAGCCACTGCTCACAATCTTAACCTCTGAAGTCAGGGTTAAGAAACAGATGCCTGAAATCTGCAAAATGGCAAGAGTGTTTTCTCCTGGCCTTCTGCACAGATAATAATATTGAAAAAATAGTCTGAGAGCCATATCCTAAGTGAACTCAGCTCCTTCTCAAATATAATTATTCTAAGAAAAGCTATTAGCTTTGCAATTGTGGTTGATTTTTTAATTTATTTGTCTCTGGAGAAATAACTGTCCCATCTGCTTCCAAAACTGAACGTTAGTTATAGTCTTTGCAGGCGAATTTTCTGTGATAGTATGAAACACAGATATAAGAAAACAAACAAACAAACTCTATCTAGGAGAAAATTCAGTGTTTTTCCCTTTGAACACCCAAATTATAGTTCTACTATTTCTTAATCATTCTCCATGAGGCAGCAGTGTCAGGACATCTGGGGAAGCGGAGTGAACAGTGAAATCGTGGGGAATGTGAAAACATCCAGGGCTGAGACAAAACACGGTAGTGGTGCCTAGGGGTGGGATCACCTCCCTCACAAAACCGTGTTTACATCCGTGCACTGTCTAGGGAGAACCATCACTGCTGCTTTTTACGGTTTATGCAAAACCAGTTGCTCCTTTACTTTTCATCCTTAAAAATACCTTCAGGAACCAAACTGGGTTCTCTAAATTCAGCTGGTGGGTCTGGCTTAAGCAAATGTGGCTTTTTAAAACAAGCCTTGGCAGCTTTAAATACACACACAGGTCCATGTGTCTCTGATCACACACTCATTTCCACCGTTTTAAACTACCATGGGGACAGGGGGGACAATGGGAGTATTTATGGAAAAAATCCAATGCACTACATTAGGGGCTAAATAAAGGTGAACGCGTAATAACTGTATGTACTGGGTCAGTAGTAGTTCCATGAGTTTTCACCTGTCTTTTCAAAACTGACCCCCACCACGAACACCTCCCTCTCGCCAGAAGCCACACGTGGCCCTCGTCCCCACCTGTCTGCGCCGGGCGGGCTGGGCCTCACCTGGTGCGGCCGATGGCGCCCCTTCCCCGCACGGCCACCCACCCCAAGAACGGGCACGTGTCACCTGCCCATCTCTTTCGCTACCTTCCCTCTGCCACCAAAAGGCTTACGAAAATAAAACGCCAGGGGGGTCTTGGGGAACCCCGCCGCCCGGAATCTGCTTTTCCAAAGGCGGGGCTGGGGGTCCAGGGGCCCTCCCAAGCGCCCCCCGCGGGCTGCGCCCGAGGACCGGGGAGAGCGACACCAGAGGGGCCTCCGGACAAGGGCGCCGGGACGGGGGCCGCGGGCTGGGGGCGGCGGGGACCCCACGCCGCGCCCACGGGCAAGCGCGGCCCTGCAGCCCCTCGGCCCCTTGGGCCCGGCCGGGGGCGGGGGCGCGGGGAGCCGAGCCGGGGGCGGGGGCGCGGGCGGGGGCCCGGCCGGCCCGGCCCGGAGCGCCCGCGGCGGCGGGACCCGGCGGGCGGGCGGCGCGCAGGGCGATCCCGGAGCGGCTCCGGGAAATCCAGCCGGGTTTTGACTCCGATCGCCAACGGTGCCCGCAGCCGGCGAATGTAACAAAGAACAGTCGGCATGGCGGCTGGACCGGGGGGCGCGCGGCGGCCGGGCGCGGGGGGGGCGGCGCGGCGGGGCCGGCCCGGGGGGGCGCGCGGGGCGGCGGGCGCGGGCCGGGGCCGGGGGAGGCGCGCGCCGGGGCGGGCGGCGGGCGCGGAGCCCGGGGCTTTACCTGCCTTTGGAATGTGCAGAGCGGGATCGGATCCGGACTCCGGGTTGCGATCCGCTCCGGAAACTGCGCAGCACCGGAAGCCGGGGGGCGGCGGCGGGGCATGGCGGGACTTGTAGTCCGCGCCCGGGAGCGCGGGGCTGCGGGATGGCGCGGGGCCGTGGGGGCGCGCGGCGCGGCAGAGCAGCTAGGTGGGGACGCGGGTGCAGGTGGCGGGGACGGGGGTCGAGGGGCACAGGCAGCGGGGACAGCAGCGCGGGCGACCATAGGGCGCGCGGCATGGACGGGAGAGCGGGGGACCCGGGGGAGAGCGGCGTAGAGAGGGTTCAGCGGGGCGGGGACTGGGGTTGGGGTCGCGGGCGGGGGGTGGCGGACGGGAAAGCAGCGGCGTGGACGGCGTGGACCCGGCCAGCCCGGAGGAGCGGGTTCCGGCCGCCCTTTTCCCGGGGCTGGAGGGGACGTCCGGGGACCACGCGCGCCTCCTTCCCACGCTGCGAGAGGCCTTAATTTCTTTTGGGGGCGGGGGTGGTGGTGGTAGAAGGGTCGAATTTTTCTCTAACACGGGACTGGGGCCTGCAGCGTAGTCATGATGCCTTCAGAATCGGCCGGTGGGGTCTGTGCCAACTCGTCCCCAACGCGTGCGTGAAGTAGAGAGCTGGGCCCTGCGTCCGGGCAGGGTGAGCTCCGGAAACCCGCGTCGTAACCACTGCGCGACGCTGCGGCGCAGAGTTTGGGAACCGGCCTGGCTGCGCGTTTTTGCCCCGCCGCCCAACCCCCGGGGCGGTGTGGCCTCGCGCCCTCCATCAGTCACAGAGTATGAGAAACAGGGACTCGAGACACCTTGAACCCAGTACTGGCCTCACGTTCGGAGAGGCGAAACGTCCATCGCACAGAGAAGCGGTGAACTGGGAGGAGCGATTTCAAAATGACACCACGAAGGGCTCGTTTCCTTCATAAATGTAAAGCTCTTATGACTCAATGAGAAAATAAATTAACTGGTAGAAAAATTAGCAAAGTAATGGACGGTTCACAGAAAGTACAATAGGTCTTAAGCACATGAGAAGCTATTCAATGATACTATAATAAGACAAAAAACAGTTTCGGTGAGATAATTTTTATTAAATTATCAAAGATTTGAAAAAGTTTAATAGTATAATTTTGAAGAAACTGCAGAGAAACAAGCTCTCTCCTCCTTTGCTGTTAGAAGATTAAATCGTGTCGCTGCCATCCAGGCAATGTGTAGATATTCATAGAAATTCCAAATACACAGAGCGTCTGACGCAGCAATTCCCTGTGCAGCAATTATCCTGGAGACAGACTCCCTTGTATGAAACAGCACACGTATGAGGCTACTCGCAAGTAAGTACCATCCAAAGTGAGGTGCCCAGTGCACATGGTCACGCGGTAGGGTGCAAGGTTGTGCAGCTAGAGGGGGTGTGCCAGTGTGTCCTGTTGTTAGGGTTCCTTTCCCTGCCCTCCCAAACATTCCAGGACGGCTTCCCAGTTGCGCTGAAGTAGGTGGGCCCATGGCCTGCCTCCCAGAACTTTCCAAATCATTCCCCTGTCCACCTCTGCTCTTCCCCACCCAGCTGGGGCACCCTGCCTCCCTCCAGCCTTCCTCTGTCCCTCAAGTCCCTCCAGCTTCAAACATCTCTTCATTCATGTCTGTGCCCAACTCACTCTCTCTCTCACACACACACCCCTCCAGAGACATCATTTGCAATTCCAAAATGCCCAGACGGGTGCTTCTCTGGGCATAAGAAATAGGTCTTGGTGTACATGAACAAAAAGCAGGTGGTTTACAGGAAAAAATGACAGGTCACAGCAAGTGCAAATAACTAAAAGTAGACAGAAGACCTTAACCCACCCAAAGCCATTTCTCCTATCAGTACATACAGGGCTGGGATTCACTTTCATCGAGTCATTGCATCTTCAAAAGAATTCTCAGCATGTTGAGTATATTCCTTCAATAAAGCCTGGAAATAATACCTTGTAAGGCAGATTCATCTCCAAAATTCTGAAGTTAAACAAAAGAAGTTTTGTTGCCTAAAGTATCAAATTTTCATTTTTAACAACGAATGCAATATACAATCTTTGAATGAATTTTGAGCAGGAAAAAAAAAAAAACAAGAATGGTTTGGGGCAAATGGGGAAATTGGAATAGGCACTGTGAGACTGGGGAATAGTACTGCATCGATGTTACATTTCCCAGGAGTGATCGTTATCCTGAGTGCATGATAGCCAGGTGCCACTGTTCTCAGAAAATGCGTCCTGAAGGATTTAGGGTGAAGTATGATCTCTCCAAACAACTGGGTAGGCAGACAGGCAGATAGAAACGGCAGATGTGGCAAACCAGTGAATCTAAGTGAAGGGTCTATGGGTTATTCTGTAGGTTTGAAATTTTAAAAAATAGGTTGAGAATTTAAAAAACAACAGAAAAGAGTTCTCATTATTACCAGTAAATCTTCCTATGAACACTGGATTCTTCCTGCAGAGACTAGATGGGGCATTAAGATGTAATTAATCATTAAGGGCAATGCTCCGGGCCTGTCGCCGGCCTGCTTGGACCTGCAGTTTCCAATTAGCGTGTCTCATCGGCTCCGGATTCTTGTTAAATACAAACCTCCTTCAGTGTAAGGCAGGGTAGACATCCGCAGTCAGCTCTCCAGACACCTCCAGCTTTTAATTTCTTAAAAAATCTGGCAATTTTTCCTCATACAGATAAAGAGGGAAGTTGAATCAGCAAAGAAGTTAATTTTTACTACATGCAAAACATTGAATCTCACTTTATGATATTCTCACCCAAAACAGGCAGCACTAAAGTTCAGAAAAGACCACATAAGGCCTCAGTCCTTAATCTGTCCATTTGGCACAAGGCAGAAAGAGAGACTTGTGGCTGTGGGTATGGCTTCTCCGGGCAGACCGCCCAGGTTTGGATTCTGGTTCTGCCACTTAGTACCTTGGGCAAGTTACTTAACTTTTCTGTGCCTCAGCTACCTAATCTGTAAAGCTGAGATAGATCATAACTCACGCTGTTGTTTCAAAGAGTGTATGAGTCACTACATATAAAACACTTTGAAAAATTATTGGCACACAGTAAGTGCTCAATTAGTATCAGCTATTATTGTGAACTCAAGTCTTCCGCTAACTTTTGTATAAAAGCTATGCTTGCTACCCAGCTAGAGTATCAATTCCTGGATCCCTTGGGCTTAGTATAGTGCTAAAGCTTTCTTTCCGTAGGTAGACCACTCCTCGGAAATGCAAAACATGTATCAGTCTCGGCTCAGGAGTGACCAGTCCATGCCTGAAAGGTGAGGGACAGTGGCTGCTCTGCACATGCACAGTGTGTCTAGCCAGCCGGTGGGGGTGGGGCAGCTCAGAGGAAGGGCAGGGGACACGGGGGGCTGTCCAGTAACCTCCCCAGTGCAGTAGTTCTCCAAGTGCTCTGGTGTTTGGGCACCACAGCAGGAATGAGACGAAAGGAGAAGATGGGAACCGAAGACCGAGAAGGAGCCGAGATGCCTGCAGGGGTCTTGCAGCACAAGACACCACCTGACTCCACTGCCCCCACCCCAGAACTGCTGTGAGCTCCATGCAAGCGCAGGCAGCATCGCACCCACGGCTGGGCTGGGCACCTGTCCCCCTCTGCACCTGCCTGGGCAACCAGCTGGGTGGGGAATTGACAACCAGAGTCAGTAGATGAACTAACGCTTCTCCCTCCTCCCGCAAGTGGTCCCTGTGGAACATGTGGCGTCATACTGCAGCCCTTGTGGGTAGAGCACCTCACACACGCCGTCCCATGTCACTCCTGCGGCTGCGCCTCGGCACCCTGCTGTCACTTCCCAAGCGTGTCACCCACAGGCTACCCCATGCCTGGCTCTGCCGACAGCCCTGTCCTGAAGCATCCATGCTATGCCATGACCCAAAGGTGCCCTGGGACTCCAACTTTCCCTAGTAAATGCTTTTAGTCCCAGGCCTAGACAAGACGCTAAATGGCTTAAAAATCATATAAGCAGCATGTTAGGAACAGCACAAGACTAAACAAAGACAACTTGGTGTGTAGTGTTCTGTGTGCACGTTTATTTCTTTCAAAGATTGTTCACGATCCAGCCACATGTCCAAAGGAGCCCGCCCAGAGCCCAGTGCGCAGGCCTGGTGCAGGACTGACTTCTGTTTTTAAAGTGCTACCAAGAAATACAATCACTGTCACGTAAATTTGTCACCACACTCCAGCATCTGGCCAAACCTTCCCACAGACCTGGAAAACCTTTTCTTCTCTTTTTAAAATGTAGGTTTGACGTAACATCGGGGGAAAAAACAGCAAACTACAAGCCTCAGTGATGAATGGTACATTACTGACCAGCTGTTAGCTGAGGGAACTGGGCAGTTTCATGCATTTCAAATGCCTTGTTGGACATAAAACAGGAACATTGAAGGTCATGAGCCAAAGGTAACCTGAGTTTGCTTTGCAGGATGCAAGAGCAGCCTTGCCCCGTGCTGGTTGCTTTGGTAATCAAGGCTATGCCAATCGGGGCCGTGGAGATACTGCTGAGACCTGTTTTCTCTCTGACAGGATCGATGCTCTGACTTCCCGCATCTGCCAACCAGTACTCTGAGATTTCCAGACTGAGAGTCTCGAGATTATTACCCAGAAAACACCCACTTTTGTTGGCAGCAATGTGAATTCATCTTTCTCTTTCTGCTAAAAAAGAAAATTCACAGCTGTCTTCTATAGATGTGGCCAGTAAAACCCAAGCAAACGTCGAGATGGGCACCTGATTTGTATCTGGCTGGTGGCTGGCCAAGCAGCACTCAGGAGGGCTGGTTTTGGACTTAAACTTGGAACTTGATGAAAATAAAGTGCTCTGTCAAAACTTTCTCACAGCAGGTTTCCAGCTGAAACAAGGAGATTGTGTTGTTGCCACATCAACACAAACGCACACACACTTAAGATCCATTTCGTTCCTCTGCAAAGAACACAGGCACAGCCTCACACGGCACAAATGGAAGGGTTTTAAGCTCATCAAATCCAACTTGAGCACCTGGTTCCAGAGACACAGACACACGTTCATATTAGTGTTCACGAGGAATCACTTTTAAAATACCACTCTGCAAAAATTTCATCCAGACAAAAACCAAAAACAAAATCCTTCAAGCCACTAAAGCTTGTAGAAGAGATGAGGGAACCAAGTTACATGCTCGTAACTACAATACACATTAGTGTGTTTAGCATTTGGTGTATAATCTTAATCGACATTTACTTTAACATAAATACCCGACACCAGGAGAAAACAAACCTGGAACAAACAGCTTGGAAGAGAAACATTCACAGTATCAATACAGCCCATGCTACCCTGACGCTTACTTCATCTCCTCATCAACTCCCTGCCACGTTAGTGTTTTCTGTCACTTCAAAAAAGGCCGTGAGACGGAGGTGAGTGTGTCTACAGGGAGCAGAGCCCCAGACACAGGTGTTAGACAGTGAACGGAAAGCTCGTGGGGTTAATCTGGGAACGGGATGGTTAAAAACATTTTCCTTTTGAGAGCGAGAAATCTTAATCTAAAATTCTGACACCTTCACACTGGAATAAATTGGGTACATTGAGTCCACCTGGATTTCAAAATCAAACAAAAAACACTATTATAAACTTCTGATCAGTGTCTGAAATTCAGACCCATGATATCCTCTTAGAATTAACTCTTATGTGTCACAGGTTCTGTTTATCACGTGACCAACAGTAGTAACACTTCAAGTAGAATAAAATGTCAGAGTGACCGTCCTTCCAGAAGGACTGCTAGCGACTACTGACTCTGGGGATTAACTTGATAATATTAATATATTTTGAAACTCCAGGTGCTATTTTACAATGATTAAAATTGGAACATAATTTTTAAAAACAAGGGATGGTGAAAAAGTCATTTTAAAGTAACTTGATAATTCCCGGAACAGCTAAGAAGTTTTTAATGTGTATTTTAAAGTGAAATTCTTAATGGAGTTTTCATTTCTCCCTCAAAAAAAGAATTCTATAACTTTTGTTTTTATATAGGTTTCTGTTCATCAATGGCTCTATGGCCCCTAAGACATTTAATGTTTGAGGATTAACAAAAGAGCCTGGAGAAAGGAGCTCACCCGATTTCATACCCACGACAGAAGTGTTCGTAATGGCCTTTTAAATCTTATTGGAGGAAAATGCATCTTGTTGATCTGCCAAAACATTTTGCCCCAACGACAGCCGCTCTTTAACAAGCACGTCTACCAGAAGTTTGGCCTCTTTGTTGTTAAACTTCCATTCCTAAGACTGACACCTGAGACACAAAATAATTTTCTCTATCGCCCTAAAAGCACGTTGTTTTGGCCTTGGTGGTATTTGGCAAAAACCATGTGTGTGTGGCTAGCATGTTCTATGGGCTGTCTCTTGTTGCTCCTCCCCTCCTTCCACAGACTTGCCGTGCTCTTGTCTAGCAAGTATGACAGGCGAGAAGAAAGATCTGGGTGTCACCTGCTCCAACGGTAGTATGAGAGCTTTTGTCATGATAGCGAAGAATGTAAAAACCACGTAAGAACTTACGTATCTTCACTTGAAGGAGGCTCAAAGTAAACTTAGGAAAGTGTTCAGCATAATATATATGCATAGGATATATTTAGTATTTGCATAAGTGTTCAAGTTCTATGGCTAATATCAAAGGCAAATATCTTCCTACATTTGTCATACCATTTCCATTCCTATCACAATTTCTCTATTTATCAAAAACCCTGCCTATGCCCCACTGCCCTGTACTCGGGGCCAGCTGCACCTTTTTATCCTAAGCAGCAAATCAGGAGAGGTGACCCATCCGTTCCATTCACAGTGACAGCACAGCGAGCACCTCCTCTTTGTGACGTGGTCCAGGCATGGACCCCAAACGACACTCGTCAGAGTGCAGAGTGCCCTCCACAGTCCCCTGGAGTGCACCACCCTAGCACAACGTACATCTCCTTCTAATATTCACCCTGAACTCTTGTGTCTGAGCACAGCCAAGCTGTGGGGCCGTTGGTCTCATTTGGCATCTGGTGGCAAATGGGGCTTTTTCAGTCCTCTCTGGGGGCAGCCTCCTGGCTGGAGACTCAGATTTTTTTTTTTCCCTTTAAAAGACTAGATTGTTGGAAAAAACCCAGCTACACAAGCGGGGCGTCGGACAGCTGGCTGACACTCTCGCCCCGTCCTGGGGAGGGCAGTTACTGCGGGTCCACGTCTTCCGGCTTCAAGGAGGCGCCATCCTTGGGCCCTACGTGCGGGGCTCCACGGGCCCGCCGTTCATGGTGCTCTTGCTCCTGTGCCTGGGGAGCAGCTTCTTGTTCAGAATCCTGGTGAGGGTGACCCCCTTCCTCCGGGCCTCCTCCGGCTGCTGCAGGAACACGAGGTCATTGTGTGACTGGCTCATGCCTGGGTCTTTCTGTTGATGCCGCCGGCGGAAGAACAGCTTTGCGCTTTTCCTCAGGATTCCTCCTGCAAGAGGAAAGCGCAGGGACGGTCAGGGGGGCTGGGGACACAAGGCTGAACAACTAGTCCAAAGGGAGAGAGGAAAGAGGAAGCTTGAACACCTCTAAAAAAGGGACAATTTACGACTTCAAGGTACTGTTGCTATTTGCATGAGAACTGGAATGTGGCTTATATAAAACCAGAGTTTTTAAGATGAAATGCAAAAGACAACAGGAGAAGCCGTAAGCCCGGCCCGTCATGTGGTGCCATCCCCAGGGAAAGCGTTCATACCACGGACGTTCTGGTCACTCACAATGGCAGCAGGGCTGTTGTCCCTCTGCTCACCACTTCCTTAGCAGGGTGTAAATGGAGAAGTAGGATCGTACCCCAGAAAGGACGGCCGTGCTCATGAAGACAAATCAAGGACTCTGAGAACAAAGTTGTTCACTGTCTTAGAAGACTTAAATAATATTTGTTCTTTCGGGAGTCAGATTGTTTCATAATTCCAGATCCTACGGTATATAGATCAGGCTAAGCCATCTGAAAATTGTTACTGGATCGTTTTTGACCTACGAAACCTCAATTTCATATGGTATCTGTATGTGATGTCAGCTAGTGGAATATGAAATAGAAAAGAAAAATAGCAGCAGCAGCGACAATAATTTCAACAGCAACGATTCCTCCCAGATCAAGTATGCGCTAAAGCAGGGGGCAAGAGCCCCCTGGTCTGCTTGTTCCCAGATTAGTTTAACATCCTATTAACCAAGGCCAGGGGAGTAACATTTCAGGCTAACATGGGACATTCATTACCACTTGCCCGTAGGCGGTAATGACTTAAACAAAGATACGTGTGATCCTCCTTGACCAGGGGCTTTACACGTAACTTGGGAATTCGTTCTGTTTGCGACGGGCACATCCAGCAAACATTCGGCAGTCACCCCGGGTAACCATCCACTTGGATCACAGCAGAGGATAAAGAATATCAATTCCTCTTCCAGATGCACGCGGCACCTGCGGGCAGCGAGGGAAACCCGACCCAGCCCTGCCCGGGCACCTCTGGTGACCAACACCCGTCTGGGAAAGCAGCACTCGGCCTGAGCAGGACTTTAAGGATGAACGTCCTGCTCCCGTGTGCTCTGCCAGGGGGCAGAAACGACAAAGACGGAGAGCTCCAGGGAGGGGCTGAATTTAATCTGGTCAAAGCTGCCATAAAATAATTTTTTAAAACTTTTCTCTTTAAGACACAACCAAGTCTCCTGTTATGAAGCATCCTTAGGATGTTTTTCACAACTATCTGCCGTTGGGAGCCCGCGTGCAAGGGCTTCGGGGAACGGAAAAGGGTGAAGTAGCGTAAGTGTGCACACCACCTCGCTCGGTCAGCAGTGCTGACGGCCCCACCTGTGGGGCGTCCCCGAAACACGCAGCGTGTTGTGAAAAATCACCCATCAGGGTGTGCTAGACAGCCCAGTAGTGACAGCCAACTGGACATGACTTTGGAGCTTGGCCAGAGAGGCAGGCACAGGGGTGCCCATGGGGCTAAGGCACCTGCTGGGAAAATGCCCCCGGCACAGCAATAGGGGCTCCCAGGCAGAGGCACTCCCGGTCGTGAGGGGACTCTGAGCCCACAGGTGACCTCAGGTTGGGGGTTGAGGGGAAGGGGCCTACGTGGTGCTTCTCATCTAGGGCACCTGCCTTAGGGCTCTGCTTCAGGCTGACCTTGGAGCCCCTGAAGGGCATGTGAATGGGGACAGAGGAGAGGAGGCAAGGCCTGAGGGGACCCGCGGAATTCACCAGGACTTCCCATTAGAGCCACCTCCTCGCCACCCGCCAGGGGAAATGACACACCAACCCGCCCCCTGGGGCAGCTGCAGACCTAAGGATTTAGGACCCTGGCAGTGAGAGGTTCTCTCCGGGAAGGGTCCCCCGCAAAGTCCATTTCATAGCTATCCCTGCGCTGAAACTGGTCTGGAGTCTGGAGCCGGGGCCCGAGTTAGGCAGGGACAGGGTTACGGGTTGAACTGTGTCCCCTCAAAATCCATATGTTAAAGTCCTAACCTCCAGAACCTCAGAATGTGACAATACTTGGAGATCAGGCCTTTGCAGATGGAATCAAGTTAAATGAGGTCATTAGGATGAGCCCCTAAGCCAACGTGCCAGTGTCCTTAGAAAAAGGGGGAGTTTGGAAACAGACCCGGAAGGCAAACAGCGTGACGAGAGGCAGGGAGAGCGCCATGTGAAGGTCAAGGCAGAGGTCAGAGTGATGCCTCCACAAGCCAAGGAACACCAGACTGTCCCAAACCACCCAAAGCTGCAGTGAGGCCTGGGACAGTCTCCTCTAGAGACGGCAGAGGGGGCCCCAGCCAGCTGACGCCTCCATCTCAGACGTCCAGCCCACGGCACCGAGACAGAACCACAGGTGCCTAGGCCCACCTTGAAGGATCTGCCATGAGGGGGGCTGGGGACACCCGGGCATGAGTGCTGTTCAAAACATCCCAGGTCTTTCCAATGTGCTGCTGGGTTGGCACCTGCTAGCCCGGGTCCCACCAAACCACCACGGTGCTCAGAGCACCTGCAGGGGACAGACTGGCATGGAGGAGGGCAGGTGGTGCGTCCGCGCTCCTGTGCGTGTTTCTCACGCTGCTGCGTATGGCGCTCCCGCAGGGCGAGCGGCCACAGGGCCGTGTGGACGGGCGCAGCCCACCCGCTGCACCTGCCTCCTTACGGGGAAGCCAGGAGGGACAGGCAAGGCGTGGCTGTGTTCAAAAGACTTTCAAAAGAGAATATGCACATATCTGAGCAGTTGCTATAACTTGTTTAAGTGAAATTATACTGTAACTGCCTAAAACTCGAATTCTTGCCATGTTATGAACTCTCAAGGGTTTCAGCCTGCGTGTGAGACTGGCAGACTGGGAAGATCTGCGTGACGTATCTGTCTGACGCTGTACTGCTGGCTGTGGCCTGTCCCACGACCTAAGGGCTGACTTGTTTTCGTGGCACTGCCCACCCCAGTGAGCCCGTGGCTGCCTGCACGTGCCACGCACGGCACTGGGGGCCTGCAACACGGTCGTTTGCTGTTCTTCCACCTCACTCATGACCCCTGCAGCGGGTCTGCTGTTCTGTTAAATTTTGGAGTGAAACATCAATGCCAGGAACCAGAAGATGTCATAGGTACCCTCGTGCAAATCTTCCTGAAGTCATTTGTGTGACTTACATGCTTTCCCTTAACCTGACATGACTTGTCACAGCTTCCGTGGGGATGACATCAGCTTCTTGTACAGAGGACAGTCCTGTGAGGGGAAGGGGGCTGAGATCGGGGATTCCACAGGCTGGAACTCTAGGGACGTCCCCCAACAACCTCTGAGGAAGGAGAGGTCTCACCCTACGATTTCTAAGGTTGTTTTTTGTCATTGTTTTCCTCCTACTGGATTTTAAGACAGACTCTCCAACTAGCTATTTATATCTGTTAGACTCGTAGATGAACAGGAAGACGAATGAGGAGGCTTCGGGTCGGGGGGCGACTGTCTGAGGTCACACAGTTACGAAGGTGGGCAAGGGTGTGACGCTGGGCGCTCTGGCTCCGAAGCCCGAGCTCTCGCACCCTACTCTTCCATGCGGCTAAGGCAGGCGTCTGCGCTGGAAGATGACGGGTCCCACCCCCGAGAAGCGGCTAGCCGGTTGTCTGGAGAAAAAGGCGCAGCCGAGGCCCCCAGAGAGGAGCCTCCAGAGAGCGTGGACGGATCAAAGACCTCAGGGCTCCGGAGCAGAGCACCCGACCCCAGCAAGGACGCGGGCAGGGCTCCCGGAGCGAGTTACGTCTCCAGAGAGGCATGCGGGGTGCGGGCAGGAGAGGACGTTCTAAGGAGGCAACCTTGTCTCTGCGTCGGCAGTTTGGCTCGTCCACCGTGAAGAATAACTAATATAAGCAGAGGCTTTCAATTTTCATTTCTAAATAACAAAGTCTTCCTAAACTTGGCCACGACACACAGTTACCTCTGGGGTGAGCAGTGCCGGAAGGACGCGGCACGCAGACACAGCTGCCCCTCGCTGGGCGAGACGGGTGGCAGGGGAGGTCCCTGTCCGCCCACCTTGGCTAACAACAGCTGTGACTGCTAGTTTTCTGCGTCAGCCTGGCCGCAGCACCCGGTGATCAAATACTAATCAAGATGTTGCCATGAAGTATTTCGCAGATATAACTAACAGGTAGAGCCAGTGGACTGTACGTGAAGGAGATTACCCTGGACAACGGGGGTGGGCCTCGCACAACTAGATGAAGGCCTTAAGAGCAAAACTGAGGTTGTTCAGAGAAGAAGAAATTCTGCCCCAAGACTGAAGCGTCAGTGCCCACCGGGGTCTCTCTGCCTGCGCCTGCCCTGCAGATTCCAGACGTAGCCCCTGCAATCAGGTGAGCCGATTCCTTAAAATATATAACCTACGGTTCTACTTCTCTGGAGGACCCAGACGGATTTGCCAGAAGATTCGGCAAGTCACACCTGACTCTGAGCCCACAGAACCTGTTTTCCTTTGCTGATAGGGAAGTTCACACACTGGGCAAGAGCAGCTTGGCTGTTTTGATTTTACAAAGCCTGACTACCTTATCCCAGGCTACCTTCGCCGTACCGACAGCAAGACGAAAGGTTTAGACCTCACCCAAACCCCCTGAAGACAGTCTGGAGAGAGGCTATGTGAAATTTGAAGCAAATAACCAATATTCTAAATGGGGGACAGGCAGGAGGAAAAAGAAGTCTTTCGCTGGTTCTAGCAAGGTTAAAAGAATTCACAAGAAGGCTCAGATATAAACATATATATGAGGGAATAAAAAAATTGTTCTAAGTTATAGCTCTAATGTCCTAGTACTTCCAGATTTACTCCTGTTTGTCTCTACAGAGTCTAACAGACGTAAATAGCTAATTGGAGAACCCGTCTTATAAAATCCAGCAGGTAGGAAAATGGTGACCAAAAGCAACCTTAGAAATTGTAGTTTGCTACCCCAAGAACAGCCGTAGATGGTCCTTTTATAGAAGTGACTGCATTTTACAGCTGGAGGACAAGGAAGGGAACAGTGGGTGTCACTGTGAGGTCTCTTGGTCACGGCAGGTGCTGCACGGACGTGAGCCAGCGAGCTTTTGGGAAGGAACAGGGGAAATGAGCAGCCTGGGAGGGTCGAGGGGAGGGACAGGAGGGGAGGGAAGGCGGGCAGGTCAGCACTGCCGCTACAGGCTTTTCTCGCAAGACGGCTACACGTAATTCAAAAACAGAAGACAAAAATAACTTACTGTGTAGGCAATTAATTCTTGTTGGCATAGCGATCCTCTTAAGTGAAAGGGAACGAGCGCGGGATGAAGAGAAGTAAGAGGTGAGCAGAATTTAGCAAGGGCAACGTCAGAACCGAGTCAGCAGAGCCTGAGCCACCTGCCTCCCACGCACGCGCGAAGTCACCGTGCAGGACATTTGGCAAGGTTTCTCATGGTTTAATTTTTTTTTTCCAATACCCCCCTCTTCGATACTTTTTGAAAATAAAAATAAATGTAATTTTGGGAATAAATTTCCTGTGTTGGCTACAGCATCATAATATATACATTTCCAACCAGCAAAATTCCAGAATTATTCTAATACAGGGATGCTCAGAAGGCCCCCACAAACTCCTTGCTATGACAGGGAGACAGGTGGTCCTTATGCCAAAAAAAAAAAAAAAAAAAAACCCACAACAAATGAAAACAAGCTTTAGTTTGAAAGGGAGAGAAAACTCCACAGACTCACTTCCTATCACCAGTTGTGAAAATTTTTGGTGAAAAATGAAAACCGTAAACACAGAATTGTTTAAGATTCTGACGTCTCAAAGAGATGCTAAGTACAAGCCTCTTAAAAAACACCGGAATGGGCTGGGCGCGGTGGCTCACGCCTGTAATCCTAGCACTCTGGGAGGCTGAGGCGGGCGGATCGCTCGAGGTCAGGAGTTCGAGACCAGCCTGAGCAAGAGTGAGCCCTCGTCTCTACTAAAAATAGAAAGAAATTATCTGGCCAACTAAAAATATATACAGAAAAAATTAGCCGGGCATGGTGGCGCATGCCTGTAGTCCCAGCTACTCGGGAGGCTGAGGCAGTAGGATCGCTTGAGCCCAGGAGTTTGAGGTTGCTGTGAGCTAGGCTGACGCCACGGCACTCACTCTAGCCCGGGCAACAGAGTGAGACTCTGTCTCAAAAAAAAAAAAAA
>CM052436.1:2529095-2543482 GCA_028533085.1 Varecia variegata | reverse complement strand
GGCATGTGCCACCATGCCCGGCTAATTTTTTCTATATATATTTTTAGTTGGCCAGATAATTTCTTTCTATTTTTAGTAGAGACGGGGTCTCGCTCTTGCTTACTCTCTCCTTTTTTGAGTCTTTGCCAGAATCTCTCTCTGGCTGTGGCCACCCTGACCACCTCGCTTAAAAACACCATCCTGCTGCTGTACTCTTTTTCTTATGGCACCTAAACCTTCGGTGGTATTACTTATTCATTTGCATTTACTATGTATCGCCTTTCTCCCTCCACTAGAATGGAGACTCCACGAGGGCAGGGATCTTTGCTTTGCTTATTGAGGCATCCTAAGGGCTAGAACTGTGCACATCATGTGTGTAGGACGTGCAGAAAAATGAACGATTGAATGAATGAGTGAAGACAAATACGTGGCCACCGGCCTTCATCACACGGAGGTCACCAGTGACCTTGACACATAGTGGAGGCTCCAGAGGACTGAGGGGCACACAGGAGGTGAGACTGAAACAGGGATGCACACAGCTTTCCAGGGGACCTAGCACACGGTGTTTAACGTGTTGACCTCCTCTGCATGCCTCTGACCTGCCGTGCTCCCTCGGGTTGGGGCCTGATCCTCCCCCATCTCTGCACCCCGGCAGCCAGCACGGTGCGCCACCTCCGGGCACATGCTCAATGCATGTTCATCAAACGCATGAACAAAGCTGGCGGACAATCAGGAGGTGACAAATGTCACCTTTGCTCATAATTCACAAGCCACAACTGGTCACATGGTCTACCTATCGGCAAGGGGGTGGGACAGGTCATTATCCTGACTGTCCTGGAGTGGGGAGAAGACCGGAGAGAAGCACAGGAATTCTAAGCTACATTCGATAAAGGAGAATCCCATTCACTGTGCAAATATCCGTGGAGCCCTGACCTGGGGCCAGGTGCATACCTGCCTAGGATCTTTAAGTCAAGCTGAGAAGTAGAGATGAAATAGAGATGGGCTGGGAACCAACATTCCAACACGGTGCTTTAAGAGAGGTGTGTCCCAGGCCGCAGTGCTGGTGGGTGTTGCCCCAGTTGGGCAGATCAGAGAAGGAGCTATTAATATTAACTATCATACAAAGCTGCAGCACCCGCTGTGCCTTTAAAAGACAGGCTGGCGTTTCCCAGCTCATCTGCCCTGGAGATAGGACAATGCTACATGCACACATCATGTGCCCCAAGCAAGGGACAACAGGAAGGTGGGTCTTATGCACTGTGAAATCTTTCTACAGGGTTCTAGTTTCTCTGTGTAAAATCATCTGAGTCATTAGCATATTGTAAAACTCTGAAAGGCAATTTAGAATGTCTTGATTCTCAGTGAATCTACATCCCACCCCCATTATCATAACTCTGTGGTCAATTTTTGGGTCCTTCTTGTAACTCAGTAATGATTTCCACTACCAGAAATAGTTATGAGGTTAGGTGAGTGAGCCTGGGGTTAGCTTGGCAAAGGCTTAGAGCAGCGTGTCACCGCGGCACGGCTGATGGCCTTCACTCTGTGTGCGGCGGGGCCTCTTGCCTGTGCACCCGAGATGCTACAGCGACAACACAGCGCAGCTCTTCTGGACAGCTGGGACCGGCCGCTGACCTCCTGTCAGGTCCTGCAACACGTGTCATCGAGTGAAGCTCACTTATTTATGGTACAATTAATATCGATTCTCAGGCCTGAAGGCATTTTAGTTTCAGTCAACAGTCTTCACAGTAGTTCACCCTTGCTCTGAGACATTTTGTTTTTTATAATATATTTGATGACAAATCAGTGGTGTAATTTTTGCCCGTTTATGGTCTCCTAACATGTTTGTACATATCGATCCTATTAAAACACTATCTGATCAATGCTACTCTGGAGGTAAGTTTACACCTGATAAAACAATTGAGCATAATTGTCTTGGTGGCCACTAAGATTTTTTTTTTTTTTGTACCTGACTCCAGGATAGGCCACTCACTGTACTAGCCACTAAAAGACGGTGAAAGCAAACATGGTCCCTCCTTGCTGCACTGGGCGCGTGGTGGGGGGAATTTTAGTTTTAAAACGGAATTCTGATGAGTTAACTTCTAGCCCAGGAAAAAGAACACAGGGCTTAAGTTTAGAATAGTCATTACACTGCTGATCATACAGTCACAATATGATTTTGGTAACCATGCCACCACAATGCAATCAGATAATCACTCCAGCCCGCTGGGTGCAAGGGGAGAACTAAGTCTGAGAGGAAAATCAAATTTCATGAGGGACGTCCAAACTTCGTTCGCACTTGCCACCCTGTCATGTGCTCAAATCATCTTTTTAAAATTTAGTTGATTTTCATAAAGCAAAATTCTTGGGAATATTTCCAAGGATATTTGAAAATTCTAGACTTATCACAGTCAAAAATATGTAAAATGAGTTAAGTATGCAGACTTTGCAAAACCTCCGGTGACATCTTTGTGGTTCTTGATCATTGGTCTTCACCACCTGACAATTTTCAAAGTGTTGCAACACTAACAATGATCAGCCTACCTCAGAAATAGATAAAGCATAAAAGGAACTGAGCAGCTATTTTTAGAAGTAATAATTTCCCAGATATCAGAGAACCAGACAGTGTACCAAATCAATTGAGTCACATTTATAAGGGAGGAAGGGAGGGGAGAAAGGCTGCTCTCTAAAATGGAGAAAACAGATTAAATCATTTGACCCAGTTTTTGTGAGAGTGCTTTGTAAGCAAACTACCAGTATAGGCTCTATGTTTTATCAAGTCTAGTTCTGAAATTGATGTATTAATTCAAGTCTGAGGGTAAATATGTATTAAGATGTTTAAATGTGTCAAATTTATAGCATAAGCATGCCAAATATAAAAATAAATTTCAGAAATAATTAAGTACAGTAAGAACTTTTAAAATCAAATTTAAATGCACGTTCGTATTTTCTTTCTCAATAAGGCAACTCACATGCTGGGCCACAGTCGACACGGCTGACTCTCACCAAAAGTGGAGGGATAGAGCTCTAAAGTCCCCCAAATTTAAAAACAAACAAAAAACTAGTCCTATGCCTATTTTTAAAAAAACAGCTCGAGGGTCAGATCATCCAGTCAGCATTCTTATCCATCTACTCATCACGTGCACAGCAGCCCACGAAGTGTAATGTCCGAGCTGAGCCGAGGCGCCCAGCTGCTCTGAACACCGTAGCGCAGAAACAAGGCCATTGGCCTCCTAGGTGCACAGCCCGAGCCGCTGTTTGGAAAAGGCCGCGCAGATGAATGCCCTCTGATGAGTTCATCGTTTTCTCCCACAATCTGATGTCTCAGCCTGTAAATCCAGAACAGCAACTGTCAGCTCCCAGAGACGCCTCTCCAGGAATCAGCACAGCCTTTGTCAAGGGCAAAGCCAGAGTCCCTTTATTTGTGGCCGTTGCATGGGGAGGGGGTTATTGATGGGTTCCAGAGCTTATCTTAGGTCCCCGCCCAGGGAGCTCTGTGCATTGCGAGGACAAAGGCCTGACGCCCCCATCTCCAGCCTCAGGTTACCGGTGTCTGGGTGTCTGGGTTCCTGGGGGAGGCAGAACTCACAGCATTTACCATTTGTGTCCATAGTTCCCATCTGCGTGAATGACAATGATGAAGGTAGGAGAACAAGAAAGGGATGGGAAAGAGCTGGATCTGTTCCACCTCCCACAGACCTCACTCTTCACAGAATAGGCAGCTCATCAACTAATTCACTGATCAGACAGGTCTTAGCCTATGAATCCTTCTGCTTCCTGCTTCCTTCCGGCTTGTTGCCAGTTGCACACACCTTTCTCCCTTCCCAAATGATCTAACCAAAGCGCTGTGTTTTGGATTCACCCCTTCCCATTTAGGAAAACATAAGATAAAGGGCTGATCGGTTAACAGATTCTACCATGCACATCTGAAATATTTTCAGAGCAGCTGCATTTATTTCAAAGGTCTTGGACCTTGCTGTCAGACGGCTCCAACTCCCATTCCTCCGTTTCTTGGCCTTTACAAGCCTCACTTCCTGGCGTGTAAAATGGTCATCTTTATTCCTAAGGAGCAGGGTGGCAGAGCGGATGAGATCACAGCTGACGACACGCAGCAGACACTTGTTAAAGGGAGCCACTATCCTTCACCAGCCTACAGCCTTGGGGATGTGCAATCCATCTTTCTTTCCCAAAGAAACCCCGTGGTGCAGATTTTAAAGCAACTGTGTTCCACACCTCCTTTCATGATAGCAACTTATGAAATAACACATAAGAAATTCCACCTAACCCATCTTCTTATTGCACACACAGTTTATTATCAAATAGCCTGAATTACTACTGCTGTTACACACACACACACACACACACACACACACACACTCCTCTCCCAATCGTGCTTAAGGCAAAAGAATTGTTAGAATCAGGTGTGGAGCTGTGTCCTTGGCTGAACTGGAGGGACCTTCAGGCACCTGGTCTTTAAGGTGAGAAGAGAGGAAGAGGCACTTAAGCTCTTCAGAGAAAAGCACAACAATTGATACTTCTGGTTGGGGAGGCCTTTAAGCTTAGTACCCCTTTTCTTTTCGGACAATGTTCAAAGACAGGGCATCTCAATTAGAGAACCCAGTGGGATCGACACTTAACCAGACCCGACTTCGATCACGCTGAAGACAGCGCCATGACCCGCGGCACCCCAGTTCTGAGCCTAACTGAGCACCGAAGTGCATTAACCATTTACACGGCAATCTCACATTTTACCCTTCCTCACCTTCTCCATGTCCCATTCCCTCCTCTTTCCTCTTTTTTCTGGGTCACATACCTTTCAAAGACCTTCCCACAGTTGCTACAGGCAAACAGGAATGCTGTCCTTATCTGCGGTAGGCCAAAGGATGACCCTTAAAGATGTCAGGTTCTGATCCCCGACCTGTAATGTTACCTTATATGGAAAAGGGTCTTTGCAAATGTGATTTAGTCAAAGATCTTCAGATGGAGAGAGTATTTTGGATTAACAAGGTGGGCCCTACATACCTTCCCCAGTGTCCTTGTAGAGAGGGAGATGTGACAGAAGAGAGGCCGTGGGACCACAGAGGCAGAGATGTGAGTGACACAGACGCAGCCAGGAATGCAGCAGCCACCAAGCTGCAAAGGGCAAGAATGGATTTTCTCTGTATCCTCCACAGGAAGCATGGCCCTGCTGACACCTTAATTTTAGCCCAGTGATGCCGATTTTAGACTTCTGGCCTCTAGAACCATGAAAGAATAAATCTGTGACGTTTTAAGCCACCAAGGTTGTGGTAATTTGTTACAGCAGCCATAGGAAACGAATACTAATTTTTTAAAAGAGACAACCGCCCAACCCACAGGTTGGGTGAATTTGGACATCCAGACACACGTTCGAAATGAAATGATGGTTAAGAGAATCACAGCTAATTAAAACTTCCCACTTCCAAACATGCAGAGGCTTACGTTTTAAACTCCATGTAGACTTCTCTCCCTCAACTGATGAAAGGGCAGTGTTTGGTACAAGAAATGCAAAGTTATAGTATCACTAATACCACAGCATTGGACACCATTGTACCAGTTTCTGAGCCTTCGGGAGCAGACAGCCCAGGACACAGCCCTAATAGGCCCCAAGCTCCAGGAATACACAGGCTATCGGGCATGTTCTCCGTACCAAAGGAGCACACACGCTGCTGGAGAGGCCGGCTTTCAAGCTGCCAGGAATAGATGGAATAGGCATTACAGTGGAATGACTGAAGTGCACAAGGGGGCAGCCTTGCTCTGACACTGGAAAGAGAAATCAGACTGAATAGGAAAAGGGCATCCCAGGTGTGGATGGCCAGAGGGGGAGCCACGGCGGGAGACAGGCAAAGTCACCAGGACAGCACTCTAGGCCTCCCCAGTACTGAGGCTGCAGACAACTGGGGGTCCCATGGGGGGAGGGGATTTGGCAGCAGAGCAAGTTGATCCAAACTGCATTCAGAAAGATGAATTTAGCTGAAAACAGATTGGACTGGGAAGAGAAGGAAGCAAAACTGAAGCAGGAATTTGGTTGAGAGGCCACAGGTTGGACAGAGATGCTGGAGCCAGGAACAGCAGAAGTTGGCAGATGACCCTTCAGCTAGGACAGGGACAAGGAAGGAAGCATAAGTTTAAGGAAGACAGAAAGCCGATAGGAAGTTCAGCTGTGAGCTTGCTGAGTGCATAGCTGTTATCTGGAGGATGATGTCCAACAAGAAGGCCGCTCTTTAAATGATGTACAAATATTTGTGTACATGGTGCTAGAGATCCTGTTTGGGATGCTTCAGTGGGTAGATAACACTCAATAAAAATATGCTAAGCTCCTCCTGTAGTCTAGGCATTGCACTAGGCATCAGGCAGGCAGAGTGAACAAGCAGCCTTCTGGGGGCCTGAGAGGGTACGGATGGGCAAACCCAACAGCACCTACACAAGTGGTACCAACAAAACCCATATGAGGTGCCATGGGAACACAGAGGTGAAGCACCAAACCCAGAATGAGGCTGACAGGTGCCAGTCAGGGGTGGGGGTGGGGAGGTGATAAAATCCGGTGGAAGTAACATCAGTTAACAAGGTGAAATTACCAAGTTAAAACAGGTAGGGGGGGAGTAATGGCTCAGGTAAAGGGCAACACACTTGAAGCACACAGGCAAGAGGCAGAGCCAGACTTGTTTAGAGAAGGTGTGTGTGTCTGCGTGGGTGGAGGGAGACCTGGGGAGAGGTGGGCCGAGTCATCAGGCTCTTCTAGGTTGGAGTATGAACTAGATTCTAAGAGGAATGGAGAGTCATTGAAAACTTAAGCAAGGGAGTGGCACGATACCTTCTGCTTTTTAAAAAGATCACCTTGGCTGCAATGTGAGCGTGGATTAAAACAGAAAAGCCTGTAGGCTGCGGGAGCAGCTAGGAAGCTGTTCAAGACAGGAAGACGTGGCTACGTTATCAGAGAAACATTCAGGAGACAGGACAAACAGGACTTGGGAGCAGGCCAAATGCATAGGAACGGAGGATGGTGCCCAAGTTCCTGGCTCAGGCAATTGGGCAAAAGTCCCAGGGATGGCTGAGACTGCACAGGGGGAGCGTGACAAGAGAGCCAAGGTCAGAACCCTCAGGAAACACAGTGTGAGCAGGGGCAGGGGCAGAGGAGCCAACACAGGAAGCCGAGAGGGAGCAGTCAGCTAAGAGGTGGAGGATCAGGGAATGAGGTGGAACTGAAGCAATCAGTGTTGAAGTAGAAATTGGTAGAGTGTCACAAATCAAAGAGGTCACCTGAAAGACTGAAACGTTTCTGCTGGATTTGGCAACTGGGTCAGTTTCAGTGAAATGGTGAGGGCACCCCTGATAACATGGTTCAAAGTGGAGACACCAATGTGTATCCTCCTGAGGAAGCCTGGAAAAAAACCCAGGTAAGCAGGTAGCTACAAACGGATATGCGGTGAAGGAAGACTGCTTTCAGCACAGGGCACAGTAAAGTGAGAGCCAGAAAACCTGGCTTCTAGCAAAGCTCTTGCTATGCAGCTCCCATTGGTTTTCTCCACTATAAAATAGGGGTAGCAGCACATGCTCACCCAGGCTAATCACAGGGCACCCTAAAACTGAAGGCCCTTGGAAGGACTTAAGATCACTGTTGCCTTCCCCTTCCTTTAAGTACAAAGCCACTTTGCGCTTTACCACCATGTAGTTCAAAACATAAGGACATTCTTTAAAGTTTTCAAATAGCGGTAGGAGAAAATTTTTAGGTGCAAGATTCTTTAAGATTGAGTCCTCTTAAACTAAGTCAAACAACTGACACGAGAGCTGTCAATTTAGGAACAAGTTTTTAATTACCAATCCAATGCAAGATTATTTCTTCCACATAGTTTCCAAACATTTCATAAATTATTTTACCTCGGGTCATGTGCATGAATTCAATTTTCAAAAATTCAACTTATTTGAAAATTAACACTTGAAAATTATCAAAGCTGATTTAAAATTCAGGATTTTTAAATGTCTGTTCTAGAATCGTCACTTTAGAAGGCAATCTCCTCTGATCAATTGTTCTAGGCTTTGGAGAACACATCAAGATGTTCTATTTAGCTCGTCTAAACTAGAGAACCTTTGCTTAGAGTTGGAATTTGCAGTCTGGCATTTCTGTTACCTAATTTTCTGGTTTTGATGAAGAGTGAAGCGAGTTTTCTCACTGTTTTCCTTACAATGGGGGTTGAACACTCATGCAAGGAACCTGCCCAAAGCTTGAGACACGGATGAGAACCGGTGCTGCGGAAAGTCAGCTCCTTCGGGCCGCAAACCGCGGGTGTCTGGAGGTGCGCGGGCCCGTTCGCCCGTCCTCGCGGGCAGGTCGGGTCGGAAGGAGGAAATGGAAACTCCCGAGCGCGACTCCCCGCAGCCCATCCTGCAGACGTCCCACGTAGGCCCCGCGTCCCGCGCTGCAGGGGCCCCGCCCCGCCTCGCCGCGCCGGGATCCCGACCGCGAGCCGGCCCCGCGGGGTCTGCGGCGCGCCGCGCCAGCCCGCCGCGAGGCAGCCGCCCGCCCGCTCGGGGTGAGACCGCGAGGCGGCCGCGGCGACCACCGGCAGAGCCCACTGGGGACCGCGGCGCTCCCTCGCCCGGACGCTCAGCCTCCCCGGCCCGGCCGCCTCCCTCAGGGCCGCCTCTCTCAGAGCGGCCGCGGGAGCCCCTCACGGACCTAGGGCGCCGGCCGCCCCGCGCTGCTCCCGGTAGCCCGCCCTCCCCCGCCCCCCGCGCCGCGCACCTCCCTTGCCCCGCCCCCTGCGTCCGGCGTCCAATCGGAGCGCCGCGCACGTGACGAGCGCTGCCTCCGATGACCTCATCCCTGGTGTGGGATGACGTCAAATTCAAGATGGATGGAATCACAGCGGCAGCGGCGGCTGCGGCGTGCGCGAGCCGAGTGTGAGCGGAAAGGGGCCCAGCGTCTGCCTCGGGGCTGAACACCGGTGAGTAACTGTCACGCCCCTGGTTCTAGGAGAACTGCGGGGCCTGGTGGGAAACCACAGCCTCCCCGCAAATCGCGGCCTTTCCTGACGTAACTCTGAGGTGATTTCTCTCCTCTTTTTTCTCTCCACCAGCCGGTTGCGGGCTCCGGGCGCTACTGCGCTTGCGCCGGGACTTGGCTCTCACCGAGCATGCCCCGGGCTCCCACGTAGCCGATTGTGCCTTCACACTGCGCATGCCCCGTGCCCGCACTCGGCCTCGCCCTCGCCACTGCGCATGCTCCGTTCCCTCACTGGTTCTGCTCCTCGCCCCGGCGGAGCTACCTCCGGGGTAGCGGACGCGCCTGCCCGGACGCGCGCCCCTCGCGCGCAGCGGTTGGAGCGCCGGCGGTGCAGGCGCGCCCCCGCCCCGGGCAGGTGTGGGGCCGGCCGCTGGCCGCCGGCTCTGGCCGGGAGGGCGCGGGAGCTGGGGGCGGCCGTGCGGATCCCGCACCTGCTGCGGCCGGTCGCCCTTCTGCGGCCCTCGGCGCCGCGCCCGGAGCGTGGGCGCCCGGGCCCGGCCCTGTCTGGTCTTCCCCACCCCCAGCCGGCTCCCTGCCCGCCCCTCCCGCAGCGTCGGGACCTCGCGGCTCGTTCGTCCCTCGCAGAGCCCGGGAAGACCTTGCCCCTGACTTGGCGCCGCCGGCCCACAGCAGCCTGCGCCGGCCAGAAGCTCTGCTCGGTCGTTGCCGGTGTCCCCCTCCTCGAGAAAGACCCCCGCCTGCGTACGGGTCTGCGGCCGAGCCGTCGGACGGGGAGTGGGCCCGACGCAGCCGGTCGCGCTGGCCTTCGAGACGCCAGCTGCGGCTCTTCGTGATCCTTTGGTGGTTTTCCTGGAACCCGTTCAGTAGTCCCTCCACAAACGGTCTACCTTTTAATCATGGGACAGCCCCGCGGCGCTGGCACCGGACCCACGGTTACCACGAGGGCGGGGTGGTTCGGGAGAATGCCACATGAGCAGCACCTTTGGAGGCGGGGTGTTTTTAGACAGGTATTCCAGCGGCGTTATCTGACAGTAGGAGCCGAGGGGCAAATTAATCAGACTTCGCACAGCCTGGGATTTTCTTTTAGTGCAAGAGCTAACAGCTCTGTTCACCTGGCATCTGAGGGCATCTGTGTATTACTGCATAGTCCAGTGACTGTTCATACTGGTGACCCTGAGTCATCAATTAAGGAGCTTACATTATGTTCTTCAAAGTGGGTTAATCCATCTTAGAAAGAGTTCTCATTGAAAATTATTTTTCAAACCTTTCCCTCTGGTGCTTGAAGAAGTAAATCTCTCATGCATCTCTAATGACTAATAGTCACTTAAATTTAAGCACCCCTAAATGTTGATGTTAAAAATAAAGTAGAAATTTGGGGCATTGGTCTACTTAAAAGTAACTTTTTAATTCATTCTTTCTTTTTAACACTATTGAAAGTATAGTGTACTTCATTCTGCAGAAATGAAGTTGAAGAAATTAAAACCCCTGCCCGTGAGGAAATGACAGTGTTATACAGCAGGGAGTTTTGGATGTGTACATTGGTAAGGAAAAATTAAAATAACAAAAGAGGGGTTAAGTTATTAAGGAAGTCTCTGGATGGGAAGGAGATAATTGAAGGGACAGTTTTAGTTGTCCCCAAAGCCAGTGGGTATGGGGAGAACAGATTTTAGAGCTAGGGTTGACAGGTCACTGATTGGCTATTAAGGAAAGATAAGAAGTTTCTGGTTTAGGAGACCTAGTGGCTGGCAGCACACCACACTAGGGAATGCGTGAGGACAAGCACATGTGGGGGCAGAGACAAGAGGGTGTGGATCCTAAGTGCCGTGCTGGCCAGGTGGGATATCCTGTGATGGAACTGTTCTGCAGGCACCTGAGAGCCTGGAGTCTCAAGAAATCTAAGCAGAGATACAGATTTGGGAATCATCATCTGGTAGTGATTAAAGCCACAAGATATCATAGAAAAAGAAAACGGCCACGTGTTGGGCTTTGTAACAGATGCTGGAGAAATAAAGGTGAGCAAGTCCAGGTCCTAAACCTGAAGTTGGTTGATTTCTCTCTCTGCCCTGTAGATGCCTGCCAAGCCTGTGCTCGGCATTAGGGATACACCCATGGAAACGAGGGCTCTTCCTTTCAGAGAGTCTCATGAGGGAGATATAAAAGCAGATCAGTTGAAATAGTTGTGGCTTTATTACAGAGAGATGAAATGGTGTAGTAGCTTAGATGACTGAGCTGCTGCCTAGGGTTATATTGCAAAAGCTTTGTAGATGCAGTGACATTTCAACTGGATCTTTCTATAGAAGTTAGCCAAGTAAAAGACAAGTAAGAAAGATATTTTAGGTGGCAGAAACTGGATATCCAGGTTTGTAGGGAATGTGGTAAGGACTGTCTAATAAAGGTGGAGGGTTGAATTGTAACTGGAGTGTGAAGTTTTGTATGCCAGTCTACAGTTTGGATTGTCTTTAGGGAGTAATGGAAAAATCGATAGAGTATTCTAAAGCAGGGTGGTGATGTAATCAGCTTTACTTTAGAAAAACAAAATGCATAATTTTCACACCTGCATTTAATTGGAGTGCAGAGTACAGAGAAATCAACAGATATTTATTGCTGTGCAAGATGCCATGTTGGGCATTGTGAAGAGTGCCAAAAGGTATTGAATAGATATCAGTCCTTAAATAGCTTACAGTCCTGTTGGGAAGACACAAATGACTGACAATATAAGGCAATAAATAAACACTACATAAATGGTGTTGGCTCTGCATAATACAGGAACTGAAAGGAGGTGTTTGCTCATTAACTGAAGTAGTCAAGGAAGGTATATTAGTTTGCTTTGGTTGCTATAACTAAGCACAACAGACTGGGTGGCTTAAGGGACAGAAATTTCTTTTCTCACAGTTCTAGAGGCTAGAAATCCAAGATCAAGGTGTCAGCAGGGTTGGTTTATCCTGAGGCCTCTCCTTGGCTTGTAGACGGCTGTCTTCTTGTCTTCTTCACATGGTCCTTCCTCTTAGAGTGTCTTTGTCCTAATCTTCCTCTTCTTATAGGACACCAGTTACATTGGATTAGGGCCCACCCCAGAGACTTCATTTTAACTTAATTACCTCTTTAGAGGCCTTATCTCCAAATAGATTACATTCTGAGGTGCTGGAGGTTAGGACTTTGGCACATAAATGTGGGAGGGATGAGAGGAGAAACAATTCAGCCCATAACAGAAGATTTCTTGGAGGAGTTGGAACTTGAGCTGAGCTTTGAAAGGTGGTTAATGTTCATATGAATGGGGTGCTGGGAAACTCCAGAGTTAGATGAGTTCTGGGGCATTCCAGATTGGGTAATGGAAGAAGTAAGATGTGCAGGTTGTGTCTCAGAAGCAAAGTGTCTGAAGCAGGGAGTTATCACAAGGGGATAACTAAGAGAAAGAAGATTTAAAACATTCTTAGAAATAAGATTTTATAGAGCCTTGGAGTTCATGTTTTCAGAATTTTGCATTTTAGTTTAATGGAGAACCATTGCATTTGTTGTTTTGTTTTTAAACAGAATCAAGGCTGGCTCTTTTCATTCAGGTCTTAGGTTTCAACTGAAATGTTTCATCAAGGCATTTTCCGACCGTCCTCTCTGAGTACTGTACCCAACCATGGCACCCTGTTTATTTCCATCATATCACTTAGCACAATCTGAAGTTATCTTTTTTATTTATTTGTTTCCTTGTTTATCATCTGATTTCCCTCACTAGAAAGTGGGGGCCTTGTCTGTTTGGAGATATGAAATATCTCATATTTCAGATAAATCTAACCATGCCTTGTATGTAATAGATGTTTAATAAATAACTTGAGTTAATACTAATACTTTATGCATATGTTGGATGAGTGATCAAAGCTTTGTTTTAGGAAGCTCAGTCTAGCAGTAGTATTTTACAGGATGGGTTTAGAAGGCATGACAGGAAGAGTGAATATCACATGGAAGTATATTGGTCTTCCTTAATAAGAACAGAAACTGACTGGCTTGAATAGAAGAAGGAATTTATTGTGAAGATACAGGATTGCTAAAGTCAATGGACTCTAAGGGAGAGCTAAAAAAATTGGCCCAGAAGGACAAGAACCAAGCTAACCCCAGGTACCTATGTAGCAGGCAGGTTGCATTTTCAGGTCTCTGCTGAGGTAAATCAGCTCCATTCATTTACTGCCTTTGTTGTTATTCTCCAGACCCGTATTACCCGTATTCCAGGGACAGAGTTTCTGATTGACTTGGCTTTGGTTGTGTGCCTACCCCAGAGCTGGGGGAGAGCAGCACATCAGACTGTACTTGGTGGGACAAGGTAGAATCTTCCAAAGCAAAATCACAGAACTGTTACCAGGAGGGGGAGCACTGCTGGGTGGCCAGAACAGACCCGCAGAGGCTGTGACCAGACTACTCTGCTAAGGTGCCAGTTAAGAGCCTGAACTATGTTAGAGGGGAATCATTCCGCTGGGTATGGCAGAGAACTCAACGGTTAAACCAAAATTAAACACTCTCTCTCTCTCTCTCTCTCACGCTCTGAGAGAGAGGCACTGAAAATGTGAGGAGATGGAATACAAGGTAGTAACATGACTCCTCTTGAGGGATCGGATAAGCTAGTCTGGCTTTGAAGTCTGAGGAGGTTTAGATAATTTCTGGATATCTGCATTGTCACCAAGTGAGTGATGATAAGACTGAAACTCAGAGCCAACTTCCCATCATCATCTAATGGTAAAATCAAATGGAGATGAGGATGTGGGGATGAGCTCTGGGTGCGTTTGTGTGTGTGTTTATATTCCAAAGCCAAATATAGATGCTTTGGATTTTTAACTAGGTGTTTGCCTTGTGTTACGTGCATTCCCTCTTTTTTACCAGTATCATGATTAGGACTATATAAGCGATCTCCAACATTCCAAAGGACCAGTGTTCCCAGAGTCCAATTTCAGGTTAATGTTTTTGGACGTAAGGAGACATTTTCCTATAGAGCTGGTGTGACGGTATTGAGGACTAGTCCTGGAGCCAACTGAATTTATAATGTATACCTCAGCTGTGATACCAGGCTGAGTTTTAGTTTCTAAAACTTGAAAGCAGGTGAGATTGTTTTGATCCTTTTCCTGACTGCTCACTCATCTGATGCCCTGAGTGCCATGTTGTGCTTTGCTTTCTTCTGCTTCTGTCACCAGAATGCTCTGTATTCCAAAATTGCCTGCCTTCCCTGTATCTCTCAACAATCTTAATCTCCTGCAACTGATCTAACACTGGGATAAAGAGGAAAGTATTTGCATTGAATTAATTTATGTTAAGATACGAGTTCCCCCAACCCCCTTTGCATTTATTACCTGAGGAATTTGAGGTGATGCTATGAAATAATTTTCTGGAATCCAGTTATGAAGGGGTTTGTAGCCATTCCTGGGAATTGGAACTTGAGGCCACAGCAAGC
>CM052436.1:2499062-2528995 GCA_028533085.1 Varecia variegata | reverse complement strand
CACCCCCTGGCCAAGTTAATGGCTTCTTGATATTAGTATTCCCATAGCACCCTCTATATCCTTCATCAAACTGTTGTCTGTCCTCCCACGGGAATATAAGCTACTGGGAAACAGGAAGCCGCTTACTCTTCTCCCCATCTCCAGCACCTCCTATGACCCGTGGTGTGTAGCAGGCCCCACCAGCACTTACGGGAGGAAAAGAAAGGCAGGGAGCTGCGCACTTGCCACTGTACACACTGGGGCTTTCACACAGTGCATCTTCTGCCCCTCGCAAAAATCCCACGTGGTGGGTAACATCAGCCCCCTTTAACAGGTAAAGAAACTAGTACTCAGAACGTTGAGTGATCTTTATCAAGGTGACATACCTAATAGGTGGCAAAGCGAGGATGTGAGACAAGTAGACAGATGTGAAAAGCTCTTCCGTGGAACTATAATGTCTTCCATGAATTGTTAACAATAAAGATTCTTTCGTTTTGAAATTTCAGAAAACAACATGAAATAGAAACAATTCAGGCAGAGTTTGGGAAGACTCTTGAGTGCAAGGATCCAAGTGGTAAGCAAGCCAGTCCTGTTTCAGAACCTGGTTTTCCTGGGGGTTTCCTCAGCTTTTCCTGCTGCTCATGAATGGGCCTTTTCTTCCAGATTTCACCCACTTTCCTTTTAAGAGTGCCGAGGTTTCTCCACTGTGCCTGCAGTGGCAAAACTTCTGCACTGGTGAATCAGGTGGAGACGAACAGGGGAAAGGAGGGGACGTGGCCGGCAGCGGTGGTGCGTGTTCATGCGTGAGCTGCGCTGTCCTCTGTAAGTCAGAGATCCTGATCACTCAGCATGAAGACATGCATGAAAAATTGGACTTTAATGTGCCAGCAAGTTTATTGAATCTGGATCAAAAAAACACATGAGGAGAAAGTACAGCCAGCAGCCACAGCCAGCAGCCGCGCCAGCCGTGTGCGAGGACTGATGAGCACAGAGGGTCAGAGGGTTGAGGGTTCAGTCTGCACGCCCACCAGCCACAGGAGTCCTGCTGGTTGGCCCAAGACTTTGAGCGCTGGTGGTTTTCTGCCTTTTTGCCTGCATTCTTAATGGAGCATTTTATATTGTTAATTGTTAAACTCAATAAATATACCTCCTATTGTTAAAACATAAAAATACAAAATGTTAATTGTCTGTTTGCAGCTAGACCAGGAAAGGGGCCATTATTTTTAAAGTTTAATAATTAAAATGTAGAAGCAAGGGCCTTAACATGAAGGCGAGGCGTCCACACTGTCCAGCTGTCTCTTTCCTGTCTCTTTAGGCATCCAGAGTCTCTAGATCCTGGGGTGCTAGAGAGAATGGAAGGTGTCACTCTCCTGCATATAATCCTCAAATGGCCTATTTCGGCCCCCATAGCCCACACGGCCTTCTCCTCCCCTGCTTGCCCCCATTGCTCCAACCAGATGAGCCACCTGCAGTTCCCTTGCATACCTCATACTCTGTCTTGTCTCTGTGATGTTGCCCATGTTCCTCTTGTCCCTTGGCAGACCCTTCACCCTTCCTGCCTGTCTCTTCCCTGCATTCGCTGATTCCTCTATAAAACGCCTTTGCTGGCCTACGACTCACCTGGATCCGATGCCATCATCTGCACAGCATCTCTACCTCTGCAGACATCCTGTGCTACTTAGCATACTGGACCATGCGGGCAGATTGACTTACCTGTTCCTGCGAAAGACTTTAAGCTCTGTGAGGCAGGGCCATGCTAGTTAGATTGATATCCTCGCGTCTGGTAGAGTTCTAGCACATCCTAGATGGACGCCCAGCCGTGAGAAGCAGGTGATCTGATGATTAAGAGCCCGGGCTCTGAGACCAGGCCCCCAGCTGTCTGTGTGACCTGAGGCAAATTACTTGACCTCTCAATGCCTCAGTTTCCTAATTTGTAAAACAGGGATGATGACGGTGTCTAGCTCAGAAGATTATGTGAGAATTGAAAGAGGAAACCAGAGGCAGTAGGGTGTAGGCGTTAAGAGCTTAACCAGTTGATGTGAATCCTGCTCTGGTACTTATTATCTGTTTGACCTTAAGAGCAAGGTACTTAAGCCTCTGTGCCTCAGTTTTCTCCTCTGTCAAATGGGGATGATAATAGTACCTATCTCCTAGGATTGCTGTAAATATTGAGTTGATAAATAAAAAAGTGTTGACTTTTGTATATGTGGCAGAGTAAGCACTCAAATATTAACTATTATTAAGTACTCAATTAGTGTTTGCGTGAATGGAGTGGAAAATAAATACTGTAAAGTTACTCTGCAGGGCTGTATCAGAAGGAAGTGGTGACATCCTTCACCACTGTTCATGCAGACAGTCTTAGTGATGACTCCGAATGGAGGTTTCAGTCACATGAATAGTTTGAAACCCCAAATAATTTTTAGGGACAGTGAGTATTTCTCTTACAGCTTAACTCTGAGTGACTTTATTATTGTTCCCTAATTCCCAGATATTTTCATTCAAAGAAGATAGAAGCCTATAGTTCAAGAGATTGGAAGCAATTTTTTAGAGCAGAAACAGGGATCATGATGATTTGAAGACAGCATAAAGAAAGACACTTTTCTAAACAATGAAAAGTGAGAAAAATGTTGCTTTTTGGCAATAGAGTGCAGACGGTACGTGGAGTACCATTTTCTTCATGTCCACGCATGTAGAGCAGCTCACGTGGTTTAGTCTTCACCGTTCCTTAGCCTTTACCTGTGGTTGCAAGTTCTAGTGGTCTCTTAGTTTGGCCTCCCCCAAAAGCAGACCCTGAGACAAGGGTTCAGACATCAATGTTTATTTGAGAAGTGGTCCCAGGCAGCACAAGAAAGGAAGCAGAAGAGTAAAGCGGGGACGGATGCTCATAAAGGACATTAACGAACAGGCTGCTGCTCACATGGAGGGTATTGAAACTGAATTCCTTAAAGAAATCTCCATTCCTGCTTTTTCTATCAAATTCCATCTCCAGTTGTTCGGGCAGAATCCTTAACTCCTCACCTTCTCTGTCCCCTACAGGCAGTCCATTAGGAACCCTGGTGGCTCTGCCTGACCTCCCCTGCTGCCACCTGGGACCCAGCCATAGTACCCTCTCACCTAGACCGTGGCAGTGGACTCTGAGCCGGCCCCCAGCTTCCACCCTTGCCCTGCCTGTGGTCGGGTGTCTACAACATAGAGCAGTCCTTTGAAAACATAATTCAGGTCTTTGTCAGTCCTTGCTCAGAATCTTTGTGTCCATTTCACACAAGAGTAACAAGTAAAGCTCTTCCAGCAGTCCCGCCAGCCCTAGACAGTGTCTCCTCATTGTCTCTCGGATTCATCATCCACAGCCCCCAGCACAGCCTGCTCCCGCCCTATTGTTTCCTCAGCTCCTCTCTCTGCAGTCACATTTTCCCTTCAGTGTCCCCCTGGGCTCATCCCTCGCCTCCTTCGGGTCTTCTCAGGTGCCATTCTGTTGAATGAGTCAATGGCATGAGAAGTTCCTGGTGCAGTCTGAAGTATGTGGTAGGTGCTGAATAAACGGTAGCCATTATTATCATCTCATTTAATCCTCACAGTAGCATTGTGTGGTAGCTGCAGTTATTATCCCTGTTTTATACTGGGCATAACTGAGGCCCAGAGAGGTTGGTTAGCCTGGAGCACTGGCTCTCAGACTGTCCCGGCTCTGGCCCACAGGAAGGAATACACTTTGCATCTCAGCCCAGTACGTGCTGCATGTGTGGATATGTGTGTATGCGACTGTGTGACTGAAACGACAGTTTCTCAAGCTCTTAGTGGGCCTTACTCCATTCGATGCCTTGTGACATTTTCTGTTCTGTCCTAGCTGTTTTATTTATTTTTTAATTGCTAGCTTAAAACCTCTAAATGGAGTTTAAGAACCTCTTTTGACAAAGACTGGTCAGTGCTTTTGATTCTGCGTCTGTTGCTTTTCCTTGTGGCAGCACCTGAACTAGCTTTGTCAAAAATGTAGTGCTAAAACTGCTCAGTGCATAGTTGAGTCAACACATGGGGCATTGTAAGGTTCTTTCTCTGCTGACATCTGTGAAAGATGGTAAGGGTTTCTTTACACAAATGGATCCATGATTATAAAGAAAGTGTAAAAGGATTAAGGGAGAAATTAAAATGGCTAACAGGGAAGACAAAGGAAGGGAAAGTATTTCTATTGAATAATCACAAATAGAGGAAGGGATATATTTGCTATTCAGAATGAAAGGTGGTAGGCAGGGATGAACAGAAACTCGGTGCGGTCCGATCAAGGTAGCTGTTTGTGGACAGGCTAAAGGCATCATCCCCAGAAGTAAATTCATGCCTCTGAATTGGTTAAATTGAGTCAGCATCTTAACAGGGAGTTGGAATAGTATTAAAGAAGTTGTATACCATTTTGGTCACTCCCAGGTTGGCAGCCTAGGAGACTCTAGTTTCTGGCTCTTCTGAAGAGCCTGGAGGCTGGGGTGACCAGCAAAGGCCAGAAGAGAACCTACACATGTGCTGGGGCCTTTTGGTTCATCTACAGCTTGCCCTCTAGAGAAAGATGAAACTGTCACAAGTATTCTTAGTTACTTTGGATCCATTTTAATGTTAAAAATGTTCTGACAACATTTTCAAGAAAAGATGGCATTATAAAATCAAATGAAAGGGATGAGGTGTTTAAGTAGCAAAAGTCTAAGTGAAGGGTCACAGGTCACGTACAGAGAGTTGGGTGTCATCTCTGTGAATTGGCTTTGTCTTCATCGAGCGTGTGGTGGGTTTAATCCGAACCCTTTTTCTTTTATACTGAATTAAATGCCTGTTAAACCTGCAATTTCTGAAAGTTAATTGTATGACATTTGTTGAGTTTCCTTTAGATGACATTTTTGCAACAACCTGCAAGAGGGCACAGTTGCTGTTCCCATGCCACAGGAGGCACCTGCCACACAGAGCCTAACAAACGCCCAAGGCCCGTCGGCTAGCAAGGGGGGGGGCAGCAGCTGAGCCGAGTGTCTGCTGCAGAGCATGCGCTGGGCCACCGAGCCTCCGCGTCTCCTCTTTAGAGGGAAAGAGAATGTCAGTGAAATCTCGGTTTAAACCCCTTAATTACATGTAGAGCCAGGCTAACGTGTCTTTTGTGCTCTTGTTGAAAATGTGATTTGTAAGAAAGTAGTATTCAAGAGATTGCAAGGTAATTAGCCTAAGAAGGAAAACAAACTTTTTTGTTCTTTGATGCTTCTATCCTTTATTAAACACTTGGGTTCAGTAGTCATTAGCAAATGATTTTTCCCTTTTTCCAAATTCCTACCCATTTGTAAAGCTCTGATGAGACCTCTACTCTGCACCCCATTGTTAACAATTCATGTTACATTTAAGTATATACAGTAATAAAACTATTTTCTTTCAGAATTATAGACTTTAGGGGTTTGATATAATTCATACCTACTCTTTGAATTAATAAGTAATAGAACCAAGCATCAAATGGATCAGGTCCCTAAATAATAAGCCTTTATTTTCAAATATTCCTTGCCCTATCTACCTGCCAAGTTCTAGCATGCTTTTTGGTAGTGTACAAATGCCTCTGTTATAGTCTTTAGTTCCTAAAATTCTTTAATTTTAATATGATGACCTGCTTAAACCCTGAGGCTTATATTACATTTTCACTGTTACTTACATAAGTTTGTCATCCAAAAAGCTTTTGTCAGCCTGTGGTCTACACAATATTGGCACCTAACAAAAGACAGCTGATGTTCCCTGCCCTTGAGGAGCCGTTCGTGTCGGGAAGGACTTTGCCCCACTTTATTCACAATAATTTTACATTTTGTCTTTTAGATAAACCCAAGCCATGGAGGGATTGCTGCATTACATCAACCCGGCACATGCCATTTCCCTCCTGAGTGCCCTCAATGAGGAGCGCCTCAAAGGACAGCTGTGCGATGTGCTGCTCATTGTCGGAGACCAAAAGTTCCGAGCTCATAAAAATGTCTTGGCTGCTAGCAGCGAATACTTTCAGAGTTTATTCACAAATAAGGAAAATGAGTCACAAACTGTATTTCAGCTTGACTTTTGTGAACCAGATGCTTTTGATAATGTTTTAAACTACATTTATTCTTCCTCTTTATTTGTTGAGAAGAGCAGCCTTGCTGCTGTGCAAGAACTTGGCTATAGCCTTGGCATTTCCTTTCTTACTAACATTGTTTCTAAAACACCTCAAGCCCCTTTTCCAACGTGTCCTAATAGAAAAAAAGTGTTTGTAGAAGATGATGAAAACAGTTCTCAAAAGAGAAGTGTCATTGTTTGTCAAAGTAGAAACGAAGCACAAGGAAAAACTGTTAGTCAAAATCAACCTGATCCAAGCCATACTTCCCGGCCCTCACCTAGCATTGCAGTCAAGGCCAGTATCGTTAAGCCACATGTTCCAAAACCAATTGAGCCACTTCACAATTTGTCATTAACTGAAAAGAGTTGGCCAAAAGATAGTTCTGTGGGATATGCAAAGTCTCTTGAGCATTCTGGATCTTTGGATGATCCTAATAGAGGCAGTTTGGTGAAAAGAAATGCAGTATTGCCTTCAAAACCTCTGCAAGACAGAGAAACTATGGATGATAAACCAGGTGTAAGTGGTCAGCTTCCAAAAGGAAAAGCTATAGAGCTAGCTTTGAAAAGACCGCGGCCACCTGTTTTGTCTCTCCGTAGCTCGTCAGAGACTCCCTATCTATTAAAAGAAACTAGCAAAGGAAGTGGCCAAGGTGAAGATAGAAACTTGTTGTACTATTCAAAGTTAGGCTTAGTGATCCCGTCCAGTGGGTCTGGGTCTGGAAACCAAAGCATCGACAGGAGTGGCCCACTTGTTAAGAGTCTCCTCAGACGGTCATTGTCCATGGATAGCCAGGTTCCTGTCTGTTCACCCTCCATAGATGTGAAATCTTCCCCGGGATCATCTTCGGTGTCAAATGACGTGCCAGGGAGTGTGTTGTGTGCTTTATCTCAAAAGTCACCTTTAAAAGACTGTGGTGAAAAAACAGCCCCAGGTGACAGGCCTCAGGTGCTCCAGCCGCGTCGCCTCAGGTCCTTTAGTGCTTCTCAGTCGACAGACAGGGAGGGAGCCTCACCTGTGACCGAGGTGCGCATAAAGACCGAGCCCAGCAGCCCGCTGTCGGATCCCTCAGACATCATCCGCGTCACTGTGGGAGACGCCGCAGCAGCGGCAACCTCGTCACCGTCAGTCGCAAAAGACCTGTCTCTCAAAACAGAAGACCAGAAAGACATGAGCAGACTCCCAGCAAAAAGGAGGTTCCAAGCGGACAGAAGATTGCCCTTTAAGAAGTTAAAGGTGAATGAGCAGGGGTCTCCTGTGTCAGAGGACAACTTTGAGGAAGGCTCCAGCCCCACTGTCCTCGAGGCAGATTTCCCAGATTCTGATTTGAATAAAGACGAATTTGGTGAGTTGGAGGGGACGAGACCAAACAAAAAATTTAAATGCAAACATTGCCTTAAGATCTTTAGATCAACAGCAGGTCTTCACCGTCATGCTAACATGTACCATAACCCAGAAAAGCCCTACGCTTGTGACATCTGTCACAAGAGGTTTCACACCAACTTCAAAGTGTGGACACATTGTCAGACCCAACACGGCATAGTGAAGAACCCGTCACCAGCCTCTAGTTCCCATGCTGTTTTGGATGAAAAATTCCAAAGAAAGCTGATTGACATAGTGAGAGAGAGAGAGATTAAGAAAGCCCTGATCATTAAGTTAAGGCGCGGCAAGCCTGGCTTTCAGGGACAGAGTAGTTCCCAAGCACAGCAAGTCATCAAGAGGAACTTGCGATCTCGAGCCAAAGGAGCGTACATTTGTACTTACTGCGGAAAAGCATACCGCTTTCTTTCTCAATTTAAGCAACACATAAAAATGCACCCAGGAGAAAAACCCCTTGGAGTCAATAAAGTTGCTAAGCCAAAAGAGCATGCTCCTCTTGCAAGTCCAGTAGAAAACAAGGAGGTTTACCAGTGTCGCCTCTGTAATGCTAAGCTCTCTTCTCTCCTAGAACAAGGAAGCCACGAGCGGCTATGCCGGAACGCCACCGTCTGCCCTTACTGCAGCCTCAGGTTTTTCTCGCCCGAGCTGAAGCACGAGCACGAGAGCAAGTGTGAGTATAAGAAGCTGACCTGCCTGGAGTGCATGCGCACCTTCAAGTCCTCCTTCAGCATCTGGCGGCACCAGGTCGAAGTCCACAACCAGAACAACATGGCGCCGGCCGAAAACCTCTCTTTGCCGCTTCTGGACCACAACGGCGACGTGACTGGCTCTTCGAGGCCCCAGCCCCAGCCTGAGCCAAATAAAGTAAACCACGTTGTCACCACAAAAGACGACAACGTGTTCAGTGATTCCTCAGAGCAAGTTAACTTCGATTCGGAGGATTCCTCTTGTCTCCCTGAAGACCTTAGTCTTTCTAGGCAACTGAAAGTCCAGGTCAAAGAGGAGCCCGTGGAGGAGGCGGAGGAAGAGGCACCCGAGGCCAGCGCAGCCCCCAGAGAAGCAGGGCCCAGTAAAGACGCCAGCCTGTGGCCCTGCGAGAAGTGCGGGAAGGTGTTCACGGTGCACAAGCAGCTGGAGCGGCACCAGGAGCTGCTGTGCTCCGTGAAACCGTTTATTTGTCACGTGTGCAACAAAGCTTTTCGCACTAATTTTCGGCTCTGGAGTCACTTCCAGTCACACATGTCTCAGGCTACAGAGGAATCCGCACATAAAGAACCTGAAGCAGGCCCCGTTCCCACAAACTCGCCCTCACCGCCACCTCTGCCGCCACCGCCGCCGCTGCCCAAGATCCAGCCCCTGGAGCCCGACAGCCCCACAGGCCTGTCTGAAAACCCAGCTCCGGCCACAGAGAAACTGTTCGCACCCCAAGAATCAGATACCCTTTTCTACCACGCCCCACCCCTTTCAGCAATCACCTTTAAAAGACAGTTTATGTGTAAACTTTGCCACAGGACATTCAAGACTGCATTTAGTCTTTGGAGTCATGAACAAACACACAATTGAAAGACCAACACTTCAGCCTGTTACGAAATGGGAGGCAGTCTCCAGATTTCAACCTGAATTGTGAAATGTGTCATAAGAAACAAAATATTTTTTAAAAAAGACTAATAAATGTTGAAAATTGTTATGCTTGAATTTAAGTTTGAGATAAACTGATATTAGTATGTCCTTACTCAACTTTAGAAATAAACTTTTTACAATATTGTGGTCCTGGACCTTCAAGGAACAAGGTGGTTTGATCTCATTGTCGTTGAGATTGGATTCATCTTCATGGTTTGCATGGTTTCTTCTCATTCCACGGTGTCAGCATAATCAT
Source organism: Varecia variegata (assembly GCA_028533085.1). NCBI lineage: Eukaryota > Metazoa > Chordata > Mammalia > Primates > Lemuridae > Varecia > Varecia variegata. Next base: position 2,519,678 of record CM052436.1, on the reverse strand, counting down.
TTAATTGAGGTTTTCGGTTTTTTTACTGATTTGTAATTAGTGGAATACTATCAAAGTATTTCTTCTTTTGATTATTTCAGACACCTAAGTTCTAGTCAAATCTTAACCATGTTCTTAAGTCCAAAAATAGGAAGAAGTGGAGTCATTTGCAGTATTGATTTAGATCTTAGAATGCTTTAGCAATAAAAAAATGATAAACCTCAACTTTAATAAGTTATCCTGACACTTGATAAAAATAAATATTTGGTATTTTGTGGTCACGTAGAACTTTTTTTGTCTGAAAATTGTGAGAAATTTAAATCAGCAATAGTAACACTTAGATTTTTATAAACAAAAACTTGCGCTCTCTCTCGGTCACTTAATGTAACGAATGATGGTTAAACTCTAAGGAAGGCCTGGAAGATGAAAACTTGGTTTACGGAAGTCCCCTGGAGTCAGTTTGCTAGAGCTTGCGCACCGGCGTGCCTGATAAGGCGCTCTGCGCGCGCGGCCTTGCCTTGCCGGGCAGACTCGCATTTGAGGGATCCTCCGTGTTTGATGTCCTCTGGTTTATGCTGTCACAAATTGAAAATCTGAGTGTAGTTGGGACTAAACACCTAACGTGGCACTAATTTTGAATTTAACATTAGTGTAACAAATAAGGTAGGACGTGTATTAATACTTAGATAGATCCCAAACACTTGGAGTCAGCACAGCCGCTCTAAAATTCTAAATTACCATTTACTTTCAGAGCAGAGGAGGAAATACCACACTGCAGTTTCAACATGCTTTTCAAGAACAGTATATACAATATACACATTTTCCTGCCTCTTGTCTTTTGTGACAATTTCTGTTAGAATCTGTAGGACTTTATAGTGGTTAAAATGTCATTAGTGAAGCCATTCTGCTCTAAGTCACTGCTTAATATTTCATAAGTGTGGATGAAAGCACTATCGATGGTCCAAAATTAGTTTTAGCTACTTATTTTGGTCCATTGGTTTTGGGCTTTTTTTCTATTATGTATAAGTTGTAATGAAAAGCCTTTGAGTAGGTGTTATCCAAAGTTCAATGCAGTATTTCCAAAGGGAAGATTTTTCCTTGGTCAGATATATAAAAGAAATGTTATTAAAACTACAAAATCTTTTCTAAGGTAGTAATACAGATTAAGACTCCGAGTTTATAATTTATTTTTTACAAGCTATTCTTTCAGATTAAAGAAAAGTCAACTGTGATTAAGAAATAAATTTATGCTCTAGCAGAAAAGAATTCTGTACCCATCAATCTCCTTACCAGCATTCCATACCAGTGGTAGGAAAGATTCTTACTTTTTCTTAAAACACAAGCATTTTTATAAAATAGTAATTGACTTTGTACATCATAGAAATTATATATGAAATTTTGCCTTTTATTCTTTCACTTGAGAAAACAAAATCCCAAAATATTTTAGTTACTTCTTCTTTTGTTCTTAGATTTAATGGACAAAGGAAAGTAAGATTAAGTTACAGTTACTGATTCTTGCCATCTTTATGTTTTCTTGAAGAAATCTATGCATTTTAAAGATAAAACTGAAGCATATGACCTTATGTGGAACATGAGGATGGATGGTTGTGCATTGGACTCATTCCCTGTCTAGTGTGGCATTACTCTGAGCATCTTGGTAGGCTGTCACTTCTTCAAAAGAAGACAGTCTCCCTGAGTAATCATCACCTACATGGCTGTTAAGAGTATCTGTGATAATTCCGAGATACCACGATTCCACAAAGTATCTTAGCATTGTAAATTCAGTATCCCACGACTTGAATCTTTATGCTACATTTTCAAGATTTTTTAAGATAATATTGTTAATTAAAAAATATTTTTGATCTAAATATAGGCTCTGCATATCTGTTAGATTTTAAAAATTACAGTGTTTTGTCTTGTTAGCTCACATTTTTGTCTAGGCAAGGAAAATAAGATTTCAAATAAAATTTTGAACCAAAAACATTTATAATGCAGTTCTGGTTTTTCTATTACTTTTTATACTGTACCTTAAAAGCATTAGGCTGAAAGAGTTTATTTTGATGGTTAAAAAAATAAAATATGCTTCCACTCATGTAACTATTTTAAATGTTAAGAAGTAAAATAATGAAAGACACTGTTTTATTCTCTAAGCAGTTTTTAAAAAATGTTTATCTCAGACAGTAGGCAAATATTTGGTGTAAAACAAGTTGGTCTTTCATTGTCACAACTCTTTAGTGAGTGAAGATATTCTTGTAAATATCTTTTCTGATTGTAATTAATTTTTGAAAATGTAGAAAGCTCATTATTCCTTGTAAGTATTCAGGATGCCTGCTTTTTATGCAGTTGTGGAAAGAATGTAAAATGTTTTAATATATTCTTTGTTAATCTGAGAACTTGTTATTGAATCATTTTGTTTATGTGGGAGAAAGAGGGAGTAACATGAAATGTGTTTTTATCACTCAAAGTAAGCAATGGAGGTAACAAATATTGTGCTTTTTTAATAGTAATATTTCAAGATTAACAGAACATTCACCTGTAAAACTAGTTAGTGTGCATTTATAATTTTACCAAAATATACAACTAACAATTCAACAGTGATGTTATTTGCATTTGTGGGGAGATTTGACGTTCTTGGTTTTCTGGTTTGGAATGGATTATTTCTAGCCTTCTCTTTGTAAAGATATGCCCAGCACTTAATCAGTGAGCATCTAAATCCGCATGTAGCCCCACTGGTGCTAATGAGAGTAGCCGCCGTGAGACAAGAATAAAACATGCCCTCTCACGCAGGTGCGGGGCAGCTGCGTCTGTGACCGACTGGCCGGTCAGGGTGAGGGAGCCGTGTGCGAATCAGCAGATCTAAACTTGGCTTTTGCTCCCTCACAGCGGGCTCTCACGGGCATATGCTATACAACGGAGCAGCAGGCTGGAACTTTAGGAAGTAAGTTTTCTTAATAAAATAATAACTAGGTGTCATTCCTAACAGATTTCTGTATAAATTTCATCTATTACTGGAATATTACAAGTAACTGTCGATTTCTGATGTCTCACTGATGTTGCAATAATTGTGAACGGCATTATTGAATTAAATAATGCTGACATCCTTTAATAAGTATTCTTTAACACTGACTACTAAACTTTAAAGTTTTAAAAAATAGGTTTTCCTCTTTTGTGGTTCTTTGTGGCTTTAGCACTTTAAGAGGTTTGATGTTTTCATAGTGTGTAATATGCTCTTTCCGTGAGTCTCGGCGTGTGCTCCAGCTTACGGAATTTCCACTTGACTGGGGAGAGAACGAAATCAGTGTTTAGATTCTGGAGGGGGGAAAAAATGAGTTATGTCAGGTGTTTTAAAGATTCCTTGTTAGAGACAGTCTTTTGGGAACCAAAGTATTTTACTGTAAATCTTTAAATAATTGAATTCAGCGCTTTTTAGTCATTTGTTAGTGCTGTCCAGATTTTCCATGAAGTTATACTTGGTTAATACTAATTTTCAAAAGGTGATCATTTCTCTTGACATTAATCCAAGATTATTTCACGTGTTTCATTGAATATATGCTTATTGTTAAAAGAAAAATGAGTGGTTTTTATATTGTGTACATTTTGTCATCGTATGCCTTAGCAGAGTAAGTCAATCATTGTTCAGTTTTATTTAGGAATAAGCTCTTTTGGACTGAAAATTTATGGTAAAATTGGATTTGTGTCTAATGTTAATCCATTGCTTATTTGTATCCAATTCTATTGTCTGTTTACTTTGCTCAAATCTCGACTAAGAATGATCAGAGTCAATAAATTTGTACTGTATTTTGCTTTGAGTCACGCTCTCAGTGGTGTGTTTTGCACTTTGATAGTGATGGTTAGTAGCATTTAAATCCATCTATGTGGGCAATATGAATAGTCACCTAGGAGTTGTGAGCGAGATTTAATTTTCCCCAGTTCCAGGTTGCTTGTATCAATATAATAGAATTAAGGTTGAATTAAAGCTTCAGGTATTTGGGCACCACAAATATATGATAGGGAACAATCTTCGTTTAGCCACCTTTTTTGTTACTGTTCACACTAGTAGTTTTTTATCCACCTTTTTCTTTACTATTCAAATTAGTTTTTAAGGGGATGGGGTAAATGGATAAAAAGAAAATTTTTAGGCACCCTGCATTGATATTTCAGCATAGCGACTGATAAGCTAGTTTTATGACTCGAAGACTTCAATATTGTAGTTTTTCTTTTTATTCTAATGAGGCTCTTCTATAACACTGGGATATATTCCTTTTTGTTATTATTAAATGTGTTAACTTTCCCCGTAAAGTGAAGGGCTGAGCTGTAGGTATTTCAAATTAACACCACCAAGCTGACTGGAAAATAAGGAATTAGAAGGAGAGAGACTCATCCTGGATTGATCGATGCCAACTCTCCATACCTTGGGCTCACACTTGGCTCTTCTAATGGTTTTGTTTTCCTGTGCCCATATCCTAAGTCTTTCTTGGGACCCTCTGCCTAAAGTTTCTTGAACACACTGCACCAAGAACAAACAACATAATCTTTAAAATCTTTCTTCTGCTTTAACCCTGCCATTTAATTTGCCACCAAATATAGTTTTTTGGAAAACCTTAGATTTGCCCTTTCTTTTAGCAGTAACAGACTTGCAAAGTTTGGGATTCTTGCACTGCTGTTGGCATCCTCTCTGTTCGGCACATGCTTACAAGAACTAAGAAATCCGTGAGTTCACACTGATAGCTTCAATTCCAATTCAACACCACAGGGTTCATTCTATGGCTCTCTCCTTTTCCATGTTTGTGCCTCCCCTCTCTGACAGGGAGAAAACAAGCTCCCATTACTTCAGTCTCCTGTAAGAACCAATTTCCCAGTCCCCTTGGGCCTGCCTTCCACACTCAGGCTGACTGCCCCCTTCCTAGGGACCTACTTAATAGCTTTTTGACAAAGGGAGAAAGAGCAGGTAGGGGAAGGAGGACTATAATTATGTATTTGTCTCTTTCTCCTTTTAGTTCTATCAATTTTTGCTTCATGTATTTTAGCACTGTGATATTAGGTTCATAAATGTTGAGGATTAATTTACCTCTTTCTCATGTTTAACGTGACCTTCTTTATTGTGAAACCTACTTCGTTTGTATTAATATAACCACACCAGCATTCTTTTGATTAGTTTTAGCATGGTATATTTTTTCCAACCTTTTAACTTATTTGTGTTATTATATTTAGTGTGTTTCTTCTAGGCAGCATATATTTGGGTATTGATTTTTGTGTCCAATCTGATATTCTCTGCCTTTTAATCAAGATGTTTATATCATTTACATTTAATGTGATTATTTGTATGATTGGATTTTAATGAATCTTATTCATTTTCCAACCATCCCATCTGTTCTTTGTTGCAAGTTTTATCTTTTTCTTCCTTCTTTTGGATTAACTAATTTTTTTAATGTTTTCATTATCTGTTCCATTTCTAGATTGGTTTTCAATTAATTTCTTTTTCTCCTCACTCTGGATAGCGTTTTGTTGCCTCTGGGCATGTCTGGTAATTTTTTGTGGGACTGCAGCCATTGTGAACTTTACCTTGTTGGGAGCTGGTTATTTTTGTATCCCTGTAAATATTCTGAGGCTTTGTTTGGGGTAGGGGGGCATAATTAACTTAGTTGGAAACAATTCTATCCAGGTTTTGCCTTTAAAATGTAGTAAGTGGGATCAGAGCAGCATTTAATTGAGGGCTAATTTTGTTCCACTACTTAGGCAAACACAGTATGCCGCATGAGCTGTTTAGACCACTGTGTAAACTCCAGGGATTGTTCCCCCTAATCCTTTCAGGTGTTTTGAAGTTTTTTGTTTTGTTTTGTTTTATTTTGTTTTTTTACCAGCTTCAGGAAGTTTCCTCATTTGCTAAAGAGTCATGTGATCCCCCCTGCAGCTATCCAGAGTGTTCTTGTTCTCTCTCTCTCTCTCTCCCCCCCCCACCCCGCCCCCCGCCAGCTTTCTGTTCTCTAGCACACTACACTCCTCCACTCAGAACCCTAGCCACCTTCTCTCCTCTGCACTCCCAACCGCAGACTCCCAATCCCATTTCCTCAACTCAAGGAGACTGCTGGTTTATCTCATCTCTTTCTCATCTCTCAGTGATCACTATTCTTTTTTTGACCTGATGTGCAAGGACATGCAAATTGTAACTTTGGGTCTGCAGGCTAAGTCTAACTCCTCAAACTGAAGTCTGTTTGATTCCACACAGATACGGTTGATTACAAGTTTATCTTCCCAGGTGTAGAACAGAAACAAGACAAGATCAAACATTCTTCCACCTCCCCAGGGACATCTACATAATTGATGCTTCCCTCACTCCCTTTTTCTCTTCTCACATTTGTCTTATTTTATGTAAGATATAGATTTCCTGGGCCTCACAAAAATATAACCAGTAGTCTCACTGCCCACCCTCCTCCTTTGTTTTCTTTCTGTGTGCCCTATCCCTTTCAAAAGTTTCTGTTCAGGGGATGGCAACCTCCCAACATTTAGGTTTATTTTTTAGTCTGGACAACTGATATAAGGAATTCTTCTTGAGAGTTTTAAAAATTCTTTAAAAAACAAATATAAAGGACTTTTATTTATGACATATGCTAAATTAGGTGCTCTGAGGAGCCTTTCTACTACTCTGTGCTAAGGAGCACTCAGATTCTTGATAAGACACACTTTTTGATGAATTGCCAGACTCATAGGAGTGAGGGAGTTTTCCAAGCCCCCTGCTCAACTCACCTTCAAGAAGCCAACAGAACTCGTGAGCTAGACAGAGCTTGGTGGCCTGAGGGTGGACACCCCCAGTGTCATTGTCTCCGCACAATGAGCCTTGAGTCAGTGACAAAGTGAGGGGCTGAGCCTGTGACTCTCACACTGATTGGGGACCCTGCAGGGGGCAGGGGCTCACACATGTACAGAGAAGCATTGCCATAGCAAGCCTGAGACTGCTCTCCTTAGAAAGGATTCAAGGTCAGCGCTTGGCTGGCATCTAGGAACTTGGATTTCAGGAGTTTCTTATGAAACCTGATAAAAGTGGCTCACTGGGCCCAAACTATTTGTACCAACCATACAGTTTATGCTGAACACCTGCTTTCATTCTGAAAGTCTGAAATGCTGGCACATGCTAGGCAGAAAGTGGCTATGTGACCAGCCCCCAGTAACAACCTTGGCTGAGTCTCTAATGAGCTTCCTTGGTTGACATCTTAACTCATGTTGCCACAAGCAGTTACTGAAGAAATTAAATGCATCTTGCGTGACTTCATTATGAGAAGATCTTGGAAGCTTGCTCCTGGTTTCTTCCAGATTCGACGCTCATTTTTCCTTTGCTGATTTTTCTTTGTGTCCTTTCACTATAATAAATCACATGCATGAGTACAACTATCTGCCGAGTCCTGTGAGTCCTCCTAGCAGATCACTGAACCTGGGGGTGGTCTTGGAAACCCCCAACTTGTGATTTCAAGTCCATGATACCCTTAGCTTGCAATAGAATCCAACAACAATCCTCTCCATGTGAAAGCACTGCTTTAGACTTTCACGATTCTAGCAGATCAAGCCAAGAGCTCACACGTGAGGAGGCAAACTCTGGGAGTGAGAGTCAGCAGAAACAACCAGCAACAGTAGACCTTCCAACACTGCTGCTATTGCAACTGTCAAGTGTCTGGTCATAACAGACACTTAAGAAACATTTAAAGAAATGAAAAGTGAAATAATAAAGATGACAAGTAATTAGACATTATCAGTACTGAGCAAGCAGATCTGAGAAAGAAAGAAATGGAACTTCTAAAACGGAAAATAAAAAAATTTAACTTTAAAAACTCAACGAGGCCGGGCGCGGTGGCTCACGCCTGTAATCCTAGCACTCTGGGAGGCCGAGGCGGGCGGATTATTTGAGCTCAGGAGTTCGAGACCAGCCTGAGCAAAAGCAAGACCCCGTCTCTACTAAAAATAGAAAGAAATTATATGGACAGCTAAAAATATATAGAGGAAAAATTATCCAGGCATGGTGGCGCATGCCTGTAGTCCTAGCTACTTGGGAGGCTGAGGCAGGAGGATTGCTTGAGCCCAGGAGTTTGAGGTTGCTGTGAGCTAGGCTGATGCCATGGCACTCTAGCCCAGGCAACAGAGTGAGACTCTGTCTCAAAAAAAAAAACAAAAAAAAACTTAATGAGTTAAAGAACAGATTGCGTGTGACTAGAGAGAATTAATGAACAAGCAGACACATCGGAGAAAAATTACACAGAATGAGCACAAAGAGACAAGATTGAAAATATGAAGAAAAAATTCAGTTATGGAGGATTTCTGATTTAATTAAGTCCCATTTAATTATTTTTATTGTTGCTGTATTTGCCTTTGGGGTCTTAGTCATAAATTCTTTACCTAGGTTGATATCTAAAAGAGTTTTCCCTACATTTTCTTCTAGAATTTTTATGGTTTTATGCCTTGCAGTTAAGTCTTATCCATATTGAATTAATTTTTGTATATGGTGAGAGATAGGAGTCCTGTTTCATTCTTCTGCTTGTGGCTATCCAGTTTTTACAGCACCATTTATTTCATAGGGCTTCCTTTCTCCAGTATATGTTGTTGGCTTTGTCAAAGATCGGTTGGTTCTGGGTTCTCTATTCTGTTCCATTGGTCTAAACCTTCTGTACAGCAAAGGAAATAATCAACAGAGTTAATAGACAATAGACAGAATGTGAGAAAATATTTGCAAAGTAAACATCCAATAAAGGGCTAATATCCAGAATCTACAAATAACAAACAAATCAGCAAGAAACAAACAACCCCATTAAAAAGTGGGCAAAAGACATAAACAGAAGTTTTTCAAAAGATAGACAAATGGCCAACAAATATATGAAAAAATGCTCAATATCACTAATCATCAGGGAAATGCAAATTAAAACCATAATGAGATATCACCTTACCCCTGTCAGAATGGCCATTATTAAAAAGTAAAAAAAAAAAAAAAAAACAATAGATGCTGGCATGGATTCAGCGAGATAGGAACACTTATACACTGTTGGTGGGACTGCAGGTTAGGGCAGCCTCTATGAAAAACAGTATGGAGATTCCTCAAAAAACTAAAAGTAGACCTGCCATTTGATCCAGCAATCCTACTACTGGGTATCTACCCAAAGGAAAATAAGTCATTTTTTCAAAAAGATACCTGCACTGGAATGTTTATCACAGCAAAATTCATAATTGCAAAGATGTGGAATCAACCCAAGTGCCCACCAATTCATGAGTGGATAAAGAAAATGTGGTCTATGTACACCATGGGGTACCACTCAGCAATAAAAAGGAATGAAATAATGTCTTTTGCAGCAACTTGGATGGAACTGGAAACCGTTGTCCTAAGTGAAGTATCTCAGGAATGGAAAAACAAATACCACATGTACTGTCTAATAATTGAGAGCTAAACGATGGCCACACAGAGGCACAAAGTGATGTCAAGGTCATTGGAAATCCAGGAGGTGGAGAGGGTGGGAGAGGGTGAGGGGTAAAAGCTTACCTATCAGGTAAAATGAACACTGTTCTGATGATGGGCACATTAAAAGCCCTGACTTAGGCCTCATACAAGGTGTCCATGTAAGAAAGATAATTTGTACCCCCTTAATATTTTGAAATAAAAAAATAATAATATTTAAAGAAAAAATTATGGAGGATTTCTGCTCCAGCCAAGATAGAGTAACAGGGACTGGATGTGCCTTCCTACCTAAAACAACTAAAGCACCAGATAAAATACATGAGCCAATAGTTCTCAAGACACTGGACCCCAGGCAATGAAGTGACAATTCTTAAATAATTTCTTTTTTTCTGTTTTTTTTTTTAGAGACATGGTATTGCCATGTTGCCCAGGCTGGAGTGCAGTAGTTATTCACAGGTGCAATACAGCACAATATAGCCTCAACCTCCTGCTTCAGCCTCTTGAGTATTAAATAATTTTAATGTTAGTAAAACTTTAAATATTTAATACTATTTAATATTAATATTTGATAATAATATTTACTATTAATGAGAGAACTGCCATGTGTAATAATTTGTCTTAATCAAGTGAAAACTTTAAATAATTTTAATGATATTAAAATATTTGCTATTTAATATTAATATTAAAAATCATATTATATGTTAATTTAAAATTATTTTAGATCACTTGGTTAAGAGAAATTGTCAAACACAGCAGCTATCTGATTTGAAAATGAGATAAGCAAAGAAGTAGACATTGAAAATACCACTGATGAATGTTTCCATTAAAAGCCAGGAAAGTAAAATTATAATAAATTTGGTGTTAGTAAAATATTTAAACTTGAAATACTGTTTCACTTTTCCATTTTTCAGTATTTTTCAGCTACTTTAATGTTTTAGAAAAAAACATAAAAACATAAAAAATATAAAAAGAACATGTGTAGGGGGCACACATCTTTCGTTTCGTTTGTGGTCCAGTGTGGCTCAGCTCAGCACACGTCTTTAATGAAAATGTTGTTTTGTTCATCATGGATTTATTGCATTAATTTGGATTTTTTGAAACATTGCACTAAAATGTTTATCTCAATGACTGAGTTTTGGGCATCCCCTTACATTTTTCACTCCAGACAAGTGCCACTCTCCTCACCCCCATCCCGGCCCCGAGGCCCGAGGTGTGGAACCATCTACCCGCCAGGAGCAGGGAGTTCGGGCCAGAGTCACATCACAGCCTTGTCCTCTGGCTGGATGCTTGAATACTCTTGGGCCGGGGAGTAAGGTGACACTGTTCTTACAGCTCTTGAGTGTGACTTAAAGAAAGTGAGGCAGCACTTTAAAGTCCCCAGAGCTCCTCCTATCCTGGAAGAATGCAGAGGCACCTGGATGTGGCCATTTGTAATTTGTGGGCAGCGGGACACAAAGATGAAAAGAAAGGACAAGCTGCCAGCCGTGACCCAATGGGCTCTGAAGCCAGAGCAGACGGGACAGGACGCTGGGTCGTTGCAGAGGTGTATGCTGTGCCCAACAGGTGTGGCACCGCACGTGGCAGGGTGCAGGTCAGGGCTCTGAAACCTAGCTCTATGTTAACGTCACCACGGAAGCTAAGACACGCAGGTGCCATGTTCATAATGGCCCCAGAGTGGAATCGGCCCACGCCCGTCAGCAGCTCAGTGGATAAGCAGAGTGGGGTGCTCATACCGTGGCCGTCTGCTCAGCCTAGAGGACAAATAAACCGCAGCACGTGCAGTGCCACGCACGAGTCCCACGCCTGCGGAACAGGAGACAGACGCGGAAGTGCCTATGCCGTCAGAAGGTGGAAGCCGGTATCTGGTTATCTTTGTAGGGGGCCAGCGGGTCGTGACTGACAGGGTGTACGGAGGGTCCCAGGTGCTGATCACGTGACGATTCCTGATCTGGTTACTCAGGTGTAGCCCACTGGTGAAAACTCCCCGAGCTGAACACATGATACATGCACTTTTATTTATGTATTTATTTTGAGACAGGATCTCTGTCTCTTGGGCTAAAGTGCAGTGGAATCATCATAGCTCACAGCAACCTCAAACTCCTGGGCTCAGGTGGTCCTCCTGCCTCAGCCTCCCAAGAAGCTGGGACTATGGGCAAACACCACCATCCACAGATAATTTTTCTGGCTTTTTTAGAGATGGGGTCTTGCTCTTGCTCAGGCTGGTCTCAAACTGGCCCCAAGCAATCCTCCTGTCCCCACAAAGTGCTGGGATTACAGGCGTGAGGCACTGTGCCCAGCCGGCCCTTTTCTTTATGTGTATTATACCTCAATAAAATATTTTAAAAGCAAATATAAATAACAACCTATCAGATGTTGGGGGGGAGTAAATATAAAGTATCTGTGTGCCCCGACCAGCACTTCTCGAACTTCCACGTGGCTGCAGATGACCTGGGGGCTTGTTAAAATGCATGAATAGCTCTGCTCTCCCAGGTGGGGGGGGGGGGGGGCTTGCATTTCTAACGAGCTCCTGGGCTGGGCCGGCCCTGAGTGGCTGCGTGCTAAGCCACTCCGCGTCCTTCCCCAGGAGAGCCTGGGAACCTGCGCTCTTAACAAGCACCCACATTATTCTTAGGCAGGTTCGAAAAACACAGATCAAGTTCCTAATCACCTCACCAGACAGCAAGGAGTTCCATGGGAGTAACTTTTTCTGCAAAAGTTGGCTTCAGGGATTTCAGAAATAGCTTTTAAAAAATAATTTTTAAAGCATCAGCAGGAGGACGACCTGGCCAAGGGCAGGGAGCACGTTCCCAGCCAACAGCCGCCGGAGTCTGCCAGGCGCTGCGCACACCTGCCTGAAGGAAGCAGAGGGGAGGACGGGGTGGAGGGCAGGGGCCCTGGAGGGCACGGCTGGAGGAGTCCCACCAACCAGCTCAGTGCCCTGGAGATGACGGAGACCCCTCCCAGATCCTGGGACCAGCCGGAGACCAACAGGGACTTTCCAGCACCCAGTGTGCGTCTCTCGGCGTGGTCAGGAGCTGGGGGCAGTGTCCTCAGCGCTGGGGGCCGCCAGAGTCTATCCCGACTTTGCTTCTGGTTTCCTGCCCAAGACAGCGCTGCACGTGTGAAAATCAGCCCACAGGGACCGCTGTGACTGGAGACCCAGAACACCTTCAGGCGTCACAAGAGGCAGCCAGGTGGGTCCGCGGGCAGATGCTGCGACAGCTTGCAGGCATCGTGGCAGAGCCACCGTCCTCCGCAGGTCAGCAAGCCTCCCCCAACCCCTTCTTGTGACGGGGCCTCCATCAACGCACCCCCTGGCCTCCTGCGGCCCTTCACTCACCTGCCCCCCGGGGAGGGGCTGTGGCTGTCACTGCCGTTGAGAAGCACAGCCGGTGGGCACGTGGGGGGCGGCACCGCCTGCAGAAAGCTGTCACCCGTCAGCCTGCCGGTGTTTGGGCGCCTGCCTCTGCGAGGTTCACAGACCAAGTCGGCCAGAGGTGCTCAAGCCGTGTCCTCAACTTACCTTTCCTGGGACAAAAGGTGACAGTTTGCGCCCCCTGTTAACTCACTACTGCATTCCCAATGCATCCAGCACCCAGGTGAGGAGGAGGGGTGCTGTTTATTTGGGCCCCACTCAGAGACCCTGATACAAGGTGCAAATGAGAGCGGGAAATGTGAATGTCCCAATGTTCTGCAAGACGGCTCCCAGAAACTTCCGTCTGGAGAAGCGGACATTGATCCCGGACAGCGCTTTGGGCCTTATCGTTAGGCAGACGGTTTGTGAAGATTTGGGAAACAGCGAAGGCCCCCGGGCAGGGAGGACCCAGTGAAATCAGCCCCAGCCAGCTCTCCGTTTCCGAGCTCTAAACCCCTCAGCAAGCCCCAGAAGACCCCTCGCCCGCCACCTCCTCCCCTCCAACCCGCCCTCAACCCTGCATTTCCAGAAGCATCTCGCCCCTCCCATGGGTGGGACCTGGTAGCTCCCCCGGGTCCCTCCCCCTGCCAGCCCCCTAGCAGGTGCGCTAGCCCTTCCTCTTCTGACACCGGGACTCTGGTTCTCCACACCCCCAGTCAAAAGCCTCCACTGCAAAGTGTCCTAGGATGGGCTGCTCAAATTCCAATGTGCATTCGAACTACCGGGCTCTTGTTAAAATGCAGGTTTTGATTCCACAGGGCTAGGTGGGGCCTGAGACTCTGCATTTCTAGCAAGCGCCCAGGCTGTGGGTCCCAGACCCCATTCTGAACAGTGGGGCTCCAGGTGACCACAAACCTGGTGACGCCTGTTCCTTGCTTGCTCCTTGGGTTCTTCCCCTTCCCCTTGGGTAAAACTGATGCTCCACAAGGGCCAGGACCTGCCTTCAGTCCCCAACTCATCTCAACCAGGTCCAACCAGACACCCCGAGCCGCTGGCACCGCCCACTGTCTCCGGGTCTGCGCTCCCTGCTCCCTCCACCCGCCACCTCTTCAGCCTCCTCTGTTCCTGCTCACCCCAACGCCCGGCCCAGCCTCTCCAGCGGGGCCAGGTGCTCCTCCATCTGTGTCTCCACCACGCCGTAGGAAATGCCCCTGTGGCCTTGGCCACGTGGTTCCATGATAGTTTGTGTGCACCCTGCTCCATCCCACTGGACTGTGAGTGCCCTGTGGGCAACTTGGCAGCTGTCCCCAGATAACAAGCGCTTGCTCCCTAGTGGTTTGTGTTGGGACCTGATTCCAGGGGATGGGTGGGGGTGGAGGGAAGAAAACAGGGAACAAGGGAAACCCGGGCAGGGCACATTATCAAGCTAGTTCCGCTGGGCGACAGGGACCCTCTGGGATGGGAGACACACCTCCTGCCACCCTGGTCAAGGTCCGCCGGGAGCATGCATGTCCCTTCACGCCAGGATCAAGATCTACGTGTGCTCCAGAGCAGATGCCCGTCCCACGCAGAGTCGGTGGGGAAGCAAAGCAGGGAGCGAAATGCATCTGGGCCACTGAAGTGAAGCGCTGCCCACCGCCACCTGCATGCAGCCACCAGCCGGAGCAGGGCGGAGGCAGAAAGCTAGGCCAGGAGGACACCAGGTGGGGCCCAAAGCTTGGCAGGGGCAGGATTGCAGCTCCTCTCAGGTGTGGCCCGGAAGGGGAACTGCCGCACCTGCAGGCCCCAGCTGCAGCAGGATGCAAGGACTGCAGAGTGAACGAATGAATGGAGCAGATGCCTCCTTCCCTTTGTGGATACGGCCATCAGATCGATATCCCAGGAAACAGTCACCGCTGAGCAGCCAGAACCGCGACGCCCTCTCGGGCAGGAGCAAGTGGCGCGTAGGAAGTGACAGCTCCGCACTCCATAGCCCTGGAGAACCAGCCTCAGGTCGGAGGCGGAGGACCAGGTCAGTCTCGGCCGCTCTCTGCCATTTCTCCCACGCCCTGTCCAAAGCTGGCAGCCATTCCTTGACAAAGACTTAGAAGTCATACAGATGCTTATCAAATTTGCAGATAACATAAAAGCTGGAAGAATATCACATGTCTTATAGGCAAGGCCTAAATTAAAAAGACCTAGTGGGGAACAAAAAAAAGAAAGGACTCTACAGAACTACGCTGTGCCTTTGCCGGGAGGCTGGGGTGGGCCGCGTCTGAGCCAGTCTGCGTGGGGCCTGGGAACCGCCGGGGCGGGCGTGGGGAGCGGCCTGCAGCAGAGCGCGGAGGCGGGCTGGCCCGGGTAGGCACGCCAAGGAATGCCGCAGGTCTGGCAGCGTCAGACGCCAGAAACATGGAAAGGAGAAGCAGCGCTGCCTTTAAAAAATGCAAATGTGAACATGTGAAATGAAAAACAAAGTCTTTAAAAATTGCTTCCTCTCGAGTTTGATTTTGAAGAGCATTTTCATGGCATCACCCACTAAACCTGGCTGGCATATCCCGTCCCCTCCCTCTCCTGAAGTGACAAGAGAAGATTTAGCTCCCAGAGCCCGGCTCCCAGCACCGGGTCCTCGGGGCTCTAGGACAATTCAGGTGAGAGCCAGAGGGTCCCTGGCACGCCTTATCAGCAAATGCCTGGCTCTTCCCTGAATTTTGTTTTTCACATTAATCCATCCAGACGCTTTGGTTTATAGGTTTTCTCCTTTTCCTATTCCTCTCCATGTGGTTCCTTTCTTACATGGGACCTTATCTATAAAAGTAAACTAAATTAAATCAGAACAATTAAAATCCCAAGGATGGATCAGAACCAGTCAGGAGCAGGCCCTGGCAGTGGAGCAGTGGCAGAGTGAAGCAGCACCTGGGGAACCTGGTGACGTCGTAGGTGACACTGGGGCTGTATTAAAGGAGGAGTTCATTACACACTTAAAGGGGCTTTAGTAAAATCACAAAATCTTCTATGGTTTTTCTTTTTAAAATTTTAATTAAAAAGTATATTTTTAGAGACAGGGTCTTGCTCTGTTGCCCAGCTGGAGCGCACTGCAGCCTCCACTCCTGAGCTCATGCGGTCCTCCTGCCTCAGCCTCCTGAGTGGCTGGTATGTTTTTTAAAAGACCAGAAATATTCTCCAAACAAATCATCCTAACATTGGACCTTATTAAAAGCTGAAGGTATATCATTAATATTAACCGTGAAAAATTCTTCCCATGCAGAGCTGGACGAAGTAAGGTGCTTTTTGTCTCGTAATCTAACATAATACAAGAGCAGAGCTTCCCAGCCGCAGAGCAAAGGCTGCTCGAAGCGTCTGTGAAAGCTGCTTCTCCCCGTGTGTCCGTCTCTCTGATATCGCTGTCTCAGACGGGCCTCCACCCCAGGGTCCCCTCACATTCCTGGTGGCATTGGCCGGTGGGGCCACTGGGCTGCATTTGCTCCCGGGGAATGCCAGCAAGCCCCTGGTCCCAAGCGGACATTTCCTCCAGACAGGGGAGAGGGAGCTCTCCGGCTCCTGCTCTTCCTCGCAGCGCCCCCCCCAAGCAGGGACGTCTTCCCAGAACAGGCCCTCTGGCTTGGGGGCGGGGCAGCTTTGCAGCTGAGGCAGCTCCTGCTGTCTCTCTGGCTCATTTGTCTTCACAGCTCCCACCTGTTGAACCTGCCCAGGGCAGCTTTGCTCCTCTTAACCGATAGGAACAGAGCACAGCTTTCCCGAGCTCTTCTCTCCTCGCAGTTAGAGCACAGCACTCCTGAGTCTGCCAACAGACCTGAGTCTGCAGCTTTGCAGGCACCACTGAGGGTCTCGGCCTTCACAGTCCGGCGCAGCTGCCTTCTCAAGCCATGGTGCGCCTGGGGAGGACAAGGGAGCCAAAGACACCCTTTCTCCCAGACAGATGCAGTCCTGCACCAGGATGCACAGAAGCCCCACTCACCCCTCTGTCAGGTGTTCTTGCACAGTGAGCAGCCCGAGCAACTGAACACAAAGGCAGTAGTAATCATGAGAACCTGCTAAGGGATTATAAGCTCCAAGGCCATTACCGCTGCCTTCTCTGTGCAGTGTACACAGCATGAAGCAGGTGTCGAGAGGGGGAGACCTACAGCCCTGCGCTCCAAGAGAAGAAACGGGAGCAAGAAAGAAGGAAAATTCCCACTGCAGTGCATCTAAGTCAGGATGAAAGAATACATAGAAACAGCTGAGTGACTACAGGCTGGCATCTTTGCTCTAATAATTCTTCAGTCCTTACAGATTTAAAATGAATGCACGATGCGGAACTTTGGTTTTATGTGTGTTATCCATGACATGTCAACGCGAGTAGCAGGAAATGTTCTCTGATGAAGAGGGTCCTGCCTCCTGGCGTGTGAGTGACACAGCCCACAGTTTGGAAGCCAACACTGTCCTGGTTTTAAATAGAAGATTTTGAATTGGGGAACACATTCTAATGTCCCAACTCAGGGGGTGGAGGAATTTTGGGCTGCAAACATCTCACCAGGCAGATTTGCCTTTGCGTCCCTGCTCTGAGGAAGCCACAAGGGAGGGTCGTGAGGACGCTGACCCTGAGGCCCTGCTGCTGACCAGAAGCCACAAGAGACAGTGTCCTGCATGTGTGTGTTTTGTCACCCAGACCAGTGCAGGCCAAAACCGGGTGGCTGTGGGCATTTTTACGCGTATTTAAACTCACGATCTTGGCTCTGGTTCTGCTCGAACGTTCCTGACAGCCGCACACTCATTTCCACCCTTCACAAAAGGACTGCCACCCAGACGTGTCCGCTCAGAGGCTGGAAGAGGCTTCTGTCCCCCTAACCCAGCGGTTCCCTGCTGACGGGGCCCCTCCCCGAGAAGGGCGCAAGAGGAAGCCCATATTCTGCACCAGCGGGTGACGTTAAATTCTGGGTCTCCGACCAAAGCTGCACTTGGACACTCGCTTGTTGGTTTCTGTTGCTTGTGTTCCTTCCCTCACTCGCTCGTCTGTCCACCCTTCACTAGATTCGTCTGGCCACCTCCGTACGCTATGCTGGGATACAGAGCCGGACAAGACAGGAATTCCTGGTCTAGTGAGGGAAGGAGACAGACCCCATAATGGGGTGACCAGTTATCCCACACCAGGGGACAGGTGCGGGAGGGCTGGAGAGAGCCAGTGGCCACCGCTAGCGCCATTTGGAAGTGACCGTGTGCCGGGCCCTGCACTTTTACATCTACTGATTAGCCATTCAGTCCCCTTGGACACTGTACGAGGTTGGCCCTCTCATTAACCCCATTTTACAGATGAGGAAACTGAGGCATAGAAAAGTAAAATGATCTGCCTAAAGTCACAGTAGCCAGAATTTGAACCCAAACAGTTGGATGTGGAGCCTGAGGTCTTCATCCACACATGATACTTCCCAGTAAGGGGTGACTTTGATCCGATTCTCAGAGAGAGGAGAGATGTTTTCAAGTGCAGAAGGGTGGGCTCCGCAGGCAGAAACTGCAGGGGTGACACCAATGTCGGAGGCCCCACCGGAGGCTGGGTGTGGCGGGGCAGGTCCCCGGGGCAGGGCCCAGAGGGTGGTCAGGAAGGGGAGGCTGGCATTGTTCCCAGGCTGAGGGGCTGAGCTCCACCCTGTGGGAACCTGCAGCCTCAGAGCTGAGGAGTAGAGGGACGAGGAGGGCACCACAGAAAGTTGCCCTTGGCCTTGAGGGAGACATGTGCCCCTGAGAGGAGCAGGGCTGGGAGGGAAGACCCAGCCCAGCCTGGAAGGCCTGTGGGGGCAGGACCCATGCACACCTGGATTAATAAGTATGTCTTGCAAACAGGACCCGTGCACACCTGGATTAATAAGTATGTCTTGCAAACAGGACCCGTGCACACCTGGATTAATAAGTATGTCTTGCAAACAGGACCCGTGCACACCTGGATTAATAAGTATGTCTTGCAAACAGGACCCGTGCCCACCTGGATTAATAAGTACGTCTTGCAAACGGCAGCCCTAGACCCAACTTAACTTTGGGACTCGAGCCTGATGTTTCCTGAAAACCTACAGATGTTCGAGGAAGGGACTGTAAGGCCTGGTCCCAGTCCTCAAGGAGCTCAGGGTCTAGCTGGGGCGACAGACACACGAAAAGTTACATACCAATAAAGGTCCCCATGGCAATGCAGGACAATAAAGGAAGTGTCTCCGGACAGCACCAAAGGAGCGCCCAGGAGGTGGCAGCTGTGGGCCTGCGGTTGCTGTGGGCAGCTGTGCGGGTGGTGTCTCAGGTGGGATACAGCCCATGCGAGAAACCGTGGCAGAGCGCACAGGCCAGGGGCTGCAACACCCAGAGGGGAGGGGCAGGGGCAGGGGGAGTGGTGGTCAACTGGGTGTGCACATGGAGGGAACATCAGGGAGCCCCCCGTGAGCCACGGATCATCCCTGAGTGAGGCAGGTCCCCGGAGCCTTACTGCCCTCTCCCCGGGCTCAGCGCCTCTCGGGAGCTCCGCACACGCTGTGGTCTTCCGTCCTCCCCCGGCCTGCAGCTGGGCATCCTCGTGCCCGTTTCGTTGACAGGGGTGGCAAGCTTCAGGAAGGCTGGGGAACTTGCCCAAGGTCACACCACTTGGAAGTGCCCAGGGAGCCCCAGTCAGGACTGTTCCAAACACCTGCCCTGGAGTCCCAGCAGCTGGGCTGGCAGGCGGGTGCGGGCAGAGCTGGGCAGACGGAGCCAGGGTGGAGAGGCGGGAGGAGCCGCAGTTAGACGGCAGGGGCAGGGCTGGCGGGATCTGGGTCTGATCAGCTGGATAGGAGGGGACCTGGCCGGGGAAGCAGGCTGGGCGAGGGGCGACTCCCCGTGGGCATGTGAGAGAAGGTGACTATCGGCGGGCGTGTGAGAGGACCCGCAGCCAACGGCGGGGATGTCTTTGTTGTTGCGTAAGCATTTTAAGTGGTATTTATATGTTGCCACTCACAAAGCCCACGCTCGATCAGCCTGCGTTGCAGCAACGAACCAGCGAGCACGTGCCTTTGTTTAGTTTCTTACGTAGTGTTCAGAAGAGGAGCATCGCCAGCCACGGCGGATTCTCTGTTTGACTCATTTTCTGTTTGTGTTTGTCGTCTTTGCTGCTCAGTCATCTGAGGTTACACACGTGTGGTGCGAAGGGCGCACTGTTGCTCCCGCCTTCGCCCTGGCTGAGCGGCAGCGTCCGTCCCGCTGTGCACTGGGCACCCACCTGTGCCACCCCAGCCCCATGGCTGCTTCGCCGTAGGGCTGGTCCCTGGTCCACAGGGGACACAGAGCCCGTCCCTGCTCTGCCTGTGGGACTCCAACGCCCCAGCCTCTGCGCTGAGAGCTGGGAGACCTGGAGGCCATGTCGGGGCGGTTCACCCTAGGGGACCCTCACTACGTTATGCCCTGAATTCATGCCTGGGCGCCGGCTCTCCATGTCTGCAGGGGCATCTGATCCGATCCCCTGACTGAGTCCTGCCTCCAGCGTGTCTCAGCCCCCGAGGGGTCCTCTGCTTCCTTCACTTCCTTCCTCCTGCATCTCACACCAGCGGATCCTCTCACGGGTAGGCACAGCTCATCCCCCGGGGGCCCACCAGGCTGCCTCAGGGAGACCCCCACGTGGTACCCTGGACAGCCCTCCCTGCCACCCCCTCCAGGAGCATGTGGAGGGGCCCACTCACTGTCCCACACCACCCCGCCCCCACTGTCTTCCTTCTGCCGCAGGAACAGCACCCAGCGGTCACTGGGGTCCTGCCCGAGCCACCCCCTCCAGCAGCGCCCGGCCTCCCCTCTGCCCCCTTACGCAGCTGCTGGTGGGATCGTTCCACTGCCCGTCTCCTCTGCTGAGTTTAAGCCCCGTGAGAAT
>CM052436.1:2464684-2498562 GCA_028533085.1 Varecia variegata | reverse complement strand
GGGGTTTAACCTTGTCTTCACTGTTTCTGCTGACTGTGCCTGCAACCCATGCTCCTGGAGGCGGTTTGGCTGAGGGGTCTGCGGGGTACTGAGGAAGGATGCAGCCCTCCAGAGGGGCTTCTGCCGGGTGCCCTGAGTGTCCCCCCTGACGCCCCCTGCGGTGCATCGAATGTTGAAATCCTTGCTCCCCTGATGTATGGTGTTAGGGCCTTGGCAGGTGATTAAGTCATGAGGGTGGAGCCCTCAGGAATGGGATTAGTGTCCTTGTAAAAGGGACCCCAGGGAGGAGTCTTTCCGCCACGCGAGGATACAGTGAGAAGCGGCAGTCTGCACCCCTTGCAGGCCTGACCCTGCTGGCACCTGGTCTTGGACTTCCAGCCAGGGCCTTCTCCTCTCCGCTGGGGCCCTCAGTGCCCTTCCCACCACCTGGCGCTCCCACTACCAAGAGCAGAGCCACTTCCCCACTGAGGTCCCGGCTTTGTCCCTGCTGCCCCCTTCACTGAAGGGACGTCCAGCTCCTTGGAGGGGAGGCCGGGCTGGAGGACAAGCTGGGGTCACCTCAGTGCTCCCAAAGTGATGCCCCCTGCCCTGCGGGCTGCCCCTTCCCCGGCCCGAGAGAGGGAGCCAGCAGAGCTCCCAGAAGGTGACCGAGGGAAAGTGACGCACCAGGAGAATGTGTGTGGTGACCTCAGGTACCCACAGGTACAGTCACACCTCCCCACACGGAGCGGCAGCGGTGGGGAGACAGTGACGCATCAGAGTCGGAGAGGATGAGACATTGCAACGAACCCGTGTCGGTGCCTGTGAAGAATCGCTCTTCCCTGGTCCCACGGATGGTGCGGTGCAGCACGGGAGACCACGCAGGACACACCGGACTCCAGGCCCGGCTCTGCCCGTTGACCGAGCGGCGCTGCCCCTGGTGAGCTGCTCAGTGTCTGGAAGCCTCCCCCGCTCCTTTGCTGGACGGGGACAGGGACGCCAACTCCTGCCTCTTGCGCGCGATGGGAATTGCCGCAGCAGCGGGCCAGGCCCACAGAGCGTCAGTATTTTCTGCAACAGCAAAACTGTTGCCTTTGTGTTATTGGACTATTTGGGGAATGCCTAGAATAGATAATTATTTGTAATTAGCACTTAATTATTTGTAGATATAATAAATGGGTGCTCCTGAGTTGTTTTAAAAAGCTGTTTAAAAGAAAAAGAAAAAGAAAAAAATAATGCTTAAATCAGGGCTTTTATTAAAAAAAAAAAAGAAGAAAGAAAAACAAATGAAAAGCCCTTTAATAGTAATTTCATTTACTTCTTCGAGAGACTTAATATCCCTCAGATATTTAATCGATTCTATCCAGGTGCCCAATAGGCTTTAAAACAACGGCAGGAAAGGAAATGTCAGGCCAGAATGGAGGCCAAGCACACTCGTTCCCGAGGGGCCGGCAGGAGGGCAGCTTTCCTGTGGCCGTGCTGGGTGGGTGGTGGCCCCTCCAGCCAGCAGGGCCTTCTCTAGCAGAGCCGCCCCAAATCCAGCCACGCTATTCCGAAGCCAGCACTGGGAATGGCCCAGTCGATGGAGCTGCACAAGCAGCTCCCGCAGGTTCTGAGAAGCTGGGGGCAGGGCCCCCTACACCCTGTGGTCACCCCAGCTGGGGCCTCTGAATGCCAGCCATGGCCACGTCTCCATTCAGTGCCTTCATCTCTCTCTTCCTCAGCGTGCCCTCCCTCCAGGCTCCCACTGTCACCTGATAAATCCCTACAAACGCGACTTCCAAATGATGAACGTATCTTGAGGTCAGCTCCTCCAGGCTGACTCCGGAACAGGGAGACTGCAGGTCTCAGTGCACAGGTGCGAGCTCAGCATTCTTTGGAGTTGGGAAAAACATACAGTTTAGGCAACTCCCTCCTGTGAAATGTATTTAACAACTGGGTTTAAATATTTTCATTCATAAAGTTGGTCCCTGCCTTGAGTGCAAACAAGAATGCCAAACCACCTTGCTCCCGGGCAGTCTCGAGGGAGGCTTGACTGAGCCACCCGCTGAGACAGGGCTGCCATCCGGGTCACATTCCTGCCTACGCCGCTGTGGGCACAGACTGGCGGGATGCATCTTCAGGGTTGCCCACGGCAGGATCCTGGCAGACCCAGCCTCTGACACCGCCCAGTCGCCTCCCGGCATCACGGTGTGACTCAGGTTCCCCGTCACCAGGGTGGCATTCGAGGGCACGTCCTGTCGACTGCTCACGCTCAGGGTGGGTGTGGACGTCCTGGATGGCCCCTCTCAGTGGGTGCTTGTGCAGAGACACCGACCACGGCAGCACAGCTATCCGACTGCCCAGCCGTCTTCACAGCCGGTGCTCGGGCTGGATTCACCTCCCGTGTCCCCAGAAGGGCTTTGGGACCTCACAGAAGCTCCGTCCTGTACTCCAGTGAATCCCTATATGAGCTTCCTTCCCCTCGGGGTTCGCAAGTCCATATCTCCTGACTTCAGAGCACAAAAGGCAATTCTCCTTTAGGCAGATCTTTGCACATGGGTGTTAGAAATGGGTCTCCTTCATTTTTAGCTTTTTAACATTTTTCTCTTTTTTGTAGAATTTGTTTGCCTCAACCTTTATAAAAGGAGATGGGAAGAACATGAGTTTTGGGGTAGATGCCCCTAGAGTCAAACCCTGGCTCAGCCACTTTCTTGCTGTGTGGCCTTAGACAAGTTACTTAGCCTCTCTGAACTCGGTTTCTTTATTTTTAGAAAGGGATGATGGCATCCTTTGAGTGTTGCCATGAAAATGAAGTGAGTCCACTGAGCCGAGTACCTCATGCACCAGACACGAGTCTGATGGCAGTAGATGTCTGCATATACAGCTATGACATTCATGAGCGCCTGCCGGGTGCCTAACCATGCCTGGTGCATCTGCAGGGACTCCGCAGGACATCCCTGGCAGAAGGGGCTCTGGCGATGGTACTACCATTTCTATCACAGTCACTCCTGCAGGGACGGCTGGATGCGACGGTCTTCACTCTCAGGACTGTTCTCCCAGCCTTCTGATGCGGCACTTTTGCAGTTACTGTAGTTAGTTGCTTGGAATCGCTGCTTTCCTCCCAGGGAAGGCATCTCAGCGTCTCCATAAATCACACAAAATGACCAGTAGAATAATTCGAAGCTTCCAATGGTGAGGAGGCCCCATCTGGCGTGAGGCCAGGCTCTGGCCACGGGTGACCTTTGACTGGGTTTGCTGGCTCCTGCGTCGACCCTCGAGCAGGACAGGAAACTGACTCAAAGCGCACCGAGCCTCTGGCTTGGGGAAATGACTAAGGCATTGCAAATGGAGCCAAGGAGATTGGGTCAAATGTCTCTGCAGACTCTTGTGTCCAGAAGTCTCCCCCATCCACTGCGAGGGCACCGAGCCAAGTCTTAAAAGCGTTTTGCTTAGAGGAAATTCTCGGAATGTCCTTCCCCCACTGGAGGGAAGCTGCACATCTGCACTCGCTGGTGGTCCTGGTGAGGGCTGTGAAGTGACCACCGCAGCCCCCCGGGGCCAAGGGTTCCGGGCTATCAGAGTATCGGGGCACAGCTTGACAACTCAATAGCAATAATAATGTGAACGGCTTCATTAAGTCAGAGGCAAACTATAAACTCCCTGCACCTCCTCCTTTGCCTTCCTCTTCTAGAAATTCAGGATAATTACATTGGAAACTTAACAGAAGTCCCCAGTTTTGTACGATTTTTTAAAACTGTGAGTATAACGAAATATAACTTTGTTGATAGACATGAACTACATAACACTAGGCATATCTATTAATTTCAGAAAATGTAACCTCATCGCAGAACCTCCTGGGCTTGGCAGGGGAAGACGGGAGGATGCTCCCAGCCTTAATGACAGATGCCGTAACTGTACCAAGACTGGGTGACTCAGCAGAGATCATCCAACAGGCAACGCTTATCTTCACGAAGAGCACTTTAGAAACGTTTTAAAATGAAAACTGGAACAATGGACATTGACTCTGGCCTCAAAACCAGAGTTTTACTGTAAAGATTCTTAAGGGGAGTTTAGAAACAGTTTCTGCAGTTTCCTCTTGGCTGCCAGGAGATCCACACCCTGGTGCTGGTCCGGAGCCCTGCTCTCTGGCAGGCAGGTGGCTGCTCCCCGCGGGGTGCAGGGTGACGGGAAGAGGGTGGAGCTGGAGCTAAACAGCTGGGATCTGGGTGCAATGAGAGCACGTTAGTGGATCCACGGCCACGATGCTTTCCTTTTATGAGCCGTTAAAAATAGCAAACAACGTCTGCAGAGGGCGACTGAGAACCCACCCGTTGGAAGGTTTTGGTGGGTGAGGACACACGCCCTCCCTGGACAGAGCTGCCGGGGGCTAAAGGGAGAGGTGGTGGAGGAGAGACAGGTGCCAGCAGCAGGAAGTCACCGTGGGCAGTGGGGGATGCTGCACCTGCCCGTGTCCTCCAGGCAGCGGAAGGAGGGGCCTGGGAGCCGGCAGTCAGCAGAAGCGCAGGGAGCCTGGCTTTTCCATAGATTTATGAGATGCTTCAGTTCCCACTGTGTGTTTTGGTCAACTGCATTGTCCTGCAAGCCTACATCATTCCTTATTTTCCCTCAATTTGCTTCTACCTAGAGGTAATTCAATATTTATGTTGACATTCTCTTTGTCAAAACATAAGGAGGTGTGACAAATTCCAAAGTAGGGGCGGTGGTTAGTTTACACTCGTTGCAAGCCTCTAAATAAGCAAGTGGGGTGAACACACACACCTCTGAGACCGGCCATGAGACAGGTTCCACCAGTCGCACAGGACAGGCCGTCCTGTCCCTGCCCCCAGAGCTGCAGCCAGTGCACATGCAGCGTGTGAACCGCCAGACGTGGGCCCTGGATTCCTAGTCACCCCAGTTATTCTGGCAAGGTGGCCAGCAGGACTCGGATTACTCAACTGCATAGATCTGGCTGGAGGTCAGAAAATAATTAGACTTTTCCGCCAAATAAGAAGGGATTTCCTCTGTTTCTGCTTAAAATAACACAGATACAGTAAGAGAAAAGAAGAGCGATTTCCCTGACCCTTAAGAGGCTGATTGGAGGGAGAGTTTAACAGGTGGTGAGTTGTGGGAAGTGGATAGGATCCTTCTCAGGTGCCCTTGCTGGTAACAGACCTGACGTGTGAGGGGCGCCCAGCTCACCTGGGCAATCCCATTTCACCTCCCGCCAGCCTCATGCTCTGCTCCCCACAAAAGCCCTCTATCCTTCCTCCTTCTCAAAGGCAATCGGGGCCCTGATTCTGGGCTAGAATCC
This sequence comes from Varecia variegata, assembly GCA_028533085.1. Lineage (NCBI taxonomy): Eukaryota > Metazoa > Chordata > Mammalia > Primates > Lemuridae > Varecia > Varecia variegata. The sequence continues at coordinate 2,493,290 of CM052436.1, read as the reverse complement.
CCACTGATGCCTCCAGCCACCGGCCCATCAGCAGACCCCTGGCTAGAAAGAGAAGGCTCAGTGCTCACTCAGGTCTATCTAATCCGTTTCAAGGTCAAGTCCACAGCTGCAGAAAACACCAGCCAGGCAGAATGTTAAGGTCTCTAGGCCTTGTATTAGGAATGTTCTGTGGCATTTCCTGACGGTGAGTGTTCACCCTGCAGGGGAGGGTGCAGGGGAATGTCACACGCACGACACACTCACACACCACGCATGTACCACACCCCATCGCACATCCCCCACACATCCCACACTTCATAGATAACACATCCACGGGAAGGGGGAGGGGCTGGGGGCGTTTCGCTGAGACCCTCCTTGGACCTGAGCAGCAGGGCCGCAAGTCCCCAAGCGCTCCTGACTTTAGGGTGCCAGTCCCGGATTTCTAGGGACTTTCCAAGGAGTTGAACCAGCAGTGTCTTGCTGGGGGGCAAATGGCAATCCCCGAAGTCATCCTTCCACTGAGCATGGTTCACACACACACACACACACACACACACACACACACACACGCCGACACCTACACATGTGCGTGCACACCAGTACACATACATGTGCGCGCGCACACACATGCACACGCCCACTCAGGCACACGCGCCCACACAAGCGAAGCCAGGGGGCCCCCACAGTCGCGCTGGGGTCGGGCTGATTAATTGGAAAGTCCCGCGCATCGCGCGGTCGCGTCCCCACGCCGGCTGGTCAGCACAGGAGGAAGCCAAGCCAGGCACGCAGAGCTGGGTCACCTCGCTGTCCCTGCCGCCCGCGGGCAGTTGCCGGAGGGCGGCGGACGGCGCGCGCACGTGGGGGGACCAGGGCCTCGGGGCAGCACTGGGCGGGGCGACAGGCGCGGGGCCGCGGGGCCTTTAAGGGGCGGGCCGGGTGGGAGGCCGCGGGGGACGGCTCGGGCGCCGGGGTGGCCCCCGCCGGGGACCCGTCCCCGCCCCCGCCCGCTCCCCGCGCCCCTCCTTCGTCCCTGCCCCCGGCCCCGCCCCGCGGCCCGAGCCTCCTCCGGCCGCCGCTGGGCCGCGGGCGGGACGCCCCGAGGCGCCGCGCGGAGGAGGAAGCGCGCCCGGGCCGCGGCTCCAGGAACTTCCCAGGCGCCAGAGTCGCGAGCTCCGGCCTCCGGCTCCGCTTGCGCGCCCACCTCCCAGCGGAGCGCGGCTGGGGCGCAATCCGGGCCGTGGCCGCCGCGCGCCGGCCGGGCATTTCCTCCCCGCGCGCCCGCCGCGCCGCTCCACGCCCCCCGCGCGCCCTGGCCCGGCGGATGTCCTGAGCTCGCCGCCCGCGGCTCTGCGCCCCGGCCCGCGGGTGCTCGGGGGAGTTGGGGCGAGGCGGGCCGGGTATGCGCCATCACCATGGCCCAGCTGGGCTCGTGGCTCGGGGAGGTCCAGTGGCTGGTCTTGGTGTCGCTCTTCGTGGCGGCGCTGGTCACCGTGGGCCTGTACCTGGCGCAGTGGGCGCTGGCCAGGGCGCACCCCCGGCCCCGGCGGCGTTCGGCCGAGCCTGGCGGGGGGCCGCGCCCCGAGTCGGACGCGCTGCTCTCCTGGATCCTGACGCTGAACAGCTGGAGGAGCCAGTGGCAGGCGGCCTGGGTGGCCGCCCTGAACTGCGAGGCGGAAAGGAAAGGGGTGAGTTTCTGAAGAGAGCGGCCGCGGCGGGGGGCCGGGGGCGGCTGAAGGTGGGGCGGGCGGCCGGGGTCGAACTCTTGCTCCTGGAGGCGGCGCTGCAGCCCCGAACGGATCCGGAGGAAGCCTCCCCGCAGTGGCACAACATCCGTGAAAGTTAGGGGAAGGACCGGGAGAGCCGAGGACCCTTGGTGGGGAGTCAGGACGAAGTGATTCTATTTTATTCACCAAACATCAGGGGTGCCAGGCCTTGGGCTGCGCGGGGACAGACTGGCTGGCCTAGGGACTTGTCAGGAGGGCTCATTCCTTCAGCTGGTGCCTGCCCTGCCTGGAGTCCGGGGGTGGATTTCTGTATCCGATTGGGCACTTACTGATTTTGCACCTGATATATGAATAACTGTGACCCAAATATGCTTCCATCTCTAATAGAGCTGAATTGCGCCAAGAATTTCTTACCAAAGGCCAGCATTTCTTGGCACATAAAAATAGTGACCATCGTTGAGGGCCAGCCACTTGCCAGCTGTTGCACTGGGGGCTTTGGGTGCATGCATCGTCTCTTCATCACAGTTTGACAGATGAGGAAACTGCCGGCTGTCGAGGCCAAGCATTCTGCCCAGGGTCACCCAGCCTGTGGGTGGCAGAGTGGGGATGTGACCCAGCTGCCTCTGGCCCTGAGCTAAGTAAGGGCTTGTTACCTAACTGCACTGCCTCCCACTCCTGTGCTTGTTTCTTTCTTGCTAATTACTTGGTGACTGATTTTTACTTTTAAGACTTCTTGGTTTAATGACAAGCTCCTGGCATCCACTATTTTTAGGCATTTGCTAGGAGGAATTAGGACCCGATGGGTCTGGGGAAGTACCGCCCAGCCCCTGCTGCTGCCCGGCACCTGCCTGCACAGCTCCGAGGCCATTCTCTTTGGAAACAGTGAAATAGTGAAAGCTGAAAGTCTGGACCCATCAACCTTCAAAATATTCCACAGCGGGCCCTGTGCCTGGTCTCTGTGCCGTGGCCTTGGAAAACACAGCCATGGAAATAAAAAACAAAAAAGCTTTGAGTATACATTAGCATAAATCCATCAATTCAAGAGACCTTGTTCTGAACTCCTGGAAAAAGAATTAATAAAAAAACGTACCTTTTAGATGAAAAAGGCCTCAAAGTCTTGGTGCCTAGAATCTGTGCCTTGGCTGTCCAGAGTGGGACATCTCAGGGAACCAGCCATCTCTTGTGGTAGCCCTCAAGCCCCGTGTCCTCACACTCGGGAGCAAACACAGATGCTCAAATGCAACAGACACTGCTGTCACTGACCCCTGATTGACCTGGTGTCATAGGCCTGGCCTCTGGCGCTGCATCCGCTGCAGGCGCAGGTCTTGTCTCTGTTCTCCTCCGTAGGGTGCAGGCAGGTGTTGGGTGAATGGTCTGCAGGATCCTCCTGCTTCTAACACCGGGACTCCTGACTGGGTTTCAGGCTCAGGGACAGTGACCCTACCTCCTGTGAAGTTGGGATGGCTCACTGCCTGACACTTCTTGATTGGCTTCAGAAAATCTGATCACCTTAGCTATAATTCTTCCAGATTCCCATGTGGCTGGAATGCTGAGAGAGAGGAGGAAGTCCCTGCCCTGGCGTTTGTCTTGGCTGCTCAAATAACTCTGAGAACACTGAAGAAATTATCTGAAAGTTTTGAAACCTTCTACCTGTGTATCTGTGTGGGTGCAGGGAGGGCTTTGTGTTCAGGGAGTGGAAAGACGGATTTGGCGTGTTTGCATTTTCTCTGTTCTCTGTCTGCCGTCGGCCACATGCCGGTCTCAGACATCAGTTTTTCCAGCGCTGCTGCCTGGAATCAGCAATGATGTATCAGGGTCAGGCCCGAAGCAGCCCAGGGTCACCTCTGGCATTTTTACGTGGACATGGTGGATGGGTTTTGTGACTCCAGTTGTGTGGTGTTGCTCTTCTTTCCCGGGCAGCAGGGCCCTGGTGCCTGGGAGGGTTGCTTGGTTTGAATCCAGATGGAGGGTTTTGCAGGCAGATAGGATCTGGATAACTGGGCTCCCTGCTGCTGACTTGCCACACACCCTCCCTGTGTCCCAGGCCTTCCTGGGCCTTTGCTGTGGTGACAGCAGTGACAGCGTGGGTGAGCAGGTGCTGGCGTTGGCACTCGTGGGTGCTCTGACCCCGGCAGGATTCTCTCTGCCCTCCCCCACCTCATTCCCACTAATCCCTGATCAGGGCTGACACTGCGCCTGCTCGGCCCGGATAGCCCAGCTTAGTGAGGCCCCTGTTCCTGCCTCGTCCCGATGTCACTCCACCCTACCTGGGCGGAGACCGGTTCTCGGCCTGTCCCAGGGGGAGTGAGGAGACGTGGTAATAACTTAATCATATCTACCATCTTCTATGAAAAGTGGAATTTTCTATCCGACAGAGACAGTACCCCTCCCATTCTAAGTTTTACCCCAGCTTTGTATTTTAAGAAGGAAAGAAATCCTGAACTCTTCTAGCTGAGCCTTTTCCTTCTCCAGAAGGGGAGACTGAGGCCGGAGAGCTGGATCTGCCAAGGTCAGCCCAGACCCTGGGCTGGGGTTGTCATGGTCCCTCCATGGCTGCAGCATGTTCCCTTGGGGGAATGGCTTGACCCTGAGACCCAGGTATTTCCATTAAGTGCGGTCTGGCCGGGAGGGCTCAGAGAGTGGGGCTGCGAACGTGTCGTCCCAGACAGTGGGGCTCACGTCTCCGAGGGTTTGAGGATGCATCCGTAACCTGTGGAGTCCCCTCATCTCTGATGGCTGGTGGCACACGCTCCTGGTGTCCCAGGCCTTCCTGGGCCTTTGCTGTTGTGACAGCAGTGACAGCGTGGGTGAGCAGGTGCTGGTGTTGGCACTCGTGGGTGTCCTGACTTGTAGCAGCATGGGTTCCCTGTGCCAGACGGCACCCCAGATTCTAACCCTCACTCTGGAAATGTTTTTAAATTACATGGGATGGTGACTTGGGCCCAAACAGAGGAAACTATTGCCAACCTGCTAGCTCGTCAGGTGGACACAAGTGTGTGAGGAACACAGGAGACTCACCCAGAGATCTTGGAAATACCCCTAAGATCTTAGAAGTGCCTCCCCCTGCCCATGCGGATTTAGCACGCGTGTGTTGGCGGGAGCGTGTGCGCACCGTAAGCCCTTCCTATCGTCTGCGAATCACAATGAGAAGCTGCTCCTTACACATGTGTCCCTATGCCAGCCACCAGTCAGAGTTCCCGCTCCCCGGACAACACTTCAGACTGGTTGTCTTTGCCTCTCGTGTCTCCACCGGGTCTGGCGTTGCAAACACCTGATTCCCGTTGAGCTTGGGTGGCGCTGGGCCCGCAGCCCTCCGGAGCCCAGGCCCTGGACCCACATCAGCAGCAGGACCCTGAGAGACACCAGAGGAGAGCTGCTGTCCTATGACCAGCTCTCCGCTTGTCTCCTGGAGGCCCACCTAGCGGGCTGAGGCCTGGATTAGGAAGCCCCCAAAGCTGTTTGTTTCCTTTGTCCTGTGGTCCAAGGTTTCTTCAGAGGAATGTTCTAAATGCAAATGACCAAGAATGCAGAGTGGTCTTTGAGAAAGGAAAAAAAAAAGAGATGCTGTGTGAACTTAGAGCGTGTTATTGATAGTTCTGACTTGCACATGAGTTCGTGCAATTTAAAAAGCAAACAATGTGGCCACAAGACTTCAGAGTCTTTGTATTATACAGTGACCTCCAGTCCTGCTCACAAAAACCCAAACGCCTTGGCCTGTGCCAGTGGCCACGGTGCCGGAAGTCAGTTGGTAGAACTGTGAAGGACACCTGGATGAGCTCCCTCCACCAGAAGAGGGAACACTGGCCTTTTGGGGGTGACTAGCCCTACACCCTCCCCTGTGACCTGCCCCTACAGACCTCCTTTCTGTTGCTCAGACGCTCAGGGATCTTTCCTACATGAGGCCTCCCATTTGTTTGGAATACTTATCTCCTTTTGCCTTATTTAACTTCTCTAAACCTCCCAGGTCTCAGCTCAAAGGTCCCTGACGCCGCCCCACCTCTCGCCTCCCCACCCCCACCCCCAGTGATCAGCTCCTGGCCTTGTGAGCTGGGGCAGAGCTGGCTTGGGGCAGGTCCCGGTCGTCGTGGGGTGAATGACAGACCCCGTGGAGGGGAGGAAACAGTGGTGCTGATCATCACCCCGTCTGGACACAGGCCTTCTGTCTTGGGAGCTGGCCAAGCCTGGACAAAACAAGCTGTTTAATGTGTTTGTTTTTTCACTTCTAAAGCGTCAACATTAAAGGAGGCCCACTGATGACTTTGCAAATCGTCGAGGCGAAACCCAGAAACCCAGAATAGGCGCCAGTTCTGGCTGTTCTTTGCACTCGCCCATTTTCCCAACAAGAGAGGAATTCAGGAAAGAGTGGGTGTAGTGTTAACGTCAACTGAGATTCAGCCAAAGCTAACTTCCACTGCCCACTGAGGTTGCTGAGGAGGGAAGGACTTCTTTAGCCGCTTGGAAGAGCGAATGTGGGGAAGCTCCAGAGCGACGTGCCGGGTTTCAGTCCAGCTCTGCGCTTACTAGCTGTGTGATCCTGGGCACGTCTAGTCCTCCGTATGCGTCATCTGTAGACGGCGCTAACTTTGGGTTCAATTCAGAAAACAAAATCTACTTCCCTACAGATGAGAGCAGATCTGTGCAAGGCATTTAGCAAAATGCCTGTCATGTAGTGAGCCAGTAAAGGTGGGCTGCTCTCTTGTAAAGTCTCCTTTTTAAAACTTTTTATCTTGAACGGCTTTTAGATTTACAGAAAAGTTGAAAAAAAAAATTCAAAGAGTTTCCATATAATCTTCGTTCTTACATAACCACAGCTCAGTGATGAGAACCAAGAAATTTAATTGATACAATGTTACTATAATTCATTATACAACAAAGTTAACATGGCAATAATATAAGAAATTCAATCGACACAATGTTACTATAATCCATCACACAACAAAGTTACCATTGTGATGGTATAAGAAATTAACATTGTTACAATGTTACTGTGATTCATTATACAATAAAGTTAACGTTGTGATAGTGCAAGAAATTAACATTGTACCCGCCTTTAGTAACTAAAGACCTTATTTGAATTTCCCCGGTTTCCCAATGGTCTCCTTTTATTGTTCCAGGGTGCCATTGAGGAGCTCACACACATAGCACTGAATTATTACTTCTTGGGCTGCTACAGTCTGTAGTGGTTTCTCAGTCTTTCTTTGTTTTTCATGACCTCGTTAATGCTGAAGAGTATTGATCGTTATTTTGCTAAATGTTTCTCAATTTGCCTTGCTCGCTTGCTCTGTGTTTGCATTTGACTGGATGGAGGTTGTACAAACCACAGCGTTGGTGCACCTCGCTAGTGCATGACATCACCAGGCTCATGGTGTCAGTGTGATGCAATGCTGGGGTGCTGCTCTTGGTGCCTCAGTAAGGTGGTTTCTGCCAGGTTTCTCCTCTTGTATTTATGTTTCTTCTTATATCTTTCCCCCTGCAGTTAACAAATATCTTGGGGAGATACTCTGAGACTATACAAATCCTTTGCTTCTCAAACTTCTCCTCACTGGTTTTTGCATCCATCAGTGTATGTTTTTTGTAGCAGTTACTTATTTGCAGTTTGCTAAATGGTGACTTTGTTTCCCTCTTAATGTTTACATTTATTAATTAGAACTCTACTGCAAGAAAGAACCCTCACTTCTCCGTCTATATATTAATAGTTAACTGATGGCCGGGCGCGGTGGCTCACGCCTGTAATCCTAGCACTCTGGGAGGCTGAGGCAGGAGGATCGCTTGAGGTCAGGAGTTCGAGACCTGCCCGAGCAAGAGCGAGACCCTGTCTCTACTAAAAATAAAAAGAAATTAGCCAAACAACTAAAAAAAAAATAGAAAAAATTAGCCGGGCATGGTGGTGTGTGCCTGTAGTACCAGCTACCAGGGAGGCTGAGGCAGGAGGATCACTTGAGCCCAGGAGTTTGAGGTTGCTGTGAGCTAGGCTGACGCCACGGCACTCTAGCCCAGGCAAGAGAGTGAGACTCTGTCTCAAAAAAAAAAAAAAAATAGTTAACTGATAGTAACCTCAGTGTGGATATTTATTTTATTCTATGGGTTATGGTTATTCTAAGGGTTATAATCCAGTACATCACTATTCATTTTGTTACTTAAATTGTTCTTGGTTGGGACATTAGCAGCTCCTTTGAGAGTAGCCTCTTGTGTTCTGCCATCAAGCTGACATGTTTTTTGTTTTGTTTCTTTTGTGTTTTTGTTTTGTTTTACACTTCCTTCCTCTGTCATTCCAGAGATGTTTGTTTTAGGCTCTTTTGTTTTCCCCTCCTCTGGCCCTGGGTTCAGCCACTTCTCCAAGCAGCCCTGATTCCTTTTATTGGAGAAATGTTTAGAAACCAAGACTGGTGTTGGATGCACTCATTACTGCTCGGGCCTCATTGCTCCCGCACCCTTGCAGTGGACAGAGCTAGGGAATGTGTGTACCAACACACACACACACATACGCAGGTCTGCATTTCTGTGTCTTTCTCTCTGGATATGTCTTAAACACTATGACAAATGTATATGGATACCTTGGGTTCCAGAGCAACAGCACAAACTTCATTTTAGTTTTCCCCTCTTCTCAACTCCCTTCTCCAGGAGTAAGATACCTGGCCTGTCTATAATACATTTACTTATTTGTTCAGTTCTAGTGTACACCTGAAGCAGTTTCTGAATTGCTAACCCATACCCAGGTCAGAAACACATGTATTAGATTACAGCATTTGTGTGCAGTCAAGATGTTTCTCTCTAAAGTTTCTCAGGTTGTATCTGTCCCCATCCCCCGCCCTGTGACTGTGTTATTAATTTGTAATACAGTGGTGTGCTCATACACCAGAACTGCAGCTTTAATTACAGTGGTTCTGTAGTGTGTTTAAGGTCTAGTAGAGATAATTACCCTTGTAGTTTAACTTTTTCAGTGTTTTCCTGGCAATTCTTGCACGTTTCTTTTCCCACGTGGACATAAAGTCTCACTTTGGTGTAGGCAGGAGTGGTGTCGCGGCGCGGACAGGGTGATGGAGGTGCGGAGATGGCTGTTTGCGCCTGTGAGCCGCAGCCACGCTTTGCTCCTGAAACTCAAGGACAAGGTGATTGGAAAGGAAAGGCCGTCTCTCTGTCCTTATTTTAACTTAATTTATTTTCTTTGTGAGACTGCCCCTAGACATTAAATTTCCCAGGAAAACCTTTTCAAGATTTTAATCCAAAAGGGACCACAGGGAAGAGGGCAAATGCGGCCTGAGCTGTGCACGGGAGTCTGCGGGCTTGCTCAAGGCAACATTGTATCTTTCGGCTGCTACAGAAGGTACATTGTTTCATCCTGCTCAGTCCCGGCAGCTGGAGCGTGGCCTGTGGCCGGTTTCCTGCCTGGCACTGGCCTCGGTGCCGGTTCTATTCTCTCAGGCAGGCAGCCTGGTCACAGAGCAGCGGCGTCAGCAAGCTCACCGCGTGCCCTGTGGCCAGCAGGTCCCATCAAAACGAGCTCCAGCACAGAACGCCGGCAGGGCAGCCCTGAAACCGCGCTGTCATCCCTCCTGAGCAGTGATTTAATTCTCTGCTGATTTTTTTGTGGGTGAGGTAGATGTTGCTAGAACAGGGTGGGGTTAGAAGCACATAAATTAAAATATCCTGCACCTTCTAGGTTTACTCTTGGTCATTGGGAATTCTCAGGAAATAGCCGCAGGATAGATTCATTGCTTGCTCACTTGCCCTGTGCCTGCCAGCCTCGCCCTGGCACGGTTCGCACTGCTGCCACTGTCCCAGCAGTGGCGGTGCTGCCTGTCTGGGACCTGCTTGCCACAGTGGAGCATCCCCGCGCTAGATGAGACATGGTGGGAACTTGTGGGGCTGCACGCTTTTTAGCCGCCCAGTCAGAGCTTGAACATGACGTGTGTTTTACAGCATGCTGGGAAGAGAGTTCAAGAAGTTTTGACCCAGGGTCATATTGTCGGCATACATGCTTGGAGTCTCAGGAGAACTTAATTGTAAAAGGACAAGACTTAGTTGGCTATCCAAGCTCTGATTTCCTCTTTTATAAAACATTGTTCTTGCTGCCTTGTGGTCATGTTCATTTAATTACACCTTTCTCCCGTGGAGGTTTTTAATAGCAAGAACCAGAGTAGACACGAGCTGACCGAGTTTGCTGGAAGGGTGCTGGAGCCAGCCCAGAGCTGAGGCCAGAGCTGAACCATGAGGCCGGGGGGCCTTGGAGGCTGAGGAGCCCACCCAGTGGGGACAGCCACCAGGCGGGCTCATTTCCAGCCAGGGACCCCAGGTAGAGGCCGGGCCTGGGGGTTCCTACCCACCCCCTGCTTGGGCGGTGGGAGAGGAGAATGGGGAAGCAGCTTAAGTAGCAGGTCACTCTCCCAAACACAGCTCTGGGCACACTGTGTGGGGCCAGACCCCTGCTGGGCCCCCAGACCCACGGCCACACAGGCAGCAGCCGGGTGGAGAAACCGTGGCCTTCCCTTATGCTGTCCACAGGAGGATTCAAAACACCCTTCGCTGTCTTCTTGCAGCACCTTTGGGTTTGTTCCCACGTTTCTCTCCTCCCGTAACAGAATCCTGCCCGCCGAGCACAGTCACCAGCTGCTGCTTGGCTGCTCGAACCTACTGATATTTAGCCATTGCTGTGGCTTAGAAGCACAGATTTCACTGAAAGACGTCTTACTGCCTTTTCCTAAATTTGCAGAGCTTTATACAAACACATAATTTTTCCAAAGCAGCCCCTCCTGTGCACGTGCCTCCTCACGCTGTTTCTCTGTGCAGGGCCCGCTGTCCCTCGCCTTTGAGGAGGACCCGCGGCAGGAGCCGCTGGCGCTGGCGGTGCAGGAGGTCTCCAGCGTGGTCAGGTCGGCCGAGGAGAAGGTGAGCCGGGCGCCTTCCCTGCAGGAGGGAGGGCGTTTAATGCTGGAGGTGAGGGAATTCATTTTGTTTCAGAATTATTGATTGAAAATGCAGAATGCTTATACCTGGGGCTAAAAAAAAAGGTCTGGCCCATCAACTGATGAATGGATGAACCAAGTGTGGTCTACCCGTGTGATGGAATATCATTCAGCCTTAAAAAGGAAGGAAATTCTGACACATGCTACAACATGGATGAACCTTGAAAACATGATGCTAAGGATTAATAAAAGAAGCCACACACAAAAGCCCCATATTATATGATTCCATGTATACGAAATATCCTGAAGAGATAAATTAATAGAGACAGAAAGTAGATTAGTTTTGCCAGGGTTTGGGTGTAGGGAATCCTTGGGAGGAAATACAGTGATTGCTAATGGGTATAACGTTTCTCGCTGGGGTGATGAAAATGTCCTAAAAGTGATGGTGGTGATGGTCACACAATACTGTGAATAGATTAAAACCATTGAATTGTACAATTTAAACAGGTGAATTATGTGTTATGTAAATCGTATCTCAACAAAGCTGGTATGTGTGTGTGTGTGTCTGCAACACGCTATATATATTTGAGCTATTAGATACTATGTAGAATTCATTTTCCTGTTGCTGACAGTTCATAGTCTGAACTTAGCAGACTGGCTGGATGCCCTAAATCATAAAAAAAGCTTCTATAATGAGTCCTAAGAAAGTTTCTCTGAAATACAAGACTTACCCTTGTATTGATTAAATTATTGTTGTTATTATGTATTAATAACTTTTTTCCCTTAAGCTCTGAATTTTTTCCCCATTAATAAAAATGATTTATTTGCCAGTGACATTTTACATAACTACCAAATCCCAAGACCTGCTCCAAATGGAGAAATACAATGTCCTTGCTGCCTGCTCACTACACCTGATTTGTAGTTTTCAGTCTAGAGTTGCAGTGAGAGACCAGGGTGTGGTCTCATTTTGGGAGGAAAAAGAAGGAATCAGTCAGTGCTTCCCCCACGCTTAACTCTCATGTTTGTTTCCCACATGTATATAGAGAGAACGTACTTTTAAAAACATCAGTGATGGTGAAGTTCCATCCTCTGTCCCTCCTCTTCCTATCTCCAGTGATGACTGTTCTCCTAAAGCCGGGCTGCTCTGTCTTCATTCCCAGCCTGTGTTCACACCGTACGTGCGTGTTTGCATGTGCGTGTATCTTAAAGATGCTGTATGATGTTGATGGATCTGTCTGCATTGTATTATCAAGTTAAACGTGTACGTGCCACTTAGCAGACAGTGACTGAGCAGGAGAGTGTCGCCAGTTCCCAAGCCCCACCTCTTGTGTGTCCCTGTCACAGCTGCAGTATCCTTTGTGCATTTAAAACTTTTAATCATTTTTATGTAGAGCTGTGCAACAAACTTTCTCTATATAGAACACGGAGGTTTTGAGACTCATCAAGGTTGATTTTCGTAGCTCTGGTTCATGTGCTTCAACTACAGTTTGGGATTCCAGGTGAACCAGAGCTTGCTTACTCATCTTCCATTGTTGGGTAATTACGGTGTTTTCTCTTTTTCACAAGTATGGGTTGACTATCTTCCAGATTGTTTGGGGCCGGGAGTGCTTTGGATTTTGGATGTTTTTGGTCTTGGAATGTTTGTATTATTTTTTACCAGCCGAGCATCCTAATGCAAAACCCTCCAGTGAGCATCTCCTTTGTGCATCATGTCAGCAACTCAAACACTTTCAGATTTTGGAGCATTTTGAATTTGGACGTTCGGATTTGGGACGCTCAACCCGTAGAAACCATGTTGCAGTGAGCACATGTGTTTCCTCACTCCTTGGGCACACGCACAGGACTGTCCCAAGGGTAGGCAGGGACTTGCTGGGTTGTAGGCGTGTGTGTGTGTGTGTGTGTGTGTGTGTATGTGTGTGTTAGCTTGACCGACTATTCCCGAATCCACCGATTCCACGGCCAAAGTGCCATCCCAGTTCCCTCTGCCCTGGCAGCGTGGGAGAGTGCTCTTTCCCCGTGTCCTTTGCAATACTGGAGCCACACAGCTGCATGAGCCCTGTGAGTGAGTGTGGGAAGTCGCTGGGAGGGGCCAGGGAAGCCCATGGCCACAGCACGGGATGCTCGGACTCCCGCAGCCCATGTTGCTGGGAGGGGCCTGGTGGCGAGTGGTCCCGTGCCCGTTTCCAGACTGGGGAGCTGAGGTGCAGAGGGCTACGGCCTGACTCCCTGGGCAGTGCACACCCTCTCTGTTAGTGACAAACAGGGAATGAGTCCTTCTGTGTCTGAGTGGTTTCTCTGTGGTGTTTTCTGACAATTTCCCAAACAGGAGAGGAATGGGACATTCAGGGCTGGCCTGGGCAGGTAGGGAGAAAAGCAGAGATGTGGAAAGAGCAATAGTCCATTTTTAAAGGTCTGTATATTGCCAGAAAGGGAGCCTTAGAAAGTGGGTGGGTAAATGGTATTCTTTTCCTTTTAATATAATTTAATATAATTACAGAAATGGAAATGACAGAAGTGGTACATGTAAATTAAAAGTTAAAAACAACACCCATGTTCATAGCGGCATCAGTCACAGCAGCAGAAAGGTAGAAGTGACCAGATGCTCACTGACGGGTGAATGGGTAAACTAAGTGTAGTGTGACATGCAGTGGAATATTATTTACCCTTGAAAAGGAAGGAAATTCTTACACGTGCTATAACATGGATGAACCTCAAGGCCATTTTGCTAAAGGAAATAAGCAGCCACAGAAAGTGAAAGGAATGAGTCACATAAAGACGACTGTTATGAGAATCCACTTATACGAGGTCCCCACAGCAGTCAGATTCACAGAGGATGGTGGCCGCCAGGGCTGGGGGAGGGGACAGGGAAGTTTCAGTTGGGGAAGATGAAAAAGTTTTGTGGGTGGAAAGTGGTGATGGTCCCACACCAAGGTGAGTGCGCTTAATGCCACTGAACTGGGCACTTAAATATGGCTAAACTGGTGAATTTGATGTTATGTATCTTTTACCACAAATATAAAAAATGGAAGTATATAAAAATTTTTTATTTTTTCATATAACAAGAGCTTTATTAAAAAGTCATTTACCCTTCCTTTACCTGAGATATGATTTACTAACCTTTGTCAAGCACCAGTGATTTTATTTTTAAAATTTATTTTTAAATGGACAAGTAAAAGTTGTATATACTTACAGTACGCAACATGATGTTTTGATATATGCATACATTGTGGAGTGGATGAGTCAAGCTAACTAACACACTTTGTGCGCTTATTGTTTTTGTGTGGTTAGAACGTTTAAAATCTACTCTAGCAATTTTCAAGTCTATAACTTTAATCATCATGCTGTGCAGTAGATCTCTTGGACTTATTCCTCCGTCTAACTGAGACCAGCATCTCCCCATCGCCCCACCCAAGCCCTTGGTAACCACCATTCTGCTCTTTCACTTTTCCCGAGTCCACACGTAAATGCACTTGTGGAATTTGTCTGTCTGTGCCTGGCTTATTTCACTTAACATAACGTCCTCCAGTTTTACCTGTGTTGTCGCCAGTGACAGGATTTCCTTCTTTATTTAAGGCTGAGTAGTATTGCATTGTGTGTAGGTACCACATTTTCTTTATCCACTCATCCACTGATGGACACTTAGGTTGATTTCCTATCTTGGCTGTTGTCAATAGTGCTGCAATGAACATGGGGTACAGATATCTCTTCCACATAATGACTTTATTTCCTTTGGATATGCAGTTGACCCTTGAACAAAGTGGGTGTTAGGGTCACCAACCCCCTGCACAGTCAAAAATCTGAATATAACTTCTGACTCCCCCAAAACTTAACTATTAATAGCCTGCTGTTGACCAAAAGTCTTACCGATAACATCAATAGTTGATTAACACATATTTTATATGTATTATATACTGTAGTCTTACAATAAAGTGAGCTAGAAAAAAGAAAATGTTTTTAAGAAAATTATAGGGAAAAGAAAATATATTTACTGTTCATCAAGTGGAAATGGATCATCATAAAGATCTTCATCCTTGTCGTCTTCCCATTGAGTGGGCTGAGGAGGAGGAAGAGGCGGGGTTGGCCTTTCTGTTTCAGGGGTGGCAGAGGCAGAAGAAAACTGGCATACAAGTAGATCCCCAGAGTTCAAACCTATGATGTTCAAGGGTCAACTGTATACCTGGTAGTGGGATTGCTGGATCATATGGTAGTTCTATTTTTAATTTTTAAAGAAAACTCCATACTGTTTTCCATAATGGCTGTACTAGTTTACATCCCCACCAATACTGCACAAGGGTTCTCTTTTCAGCATAACCTTGCCAATACTTGCTACCTTTCATCTTTTTGATAATAGCTATTCTAATAGGTGTGAAGTGATATCACACTGTAGCTTTAATTTGCATTTTTCTGATGATTAGTGATGTTGAGCATTTTTTCATAGATCTGTTGGCCATCCGTGTGTCTTCTTTTAAGAAATATCTATTCAGATCCTTTGACCACTTTTAAATCAGGTTATTTGTTTTCTTGCCATTGAGGAGTTTGAGTTCATTATGTATTTTGGATATTAACCCTTATCAGATGAGTAGTTTGCAAATATTTTCTCCCATTCCATAGGTTGTCTCTTCACTCTGTTGATTAATTCCTTGGCTGTGCAGAAGCCTTTTAGTTTGATACAATCCCACTTGTCTGTTTTTGTTTTTGTGGCCTGTGCTTTTGGGGTCATACCCCCAAAAATCTATGCCCAGACCAATATCCTGAATCTTTCCCACTGTGTTTTCTTCTAGTAGTTTTACAGTTTCAGGTCTTCCATTTAAGTTTTTAATCCATTTTCAGTTGCTGTTTGTATGTGGTGTGAGCGAAGGGTCTAATTTCAGTCTTCTGCACGTGGAGATCCAGTTTCCCAGCACCATTCCGGGTGTCAGTGGGTTGGTAGCTATGGAGGGCAGGCTTCCCCAAGCACAGACGGACACGCTGCAGTTGCAGAGACTCACAGGCCCTGGCAGGTTTAGACCTCAGGCTGCTGTGGGTCCATTCTGTCTCAAACAGAAATTCTACTACTATCATAAAATCAACACAAGTGCATTGTTGAAAGTTAAAAAACACAGAAGAATATTTTTTTAAAAACAGCGGTAGTCACTTGAGCTGGTGATTAGCTCTGTTCATATGTTGGTGTGTGTTTCCAGTCTTTTTCTCATGCATTGACATATTACGTTTATTCTCTTTTCCCCATATTATTAAAATTCTTCAATGATTCATACTAATGAATGCATGTTCTGCGATGGTCAGGGTCAAGCTGTCGAGCAGGAGCATGTCATCCTGTCAGGGGCAGAGCTCTTTGCTGCGTCCTCTGGCTTGGCTTCTGAGTGGCTCCCCGTCTGCAGACGGGAGTGACATCCCCCCTTAGGCTGGTCCTGGGAATGGAACGCGTTAGTTCAGGTAAAGCACAGGAAACCATGCCAAGCACATAAGTGCTCCATAAGTGCTGTTTTCGCCCTACCTCTGTTATTATTTTTGCTCGTGTGTTTATTTCCTCGCCATTCCTGGAAGAGTGGACATACTTGGAAAAGAGTACGAGCGTGGTTAAGGGTCCTGATACAGTCAGAAAAGCAGCCTTAGAAAGTGGACGGTTAAATTGTGTTTGTTTTGATATAGTTACAGAAATAGTGCACGCTCATTAAAAGGTTAAAAACAACATAGACGAGTATAAACTTTTTTTTTAAGTCTATCCCTCTCATTCCCCTGTGCCTCCTCCTCCCCCGCCCCTGTCAGGATGGGACCTCTGTGAGCAGATTCTTGGAAGCGTTTTACCTGCCCAGACAGATGGGGACCTGCCCACACGGTCTTGTTCTCTTGCACAGCTGTTCTCTGCACAGTGCTTGACTTTTGTGTTTTCTTTGTCAGATCAGGAAGTGAGCACTTGTCATTGCCTCGTTGTGGCTGAGGCTGGTGCTGTCCTGCACAGTGGACGGCCCCTGCCACCCCCCAGTGATCGCCCTGCTGTCATTCAGCTGTGAGCATGGGAGGAGCAGGGCCTGGAGCTCAGAGCTTCCCAGTGTACCCCCTCAAGGTGGGAACACCTGTGGGAATCCACCTGGGCTCCCAGGAAGGGAAAATCGGGAGCAGGACACCCCCACGTGCTTGGATTGTGTGCGTGGCCTTTTCCATTCTTGGATGAGCGTCTTGGCCAACCATGGCACACTTTTAGGGCACTGTTTCGCAAGGGAATCTAGCTGGCTTGATCAGAGTTACTCTCGTAATGTGTCCAGGGTGGGGTGTTACTTAACATTCGTGCGTTAAATGAAGATGATAAGACACCAAGTCCTCTTTTTCAAGTTGTTCCGGGAGCTAGTGTTCTAGAACTGTCAGGGAGGGCGAGAAGTTTACAACGGTGTCCCTCTTTTTTTGGTGTCTAAGCCACACACCCCCACGGGCTCCAAATATGTAACGAATTCTATGTCAGCTTAGTCATATGTTCTCCTAGCTCTGCATAATTCGTGAAGAAAAAAACTGTAACAATTTGGGGACCACAAACAAAAGTTACAAAAGCAATGCAAACTTAGGACTCAAGGACATTACCTCTCCCCATTCTAAGCTCCCCTCCGAGTGTCAGGCTGGATCTTTTCATCTTTCTAACTCAGCCTTGATGAGGGACATGTGGTTGGCCTTTGAGCCGGGATAGGGACAAGCCTGCCCGAACCCGAACCCGGGCTGTTCTGTTACATAATGACATCTTTGATCAGTAGATAAGAGTGAGGTCGGGCTGGCCTGAATGTCCCACTTCCTGCCTGTGAGCATGCCCCGACTGGTGTTGGCTGGTGTTAGGTCTGGCGTCTCCCTGCCGGCCCCTCACAGAGCAGAACTGGCTGTCACCGGATGCCCTGTTCTGGGACTTTGTCCTGCAACCCACGGAGGCCCCCGTGCATCAGAGGAATCACCTTCGCAGATGTCTGGTTTGTCAGCAAAACCCCCTCTGCATCGGCTGCACAGATAGTCGGGGACTTGCAGAGCTTGGAGAGCCGGCTCGCCACCGGTACTTCTGCCTGCCAGGCCGTAAACTGGGGGATTCCCACGACCCGTCCCGCCCCTCCCTGGAATGGCCCCAGCACAGCACTCAGGGAAACAGTGTGCTTACCATTACCGGTTTATGATGAAGGACACACCTGGCAACAGCCAGCTGGGTGCGTAGATACGGGAGGTAGGGGAGGGCAGGGAACTTCATGCCTGGCCTGGGTGAGCACTCTCGCGGCACCTTGATGAGTTCACCGCCCTGGAAGCTCACGGGACCTGTCATTTGGGGGTTTTATGGAGACTTCCTGCCACTGGCACGATTGATTACATCATTGGCCATTAGAGATCAACTCAACCTCCAGCCTCTCTCCCCTTTCTGGAGTGGGAGGGGGCTCTGAATGTCCCAGCCCTCTAATCCTGCCTTGGCCTTTCTGGTGACCAGTCCCCATCCTGAAGCTATCCAGGGTCCCCAGCCACCAGCCATCTCATTAGCATACAAGAGACACGCTTATCACTTGGGACTCCCAGGGAGCTGTGTGCCAGGCAGGAACCTGGGACAGAGACCGAACACACATTTATCACAGGTGGCTTCAGGGCTGTGGCATTCTCCTAAGGGAATTCTGCTGGGTGCTGCCTCGCAGGCACCTGTTCAGACCTGGGCTGGGCGCACGCTCCTGCCGCAGCTCGGGATGCACAGGCCGGGCCGGGTGGCAGGGGCAGCAGGGCCCGGCTTGTACAGAGGGGGCACTTGGCACCAAGGCGCGGCCTTTGCCCTTTTCTCCAGGGGCGCTCTCTGCCTTCTCGTCTAGTTTGAACACGCACCGAACACATTTATTTCTCCCCTAGACGTTAATTACACTCTTATGCAAGAGCAACAGGTTTCTACCTACGTTCTCTTTCCTCACGTCCTGGGAGAGGCTTGTTCCAGAATGTTTGACCCAGAAAAAGAAAACCTTTATTTCCATAGCTCAAGCTGCCTGAGAGCCAGTCCCCTGCAGGGGCGGCCACAGCTCTGCCCCGGCACGTGGCGGTTCAGAGGCCTGATGCCCACGTCCCCGGCAGTGCGGGGCTGACAGGCACCGCCCGCGTGGAGACTTGCTGGGGAAAAGATGGAGCGTGAATCAGCGTTTGGGGACTGTGCTGTGATCTGGGTTTGTTTCGGGGCCTCCTTCCCTCTCAGAGCCCCTCCCGGGCAGGGCTGTGGGGAGAGCCCTGCCCGGCACCTGCCATGTGATGCCCCCAATGGCACCAGGTGTGGCCAGGCTCTGGGTAAAGGACTTGTGTTCACCCCCAGGAATGCTCATAACACTCCTCTGCCAGAAGAGGTGTCATCCCGTCGTACAGAGGAGGAAACTGAGGCAGAGAGGCGGTCCCTAGGCCCAGGTACGGAGCTAGCCACTAGCAGAGGCTGAAGCTGAATGTCAGCTGGCCTCCAGAATTGGGCTCCAGCCGCCATGCACAGTAAACTGTGGTTAGTGTTGTGTTTTACATCCTTATTATTAGTATTTCACTTGCGCTCCGATTCCCACCCACTTCCCCACCGTGAAAGCCGCAGGGCAGGAACAGCCTCTGCTTGTGTGAGACGGTGGCAGCGCACAGCGCAGGCCTGCGGAATCGCCCCAGAGCCTGCGTGCGTGGGCGTGAGAGGTGTGGGGCGCGCACTTGCCACCCGAGGCTGTCTGTGCACCTGTGCGTGCCAGAGTGCACCCCGCAAGCTCTGGGGTGTCCTCTGCTCGCCCCACACCTCAGGGGCTGCCTGCGTCGTGAGGGCAGCGTCATTTAAAATTGTCCACGTTTGTCTCTCTGATTGCTCGTTTGACTTTTTTTCCTGCTTTGCTCAGCATGACTTGAAATTCCAGGTAGCCCATTAACCTGGTATTTATGCTAGAGGATGCGGACAGGTTGTGACACTGTTTCGAACTGGGGCATTTCCGAGGGCAGGTGGGAGACACTCCTCACTGGAGACCTGCTCTCAGCGCCAGTGTGGCTGCTGCCCCTGAATGGGAGAAGGGCCTCCCGCAAGGCCAGCTGTTTGCACCTGTCTGTCTGGGTGACGGCAGCCTGACTCTGGCCGAGAGGAGACAGGGTGGAAAGACTTGTGGGCGCACCAAGCTTTGCTTGTTGCTTGGAATACAGAGCCCGGTGTTAAGGGTTGGTGCGGCAGAGTGGCCTGGCCCAGGTGGCATGCATTGCGGCCGGCCTGGAGAAGACCGACTCCCTCCTCATTTTAAAGGAAATGTCTTGTATGTGTTTTTTAATACAGAGTCGAAGAAAGAGCAGCACATTCGCAAACAGATTTCCAAGCTATAGAGTACCCCCACTAAACCATGTTACCTGTTAACAACACTTCCTCATGGTGCAATATCAGTGAACAGCCTCGCTGTTCGTCTGAAGGTATCTAATGGGAAAGGGGTTGAGAGTGTTGCTGCGGGTGGGTTGGAGTCCAGAGCCGGGGGGTCCGAGGTGCACCCCAGGACAGGCTGAGATGAGAGCACCTACCCAGCGCCCCCTGGGGTCGGCTGCCACCTTGTTTCCAACATTGGTCGTCTCAGTCCCCCACGGGAGTTCCTCATAAAAACACACCTTCAGCCACACGGTTCAAATTAGCCAGCAAATAGGGTTAGCTCTTGTCAGTGTTCCGATAGTATTTAGCTCTAGTGGATGTTACTTTTTAAATTGCGTCTCTGTTCCGGAGTAGGGGTGATATTTTCTATCCAGTTCATACCGTCTTAGAAACATGTACGGAGGGAGAAGAGATTGCAGAGCCGGGAGGCGTGGCTGATTAGGAACCCCACGATTAGCGCTGGGTCTTTCGTTTTACTTTGGAGCTCTGTCGTCAGGGCGTGCTGTAGGGTGGTTAAAGTGAAAAATACGCAGCGGCTTGAAACTTGTAGGTGCACTTTTCAGCTGCATTGCTAGTTTCTTTGGAGACAAAAGTAATTAAATTATTTCCAGTTCTCTGGAGTGCTTTCCGAGAAGAAGGAGCTGAGGCAGCTGTGCAGAAGCTTAATGGAAAAGAAAGTGAAAGAGCGCGGGGAGATGTGGAGATAACGGGGCTTTCCTGCGGGCACAGCAGCGGCAAAACTGGCCGTGGCCGAACAAAGGAGCCGAGTTCCCAGACGAGAGCTGTTGGCACAGGGATGTGCCCGTCTGAGGTTACGGTCTGGGAGCCGGAGAGGGCAGGGAAAGGTGAGTGAAGACCTTGGCCTCTGCTCTGCCAGCGCAGGTGTCATGATGCTGGTCCCACCACCTCTGTCCCCCCTGCCCCTTCCATCCGCTGCCGACCGCAGGTGTGTCTCGTGCTCCGTCCGCTCCAGCTCTGAGGCCCCCGCCACGTGCAGCCGCCCTCCGGAAATCCCGCTCACTCATGTCGCGGGGAGGGGTGTTCATTTGGAACACGAGGTTCAGCTTTCTGTTGCTTGATGTTGAAATGGTTTATTAACTGAGAAATTCTTTGCTTGCTTTGGGAAAAAAAGATGTCAAGAATAAAGCAGGTGCGCCGACGGCCGGCGGTTCAAGGGAGCGTGTTCCTGTGGATGCAGATCTTGCCCTGGGGCCAGGGCAGGGGGGTTCACTCCCCTCCTCGGAGAAGCCCCTCACACCCCACAGGTGCTGCTAGATGCTGCTTCCATTTAACTTTTAAAAATCCAGTCCTGGTAGCCGACTGTTTCAGAGGGAGACACTTAAAACCCAAGCAATGAGAACTTAAGAGCTGGATTTACAGTTCATATAATTGGGTTTCTCTGAGGAGCTGACTTGGAAACTTAAGGGCTTCTCGTGAGCTCTGTTGTGTTTTGGGGTAGGGACACTCCAGGGTCAAACTCGGGGTCTCTGCCCGCTCACAGGTGTTTAGGTCGATGCTAACCCTCGACATCCCGGCCACTTAGGAAGGATCTGCTTAACTTGCATCCGGTGACCCTGCCTCCTCTGGCCCAAGAAGGGGACCCCTCCCAGGCGGCCAGGGCCTTGCCACTGTGCATGGCTGGAGGGAATGTAATCCCCATGTGGATAACACCTTAATACGCTACAAGAAGATTACTTATTTTTAAAACCTCCCTTCCATTTTGTTCTCGTCCATTTGACAAATGGGCATTATCATTCCCCGGGCGGCAGAGGCAGGGGCAGAGTCTGGCCCCGGAAAGGATTTTGCCCTCATGGGGGTCCGAGCTGACCCCACGGGCACAGCGGTGCTGTTTTGTTCCGCTGTATCAAAACGGTGAAGCAGGTTCAGATTGTCTTGTTAATGGACTTTTCCAGCTGAACACAGGGGAGGCCAAGAAAGGGCTTTTCTGCTGACTGGGTGTATTTAGAGGGCAGAGGGTCTGGGGAGACCTCCCGGGCGTCACTGGGAAAAGATGTTTTGACCTGGAACTGTCCCGTTTAGTGATGGTGCTTACTTCAGTGATGTGGCTTGGAGGGTTAATTAAGAGCTTTGTAGTCTTACATTCTAGAAGTTTTAAAGTCCTTTTGTTTTATCTTATTTATTTATTTATTTGCTTTTAATCGAGTGCTTGGGTCCTCCGTGTGTCGGAGTCGGGTGGTGGGGAACTTTCTGTAGCGCTGGATACAAAGAGAAACCAAATGTTCTTGCTCGAGTCAAGGCACTAACTGAGCTGTTTTCTTGGTAAAATTCTGATTAGCCTAGTATAGAAGGTTCTAGAGAAATAACAGAAGTAAGCCAAGTCATTGTCTTTTCTTTTTTTTTTTAAGCAGTAAAAGGCAAAGGCTACTGAGACAAAGGACAGAGAGTTTTCTTGGTGTCATGTCATCGGTGTATATAACTCATCTGGCATCAAAATATGCTGCTCCAAAAAGGATTGTTTATAGATCATTTATTTTTAACATGAATAGAGGACATTTCTTATACAAACATTTTTTTGTTCCGACCCTTTGTGAACTCTGGAGATGACGGAAATATGTAACTAATCCATGTGAATTAATCTTTTGGAAGCGACGTCACAGGAATGGGTGAGAATAAGAGTTGTGCAGTTTTTATTCTAGATCTGTGGCATCGAGGTCTTTTCTGGGGCACTGGAAGTCGACCCCTGCCAGGGGCTCGTGTGCAGGTTCCGTCTTTGTCCCAGTGGCCGGGGGGTGGGGGCGCACCCAGAGCTGGGTGTAGGGCGCGTGGTTCAGGGGGGCAGCCAGTAGATGGAAAAGGAAAAGACGGTGTCCTAGCCCAGAACCGTGGGCAACAGCACACCCCGACAAAGGGATTATTTTGATAATCTTGGTATTTTAGATTCTGATGAAGCCACTAGAGAATTAAAGAATTTTTCTCTTCCTTCCCAAGTGACTCCCTGCAGTGGGGGTCAGTGATTGTCTGGGGAATGCGGAGGTCAGTATGGCCTTACCCTCGGCCTCCTTATGACAGGGTGTGGCCGGACACACTGGCCGTCCATCTGCCGGACTCCCTCCGCCCGCCCCCTCCCGGCCTGTGCACACCTGGCACCTGCCTGGCGCTGTGCTGGCTTGGCATTCTGCCGGGCGTGGCTGACCTCTCGTTTCGAGTCTGCTCCTGTGGAGGGCTGCCATGGCAGAAACTGCGTATTTCTGTTTGGATAGCTATTATCTCTCCACAGTATTTTATGACTTATGTCAGGAACATACTTTGGTTTATTCCTGATATAATTACTCGTCTTTTAGATTCTTAAATGAGCTCACTTTATAATCCTGTTTTTGGTATGGCTGTATAACTTCGTAATTTTTTGGTATTTTATATATTCTTTGAATTACTCCCACATTTTTGAAAACCGTGATACATTAAAAATTACTTAGGTAGAAAAGAATTCCTGTGTTCTGGGTAAATTTTTTAATTTTTTCACTTGTAACAGCTATAATTTATATTCTTTTGAAGACTCGTTTTAGCAAGAGAAGGTGACAAATATCTTTTACTCTTATGTCTGCAGAAATGTCCGGGGAACTGAAAAATCAGCTGTTGTGGAGAAATAGAACAAAGGAATATTTAGAGGATAAAAACCTTCGTTCTGTGTGGACGGAGCATAACTAGATTTGGGCAAGACAAAGTTTAGCTCCTCAGAAATCCATCAGAAAGCCAAGCTCTGGAGTATCTAGTTTTAAAACTATTACGTCACATAAAAGATACGAATCTGAATGTTTGTCCAGGTTTGACATTCTGACTTGTCCTTGCTCACGTGTAAAGACCACATTACTTTATTCAAAGAAGTAAAGATGCCTGTGTAGGAGCCCCCTGTCTCATCCTTTCCCTGTCTGTCCTCCAGGTGGTGGAGTGTCGCGCCGTGGGCCAGGCTGCCCAGTTCTCGGTCAGCGCGGGGCCCGCCTCGGCCGCGGGTGGGGGGCGCCGGCTGTACGACGTGCGGCTCGCCCCCTTCCATTTACAGGTAAGGGGGGTGGATTCTGCGAGTCAGGGGCAAAGAGTTCCCATGAACGTGTAGGGTGAGCATGGTGTGAGCCACAGGGCTGGAAATATTCATGTTTTTGTTAGTTACCATCCATGGCATAATTTTCACACTGTAAGATTCCATATTGTATATGTAAGAAATGAAAGTGTGACACCACCACACATTTTATATTTATCTATGTGTGTATATATATGTGTGTGTGTGTATATATCTATATAATAAATCCAGGTTGGCTTTTCAGGCATTTACACAAGCCAGGGGTGCTGCCCACTGAGGGAATAACGTAAGCGGCGTCTGAGATGAGGAGAGTGGATCTCCTTCCAGCTCAGCACTAGACTTAGCAGTCAGCAGCTTGGGAAAACAGCTGGGGCATTCTTCCTTTTAGTTTTGGAAAAAGTTAACCTTAAAAGAACCTTATTATTTTTATAAGTTAAAAAAATTAGTATTATTCCATTATTTGTTGATAACAGACATATATGATATAAAATTTTATAGAGAGAGACTCACAGACCAGTGATAATCAGGGTAGACTTCGGGGCGCTTTTGGATGCCTGATCCGGACATAGCCGTGCATCTCTCACGTGAAGCAAAACATTCACCGTAGCTCCCATTTAGACAGTGTTTAAAACTTGCAAATTTCTGGGCCTGTTTTAAGGGTCACTGCCAATTCAACCCCAAGTTTCATCTCCTCTGCCCTAGAACTTGGCTCCTACTTTTGGGGGTGAGCCCAAGTCATATGGAATTCTCAATTACAGGGGAAGGGGACATTCCATATGCTTTTCTTACAAGGGCACAGTTTTGCATAACCAGGACCAGCAAGATTTTCTGGCTACCTAAGTGGATTTTTTCTGAGATCCACCCCCAGCCCCCACCCCACCGCACCCCAGTAACACTCCCCTTTAGAGAACTGAAGAGGTTCAGAGCTGACATCACCGACTTGTGAGGCGTTAACGCTCCCCTGCACCCCCAAATTCTTTGGACACTGTGGTGGGAAATAACCTTCGGGGTCTGGGTCCTGTTTCTGCCACACCTGACACACGTGTCAGAACCGAGGAGCCCAGTGAGGATCGCAGACACAAACAGAAGAAATGCGGTGTCTGAGGCTGCGTTTATTGGACCAGTGTTGATGCCGCTGTAAGCAGCTCCTGGCGGAGGGACACACTGTACCTTTGGTCTCCTAACACGCTCTGACACCGGTGTGTGGTTCACCTCTCCGGGCAGAGGCAGCTGCTGAGGCTGGTAAATAATTGATGCTGCAGGCAGGAGGCGGTGCTGCCTCTGATGTTCTCCAGACCAAAGGCACAGACAGGTGCCGCGGCCAGCACCTCCACCCAGTCATCTGTGGCAACACAATTAAAGTGCACGTTTTCTGGAATTACCTGAAATTACAGGGCAGGGGAAGGCATGGTGGAAGTGGTTGTGAAGCAGAAGTCAGCATTTTTCTCTTACCCTGCTTCTAGCATGAGGCAGGCGTCCCAGTACTGAGATAGTCTAGAGCACTCTTTCCTTCCCAAACGAAATTTGAGGGACAGGGTGGAGGGGGAGGGAGGGAGATGTGATGGAAGGATTTTTGCTTTAGAAAGTGTGTCTGGCAGAAAAATAAAGGATGCTCTATTAGTTTGCTATGGCTGCTGAAACAAATGACAATAAACTTAGCTCAAAACAGCGGCACTAGGTTTAAGATGTTATTGTTAAGGAGGTCAGACCTATGGTGCAGGCTCAAGTCGGGGTGTTAGGACCGTCCCCTTTGTGGAAGTCGCAGGGCGGAGTCTGTGTCCCTGCTCATTCGGGGTTGCTGGTGGGATTCAGTTCCCAGGGGGTGGGACTGAGCTCCCGTTTCCTCGCTGGCTGTTGGTGGGGGTCACGTTCAGCCCTGGGAGGCACCTCACTCCCCCACCTTTAAACCCAGCAGCTACCAGTCGAGTCCCCAAGTCACATGGCCCTGATCACTCTTCTGCCTTGCTCTCCTACGTTTAAGGACTCGTGTGATTCCGTGAGGCTCACAGAAAGGGCCCAGGATCATGTCCCCATCTCCAGACCCTCACCCTGATGGCGCCTGCCAAGGCCCCTTTGCCATGTCAGGTCATGTAGACACAGGTTCCAGGGGTTGGGGGTGGACATCTTTGGGGCCATCATTCTGCCTCCCACAGATGGGTAGGTCTGGGTGGGGTGTTCTTAGAGACTGCAGCCCAGTTAGAGGGTGCTGTGGTGCCGGGCTAGAGACGGTAAGGTAAGGGTGCCGTCACGCTCTGTGCGCGGTCTGTGGCAGGTGTGTGGGCGTGGGGGCTGGGGAGTCCGTACCCAGGATTAGGGGCAAAGCACCCAGGCCCTTCTCACCCCTCTCTCCTTCCTGCCTTGGTGAAACTCCGAGAAGGAGAAATGCAAAGCACAGCAAACTACTTATTTTAAAGAAACTGTAGAGTTTTAATGACATCTTGCCTTCGGCCACCAATGCTGAGCTTCCTCTCTGAGCAGTAGGTTGAGGCTGAGGAAGCTGCTGGAAGAGGGAGGGTGGAGAGAGCTTGGGGTCCTCCTTTCCATTGTGAAAGCACGTAGTATGCCAAGGGGAAACCTAAGCAGTTGTCTATGGAAATAAGTGAATAAATGAGCACATACACATACACACGTGTGCACATACACACATGCACACGAATGGACATGCATTCACACACGCATGCAGACATGCCCACACGTGAACACGTGCATACGCTCACACGTGCACACACTACACACTCGCCCATGCACACGCAGGCATACACGCACACAAGTGCACATCAAGGCTCTGGTGGATGGAGCAGCTCTCTAGTGACCTTTTTCTTTCCTTAATAGCTGGAGCTCCACCTGCAAGAAAAGAGAGAGGACATCCAGGTTAGGTGGTCCTTCATCAGCGTGCCGGAAATGGCCATTAAGGTCCAGCCCAAAGCACAGGGGGAGGTCAGTGCGTAAGTTTGTGTGGTTCTCCATCGCTGTGCGTGAGTGCGCGTGTGCACAGGGCAGCCTGTCGGGGAGCTGAGGCTCTGCGCATCTCCAATGTAGCAGTCTCCGCCCGGTCCCCAGTTGCCCTCCCCAGGCTGACTTGGGTCTCACGGGTTGTGACATGGTCTTGGCTTGACAGGGCACTGTGGGGTGGGGCTTTGATGGGCTTAATCAGGATCTGAACCTGGGCTGCCCTGGCCTCGCCTGGCCGCTTTTCCAACTCCTGAAGCTTCCCCACCCCAGTGCGATTTAATCGGCTGGAAATGTTTTAGCACTCGTGTGCAGCCAAGGAGAAGGAAACCATGGGTCCCCTTGCGGTCACCGTGCCTGACTGTCACATCCTCTCTCCACGGCGAGGACATTTTACTGAAAACGCAGGCTGAGGCCGAGTCCAAAGGCTGACTCCCAAGGGCAGGGCCCCTTTCTTTCCACAATTTTTACAAGGATGCATCTAAAATCTGGAGGTAATTTCCTTCCTGTTTTGCATGGTTTTAGGTGTTTGAGGAGGTGAGCTTGGGAGCAGGAAGGGGGCATGTGACGATGAGTTGATGACTTTCTCCTCTCCCCAGGACCAGGTGGCTGAGACAGGTGTGATATCCGACACCCTCAAGGACATCCTACAGTGTGCGGTTGGCTCTGCCTCCCCGTCAGTGGTTCTGAGCGCCAGGCCTGTGAACGTAACGGAAGTTCAGGTGAGCCCGGTTGAGGGATCTGCTGCTTCTGAACCCTGCGAGGGATCACGGCCACCTCTCTGGGAGGGTCCGTGTGCCCTTCCAGTGTTTCTGTGGGACTGCTGAGATTGCACAGACGCTGATGGACACTGACCAGGGTCTCAGGATAGAGCCTCAGGTTTGGACTCGGGGTTCCACAGCTCTAGCAGGTGGAAGGAAGAGGCTGCTGGGCCACTCGGCAGAGTCAACCCTGACCAGGCCCTGGTTCTCTGCTTTTCGTGAGCCCAAACTTGACTTTTCATGGTCTACTCAGAGCCTTGGACCTCATCGTCCAGGACCGAGGTACCTGGGACATGAAATTAGCTGTGGGAACACTGCCCCAGACGCGAGAGGAGGAAGGCGTAGTGGATGGGCTGAGACGACTGAGTCCGGGCTGGGGCCAGCCTGCTGCCCGGCCCGGCCCTTGGTAGCACCTGAAGCTTTAGGTCCCTTGGGTGGTGAGGAGCAGAGGAGGCTGCTCTCGCCTGCATGGCCCCTTTTTCCTACTGCCTGTGTCCCTCCTCATCCTCTGCCCATCTGCACCACCCAACGAGGGTGCTGCTTCTCTGGCCAAATTCCTGTCCGGAGCTTTTGTCCTGGTGAGCAACACATCACCAGCCCTCTGCTCAGTCACACGCTGGTCCTTTCATCATGACTATGTGAAACAGGCACTCACAGTCCCTGAAGTTTGAAAAAAAATTATTGGCACTGATTTTTATGTCGCATGATTTATCATGGAGTTCTTGGTGAAGCCAGTTAGAAAATATAACTTTCGATGTCATTTGTGTGGTGCAGATTCTTGGTCTCTGGCCTCATCAGGGCAGGTGTCACCAGCTGTCAGTAGTTTGGGTCTGGAGACTTTGGTTCTTTGGACACATGTCAGCTCATCACTGTGCTTTCTGCTGAGCTCTGACACTGGGGTCACA